>CM070628.1:21818162-22418162 GCA_036346255.1 Ampelocalamus luodianensis | reverse complement strand
TATTTTGTTTCAATTTTAACAGAATATAGATGGTAATGATTTTGCAAAATATAAAAGGAAACAAAATTTGAAGAAACCATGGAAACTAAGAGAAACAAGCCAACTGGAAAGCCATCGAAATAGCCTAGTTCTTAGTTAACAACTAAGGTCCGGGATTGTTGCAAAAATGAGATTGCTAAGCCTTACTCCCATACGCAGTGTCGATGCACATCCACTCATGCTACTACATGCCCATTCGAGAGAAGAAACAAAAATCTATTTAGGAGAGAACTGTTGTGTTCCATGAACTCCTTAAGTGCCATGGTCTATACTAACTTATTGCCAAGGAAAATGAATTGCGAGAATAAAGGATCCAAAACCGTTATCGACAAATCCCACGGCGTGGCAGACGTAACCGCCGCCATCGGAAATCACGGGAAAAAACCGGACAAATTTCAAAATCTGAAATTTGGATTGCGGAGTTTAAAAACCAGTTACCGGAAAAACTGGTCAGAAAAACCAGAAAAACTGGCCGGAATTTTGAATTGACAAATTTTGAATTAGAAAGTGTTTAATGAAGTGCATATTTAGCTCATATAATATGTAATCTAGTATATTTAGCTGATACAATACGTAATCTAACATATTTAACTCATATGACGTGCAAACCAGCCAGAAACAATAATTCAACTATATTTAGCTCATACAATACGTAATCTAGCACAAAATAGGCCTAAACCAACCTAGGAAGTGCATTATGCATTCAAATTTTCCGGCTGGTTACTGTTCACCCAGTCCCCACCAGGAAATCCGGTTACCGCCAGTTAACCGGACGGTTTTTTTTTCCCTGGCGAGAATAACCTGAAGAAGAAAAATGGACTGCAGACAATTTCTTGTCTGTCTAGTCTAACAAAGAAAAGGGAAACAATATTCATAGTTTTCGACCATTGCGCACAAGCTTTGTAATGCTCAGACCAAATCACAACTACATGAAAAGCTCTTAGACATTGATTCAAAAGAATCACTTTTTTGCACTCAATAAAGCCTGCCTAACATCTTCACTCTATTAGTCTTAAATGACGCAAGGTATTGCTACAAAAGCAAATGCAAATGTATTAGAAATACTCCCCTTTCCTTAAACAGATTCTTTAACAAAATCCTTCAGAGAAGTTGAGTCACTTCAGTTGTTGAAGTTAATTCTGAGGCCAGTATTGCTGCTAATTAGTAAGTCAAGTTTCAAGCAGACGACACTGGAACTTTCAAACAAGAGTTTTTAGCTAGTATGCATAGCTCCTTTTCTTTTCCCTTCTTTTCGCCCAACTCCCACATGTAATGATAAGATCATGGCCACAACGAACATACAAAACTATTATACAATATTTTTCAATGATTCTACGAAGAAACAGAAGTGAACAGACAATAGTCAGGGTCATTAATGGTATCATTGAAACCTCAAACTCGCAAGAAAAATTCAAGCATGCCAGAAATCTGAGATTCATAAATGATAAACCATATGATTAAGAGTGCAGTACCATACCTAGTTGAGATGACAATCCACTCATGTAAGCATCAAGGTCATCCCCAAGATCCGTGTTATCGCTCAGAGCCAGCTTATTCCTCTCCTCTTCGAGCAATTTCTTTTTACTTTCAATATCAATAGTGATGGAGTCCTTTTTCTCAAGAAGACTATCAGCAGTCTCAACTGATTGTTGCTCACTGGATTGATGACTAGATGATTTCTTCGTCCGATCATAAAATTCATCATCATCACTGAATTATTTGACAATCCATCAATCAGCACATGAAAACAAGCATAAAAGTCTCTACCTTTAGCCATACTAAACAATAAACAATAATCTAGTACAAGTTTCCAGTTACATCCGTCCTTGTGCTAGTTTGTAATGACTACCTAGAGGAAATTTAGTAGGCGTGCCGCCAATTTCAGTCTAAATTAATTAGTACAATTCAGCAGTGCATTTCATAGCTAACTAATAACATTCAAATGACAAAAAGAAAAGAGAGAAGCTTCAAACATCAATGAATAAATATCATACACAAAAGTACAAAACAAATGTAGCAGTCATAGGTCAAATCTATCAGTAGTACAAACCTAAGAATGTCATCTTCTTCCTCGAGACTTGCTTTATGGCTACCACGATTTGCCTTTCCAGCACGAGCACCAAGACTCTCTTGTATACTGTCATTTAAAGTTTCTTCTAGATTATCTAGCTCCTCCAAAATCTGAATAGAAAAGGTTTATTACATTCTATCAATGAGAATAGGATTGGTGATAGAATATGAAGAAACGTATGTAAAGCATATGATCCACTAACCTGAGATATCCTTTGTTCATTTCGTGCAATCTGTGTTTGTTGACCTTGGGTTAACCCACCTTGAGATATGTCCTTAGATCTTATTGCATCAATTTCTTTCTTCATGTTGCCAACCTGAACCAAAAGAATGGCAGGTAAAGCTTCAAGACAAGCAGAGATGCAAATTATATCACATCAGAAAACATAGGGCAGGTTTTTAGAAACAATTTTTCAGAAGATTGGATCTATCTACCCAAAAGGATTGTAGATTGCCCAATATCAATGCATGGAGCTTAGTACCACAGATCCCTCCACAATTCAAACAGCATCTCTGCTAGAACCCAAAAGCTTTGACATGAGAGGACCTCAGCTAGCCTATACAAGCTTGTTCCTCCGGATCCCCCAGTACCACCATAAGACATGGTCCCCAAAGGCCTTTCACAAGGGCCAAACGGCTTGGTCCTCCCAAGCAGGGTTCACGTAACTGCTCCCGGCATGTTTCCCGCTCCCTGGCCGGCCGGGATTTTAATCCCTACTCCCAAGTCCACTAGTTTTGGGGCCTTTGGGCAGCACCAGGGATCAAAATCCTAGGCGGTGGGGACCGGGATGAACAGTAACCAGTCGAAATTTTTCATATTCAGATTTAAGTTTATCAGTGTTCCCCTAGGCGGGGCGCCTAGGCCGCCTAGACGCTGGGCGAAGCTCCCCCGCCGCGATTCACTGCTAATCGGCATCCTAGGCGGGCCGAGCGCCTAGTCGGTCGCAGGCGGTCCAAGGCGGAAGCAGGCGGCGCGAGGCGGCAAGGCGAGCGAGAGAGAAGCGGTCTCGCGAGAAATAGGTCACCACCAAGATTGAGAGGCCGCCGAGCGCGGATTCCGCACGCGCGCCGCTTCCCGGCCAACGACGCGCCTCCTCTCCTGCCCACGGCCTCCGCCTTCCTCCGCGAATCCTCTCCGCGCCGCCTCTCCTCCCGGCTCCATGGCGCAATGCACGGGAGGCCGCCGAGGCGCGGATCTGGCGCGCGGCGCGGCTCGGAGAGGAGAGAGAGAGAGCCGCGAGAGAGGAGCGAGAGAGGCGCGAGAGAGTTGCCAAGAAGGTAGTCGAGTCGAGATCCCGAGTCGGATCGACGGCCTCCCTGAGGATCGAATCGAGTATCGAATCGTAGAATCGGCAATTTACTGATTTGTAAAATACACATATTTACCATCCATACTATAAGTTTTATAATTCTTATAAGGTTTACCACTTACTTATTACCAAAAAGGGCAAAACACTTCTTATCACACAAATGAAAAGCATAATGGTTCGACATGATGGGTGATATAGTTCGAACTATAGGAGAACAACATTACCACATCGATATAATATTTTGCACGCTCCTTGTTTATTTATAGTTTCATTCTCATAAATTAATATCAACAAATTTTGCTCTAAAATAAAATATCGCAAAGCCCTGCCTCTAAAACAAATTGTCCTAAGTCTCTACAAGTAGGATCGATAAGCTGTCGTGGGTTCGTAGAACCGTAAGACTCTAAGAGTAGGATCGTGATCCTAACTACCTTGAGTAGGATCGGATCGACAGTGAGACTCGGATCGACAGGCTGTCGTGGGTTCGTAGAATCGTAAGACTCTAAGAGTAGGATCGCGATCCTAACTACCATGGTTGCCAGTGAGGGAGAGAGAGATGCGAGTGAGGGAGAGGACTGAGATATTTATGTTTACTGTTTAGATCGGACGGCCAATATTGCTTTAGGTCGGACGGCCGATATTGCTTTAGATCGGACGGCCGATATTGCTTTAGATCGGACGGCCGATACTGCTTTGCATCTGATCGGACGGCCAGCTCTTCTTCTTCCCCGCCGCGCTTTCTCTCCCCGTGCCTCCTTCCTCGCCTCCTTCCTCGCCACGCCCGCCGCCGCGCGCTCCTCTCTCCTCTCCCTCGCTCACTCTGCTCCTCCGCGCTCGCCTCCGCTCCCCCTAGCCTCCGCCTGAGTCGGCCGCCTAGGCGCCGGTCCACCGCCCGACTAGCGCCTAGGTTATCCTTGAAGTTTATGACTGCATAATGCACTTCTTAGGTTAGTTTAGGTTTTTTTGTGCTAGATTACCTATTATATGAGCTAAATATGCTTGAATTATTGTTCCGGACGATTTGCACTTATATGAGCTAAATATGCTAGATTACGTATTATATGAGCTAAATATGCTAGATTATGTATTGTATGAGCTAAATATGTACTTCATTAAACACTTTCTAATTAATATCTGCATTATTCCAATTGCTAATTACTCATAACCGGTTTTCTCTGTTTTTCCAGTTTTGGTTCCGATTTTTCCAAGCGGTTTTTCGGGTTTAAGCAGTAACTATCCGAATCGGTTTTCAAAATCCTCAATTCAAAATTCGCCAACTGTCTGGTTTTTTCCGGTTTTCCAAGAATCGTCTGCTATCATATTACGCCTCCAACCGGATTTACGCCTGCACAGATTTTGGTCCCTGGCAAGACATCCCTTAAAGCCCTCACATTCATTTGGAGCAAGCACTTTATGAAGATAACTTGGGGCACTTCCAAACAAGTAGGAGAAGATGATGAGGGCTTCAACACACACAGTCGGCTAACTTCTAGACACCAAGAATCAAAGCAAATTTTGATTTTGCAACTGCTATCCCAGATACTAAGAATATGAAGGCAATTTGGATTTTGCTACTGCATGATATTTCTAGAAAACTTAAGCAAGAAGAATGTTGAAGTCATGGCTTATGTCATCATGTTGTTAGTTGTCGAGTAGTTGTATTATGAGTTGTCTATTAGCGATTACCGATTAGTGATTAATGGTCAAGTTGTTTAGGAGTTGTCATATGAGTTGTGAGGATTTCATGGAGGCTATAAACAGATGTAATGGCATCTAGTTTTGTAATGCTAATTTACTAGTTATCCTTTAATAGAACTTGGTGTTTATATCTAAGATCTTGTCTTTTGAGCTTGGAATAAGCTCTTGCCGCATGTGAATTCCTACTGCCCATCAGGCATTATCTGATCATTACACGTCGAAGTTGTTCCTTCAACAATGAAGATGATGAGGACATCCCCATTACTACCATGTCGTCTACCTCTCCAAGTTCTCCAAGTGTTCATGAAGCACCACAAGGTCCAATGACTAGAGCACGAGCCAAACTTTTAAATAAACAGGTGAATTTGTTTATTAATGCAGTGCCTTCTAATAATGAGAACGATATATTACCTCATGCCAAATTCTTGTGTCTTCTCAGGTTCGAATATTGTGACAATTCTAGGGTCCAAGATTCCATTACTATTGTCGTAGCAAGGAATAAATAAATGACTTATATGTGTTGGTGGAACATGGACCAACCACATGAGTCCGGTTAACATGTTGATGTCACAAACATCAAAGGGAAGGTCCAAGGTGTAGTCAACAACTAAAGGGAGACACTATGCACTGGATGCACTCACGCCCTGGCCAAGTCACGGCAAGCTCCAAGGCTGCGTGCCATTTGGTCTTAGCCGAACCCATGTAATCATTTAATCACTAGTTTGGTTAATAGGTGGACTCGGACTAAATATGGATGACCGAACTCAAAGCCGGCCCGGGGCCCATGCAAGCATGTGTGCGTGCGTAAGGGTTGGCTGGGCGTCATAAGTAGCGTCGCCTTCCGATTGTGAGGTGGACGAGATTATTAGGATTAAACAAAAACAGATTACTGTTTCTTCTTGATGGCTGATTGCATCAACGGGGAAAATTGAGAGTTCTTGCTATTTGAGATCGTTCAACCTTTCCGCTGGGAATTGGGAGCGCGATAGGGCTTCGCTTGGTGGTCGTGCAGTTCGGCGTGTGTGTTCTTGCGAATTAAAGAGTGTTCGTTCTTGCATTGGCAACGGAGGATCGCTACGATTCGAGAGACCACACGTGAGTATCTTGATCCCACGTCGAGAAGATCGGGCGACCCCGTATCAGAAGTGGTCTCCTATTAACATTTCAAACCTTACCTTTCCTCTGGTTCCAAATCCTCTACCTTCATTGTTTCCTTGGTTTCCAGCAGCAGCACAACAATTGTTTCTCATCGTCTCAATAAGCTGGTCAAACCTCCTATTGAACACTCCACAATGGGCAAGGATTTGCTGGTCCAATTTTTGCTAATAGCCTAGGTAGGAACAGCACAAAATTTGAAGGAAAAACTTCAATGTGCTGATAGATATGCCGCATGGACAGTCCGAATCCACATTTAGGCCAAGATCTAAGATAGAAACACTGGTATCTATTTAAGGATAATGAGTACATGATCATTACAAAACTAGAGTCCATCACCTCTACTTAGAGCTTTCATAAAGTCCTCACAAGTTAGACTAAACTTATATGACAATTCCTAAACAACTATTAGACAACTCAACCATTACTCACCAATAGCTAATAGACAGTCCATAATACAACTAAGTGATAACTAATAACATGATGGCATAAATCATGACTTCAACATTCTTCTTGATTAAATCTTCAAGAACATAAAGTAGCAGTAAAACCTAAATTGATTTTGTATTCATAGTATCTAGCACAGTAGTAGCATAATCAAAATTGGCTTCTGAATCATTCTAGCACAGTAGTAGCATAATCAAAATTGGCTTCTGAATCATTCTTAGTGTCTAGAAGTCAACAAAGCGTATGTGTTCAAGTCCCTCACCAACAATCCTCCAAAGCCTTCGATTATGTTATGGCACAGGGCCTACAACTGGCATGGGACCTGAAGCCCACTAATGTAGCACAGGTATTGTTCACAGCACAGCTATTACTTGGATAACATATTAACATATTCATTCATGTCTATTATTCGATATGTTTCCATTGTTAATTGGTTTGCTCTGATCTATTAGAGATCGGTTTCCATTTATTACATTCTTAGATTGGTTGAATGGGCTCTCCTCTATATAAAGGAGGGATCACGCATATTTGAGGCATGGTTACAAATTAACAAACAAAAAAAAGTAACAAATAGAATTTAATAACTTATTGTTGCCTAAGCCAGCTTGTTGTCAAGCAATTGGTGCCATGCGAACAAAATCTGAATTGTAGTACCACACAATGGACCCCACATCGGCTATAAGCCCAACACCAAAACGTATTAGCACCTGGGTGCACAAGCCCCGAACCTTCTACAAGCACTCACAGTCACAGGCCCAATCCCCTGAAGCACTCGTACTATATTCAAAATGTAATTCCACATCCGGATTGCCAGGGAGGTGTCACCAAGGTTGTCACGGCACTGCAGCCAGTTGTAGTGACCCCAAGGAGCCAGGATGTCTAGGCGCCTAGGCACACGCCTAGACGGTGATTAGACGATGACATGTCTTAGCCAAATCAGCACATAGCACACATATAGCAGACAACAAAATGAAAGAATAGATGAGATGGGCCACTAGCCACTCAGCCCACAACCCCCCTCAAGCCCAAAAGCCCATCTAAGCATCCAATCCCTCCTCCCATGCCCTAATACCACCGGGCCACCACCTCATCCTCTCCTTGCAAATGGGCAAGAAGCAGGGGAGGGCGAGCAGCAGATTGTGCCCATGGTTACCTAGAATGTAGACAATTGTTCACGGTACACCACTTAGTAGAAACGAGGAAGATGGTACCAGGGTAGTCTTCTTCACAATGATGATTCAGGAAGGCAAATGTGGTCCCAAAAGTTTCAGGTCAATCACCTCTACCTATAATGATCCACCCAGAAATTTTTGGGTGGTCTTCTTCACTATAATGTTTCTTCTAAGTGGCATATCATGTATTACGAGTTTACGACCCGAACAAACATACCACACTTCAGGTAACTATTTACGGCCTCAAAGGATCCGTGTAATAAGAAGCATGTAGAATCAGTTTTCACACTTTTAAACAGTACTGCTACACAACAGTAGCAGTAAAGAATGCGAGCATACTCTAGTCATGAAATAAGGAATCGTATTCTCTGCTGTATTCTCTGCTGTGCAGTTCGAAAAGAAACTGCTGCTCAAGTGCCTCGTGTTAGGAATAGCAACTTGTATTACTAGGGGGGCCAAAGGGCCAGTATATATACACAAAGTACAAGTGGTGAATATGCAAATAACCCCTCATAATAATAGAGAATAACACACTATACATATATCTTTAACACCCCCCTTAAACTCATGGTGGATCAACAACACTGAGTTTAGACAAGAGCAAGACAGATATAGGTGTATCTGGAAAGGTCAAAAAAGACAGAGACTCTGCAGAGGAAGCCGAAGAAGAGGCAGGACGTGGGTAGAAGGGACGAGACTCGTCGAAAGTCACATCCCGAGAAACCCGCATCCGTCGACCAACAGGATCCCAGCACCGATAGCCCTTGTGCTCTGTGATCAGATCCCGTAAAGACACACTTAACAGATCGAGGCGGCCGGTTTGGTGCGTTCTCGAGGTGAGGAGAACGAGCAAACGCAAACAAATGCACGGCGGCGTAGTAGTCGAAGAAGACCACAGAGACGCTCAACAGGGATTGCACCCTAAAGAGCGGAAGAGGGCAGCCTCGGCCCAAAAGTGAGGTGGAATAGAGGCTGCAATCATCAGTGTACGAGCCGTCTCAAGGAGGTGACGATGCTTGCGCTCAACGACACCATTCTGAGCATGAGCACCAGAACAAGAGAACTAAGCGAGAGTGCCCTGCTCAGCAAGGAAACTGCGCAGGTAATGAGAGAGGTACTCGCCAGCAGAGTCAGCACGAAAGACATTAATAGGAGTGGAGAACTGTGTGCGAACCATAGTGGCAAATTGTTTATATATAGACAAGACCTCACTACGAGAAGACATGAAATATATCCAAGTGTGGCGAGAGAAATCATCTATAAATATGATATAATATAGATGACCCCTTTCAAACAAAGGAGCCGACCCAAACATCCGAATAAACAAGATCAAAAGGACGCCGAGACACCGACTCACTATGAGAATAAGGAAGTCAATCTGCTTACCTAACTTACACCGACAATATAAAGACACGCCTCCGAGACAGCCCGAAAACCACGACGAACTAAAGACGCATGTATTTAAACCCACACAGATGACCAAGACGGTGATGCCATCGCTGGAAAGAGCCGTAGACGGCGGCGTATGCAGAGAGGCCGGTGGCGCTTGGTGGCAATGTAAGGAAGGTGAAGCCACCAAGCTCCCGGAGAAGTTGTGAGTCAAGGCGCCGAGGCCGAACCAACCGTGAGCTCCGTGTGGCGATCCCGAACACAACAAGAGTCGAGTCGAGAATGACCCGATAACCAAGGTCGATGAATCGCCCGCAGAACGGTTGCATGGTAAGGCGAGGAACATGAGCAATGTAAGGAACATGAAAAGATGAGTTGCTAAGAGGTCCTCGACCAGAGACAGAAAGAGATGTACCATCAGCATAAGAACACTAACAGGAGAATCAAGAGGTGTAATGAAAGACAGAGTGGAAGCATCAGAAGTCATGTGAAAAGATGCTCCAGAATCAAGAATCCACGGGGAGGTACGTGGATCATGCAGGAGGTGGTTTCGCAGCGTTCAAGAGTCGATGAGCGTAACTTGCGTAACTCGCCGAGGAGAACTCGGCGACAGCAGCATCGGTCCGCTATCTCCTACCGCCGAGAGAAACGTCAAGGAGTCGGCGTCACGCCAATGTAGAAGCACCAGTGTCAGTGCTAGTAGAAGAATGGCGTGAAAGATGTCGCTGCTTCTTATAACACTGGAACTCAATGTGGCCGACCTTGTCGCAGTAGGAGCAGTGAGAACGACCACCGCCAGATGGAGGGCGACAACCACCACCGTGGCGACACACTGGAGAGCGGTGCAGCTAAAGCGTGGAGCGCGATCGGTGTAGCGCGGACGAGCGGCGAGCACGAGGGTGTGGCATTAGACCAGCACCACAAAGCGAGGAACGAAACAGAGCCCATTGGTTAGCTACCGGGCGGCGACGGCGATCAAGACAACGGTCCAACAGCGCGCCGACGCGCGTTAGAACAACGCTTTTTTTTTTTTTCAGTCGGGCTTCGCCATACTAAACCGAAGCACCCAAACTCAACGAATGTACCAATCACTCGAAAGTGGGCAGAGAGCACACAGGGAACTTAGGTTCCCCGCCTAGCTTACGCAGCGCCGAGCAGAGCAGCGGCGGCGCGCAAGCGGTGGCGGCGGCCGGGTGACGACGCGGCCGACACCGTGGACTCTCACAGTCGCGCAAGCGCGCAATCGCGAATGGTTGAGCGACGCGCTAACGATGTCGGTCGGGGACGCGGGACCT
The DNA here is from genome assembly GCA_036346255.1 of Ampelocalamus luodianensis. NCBI lineage: Eukaryota > Viridiplantae > Streptophyta > Magnoliopsida > Poales > Poaceae > Ampelocalamus > Ampelocalamus luodianensis. The sequence goes on along the minus strand of CM070628.1, from coordinate 22,407,587 downwards.
CCACGGGCGGCAACCTACGGCGGAGGGCGACGCCACCGGAGCGTAGAGGTTTCGCGACAGATCTTGCGCTGACTCGCGGTCAACGAGCGGTGTCGTCCTTGCGTGTCCCGCCTTGCCCTCCGTCGATGGAGAGCGACCACGGCGAGACCGGACAGTGACGGCAGAAGGCCATGGTGCAGGCGCAGGCGCCGCGCTGGAAGCGGCGACACGCGGCCTCGGCCGGGAAGGTCACAAGAATCCGGTGCGGATGGGCGAGGGAAGGCGAAGCCACGGCGGCTAGGCGAGGAGACGAGTTGCGCGTCCGGAGAGGAAAACCTAATTGGCTCGATACCATGTTAGAATAGCAACTTGTATTACTGGGGCCAAGGGCGATATATATACACAAAGTACAGGTGGTGAATATGCAAATAACCCCTTATAACAATGGGGAATAACACACTATACATATATCTCTAACGCCTCGTTCGTCTGACTTGAAATAATGGCTAAGTATAATGAAAGAAGATTGTAAACTTAAACCACTAGAAACATCATCCATCTGAATTTGAACCGGATAGAATTGCATATGGATGCCTAAACTTAATGGTGCATTCAAGGTTGTCACGGCGTCGCCTAGGCATCGCTTAGTCGATGACAAGTCGTCCTGTCGTCCGGAGCCAGACATCGTGATCCTTCGCCCAGGGCACATGGACTTAGGCGAGCGCTTGGGAAAGTTGGGCGTCACCATAGTCGCCTAGGCATCGTCGAGCACCTTCTGGCGAGCGCCTGGAGGGGGGAAAACCCTTGAAGGTAGGGTTTCACATGAAGGAGGGGAGAGAAAACAAATCTAGGAGCTGAGGGCTTCGAGGGGGAAACGAGCAGCCGCCACCCCTCTCCAGCTCACTTCTGCTGCTGCCGCCCCTCTTGGTCGCCTTCCACTCCCCACCGCCGCCTCCATTGAGGTCACCTCACTCCTCAGCTCAGGTCAGTCTCCTTCTTCCTCCTTTCTTCTTCCTCCATTGCTCTGATTTGCTCTGCTCTGCGCTGCTTCTTCCTCTGCGTTGCTTCTTGCTCTCTGCGGTGCTTCTTCTTGCTCTGTGCTGCTTCTTCCTCTCTGCTTTGCTTCTCCCTCCTTTCTTCTTCCCCCTTTGCTCTCTGCGCTGCTGCTGCTTCTTCTCTGCTTTGCTTCTTGCTATGCTTTGCTTCTCCCTCCTTTCTTCTTCCCTCCTTTCTTCTGCTTCTTGCTCTGATTTTCTCTTCTCTACTTCTTACTCTGTTTTGCTTCTTGATCCGCGTTGCTTCTTCCTCTCTGTTTTGCTCCCTTCTTTTGCTCTTTGATTGAAGAAGACAGTGAAGAAGAGGGGAGTGGTGTGCTAGGCTCCCTTCTTTTGCTATATGAGGTATATTTATTTAATTCCCTGCCATATGAGGTATTATATGAGGTATATTTATTTAATTTTCAGCCATATGTGGTATTATTTGTTATTTTTATTATCACCGTCTAACTCTCGCCATGGCAGGCACCTAGGCGTCCTGGCACCCCGGGCTCGCCACGACTTGCCATAGCGTCGTGACAACCTTGGGTGCATTCACATGCAACCACATTAGATTTTTCACCCTTGTAGAGTATAAATGAAAGAGTGTATCCTCCAGAAAGTAGGTTGAGCTCAGAAGTCAAAACACACACGTTGCATTAAAAAATGCAACGATAAGCAAGATGGCATTTCAGTACAAGAAATGCTAACCTTTTCCATTCGCTTTATTATTTTGCTACGTGTTTTCTCCTGTCTATCAGTAAGCTGACCTTTGTAGGTTTGCCATGTGATCTCATCTGCTTCATCCTAAGATATGAAAACATGTTCAGCAAAAAAAGAAGGATGTTATCAAGGCCAATCAGAAAAGTGCTGCATAATATGAAATGATGCAGCTGGAACTTGGAAAAGGCTCCATCAAATAAAGTGTAGGCACCTCCCAAGTATTTATTAAGATTTATCAATATCACCAACCTACTACTGAATACTGATAGAAACAAACAACTAACCTCTGCAGATTCGTCAACTGCATCCTCAGCCATACCCCATGAGATTCCCTCTGCTAAAGCTGCTTGAGTTTTCGCACGTAAAAGGGAAGCTTCACGATCAAGCATATCTTGCTGAATCTTAGCATCCCGGAGCTTCTGCATATCTTTTTCCTGACATGCAAACCAAATAAGTAATATACGCAACTAAGACAACAGGAAAAGTTGACTTTGTCCACTGGATGTGAAATTGTCCCTTATGACAATATTGCGCAAGTAGTAATGTATAGTTGTTTTCAGTGTTCCCCTATGCACTAGACACTAGTCGGGCAGCAGACCATCGCTTAGCACCTAATCGCTGCCTAGGTGGGATAAATCGGTTAGGCGGGCTAGGTAGGAGGGCTGCGCCTAGCGCCTAGGCGGCCTAGGTGGGCGTCTAGGGGAACACTGGTTTTTTTAGAGAGAGAGAGTTGTATAGTTAACAGATAAGACAAACAGAGCTAAGATAGGGTGGGTAGTTAACTACTTTGGATTTCCATATACAAGAAAGCTACTATATTTCCTTTTTGTATGTAATATATCTTTGTTTGACATTGAAATAAATTGTTTTCTAAGAAGCATTTCTGGGAAGAAAAGAGTAGAATCTTTTGTAGCTTAAAATTTGCTCAAAAGAACCACTCAAAAAATAAACACTGCTTAAAACAAAAACAAAAAAGAATCCTTGGCAGCTTAAACATTGCTTAAAAGAACCTCTTGTTAAAAAAACACTGTTTAAAGGAAATCCAACAGCGGTTTAAAGGAAATCCAACAGCGGCACAGATATCATATAACAAACTTTACTTGTTTTACACATTTAACTGGCACAACATCGGAAAGTGTTACAAAATCATTTCTGGGAAATAGAACATGTTTATCTTGTTGATAATTTTCATTTTAACAAGACCTAATACAGAAATTGAGAACAGTAGGCTGCATGTGGCATCATTCATGCATCAATATAGATTACAATGTGGATACAGTAGCCAACAAGATACTTCAGAAATGAAAGTATGATTGAGTGGCAGATGAGCCAACAAAATTTGTTTCAGAATCTTACTGGAGGCATCAGCTCAGATGGTCCCTGAAAAATGTACAAACGTGATGATCTGGCAAAAACAAAAAAAGTGAGCTCAGTCCAATTTTACCAAGTGATAAGGGCACCAAATCAATACACCAGTATAAACATTGCTTCATTGAAGGAAAAAATTAACTTGAAAGAATAACAAGGAAGGTTGTGACCAAAAGTCACAAGGGAAACTAGTACCATTTTAATTTATCAACTTTATTTTGCTTCATTGATCATTCTGTTTCATTTTAATGGTATTTGTCAAACTTACAATGCAGCCATAGTTCTATCAAATATAATATGCACAGTAGGTCAATGGCAAAATTGGCTCTAGGACACTAAAAATGTCTGTGTTTGCTGAAATACATAGGAAAATCGACAGTTCGCTGTTGGACACTACAAGACTGGTAATTTGCTAGAAAACACCGTTTCCATTAAAATAATACTATTTTAAAATTTAGGTGAGAAAGGGGACGTGAAAAGTATTATTTTGCAAATAAATTTTGAAAGAATGTCTGGATGACCAAAGTAGTAAAAAGTTCCTTTAAAATAGGACTTTTCATGCTCCTTCTCTCTCCTAATTTTATTTTTTTTTTAGAATACCTAGGAGGAACTAGGTATTTTTCTCATTTTAGAAGATTTTTTTTTGTTTTTTCCCTGAATTTCCTCCTCAGGAAATCGACAGTGAGCGCGCTGAGCCCCAGCTCTAACCCAGCGGCGGAGCCCAGCTCCCGATTTCTGCCAAGTGAGCTACGCTCACTTCCCCTCTCCTAAATTTCAAATGACCACAATTTTGTAGTGTCCATTAATGAATTATCGATTTTCTGATGTCCTCTAGCAAACGCCACACTTTTGCGGTTTCGTAGCCAATTTTGCCTAAGTCGGTATTATAAACATATAAATCACTAATATAAACCAAAGGTTAAGCTTTCTAATTTCTGATGAATAAGTCTCTGTACTGTGGTCTTTGTGGGGTGTACAGCATCTTGGACTAGCATCTAGGACAGCATCTTAGACTAGCATCTTGACTAGCATCTAGGACAGCATCTTAGGACAAGCATCTTAGGACAGCATCTTAGGACAAGCATCTTAGGACAACATCTTGACTAGCATCTAGGACATCTTGACTAGCATCTAGGACAAGATCTTAGACTAGCATCTTAGCATATGCTTGGTGGTTGTTGACACCTATAATATGTATCCCCAACCCTCAAAGTTGGCATGGCATTGTGAGAAATAAACCAAGAAAAATTTGCCCCATCTCCAAGTGTCATCCTCCATGAGAGTAAGGATCTTGCTATCACCAAGAGCAAGAGTCCAAATGACTAACAAGTGGTATCGAGCTATATTATCCTCAGAGCTCGAGCATCTCTCGCTCATCTCCTTCTCCGGCCTCACAGCAGCAATGCAGAGCAAAGAAGAGCCTCGGCCGCCTCGCCGCTCTCCCGAGACGAGCGGCTCATCGGCGACTCTCTCCACGCAACAACCCCCGCAGCGCCATGTCCGCAGGCGCTCGCGCGCTCGGTCGCCTCGAGCACGCGACGCGCCGACGGCCGAGCTCGCCGCGCAAAGCAGCCGCGAGCGGAAGCGCGCAGAGACGTGCCGCAGCGGCGAAAGGGCGCCGAGGCCGGCATGATGGATAAGTCTCGTGTTAGCTTTGCGCCCTTCAAGGACAAAGATCCTTGATCAAGCGGTTAGCATCTCTTTGGACAGAGCATCTTGGACTAGCTTTAGGACTAGCTTAGAGGACAGAGCATCTAGGACAGAGCATCTAGGACAGAGCATTTTAGACTAGCATATGCTTGGCATATGCTTTCACTGTTAGCCCTATAATATGTATCCCCAACCCTCAAAGTTGGCATGGCATTGTGAAGAGAAATATACAAGAAAAATTGCCCCATCTCCGAGTGTCATCCTCTCCATGAGAGTAAGGATCTTGCTATCACCAATAGTAAGAGTCCAATGACTAACATGGCAATGGGGTGAGTCGGGTGCAGCAGCAGGCGAGGAGAAGGAAAGGTGGCGGCAGATGCAGCGGCGTCGCGGCGGCAATGAGGTCGAGCTTTCGCGCGGCGTCACAGAGTTCCATTTCCACGACGATAAGCGCCGACGCACTCGACTCGCCGGGCGAGGAGCCACGCCGGAAAGCGGCGCAGATGGCAGCCGCGACGCCCACGAAGCTTAGCGGCGACCCGACAGCGCGGCGCGGCTGGTGGCGCCTCGAGGAGGCGCGACGGCGCGGGCGCTCTGGAGGAGGCACGCCGGCGCGGCGCTCTGAGAGGCGCGATCGGGCGCGGCGCCTGGAAGAGGCGCGCCACGACAACGGCGGCAGCGGTCGATAGAGAGCGCGCCTTCACAGCGGCGTGGTTTTCTCCCGGACCGGATCGTGGTTACCACGTTCTTCGTCGTTGTCGGGACGCCGCCGGGCGCGGGGGCTACCTCACCAAGGCCAACTACGCCGAGTGGGCCGCGGTGATGAAGGCGAGGCTCCAGTGCGCGCACATGCGGGAGGCAACCCAGACGGCGACATCGACCACGATCAGATCGACGGGCGCTGGATGCTCATCGCCGCAGCCCCGCCCGAGATGCGCTTCGCACAACAAGCGGATCGCCAGGAGGCTTGGGACGCCATCGCCGCAAGACGCATCGGCAGCCGATCGCGCGCGCAAGTCCACACCGCAGTAATTTCGCGACGGAGTGGGAGAACTCGCCTTCAAAAGCGAGGACGCCGATGACTTTGCTCCGTCTCAACACTCATGCGTGTAGTGCGATTCGGCGACGACACCCACGGCGAGAGAGAGTCGCGAGAAGCTCTTTCACGCATCCCGAAGTACAAGCAGATGGCTCACTCGATCCGCTCTCATCGACCTCTCCACGATGTCGATCGAGGAGGCGATAGGTCGCCTCAAGGTCGCCGACGATGATGAGCCACGGCGTCTCTCGGGACCGCGTTACCATGGCGGAAGCTCCTCCTCGCTCGGGGAGCAGTGGGGTGCCGGCGGTGGTGCAGGAAGAAGGAGCCTTCTTCCACGACGGCGCCACAGCGTGGCAAGCGCGCAAGCCGCGCAAAGACGCCAGCGTGCGCGAGGCGCGCCGAGGCGATGACCGTGAGGCGCCAGCATGGGCGCTGCTGGCAAGCAAGCCGGCAGACGGACGACTCTTGCTACAATCGCGCAAGCCCGTCATGGGCCAAGGATTGTCGATGACCACGACGCGCCAGCCCATCGCGCGCGGAGCGAGGAGAGGAGCCGGCTTTGTTCATTGCTCAGCGAGCATCGACCACTACCTCTCGCCAGACCGCCGCAACGCGCTCTCCACCTTGACGAGCCAAAAGCATACACCTCCCGGCGACGCTCCGACAACGATAAGATCGACGGGTGGTGCTCGACACCGCCGCCACCCATCACATGACCGGCCGACGGAGTTCTTCGCCGAGCTTGACTCTAGCGCCCGAGGCTCCGCTGTTCGGGACGCGCCTCCCGTGGAAATCAAGGGCGTCGGCTCCGTCATCTTCACCACCGACGGGATGGTTCAACTTTCCCACAAGACGACGCACAAGACTTAGGGGAGAATGATGAATAAGTCTCATCTTTGTGGTCTTTGTGGGGTGTACAAAGATCTTGGACTAGCATCTAGACAAAGATCTTAGACTAGCATCTTAGCATCTTGACTAGCATCTAGGACAAAGATCTTAGGACAAGCATCTTAGGACAAAGATCTTAGACAAGCATCTTAGGACAAAGATCTTAGGACAAAGATCTTGACTAGCATCTAGGACATCTTGACTAGCATCTAGGACAGACATCTTAGACTAGCATCTTAGCATATGCTTGGTGGTTGTGACTATAAATATGTATCCCCAACCCTCAAAGTTGGCATGGCATTGTGTGAGAAATAAACCAAGAAAAATTTGCCCCATCTCCAAGTGTCATCCTCTCCATGAGAGTAACGATCTTGCTATCACCAAGAGCAAGAGTCCAGCGACTAACAATTTCTACTGAAGCCATGAACACCTAGCCACTAAATCCTAGTCATTGTTTCACATTAGTATGCTAATGCTCCCCATGTTTATTAATTTGACAATGGAAAAGGTTATGCAATAAAGTGGTTCAGAGGCTAGAAACCTAGAAATTCTATCGGACATAAAGAACACCAGGCACTCTAGAGGGACCATATTGGAAACAATTGAGCATCAGAAAGCGATCGGCTGCAATCTATGCAGGAAATTGTGGATAAGAAATGGAATATGAGAAAAAAGGAGGAAACAAGTTCTGTAGAATTAGACGAGAAACAGGCGAACATTTAGTTAACAAGCTTACTTACTGCCCAAATCGGATTACATCTCCAACATGAATCTTCGTGTACATCTTCTTCTTGATCTGGTAGTATAGTATATGACATTAGAAAATAAATTGTAAATACTACCGGGAAGTTAAAAATTTGGAATAAGGAACAGATATAGATATACAAGCCAGAAAAATAAAGAGTCAGTCTGAGATTAATTTGAAGCAACAACAGCATTAAAGTGGTACACATTGCTTGCTCAACAGCCTAGCATATTCTCCCTGTGTAACTCTGAAGAATATGAGTACAACAAAATAACCCAACCCATGACAAACTAATCAAAGGTTCCTTCTGTAGGAAAAAAGGAATGGTACAGGAATAGCTAGAGAATAAATTAGCTCAAAGAAGCAGCATTCATCTAAGCATAAAAGGACCAAGGGATAAAAACTAACTGTTTTCTTAACTTTTTTTACTCCATAAATGTGGCAGATTTACAGTGTGACTCAGCAAGCAAAAGGTAAATGAAGGAACACAATGCAACAGACTACTACCAACCCAAATCACACTGCTTTTTAAAAATAAAAAACATGAAAATTGAACAATGACACAATGCATTCATAAGAGGCCATGTAGTTTCAAGATATAAAGATCTTCAAACAAATATATTAGAAGGCTTGGATGAACGGGATTAGTTTTGTTCTTTTCAGAAGCAAGACAAATGGCAGGAAACTATTACCTGAGTTTTGTTGATGAAAGACCCATGTGTGCTTCCAAGATCATAAAGGAAAACCTCCCCATAATTTCTAAACTGCAGAACTAAAATAACATAAAGGAACCTAATGAGTGTGCATCTTAATCACTAAACAAGAAAATATTCCATATTATAATTAGGTAATACTGATTTGCCTTAATCCTATTATTGCATTCACTGGTTAACGAACATTAAATCGATTATGACATGTTCAAAAATTTTGGACTCATAGATAATTTGAAAATTAATGGCAGATGCCAAAAAAAAGGGAAGAATTGCTCACTAAAAAACACTTTTAAGTAACATATTTTTGTAAGGAGAAGTACAGTAGAAGCACCTATTTACACAAGAAAATCAACTGTAGAAACTTCAATATGGTTAACCAAGTCCCGCAAATTCTTGACTTTATTGTATTAAGTTCTTTCTGCTAGTTAGTGCTAACGATATTCATATGTTGTAGCATGCTAAATGAGTGTTTGCTCATTGACATGATGACATGGGCCATAGCCCATATGGCATTGCTCATAGCATATTACTATCATCAACAAAGGCGGAAACAGTATACATGTGGTACTTCACCTCATGTTAGCACCAAATCATCAATGGTAGTAATTTTACATATGTGCAATGCACTCCGTGCAGAACTCCTTACCAAACTAATGGGAGGACTCCATTCAATAAAATCAAGTGTTATTAGGATCTTGATTCCATAGTTTGAATGCTCAGTCTCTTGACTCAATTTTATTTCATTGTTAAGAGGCCATCCGTTTAATTTTGGCAATTAATAAACAGTTTTTTAAAAGCAGTGCCCTCTCAAGAAAAAGGTTTATTCCAAGCAAAGTTCCATGGCTGCCTGATGCAATATCATTTCCTATATATTCATGAATCACTTAGCATCATGAATAGAGGTTGTTCTCACTGTTCTCCCCAAGGTTCAAAATATTGGGGATGGACCAGCTACTGGTTTGCCGGCTATCTCAGGAATTGGTAAAAAGATGACCTAGTTTGCTGTTCCAAAAGTATTTCCAAATTTTGTTTAAAAACAGGAACCATCCAGACATCCAGTCAATGCAGTGAAGAGGACAGCTACAGCCTAGATTCCTTAAAAGTTTTAAAGTTCTCTTTCAGTTTCAAACTAAACATACCCCAAAAACCAGTAGTTTTCAAGAACCCATTCTGGACTGGGAGTAAGTTCACCAGCAAGTTAAACACCTGGATTATGAACTTTGATTCTACCTATGTCATAATTGAAAAGAAAAATAGCTAAAACATACCAGCATGAAATCGAGAAATAGTCGGATGCTCCAGTACAAAATCACATAGATCAATTCGACCAAACATGTAAGCTCCTTTCTTGGACCTGCAACATGTAATGCCAGTCAGTTCACCAGCCCACAACTTGGTAAAATAAACAATCCACAACTATATAGAAGATGATTTCGTATGCTTCAATGCAAAAGGTGCTCAGCAAGCCGTGTTCAGTGCAGCGAATCAACACGTGAATGAACATTTAGCTACTTTTCGTCTGTTCCTTGGGTACTAATTAGCCAGTTCAAGCAACTAAAAGACACACACAAAAAATCACTACGACCTAATTGCATTATCCTTCACGAAGACATAAACCCAAAAAAATCAGCAAAATAACCACAACAGCGAGCTGGAAATCGAACAAATGGTAGGACCGAGACGACGACTCACACGTCAAGCTTATCGAAGATGACGCCGTCCTTGAGCACCTCGAGGAAGAAGGGGTGACCCGGGGCGGCGCTCCACTCAGGGATGGCGTACGGCGCACGGGCCAGCTGCTGCTGCTTCTGGGCCCGCGGCGCCGCCTCGGCCATCTCGGTGTCGCCAGAGGCCCCGACCGGATTCCCCGCCTCCTCCGCCGACGAGTTGCTAGCGCAAGGGCCGAGGTCAGCGCTCCCCTCTGCCGATGCGTCAGGATTCAACGCCGGCTGCGGCGAGGGTTTTGGGGGCGGGGGAGGCGGCATAGAGGAGGAGGAAGGGGTAGGGTTGGCGCTCCCCTCCACCGACTCGTCAGACTTCGACGCCGCCTGAGGCGGAGACGGCGAGGGTTTCGGGAGAGGAGGCGGCCGCATGGAGGAGGGGTTAGGGTTTCGGGGCGGAGGCGGCGGCATGGGAGGGTTCATGGCTGGGTTCGGGGGGTGCGGGAGAAGGGAAGAGAGGAAGACGACGACGACGAAGTGGGGAGATGAGCAGCGGCGGGGTCGAGCGAAGGAAGGCGGAGTTGGGTCGGTCCGGGCGACGAACTGGGGAAAGGGAAGGCAGCGGCGGGATTCAAGAATCCGAGTCGGCGTTGGCTAGCGGCGGTGACCACGTGGGTGCAGCTCGCGCGATCTTCGCCGTTCGTTTCCCGTTCAGCGGTCGAGATCAAAACCCATTCGTATCTAGTACCAACTAATAGAAGTGGAAATCTATCGCGCGCCTTCGTCCGATACTCCGATCTGCCGCTCGAGGGGAGCTCGCGGTTGGGATTCATTGTTGGTGGCTGGTGCGCGCTTCTCCGCCTCCGGTTCTTCTCGGTCCTTCTCTTCTCCCACCACCCCGCAGAAGGCAGAATAACTCCCACCGTGTGCTTCTTCTCCAGCGACGGCAGCGGTTAGGGTTCACGGTGTAGCATCCCGATTTTCGTAGTTTTTAGGCTTTAAAATTAAAATGAATTATTTGTTTTTATTGAATAAATTTAAAGCTTAAATTTAAATTTCAGAATTTAAAATATTTTAAATGATTAAAATAAACTTCAATTGAATTTAAAATTGTTTTATTAATTCTTGGGTTCCAAGGATTTTAGGTATTTTTAATTTATTTTATTTTGGATTTTCATTTCTTTTTTCTTTTTCTTTTTATTCTTTTTTTCCCTTTTCTCTTTTTTCCTTTCCTTTGTTGGCCCTTGCTCTGGCTGCCCTATCTCCACGACCCGCACACCCCCATGCTCTGGCCGCCACGCAGCCGCGCGCCAAGACTCTCGCCCCACGCCGCGCCTGCCCAAGCCATGCGTCGCCCTCGCACCTTATGCCTGCCGTCGCGCGCATGCACCCTCCTCCTCCTCCTCCTCCCACAAGCACCCGCGCCGCAAGCTCCTTCTTCTCCAAAATCGGCCACCGCCACCTCCGCCTGATCTCCCGCTCTAGCGAAGTCCTTGCCTCCCTAGCTGCGTCATCTCGTGTTCCCGGGCATCACCTTCCTCCCCCCTCCCGGTCGATTGCTCGCTAAGCCATGCCGCCACCTCCGCGTCTTTCCCGTCGCCGCCGCCATGGCGCCGCCAGTCCTAATCACCCCGTGCCTCCCCAACCCCAGTGTTTCCGCCGAGGCGCACCCGTGCTCGCGCGCTTTGCCAGTCCTCGCCCGCGCCACTCATGCGAGCTGCCGCCGTCGCCGGCCACCTCCTATCACCTCCTTGGGTCGCCGGCAACCCATTTTGCTTGTTGCCGACGACCGCCACCCCTCCCCTCGCAGACACCGCCACCATGCCTGTGCTGCCCTAGAACTCCTCTCTTCTCCTCTAAGTTGTGCTCTCTCTGTTACTTTGCTTTGCCTCTATGACTTGTGGGCCCTTGGTATCATCCCCTCTCATTTCCCTTCTCTGTTGTTTCACTAGCAAGTGGGGCATGTGTGGTCAACCCTGATTAGGCAGTCAAAGCATCGAAACAGTGAACTATAGGGGATATTCCATTTTTTTCTATTTTCTATCATTTTATGTGATTGCAATCTTCCAGACGTTCGTTCTCCTTTATACGAACTCTGATTCCGTCGATTCTTATTTCTAAATTCATCTAAATTTAGTACCTTTCTTTTGGTTCTAATTTGACAAATTTTGGATTTTATTTGGAATTGTTGTATTTATTTGGCTCATTTTTGCGCTTATAGATTCCGGCGTTTCTGAAGCTTTCCTAAACCCGTCGGCCGAAGCAACTCAAACCTTCAACGAAGGCAAGTCATAGACCTTTGATTATGTTGTACCTATTTTTATAAAATTATATTGTTTTATATCAGCATGCATTGCTAATTTTATAATAATGGTTTTCCGAGAGTAGTTAAATACCTAATTGACAATATGCCTCCTTGAATAATTGTAAATAGCATGTATCCTTGGACACAGTAGGTTGGGTTAATTCTAGTTGGGCATACTTTATTACCAATATGGGTATCGTAGTTATGCTTAGTTACGCTTGAATTCTGATGGGATTTATGATCACATGTTCAAAAATAGAAATATTGACTAAATGATATATGGAATTGTGGCGGGTAGCCACTGTTATTAAAATTTATTGTGCCATGGCAGGGGATGCCATTGGTCTTGGTTAAACAAAAATGATTCCGTACTCAAGTGAATGATCGTGCAGTAAAAGGGGTGCGTGTAGCATATTTTGGATGAGGTAGTCTCACCTAAGTAATCACTAAGGACTTAACTTTCTGCGCCATTGATTTGAGCCATGCCGTACAACCACATGTCCAGTATGGGATGGACCTGGCAAATTAATTAGCATTGCCTTGATTTTAATCTATTTTGGTGGAAGTGTAAACCCTGGGTTAGACATTCACACTAGAGCAAGAAGGGGCCATGACTGTGTTGTATGTTAAGATGAAAATTTTGTGAGTGTGTGGACTAGTCAGTGGTGAAACCTTATTGAGTAGAAATAGATTAAGACATAGCTTTGTAAAAGCCTTGTGATAATCATTTAACCGCACGCCTTCGGAAGCGTGTCTTGATCGATATTATAGATTGATTATCTCTTGTGGGTCAAGCTATACCTCTGTAGAGTGTAAAACTATTTGAATAGTTGTGTCCCCGATTATGAACAATACCAGTGATTTCACACGGGGGGTAGTGTTTTTCATAAAATGTTGGTTGGGAAGTGAACGGGTAGTTCGCTAGTTGTTTCAAAGTACTTGTTTACTTCTGTATTTAATCTATTAAATTATGTTTTTCAATCTATTTACTGTATTTACTGTTAATATTGCTTTTTACAAAATAGCCATAAAGCTACTCTTGTTCAAGCCTTCCATGAATACTATTTGCATACATTTCTCTACGACTTGCTGAGTACTTTATGTACTCATGGCTTTATGTCATTGTTGATCAGTCATCGAGGAAGAACCAGAAAACACAGAGTACTTCGAGGACTATGTGAACTAGGCCACGTTCTCCACTCAATTACCTATGGGCATGTCGGATGGCTGCCTTGAGCTGTTTTATTCCGCTGCAAGTTTACTCTTTTGTCTTAAGCCCGGTGTGGCAAAACTTTGTAAACCTTGACCATAAGGTCTGTTGCTACTAAGTAATATTAATTTGCCTTCTTCTTAGATATTTTATCGTATGGATATGATTTCATCAATGTTGCCACTGTGTGAGCTAGCTACTGATCATGAGACTAGTTCAAAATACACAGAGGGTCCGAATTCAGAAGTCCGGGGTCCTAACAATCGGGACCTCGGGGTATAGTCATATAAAGGGATGGGGCAGGGCTGACTCGATAGTGGGCGGTAGTGCGGCGAGGCAGTGCTAGCGCCGCCGGCCATGGGACCAGAGGAGGGCGGTGGACGACAGCAGTAGGCGACATGGTGACGAGCACAACCAGCACTTAGGTTGGGTGGGGCGGTGGCGGCGGCACGGAGGGTGGCTACAGTGCGGATGGCGGCGGCTATGGTGGGAGGTAGTCCATTGGGCGGGACTAGGGGAGGCGCGCAGAGCTGTCGGTCGTCGGGGAGATGAAGAGGCTGAGTTGTGGTGGGGGGTAGGGTGAGCTGCAGTGGGGGTCTAGGTCCCTAGGGTGGTTCTGTAATAGAGCTAGTGTGCTCCTAGAAGCGTAGTAGTCACATCGCACCCTTTATAGAATATGAATTCGAACACATCCCCTTATTTTCAATACAAAACTGAGAAGCGTGGAATATGAATTCAAATCAAGTTTTTTTTCCAATTCGTTGTGATCCGGGAGTTCACAAGTTCGCACAACTTACTAGAAAATGATGATGTTATCAAATTCTCGTATACAACACAATGTATCATTGCAACATGCTGATTAATTAAGGGTGTGTTTATTTGGTGGGGATGAGGTTGAATGGGATAGGATGGTACAAGTAGGATGGGATCATCACAGAATGTGATGGTACAAACAGTTGTTTGGTTGGTTGTATGGGATGATACAGGTGTGTTTGGTTAGTTGTATGAGATGATACACAAATGATACGATATTGTGTTTGGTTGAGGTGATGAGGTTGGTTCGATAACCTCCTCCCTACATTGATGAGTTTACCTCTATGGTATTTTTCTTTTCTTTTCTTTTCTTTCTTTTTATTTTTTTCATTTTCATTTTTCTCCTTTTTCCCTTTTCTCACCTAACTATTAATGATCAACTAATTATCCTTTTCTAATTAATCTAAAATTTCCTAACTTAATCTCTAGTTAAGTTCTCTATTTTAATTTAAAGGTTAATAATATACTATAAGCTCTTCTTTAGCTTGATGCATTTTTTAGTTAGAGTGTGACCCACGAATATTGAATTATTTGAATAATTAAACAGTAATCATTTCTAAATATACAACTTATAGTTAAATTTGTTTTTTAAGTTTAACGATTAATGGCAATCTCAAGTTTAACTATTAATGGCAATCTCATTAATATCTAACGTGAGTGGTGAGCGCACGTGACATGAGCAGACGAGTCCGTCCTATACCAGGTGTGTAACACCCTGGCTATTCGGAAGCCAAGATGTCACCTAAAACATCTAACATACATCCATACTGCGGAAGAATTCGAATAAAATCAACTAATGATAGTATCAAAACAACCAAGACATGATGAAGGTATCCTTCCTTCACCATCTAATCTATTTATTTGGTTCATTGATAATGAAAGTTCATATGCGATAATAAATCAACCTCAATGTGGAGAAGGTATCTTTCCTTCACCAATTATAATTTAATTATTA
This sequence comes from Ampelocalamus luodianensis, assembly GCA_036346255.1. NCBI lineage: Eukaryota > Viridiplantae > Streptophyta > Magnoliopsida > Poales > Poaceae > Ampelocalamus > Ampelocalamus luodianensis. The sequence goes on along the minus strand of CM070628.1, from coordinate 22,392,501 downwards.
CAGTTCATCATTAACGAATGTAAGATAGAACTAAATTTAATCTTGAATATGAATAGGGTGATGTGAGCAGTAGTGCGTGTCTACTCCTCCCAAGTGAGCCAACATCGGGGTTACCTAAAATAAACAAACAACGCAAGAGTGAGTCCATGACTCGGCAAGTACATATATCAATAAGATAATCATTCAATATGAATAAGACAAACTCATCATCGAGTTCGATTACATCTGGCCCGACTACATATGAAGACATGATATGAATGCTCAAAATCAAAGGAATGGATCGCACACATGCATATCACGAGTATAGCGATGAAACACCCGTCGGTGTTCACTCAAGCCCGCATCTTAACAAAAATGCGGGGATCCACTTCCGTATGAAGAACGTTTCATACGGGTGTCCAACATTGCCCATCTTGGAGTTAATGGGTCTTACATGCCCATTCGGAATTAATGGGTCTTTCAAATCCACTCAGTGGACGGGACATGACAATGTCCAACACCGCCCACTTGGAATGGTGGGACTTGCAATCCACTTTCGTGGATGAAACATGCATAATGAATGCATAGAATGAAATACGAATATTGAAAGACATGATAACAAAACATGGATTCAACACATATGAAAGAACATAGACAATCCATCTTCTCTCGTATCATACAAAATCACGACATGACCATATAAACATTCATCAATCACAATCATTAAGGGTGGCAATGTACTTGCCTTCGCGATCGCGACGCGTTAGTCGGCAAAGGTGATACTCCTAAACCCGAGGCTTCACCTCCTAAACAAGTAAAATAATTTCAATAAGGACATAATATACCCAACACTACTAATCGGCATTCTACCTTTCACGATGACTCAAGTCATTCTTACAAAGCCTAAACCGAAAACAACGATTTCTGCCATAAACTGTATCTGGACAGCAGCACGGAAATTAACATAACTCAATGTCTGGAAGTCGAAAAATGGTAAACCCAATTGCTGTAGCTTCTTAACTGACTAATCTACAATACTCTAGTTGACGTGATAAACCAATTTGGCCAATTTAATGGGTTAATAAATGCTTGAACTTTCAGTACAGAAACTGTCAACAGAATGAACAGCAGAATTAAAAGATCATAACTTTCATTAGGTAACTCCAAATTGAACGTTCTTTACCAATCTGAAAAGGTCATCGAATCCTCTACAATAACCTAGTTGGGTGAACTTTCAGTTTCGACCAATTTCCTTTCAAAATTTAGGAAATAACCAGACAGTTTATTCTCGTCAGATTTCTGGCAGCAGGTACTAAAACATCCATAACTTTTGACTCAGACCTCGGAATCAAGTAAACTTGGTGGCCACTGAAACTTAAGAACGAGGCCTACATATCTCTAGGAGACCAAACCTTCAGATTCTGCCTAAAAATAACCAAAACAACCCCTCCAACATACTGGACAGAACTGAACGAAACGCAGATAGACTGGAATTTAACAAAACTACTCGCTCACTTAACGAAAGACTTCTAGAAATCCCAAGAACACATCGTTACCCTTGACGACGTGGGAGATGACGCTGAGTGAGCCTCGAAGAAGAAGTTGGTGGTGATTTCCTCTTCTTGTTCCACAGCCCACGATCGTCGCCCCCGATCCTCGCGAGCCAGCAACGGAAGGAGACCAACACCGCAGCGGGAAGAAGTCTTGAGGGCAGCACCATGGAGGAAAGACCGGGGAGGGGAGGAGGCAAGGCGCAGGAGGGGGAGGCCAAAGGGGGGCGGCCAAAGGGGAGAGGAGAGGAGAAGTGGGGAAAAATTAGGGTTTCCCACCCTTTATGTTGGTGGCCACTAGATGGGCCTATGGGCCTCTAGCCCGAGCCCAGGTTGTCCAAAAACACAGAAAACCCTTCTAATCTCCCGATTAAACGTTTTCCAAAAGAAACCTTCTACCGATTAATTATTCTCTCCGAAAATTAATTCTAGCACTATCGGAGAATTACACTAATTCTCTCTCAATTTGTATTGCACTCTCAAATGAAACTCGGGATATTACATTCTACCCCTTAAAAGGATTAGGCCCGAATCTAAACACGAATCTACGAAAGAAAAGCGTGAGTGGAATGAAACAACGACAAACAAGCACCCGTTTGAACGAATCCGGATATCGATCACGCAAACGAAACTCCATCTTCCAAGTGGCCTCACTCTCGAACCGATGGGACCACAACATAAGGGCGTAAAGCGACGCGTGCGTACTAACCCTCAACTCGACATTTCTAGGTACACTTATTGGACAAGACTGAAGGTAGATCCTACTCGGCTGGTCCACGGCGCAAACGAAATCTCAAACTCGGATCTCCCAGAACTCACTCAACACGAGAACATACAAGGCGTTACGTACTCTGCGCATGTACTCGAGGCAGTCCTGGCGATCGCCAACTAGCTTAAAACAACCCAATGTACCTTGGGTTAACCTTCCCATTGAAACCGAACCACACGACAAGCCACGAAGAACACGAAACTCATGTTCCACCTTTCAATCGAACTCTTGATAAAGCAAGGATCACCTCCTTTAACCGAAACATACAATCGAATTCTTTTAAGCAAACTCTTTTACCGGCAAAACCATCCGAATAAGAAAGATTCACGTCACAACTAGATGTTACCAAGCTGTGCATGAAGAGTAAAATCCAATCGAAATTTCATCACGAAAACCTTTCCACCCTCCAAGTGGCGGTTTGCGAATAAACGTCCACGAAAACCAAAGGAGGAATCATTTTAAATGCCCAAATCGAACTTCCTTATTCTTCTGAACCGATAAGAACCACACATACCAAAATCGAGTCAAACTCGACTTACGAAAGACATTGGTCAACGACACAAAGCTCAGCGAGAATTAAGAAAACGCTTCACTAATCAAGAAGACATTTTTTCCCTTAGTTTCACTTTTTGGAATAAAACATCTCTCCAACCTTGGAATCGAATTCATCGCATACCACACGGTCTCAACCATCTTCATTTAACATCCTCAAGTTAGGTTTAAATCGAAATACATCTTCCACACCGTTGTAGAGAGACCCTATTGATTCCATGAATACTCTAGACAACTCATTCAACCGATGACATTAATTTGATAGAAGGCACCAAAGCACCTAAAAACCCATACAATCTCATCACCTCCAACTTTCAAGAATATCACATCGAATTTTCGTACACCCGCTCATGAACTACATCAAAAGGGTTCTATCGCCAATCATTCCACTACTCGAATACTCCAGTTTTCTATCTCCTCTACACACAAATCTTTGGCGACCAAAAGTTTAGCATGAAAATGGAAAGCCCAAATTTAACCTCTGAGACCTCTACACCGAATTCCTCTTATAACAAATAATGAAATCATCGGATTAAATCTCTAAGATTCCCCCAATTCCGACATACTCACTCATTGACATCATCAGGAATCATTCATACAATATCACGATACTTTCAATAGAGTTACTCTATAAAATTGATTACGGTTTCCATACATTTGATAATCCCCAACATTCCAACATGAACCAAGGTTCTGGAACTACACTATACCATAGGTCCTACTTAGTCGAACAATATACAATTTTACTTCAAAACCATACATTCCATCTGAATCAACTTCCCTCCAATAGGTTCAGGTCAAAACCAACTCATCTTCTATTACTTCTCCAATAGCTGGGTAGCAAAATCTCACCCCTACAATCACTTAACCACCACCAAACAATTAACAACTCACGATTTGTAAAACTTTATAGCACAAAACGGTTGATCCTTTCTCAAAAGAAAGAGGCGAACAAGAACAACTTTCACCACACAGAAAATGTTGTTGCTCACGGTGAGCACGAGACCAAAAGAAATAACTGTAATGAAGATGCAGGAAAAGCGAAAGTTGAGTTCACAGCGGAGGGTACGCATCACCTCAAAATGGAAATAGCAAATAACAACCAATAAGAAAATGACATTGCGATTGAAACTCGACAACTCTTGAGTGAAAAGAGCAAAAAGTTTATGAACGATTCAAATAACCACGAGTTACAAAACTTGACTCAAATTCTCAAATATTCCTACTGCACTCTTTCCTTTAACACTGAAATTAATTCTTTGACTAACATCGCTTTGCCACAATGAACAAGATAAGGTCTTTAGTCCAAACCACACGAACTAAATAAGAACCAATAAAATTCCTCAATACGTCCTATTTGTTCAGAACAATTCAACTACACACGAAACATGAGATCCAAATAATCTCAGCCACCAAACTCGAAACATTTCCAATTACGGGATTTCATGAAAAGCAAGCAGATTATTCTCCTCTTAAAGGAACCAACATAACTTCTTTGATTGCAACATTACGTTGTCAACTTAGACCAAAGAGCCTTTAAAATTAAATCACACAAATCTCTTAAGAAGCAACAGGACAATCCAATACCTTAATTTATTTAAAAAAAATTTCAGCTACCAGATGATTCAATAGCTCAAAGAAAATATCACAAAAGCTAAACTTGAATTATTCTCATCTGAACTATATCACCAAGGCGATCAAATTACTATGGGTATTAACATCAATTTCACAACAACAATTAGAAAACACTTCAAAAGACCCACGTGAAAAGAATGAGTTGATTCTTTCTCAAAAGAAGAGACAAATGGAAGCGATTTTCACCAACTAGAAAACTCATCCACCACTCGTGCTTGAACATGGGACCAAGATAAGAAACCAATTAAGCAATGAACTCACAGAACATAAGTGGAGTCCACGGTTGAACGCATAAGCCTGCAAGAAGAGAATATCGAACCTTAATGAGATAAGAACAAATAAGTATTCAAAATCGAAGCACTTGCATCACTGAAGAACCATTGCAACTTTGTAACATATCGTTACTCTATAAGCTTCATTTACCACATAAAGCCTGAACCCCCAAAAGATCAAGAACACAAAACTTGAAACTTGATCATTTAGAAAATATCACCATGGGTGATCAAATTACTACGAGAATTAATCTCATTCTCACATTTTGACTATTTAATAACATCGACAACATACACTAGTACCAAGAGTCATCAAACTTTATTACTCCATCCTAAAACTTCCCAAAGGGAACACAAACCACAAGGTTGAAACAAATTTATCATAACAAGATTATGCTAAGCAATAACGATATCACAAGGCACGCTATCAAAGACTACTTACGAAATTCGTCTACTCCACTGTGGGTGTTGCTCAACACCTTCTTTAGCGCTCAATAACAAATGATGATTGTATTAATCATATATGAATATACGATACTAATTCCATTTGCAAACACATAACCATATATAAACATAGACTCACATTTCACCTTTGTTCAGAAATCATTTCAAAACATGATTAAAGATTCACTAACATAATTTTCTATAAACAAGGTTTCACGAATCGATACACGGCACCCATCCGGTCCTTTATACAAGTTTCAACAATTTTAGCATACCATGAAATAGATAAATCTAGCTCTTATGTAAGATCTATAGGTTACGACAGATATGGATGATCTTTATTTAACATCTGACATGTATCAAATACAAGGATATTTCAAATTAATCAATTTCACTTTCATAGATGGTAGTTAAGAATAGTTGATTTGCACCGCTAATAACCCAACTTGGTAACTCATATCGTAACAATTTATTCGCTTAGTTATAAATTCTCAATTTAAGCATGGCAAGACATCACAAAGGATTCTAACACCTTACTACTGACAAAGAGAGACTTCAAACCTCAACGCTCGAAGTAATCTAAAAGAAAGCATAAAGCCAAAGCTTTCCCCATGCAAGCGAACTTACAGTGGAAAACTCTTCACTAACCAAGTTATCAAGCGAGTAAATGAGTCATTCTTTTCCAATGAGAAAGAAGGAGCAACCAAGAAAACATCAATCTTACCAATTGACAACGATCACAAGTAGTAGAAACAACTCAACGATCGAAAAGCAATAATTGTTTGAGAACCAAGAGGATCTATGGAAAACCATAACTATCATGGACCACAAACCGGAGAAGTTCATCAACCACCATAGGACAATAATTGCCAAATTCGAAATCAAGAAAGAGAACAACTTTCTAAAGCAACTCACGCTTAACACGAAACTATGGTACTCGGGTAACTACTCCTCTAACCACGTTCTGCGACAGTGGTGTAACAGTGAATCGAGTAACAACCACGACCTCCACTTCTTATCATCGATAACATCACGCTTCACGAAATACTCAATTATGAATATACAGGATCATCTCATGACAATCATAGTATTAGTTTATAGATATTGAATATCATAGCACATCATAGATTAACAACAAGAATAACGATGCGAAGCAATTCAACATTTGCTCAACAAATGAAACATTACAACGAGATAATGCGGAAGCAATGTAATTTCAACCCCACCTCATGTACGAGTGTGTCATTTTAATGTTCTTCTATTAACCACGGACCTAAAGCCCGCTCGATACCAAGCTGTAACACCACAGCTATTGGAAGCCAAGATGTCACCTAAAACATCTAACATACATCCATACTGCGGAAGAATTCGAATAAAATCAACTAATGATAGTATCAAAACAACCAAGACATGATGAAGGTATCCTTCCTTCACCATCTAATCTATTTATTTCAGTTCATTGATAATGAAAGTTCATATGCGATAATAAATCAACCTCAATGTGGAGAAGGTATCTTTCCTTCACCAATTATAATTTAATTATTACAGTTCATCATTAACGAATGTAGATAGAACTAAATTTAATCTTGAATATGAATAGGGTGATGTGAGCGAGTAGTGCGTGTCTACTCCCTCCCAAGTGAGCCAACATCGGGGTTACCTAAAATAAACAAACAACGCAAGAGTGAGTCCATGACTCGGCAAGTACATATATCAATAAGATAATCATTCAATATGAATAAGACAAACTCATCATCGAGTTCGATTACATCACAACCGACTACATATGAAGACATGATATGAATGCTCAAAATCAAAGGAATGGGTGCACACATGCATATCTGGTATAGCGGTGAAACACCCGTCGGTGTTCACTCAAGCCCGCATCTTAACAAAAATGCGGGATCCACTTCCGTATGAAGAGCGTTTCATACGGGTGTCAACATTGCCCATCTTGGAGTTAATGGGTCTTACATGCCCATGCGGAATTAATGGGTCTTTCAAATCCACTCCGTGGGCGGGACATGACAATGTCCAACACGCCCTGCTGGAATGGTGGGACTTGCAATCCACTTTCGTGGATGAAACATGCATAATGAATGCATAGAATGAAATACGAATATTGAAAGACATGATAACAAAACATGGATTCAACACATATGAAAGAACATAGACAATCCATCTTCTCTCGTATCATACAAAATCACGGCATGACCATATAAACATTCATCAATCACAATCATTAAGGGTGGCAATGTACTTGCCTTCGCGATCTGACGCGTTAGTCGGCAAAGGTGATACTCCTAAACCCGAGGCTTCACCTCTAAACAAGTAAAATAATTTCAATAAGGACATAATATACCCAACACTACTAATCGGCATTCTACCTGCTTTCGATGACTCAAGTCATTCTTACAAAGCCTAAACCGAAAACAACGATTTCTGCCATAAACTGTATCTGGACAGCAGCACGGAAATTAACATAACTCAATGTCTGGAAGTCGAAAAATGGTAAACCCAATTGCTGTAGCTTCTTAACTGACTAATCTACAATACTCTAGTTGACGTGATAAACCAATTTGGCCAATTTAATGGGTTAATAAATGCTTGAACTTTCAGTACAGAAACTGTCAACAGAATGAACAGCAGAATTAAAAGATCATAACTTTCATTAGGTAACTCCAAATTGAACGTTCTTTACCAATCTGAAAAGGTCATCGAATCCTCTACAATAACCTAGTTGGGTGAACTTTCAGTTTCGACCAATTTCCTTTCAAAATTTAGGAAATAACCAGACAGTTTATTCTCGTCAGATTTCTGGCAGCAGGTACTAAAACATCCATAACTTTTGACTCAGACCTCGGAATCAAGTAAACTTGGTGGCCACTGAAACTTAAGAACGAGGCCTACATATCTCTAGGAGACCAAACCTTCAGATTCTGCCTAAAAATAACCAAACAACCCTCCAACATACTGGACAGAACTGAGCAAGCGCAGATAGACTGGAATTTAACAAAACTACTCGCTCACTTAACGAAAGACTTCTAGAAATCCCAAGAACACATCGTTACCCTTGACGACGTGGGAGATGGCGCTGAGTGAGCCTCGAAGAAGAAGTTGGTGGTGATTTCCTCTTCTTGTTCCACAGCCCACGATCGTCGTCCCGATCCTCGCGAAGACCGCAGCGGAAGGAGACCAACACCGCAGCGGGGAAGAAGTCTTGAGGGCAGCACCATGGAGGAAAGACCAGGGGGGGAGGAGGCAAGGCGCACTGGAGGAGGCCAAAGGGGCGGCGGCCAAGGGGAGAGGGAGAGGGAGAAGTGGGGAAAAATTAGGGTTTCCCCACCCTTTATGTTGGTGGCCACTAGATGGGCCTATGGGCCTCTAGCCCGAGCCCAGTTGTCCAAAAACACAGAAAACCCCTTCTAATCTCACGATTAAACGTTTTCCAAAGAAACCTTCTACCGATTAATTATTCTCTCCAGAAAATTAATTCTAGCACTATCGGAGAATTACACTAATTCTCTCTCAATTTGTATTGCACTCTCAAATGAAACTCGGGATATTACAAGGTGGTTCGCCCAATTTTATTGAACGGAATGGTTTAGCATCTCAGGAATATTCTCGAATTTGTACCACCCATCTAGAACCGGTTGGTTCGATATACTCAACAAGCGAGAGGATAAAGGCATATCGGAACCATCAGATACATGCATAACTTGGTCCATACAACCAAACACACCTAAAGGGGTGACTAGCGTCAAACATCGTACTCCACCCCCACCTATCGATCTCATTTAAGACATTGATCTCGATCATTTGGTTGGTGCAACAAAAAACCCATAAGTGAAACAATTAGTTTCTAAGTTTGCAACAAATCTTAACCCAGATGCAACAAACACGAAATGAATGTTCGATCTGCCAACAAAAAGCCGCAACAAAAAAATGATAGCAATCGCAACAATGATTACTAAGCGTGCAACAAAACCCTATTCAGTGGCAACAAACTATAGCAACAAAGTGTTGCAACAAATCACATCCCCAATTGCAACTAAAAAAATCTTTAGTGCAATAGATCAACAAAACAATTGCAACAAAAACACTCACTGCAACATTCCGCGCTCGCCTCCTCGTCGCCGACGGGCCCGGATCTGGTTGGGCAAACTCGGCCCATGTCACCAATTCCATACCGAGCTCAGAGAGGCCCGCCATGGAGCTCAGGATGCCTTACTGCCCGCCATGGCACTCCACCGTCACTTGCCCCTGTGGGCTGGGTGGCCTCTACGCCATCACGCGGGTGGAGCTCTGATTTGATCTCGTTGAAGGCCTATGGTAACATCCCAAAATTTGATCTTTCAAAAATCTTTTGTGTAGTTTAGGTCTCCAAAAAATTTCACCAATTTTCCTTGATTTAATAAAGCTTAAATGGGAATTTCCAAAATTAAAACAATTTAATACGATTAATGTAAACATCAATTAAATAAATAAAAAACAATGCTAGTTGGGCTCCTTGTATTCCAAGGATTTTTTCTGGATTTTTTTTGAGTTAGTTGGTATTTATTTTGCCTCATTTGAATTTACAACATTTTCTTTAATTCTGAAATCAATTTCTTTTTTTCTTTTTTCTTCGTGGACCAAATTAAATCAGCTCGCTCTCCTTCTCTCTCCATCAGCCCACCTAATACCCCAGCCCATCCCCGTTTTCTCTACGCCTCCATCTTCGCCCTCTTCCCCGCCTCGCCCTGGCGCAGCCCCCTTGGCCCATTCCCTGCCACCAAACCATAGCAAGCTAACTCCGCGCTTCAGCCCAGCCGCAGCTGCCTCCCTCGCCCAGGCCCACTAGCTAGCGTTGCTGCCGCCATGTGTGTGTCCGAACTAGCCACCGTCTCCGCGCCGTCCTCGGTGTCCGGGTCAAACACGACTCCCCGCACCATAAATACCGCCACCCTGTGCACGTCCCCTTTGCCTCATCCCGCCGCCTCCCGTGCCCTAGCCGTCGTCGTCGAAAGTTGTCATGCACCACCACCGAGCTCTTCTTCTCCAAGCCCAGTGCCGTTCATGCCAAGCTCGATCTCCGTCGTTGCCACTCCTCAGGCCAAGTCTTTTTGCCACCAACTCCGCGTCGACGTCCTTTATCGTGTGCCCCCACCGGACAGAGCTCCCAAACACTACCTTGACGGCACCAACTCCTTCCTCGCGCTCGGTCACACTCCACCACACGAAAATGCTTCTGTCGCGCTCCTCGTCGCCTTAGTGAGCCCCTCTTGAATCCAACTGTGTTACCACGTGTTCCACCTCCTAATCTATCTTTTCCCTCTCTCAATTTCGAGTTTCGTTCTTCGTGCGCGAGTTTGGCTTCATCTCTCCCATCTTGGTGCTGTGGTGAGCACCGCCTCCATCTTCGCCACCATCTCCATCCCCGTGTCGTGTTCTCTGCCGTGCTCCTCTTCCTTTTGCCGAGATGCGCGGGAACCACCTCATCGCCGTAGGGCCGATCCGCGCCGCCGCTTTTCTCCTCGCCGTCGACAACTGCCACCGTTCCTGCGTCACCACCTTCATCGTGTCCTCCTCTCTCCGTTTCACCCTTTCTTCGCCTGTGCCGTGGTCGCTATCGTCGGCGAGCCATCGGGCTCAGTGTGCCACTAATGTCGTCATTGCCTCGCCAGCCGCCACTTCGTTTCCACATCATCGCCCATGCCCTCCGTAGCTGCCACCTCATGACACGTGTGCACTGTGTTAGCGCCACCTATCGCGTCAATAGCCTTGGCCAGTCGCGTCGTGTCATCGCCACGCCATCCGCCCTGTCCTCCATGTACGCTTTGTCGCGACCACCTCGCCACCACGTCACCTTGCGCCACCTCGGCCAACCTTGCCATCTCGTTGCCACGCGGTCACCACGTGCACGCCATGTCGCTTGCCACCTCAACGCCATCTTATCTCCACCATCCTAGTCAGCGTACACATGGAAAACCATATCCATATCCCTTTCTCTCTCGACGTGCGGGTCCACACATCATCCACTCTCCTAAACCCTAGGTTCCCTCTCCTCTCACTTACATGTGGGTCCCACATGTCAGTCAACACAGTCCGCCCCTCTCCATGAGTTTGATCCACCATGGACTAGCTCGACTCCGTAGACCTGGTTCATAGACCAATGGCTCACATGTCAACACCTCATCATTTTTTTTGGAATTATTTTAATTCTAGAAATTCCTTTTTATCCATGGGTCCTACATGCCATACTCTTTGCTATTTTTCAAAAATCTCAAAAATAAAGATTCCAATAATATTCTTTATTGCCGTCGGTTTCTCTCTTCCTTTTCCTTTTGACATTTTCTTTCTCGATCAAACTTCCAAGAACTTGTTCTCTCTCATACGAACATCGATTGAACCTGTTCAAGTTTTTAAATTCATATAAAATCAAGCCATGCCTTTCAGTACCATTAAATTTCAATTTCAATTTTTTTTATTTGTGTTTTTGATTTTTTTTTTTGTATTTGCACTTACTCTCTCGTTAGACGCTGATGTTCTAGAATCGTTCAAATAAGTTGAAGGTTAAGGAAGTCGAAGATTGAAGATAAAAGAATAGTGACATTGCTATAGCAAGGCAAGTTGTGATTTGATCATGTTGCACCCAGATTTACAAAACTATTTTGATTCAAATTATTATATTGCTAATTCAATTATTAAATGATTTACTTATTTTGGGATTTGTTATGCAACCTATTTGATTATACCCACCTTGTGAATTGTATTACGATGATCATTTGTCACCTTAGCTTGGTTAAGTTACTAGTTGGTATTATCATAGCACTAACGTGGGTTGGTTAGATACGATTGGTATGCTTAGCCTTGCAACGAGTCATTGATATCATTTTGAAATATTAATATCATATTTGACTAAGTGAATATGGAACGTCTTTGTGAAAAGCTAAGTGGTGTAAGATATCACCTGTTGATGGCATGTGTTACACCTAATCAATAGGGTGGGAAAAAGATTAGACTGAGGTGAGTGGAAAGGTGTTGTGACATGTGCTATGTGCTTGGGAAATACGAATTGTGGTGACTTAAGTAGTTTGGCAGTCTCGTCTTGGTCAATTAAAGACTTAACTTTGTGTGTCATTGAGTTGAACCATATCGTACTACCACAAGCCTAGTATGAGACAAACCTAGCTTAGTAAGTTACATAGTCTTTACTTTGGCCACCTCAGGTAGTAGGTTAAGCTTAGTGCCAGGATAGAGGTGTGGACTACTTGTTAGGGTCACATCTATGGGCAGTTCGTCGTCTCCAGACCAACGGTGTGCATCGGGCCAACGAGTCGAGTGAGGTTTCGTGCCGACTGTATGCACATCGGGAGAGACAATTGTTGAGATGATGTTTCTAAAAGGTTTTGTTATGAATTACTCTGATCAGTTGATCATATCTTGTGGGTAAAGTTGTACAACATTTGCAGTGTTAATAACATATTCGAATAGCGCGCCTCGGTCATGAACATGCTCGCGATTTACGAAGAGTAGATTTTATAAAAACAATGTGAAAGGGAAAGTTATGTGAAAGAATTGGATTAAGCTTTATGAACTATGTGAAAACTCTTGTTTACTTATTATTACTATTGTTTTACTTATTATTACTATTGTTTTAACTTACTCTTTCAATCTATTATTTCTATTCAATTGCAACTGTTGCTTTTTACAAAATAACCATAGAAGTCATTTCCTTTGGAATAAGTCATCATCTATAATTGCATTATGTGGTATAACTTGCTGAGTACTCTATGTGCTCGCTCTTGCTATAAACAATCTTGCTCAGTTAATGAAGACTACATCAGTTTATCGTTGATCATCAAGGACTACTTGAAGGATCGTGGAGAACCAGGTCGCGCTACCCCAGTCGATTGTCTGTAGGAATATGGATGGGCTACACTGAAGTTTTTCTGTTTCCTTCCGCTGCGGCTTATTTGAGATATTTGCCTTTTGAGGCATTAATTGTAAGTTTTGACCTTAAGATCGTTACTCTGTTAATTATTGTTATTTGCATATTTCTTAGTTATCTTCGCATATGGAATGGTATTTCATCGATGTTGCCACTATGTGCATTAGCATGATCTTGGACTAGTGCAGTATACATAGAGGGTCCGAATTTACATATTTGGGTCCCAACACCTATGGCGAGTGAGGAGGCGGGGGGGGGGGGGGTGAGGGAGAGGAGCAATGTGGTTCCAGCGGTGGGCTCCTAGACGAAGAACACCGGCTACCGGCATGACATCAGATGGGTAGGCAGAGGAGCCGTGGGAGTGGTTGGAGAATGGGTGGTAGACAACTGTAATGGACAAGAGTTGCAATGAAGAGATATGAGTGGCATCTGTTTATTTTAAAGTGCATCGTCCGAGTGGAGTGAGGCGTCCAAAAAATTTGGTTCGATTAGATGTCTTCACAATATCATCATCCTTAATTAAAGCTAAGCTCGAGAAATGTGGATCAACCCTAGATTGGAATAGTGCAGGCAAAAGTTGCGGCTAGTAAAGTGATGGCTCCTAAGTCTCTCATGGGAAAACCCTAGCCGCCACAAAAAAAACCCTCCTCTCCTCCCTTCCTCCTTGCCGCCAGCAGCGGTGGTGGGGCTTCTTCTTCTCGGTGGTAGCGCCTAATCTGCATCACACTCTCGACGCCCGACGTCTTTTCACGATTTTCAACGGTGTGGAATTTTATTGGGGCTGGATGTGGGGCTCTTCTCTACCGGCTCGTATTCGGGCGTGGCAATCTAGGCCCCTTCTCCGCCAGCTTCTTCTAGCGGCACGACTTCGTCGATGGTTTGATGATGAAGGTGGCGCGGTGTAGATTCAGATTTGGTGTAGTTGGTAGAGATCGCGACGGCTCGGTGGCGGTAGCTTGTGCGGCGCTTGGCTACTTAACCGGCCGATGCGTGCTACGGTGGATGTCGCCTTCCTAGAGGCAGTTAGCTGTTGGGGATGTTGTGAATATCGTCTTGGCGATCTGACCTTCATTGGTTGGATCTAGCGACGAGGTCGTGCTACGGTGTGGTCTTGGAGCGCTGGTACTTTCGATCGGGGTAAAAACTCTTGATTTGACCTTCTCTGGTTGGATCCAGCAACGACGTCGACCTGAGCGGCGTTACCTTCTTGAAGTTGTTGCTTTGGAGCACTTTGGTGCCTAAGCTCGGGTGAAAACTCTGATTTGACCTTATTTGGTTGGATCCGTGGCGGCGATGTGAGTCATATCCCTTCTTAGAGGTGTCGCTACGGAGACTAGCCCATCATCACCTCTTTGCTCTGCATTGCTTTGTTCGCGTGTGGACGATCTTCTAGTTGGTCTCGGAGGCGGGGCTATGTGGTTTTTTTAGGCTAGCCTTTGTATGAAAATTTGTTTGTCATTGTTGTTTTTTGGTCTTTTTTGTGTTAAGCTTTTAGGCGATGGTGGTGTAATATTTGTGTGCATCTCTAGTTGAGTACAGATGTCGGGAGTTGTAATTTCATTATCTAAAAAAACTTGGTATGTTGCGTCAAAATTGGTAAATTTTTTGGTCGCGTTCGAATTTGAATACATGTCATGTTATATCGGTAGCAACAACATTTCGCGATGAAAAATCTACGGTATCGCATTCATTTTTTTTCAGGACACTATAGTTCTGACGGGAAAATTTGGAGCCATATTCGCATCTTGTTAATTCAGTAATCACTCAATTTAGAATATCCTCATACACCTTTGACATTAACGATAGCACCCACAGTACTTTTCCAACCAAAAGCTACAACCCCTGGCAAGTAGTTCTTCAGCTTCATGTATAAGATCACTCTAGCATAACTCAAGCAGCGATCATTTTCCTCTGAAAACAAAATTCATTAAGTAAACTGTTTGCATTTTTAGGTCATGCTGAACAGACTCCTTGGAAGTAGCATGATCTCTGATCATAAAGATCGTAGAAGGATCTCTAGCAAAATGTCTAACAGCCGAATCGACTTAGGTTTCTATTTCCTGTTCTCAAATAAGTACCAAGTTTCAACACCATGCATGTTCTCCTAGCTGCAATTTTGCCATAAAAGAATAGCCAGGCAAATGCCTAAGCAATGAGAATACT
The DNA here is from genome assembly GCA_036346255.1 of Ampelocalamus luodianensis. Taxonomy (NCBI): domain Eukaryota; kingdom Viridiplantae; phylum Streptophyta; class Magnoliopsida; order Poales; family Poaceae; genus Ampelocalamus; species Ampelocalamus luodianensis. The sequence continues at coordinate 22,377,204 of CM070628.1, read as the reverse complement.
GCATTTGTAGAACAACGATTCACTATTTCACATCCAATACTTTGTTCTCACAGTTGCAAAAACTACTGTTTATCGATTATAATAATAACTCTATAATTTCACATTTAAGACGATAGTCTTGTAATTGAACATTGGATCGAAGCACTTCAAACAAAAGTTGCGCATCCATCATGTAGATACATGCAACTCAACACAATTGAATAAAGGGTGGTCTGCCAAACAAATCGTAAAACCAATCCCATGAGGCTCTCTTAAATGATGTTTTTTTTATTGACTAACTAATGTACAAACCACCCTTCGTATGAACTCTTGTCCCTTGACTCCCCAAAGGATTATGCAGCTAAGGCTTTGGAGGGCACTTTTCTTATGAAACATCGAATATGCATCACTATACACTGCTACTACGTTTGACACGACTGCAAGAACAATCATGGAGACGGCCAGAATCTTGTCCCAGTTCTTTGCTATGCTGTGCGGATCCCTGAGATATCAAGCAAAAGGAATTAGATGACCGAAACAATGAACTGTATTAAACAACTAAATCTAGCCCTTAGTTTTATTAGGTCTACTACCTATTCATATGTTAGCGGCCATATACTACAGTCATAAACTCATAATCCACAAATGTATTTCAGTCATCATGGACAGCGTCACGACAGGTTTCTTTCCTTTTTCATTTGGTGCATATTAGAAATGGTAATGTGACATACTAGAGCTAGAAAGAACGACGTATAATGAAACATGTGAACTATCAACATACCTTAGAGTGATTGCAGCTGGGAAAATAAAGGCAATGCAAACAGCAGCAGTTGCCCCAGTAAATTGGAAGGCATCCCAAATACTGGGAATGAAGTTTGCAGATAGAAAAATCACAAGGAGGAGCACCGCTGTCATCACACCAAACCTTCTGTTGTCAGAAGAAAGGGGCCTTGCAGAGGAAAGAGAAGCCCATCAAATTAAGCCGCAGTGCGTGGAATATCATGGGGAACACGAGCATTAGGTGGACAGCATAGCTCACTCTAACGGAATCATTAAGAACTGAACTGTATGGAATGCCGAGATTTGAATCAAAGTTAGCGAGCACATCAGCGAGTGTAAGTTCACCAAAGAGAAGATATCCAAAGAAACTTGTTGTGATATAGACAGTTGAGCATAGAGCCAATGATGTGTGCACTATTGGCTTAATCTGGGAAGAGTCCTTGAGCTCATTATGAATAGGGTGAACTGCAAAATATCAATCAGATCTCCTTACACAACTGACAAGCAAACAACTTTTGGAGGGCTTCAGATGTATTTACAAAATACATTAGCTAAAAACTCAATAACTGCATTGTAACAATAATTCTCAAAAATAATTTATGATAATATTAGCTCAGTCATGTATGTGCATTTTTATGCCAGACTCATGGAAATACTCTGAACGTTTCCAGGGCATGCAAATGCAACATTACAAATCCTAAGGTCCATCTTTTCTGTACTCTTCCTAATGAATTTTGTTTTATTGCAATCAGAACTAGAATTGGCCCATACCATTGTAATGGCAAACGTAAGCAGTGACAAGAACTGGCACTGCTGTGAAAAGTTCCCAGACAGATGCCAAATTAGGAACAGCAGGGAACAGCTTAGGCATTGGAATTTGTCCACCTATCAACTTGACAATAGCAATTCCTGCAGTAATAATAACGAATACAACTGCCAAAGCAACAGATATGGCAGATGTATAGCTCAGTGAATCTGCAAGAGACAAATAAACAAACGCATATTATCATATAGTGATGAACAAAACATAGTATCTTACTCTTATAAAAAGCAGAACCAGAAAAGACTTTTCTTTGCAAAAAAAAGTAATAGCTACTTTGCTTAAGCAATCACTTACCAACACGCTTGAAACATGCTAGTGGAGTAAATACACCAAGGGTAGTAACCAGGAGAACAAAGAAACGTCCATTCCACCAGTGCGTGCCAAACCATCCTTCTAACACACCATAGTGGTGCTCACCACCAGAGGAAGTTCCAGAAAGCACATCACCTAGAGTAAAGAGTGCTCGTTTGTAAATTAGATTCACTATCATGCCTCAATAGGGACCAATCCCCACAATTCAAGCACCAACTACCAAAATCTAAAAAAACAGTGGCATTTATCTACAACACAATGGAAAATGCAAGCAATTATATCAGTAAAAAATATATGCTTGGTGCCTCCAGTTGGCTACATTTAGAATCTCATATGAAACAAGATTCGCATTTTGTAAGGTATGTATGTTCTACAACCTACAGGGACGGGAACCCCAAACATTATACAGCAACAAGAAATACAAAAATACTAACAAAGCTGAATCACAGAAGAAATGAACAAAGTTAACTGATAAAGAGAATACTCTCTCAAAAAAAAAAAAACTGATAAAGAGAATTTGTTCGTTGGTTACCCTGATATTGGATTTCAGTTACTTCATAACTTATAATCTATACTACATGCAGCATAGTAGTGCAATAGCTGTTCTTAAATCCAAGGTCCAAAGCCAACTAGATTTCCAGAAACTGATATTCGTTACTACATAAATATTTTTTAAGAACTACTCATACTAAAGTCTAAGATAGCACAATCCTGAAACAATTCACAGTTGTCATAAGCAACTGAACACAAATGCCGAATCAAGAGTCAGGCTGTGCTCAATTGGTTTTACCAATAATGATCATGTAGACGATCATGACGCCAACGTTGTTCACGACGACGCAGACCTGGAGCAGCCTCCTGCCCCACCACCCGAACGCGTCCTCCATGACGGCGCCGTAGGACGGCGCGCCCACGACGCGGCTGAACCGCACGAGCAGCTCGATCGAGGCGTTGGTGAGGAGCGCGGCGAGCACGATCATGAGCAAACCGGGGACGAGGCCGAGCACCTTCATGGTGGCCGGCAGGGCCATGATGCCGGCGCCGACGATGGTGGTGGACAGGTTGAACACCGCGCCGGCGAAGGAGGCGCCGTTGAACTCGTGGAAGGCGGGTTCGGTGCCGCCGCCATCCTCCGCCCCCTCCCCCAGCTGCTTCGTCGGGAGCAACGGCTCGCTGCCCTCCGGGAAGCGCTCATTAACGCCCCCCATCGTCATCTTCGCAGAGCAGAGTCGTGGATTCTTGTGCTCTAGTGGAAAAATCCTACAGAAAAAGCCGCAATCTTTGTGCAAGATTACAGCAAAGGACTAAAAGAGCTAGGATCTTTATCCGGATAATTGATTCCTAAGACAGAAAGAAGAGATTTTCAAGCGGAATGCTTCGAGAGCGGGTGCTCTAAGAACAACTGGAAAATTCACAAAATTTGCAGGTACAGCACCGCGCAAAACAGAACTTGTAGATCTTCGCGCTGAAACAGGAATCGCCCAGAATTTCGCTGAAGAAGGATAGGGTGCCAAATGAGCCAGAAACTCTGAATTGGTTAGAGGTTTCCGATCTCTTTTCTTTTATTTGTATTTTCGTACTTATGTGTTAACTGCATGATTAGTTTAGGCCTTTAGGACCTGTCTTATCATGTGTATGGTTGGAGACGTTGATTCTTTTTGTTTTGTGACTGGCGGGTGAGGACACGCGAAGCACATGCTTTTTTTTTTAAAAGGAATAACGGAAATGTTTGATTGTTTCTATTTCTTCTTCGGAAAGGGCGGCCATTTGTATTTGATCTCGGTTGTCTATTTTTTTCTCGTGTTTTAACTTGTGCTTCAGTCGCTATGATGTATGCGCCACAGTATTAATTGTGATCGCGATGGGCTGTATGTAGGGTGGGAAAAAAACTTTTATGGTTTGTTTGGATAGGGAGGGATTAGAATCAATCCCTTGGGATTGAAAGAGATTTTAGTTTAAATTTTGAGTCAATTCGAAGGGATTGAGTCAGATCACAATGTACTCAAACAAGTCTTTACTGCGGTTATAGCTCTAATTACACTTATTAATTAGTTAAACATTACAATAAATCAATTTTTAATGAAATTAGATTTCGTTCTAGCTTGACTCGTTAGCTCGATTATAAAAATATTTGGATATGCTCATTTAGTCTAAATATATTCTTTCACGGATGCATAAGTTTATTCACACGATTGTCCCTCCTAATTTATTTTGTAAAATCTATCCCTCGTGTGAAATCCCCGAGCATATCTATGACCGTGGATACAGCTATTCGAATAAATTATTAACACTCTGTAGAGGTTGTACACTTTACCCACAAGATACGATCACTTGATTAGAGTAAATCATAACAAAATCTTTCTAAAACTTCATCTCGACAATTGACCCTCCCGATGTGCATACAGTCGGCAACAAACCTCACGGAGATCGTTGGCCCGACACACACCACTGGGCCTAGAGACGGCAAACCACCCATAAATGTGACCCATCATGGAGAAAAAGTTACACCTCCACCCTGGCACGGAGCTTAACGTACTACCTGCGTAGTCAATATCGAGACTCCATAACTTACTAAGTTAGGCCTGTTCTATACAATGCATGTGGTCGTACAGTAAGACTTAGTTTAATGATGCACAAAGTTAAGTCCTTAATTGACTAAGACGAGGCTGCCAATTTCTAACTAAGTCACCACAATTCATATTTCCCAATCACAGAGTCCACCATGCAAAATCTGATTCGCTCGCCTCAGTCTAAATATTTTTCACCTTGTTGATTAGGTGCAACACATGCCATCAACATATGACAACATACCGCTTTGACTTCTCACAAAGACATTCAATAATCACTTAGTTAGGCATAAGTTTAGCATTTTAAAATAATATCAATGACCCGTTGCATGGTTAAGCATACTAATCGTATCTAATCAATCCATGTTAGTGTTATGATAATACTAACTAGTGATTAACCATGCTAGGATGAAAAATGATCATGGTAATACAATTTACAAGGTGGGTATAATCAAATAGGTTGCATAGCTAATCCCAAAATAGTAAAAGCATTTAATATTTGAATTAGCATGAAATACTATGAAACAAAGTAGTTTTGGAAAACTGGTTGCAATATGATAACAACACAACTTCCCTTACCATAACACTGCAGTTGTTCTTTATCTGCGATCTTGACTTTTTTGACCTTTAGCTCCTTCTAGCAATTCTGGAACGTCAACGTCTAACGAGAGAGAAAGCACACACAAAAATCAAAAAGATAAATCAAATAAACTCCAAATTAAAATTGAATGGTAGTCCCTTGAATTTAGATGAATTTAAAAACTTGAATGGTTTCAATCAGAGTTCGTATGAGGAAGAACGAGCTCTCGGAAGTTTGATCAGGAAAGAAAATGCTGAAAAAGAAAAGGGAGAGAGAAAATATGAGAATGATAGGTGGGGCTGAGGAATATTCCCATAATCTTTTGTTTTGGGATTTTTGGAAAATGGTGGAGAGAATGACATATGGGACCCACTGGAATAAAAGAATATTCTAGAATTAAAAGAATTCGAGAAAAAGGATGTGGGTGACGTGTGGGCCACTCATCCATAGACCAAGTCTACGGACTAGGGCTATTGTTCATGGCGGCCCAGGTTCATGGAACAATGAACCGACATGTGGGAACTGCATATAAGTGGCTTGGTCCACGGTGGAGTAATTCCACAGAGGTTTGGGTTTAGGGTTTGGAGTGGGTGGATGATGACAAGGCTGACATGTGATGCAATGGAGGTGAGGTGGCAACAAGGTGGCAGGTGACAGGGCAACACGTGGCGAGGTGTCTGCCACACGACCAATGGTGATGACGCAACACTTGGAGCTTGCGTGGTGTACGCGTGTCATGAGTGGCGATGATGTGGCGGCTACGGAGGACAGGGCTGCCGACATGGCGACGACATGGTGTCGACGAAGCGGCGTGGTGGCATAGCGATGACGTGGGCGACGGCATGTCACCAGCGAGGGCGACGACACACTAAGCCCAATGGCTTCCTGGTGCTAGCAAGCACGACGGTGAGAGAGAAGGCGAAGGTGGTGACACGGGTGAGGCGGCGAGACTCGGTGGTAATCATCGGCGACAAAGAAGATGGCGGCGGCACAAGCACGGTCGTCAACGGCGACAGGGTTCTGGTGGCTATTTTGTAGAGAGGAAGTGCGTACGGGGAAGAACGTGGCACAGGGAACACAATGGTGGAGAAGATGAAGGCGTAGTCTTACCAGAGTGACGAGGGATGAGCGGCGAAAGATAGCGGTCGGAGAAGAAAGAGATATCGACGCACAATGGAAGAAAATTGGAATCAAGTGAGAGGGAAGATAGATTGGGATGAGGGACACACGGTGACATGGATGGATTCGAGAGGAACTCACCGAGGCGATGGGGAACGAGGTGACATGGTTTCAAGCATCGCGGGAGCGAGGAAGAAGAAGATGAAGACAGCGAGGTGGTGTTCGGGATCTCCAACCAGCGACGACAAACAACGGAGGAGGTCGAGGTGATGCCGATGACGCTGGCATGATGGCTCGAGGAGTTTCGACGGCGGAGAAACAATCGTGGCATGACAGCGTCAGACTCGAGGAAAACGACCAGGGTGGCGGAGCGAGGCGAAGCAGATACGCGGGTTGGTGGATATTTATGGTGCAGGGAAACGTGCACGACACGGACGCCAAGGGCGATAGCATGCGAAGTTCGCATCAGACGCGCGTGTACGTTGGCGTAGCGGCGGCGACGGTCTGCGCCGGTGGGGCCGGGCGAAGGAGGTGGCTGGCAGGTGGGCCAGGGATGGTGGGAGGCGGCTGCCAGGTTAGTTAGGGTTTACAGCGATGAGATGGGTCGGGGCGGCTTGGCGGGTAGACGGAATGGGAAGCTGGAGCAACTAGTGGGGACGGGCCGGGTGCAAAGGGATGGCTGGCGGCCTGAGAGAAAGAAGGAAGAAATGGGCTTCGGCCCAAGCGGAAGGGTGAGACAAGAAATGGATGAAGCCAATTCGGCTCTTGAGGATTTTGGAAAAGGAAATTGATTTCGAATTAAGAAGAGTCTGAAAATCCAAAGGAGCTCAAATAAATAGCAAACTAACTCCAAAAAATCCAAGAAAATTCCTTAGAACACGAGGAACCCAACTAATATTGTTTTTGATTTAATTGAGGTTTACATTAATCAAATTAAATTGTTTTAATTCTAGAAATTCCCAATTAAGCTTTATTAAACCAAGGAAATTTGGTAAAAATTCGGGGACCTAATCAATACAAAAGATTTTTGAAAGCTCAAATTTTGGGAGGTTACAGGAGATGCCACGTCAGGTGCCCACAGGCCAAACCTCCTCTGGTCAGTTCGCCAGTGCAGGACACGGCGAGTCAGGTCCCCATGGGCACGAATGCCCCTACAAAATCACTTCATGTATTTTTTATGTTTTGAATGAAAATCCATGATTTTGGGATGTTGTCCCCGCATGTGCGAAAAACCTAGTGCATCGCCTTGGGAGGAATTAGATTCCCTCCCATCGCGTCATGATCGACCTTAGCGGCTATAAAAACGGTGAAGCGTTCTCATTTCTCCACACCAAAACCATTATGCTCTGCGTAGAGAGACATAGAAGATCAAGTGAGTGAGAGGTAGCGTGATCGGTCGAAATTAGTTTCAATTTTGTTCTTTGATTTGAGAGTGTTTAGTAGTCGTTTTAGTAGAGTTAGTTCAACATCAAGTGAAGATCTTCTAGAGGTAATTTTCTCGTATGCATTACGTTTATTAACTATGTAATCGGTGTTACATTATTTGGTCATAATTAATTAATCATAGTTAGTTACTCATAATTATTTAGTCATAATTAAATAGTTATAATTAATTAGTCATAATTAGTTAGTCCAAATTAGTTAGTGGTAATTAATTTGGTCATAATTAATTAGTCATAGTTAGTTATTCGTAATTAAAATAGTCTTAATTAATCTGCTGTATTAATTAATCATAATTAATTAGTCCAAATTAGTTAGTTGTAATTAATTAGTCGTAACTAAAATAGTCATAATTAATTATCCTTAATTACTATGTTAAATTAATTAATCATAATTAATTACTCACGATTAGTTAGTCATAATTAAAATAGTCCTAATTAATTATCTATAATTAATTAGTCCTAATTATTCGGTGGTAATTAATTAGTCATAATTAATTTGGTCATAATTATTTTTTTTGTTTTTAATTTAGTTAGAATTAATTACTCGTAGTTAGTTAGTCCTAATTAATTGGTCATAATTAATTGAGTCGTAAGTAGTTAGTCCAAATTGATTAGTCGCAATTAGTTAGTTGTAGTTAGTTAGTCGTAATTAATTTAGTAAGTAATTAACTCGACGTAACTAATTAGTCGTAATTAATTTTATAGTTTTTACGATGCACTAGACACCACAAGTCGTTATTTTGGTTAGGTTGGGTAGTGTGGTGATTTTCTAGAGGTAGGAAATGTAGACTACGTGAGTGTGACCTATTTAATAGATTGTGTATAATAAATTGGGGTTTTGTGGCTTTAGGTAATGTCGAACATGCAAAGTTTGCTTGTGTTTTGTGGCGACGGTCTCGTACAAGGTGGTCCGAGCGGAGGGTTAGATGCGATAAATATTCACGAGCTAAGGGCTGCATCAGATGGGAGTTCGACACGGAGGCAACGGCGAAAAAGCTTGTCATCGAGGATCACTGCACAAATAGGGGTGGGCAAGGAGTATGAGAGCTACTCAAGGTGAATAGTAGCATTGTATGGGGCCAATACATGCAGATTGTTGCCAAGCCAGAGGTGGCGATATCGGAAAGCCAATGGTTTATGTGAATTTCGTGCATAGGGTGCCAACAAATATTGATGATCTGGTGCCTCATGAAGCGGGAACCATAGGCGGTTCATGAAGACCGGAGCACAAAATGCGCTATTTTGGAGGAAGACTACGGGAGAAGACTTGCACATAATTTTATGCAAAATGAGGGGGCGGGACAATGGTGATCGGCTCGTATTGACTACCATGAGTTTCTGCCGAACCAGCCAGCCAGGCAATGTGGACGCTGACCCAGGCTCGGATGGTAGTGTGGAAACCCGGTGGTGTATCAGACATCTTGCATCGAACTTCTTCAAATGGTTCCATAGTCAGGAACCAATGAAGATATTCATGGTGTTGTGCATGCAAAACTAGAGGTAGAAATTTGAGTCCATCTGGAGAGACCTTGAACATCGGACTATGAGGCATAAACAAGGGAGTCTCCTCTGGAGGCACATGACGGACAGCAGGGCGCGAGAAGGGAATCCAGGAGCACCATTAGTTTCTCCAAGTGGATTAATCTCCACGCTCCTGAGTTAGAGAAATGATCCTATCTGTACGACACTGACGGTGCGAGATACGACATTATGACAACCAATATGTCCGCGGTGTACAACAGCATGCTGAAAGGTGTGCGGTGCCTCCCTATCACCATGATCGTTGAGGAGACCTGGACTCCCACGATCGGTTACTTCGTAAATAGAGCCACCACGGCGAGGCGGCGGCTAGAAGATGGGAAGCAATGGTTTGAGAACAAGCAGAGATAGATGGACCAAAAGATGAAGAAAGCTCATATGCACGATATCTAGGTGATCGATGGCTTGAGGAGGAAGTACGAGATCTGGTTGAGGTGGAAATATGCCAATGGTCATGCTAGGGGGGAATGAAACATGCTTGCACCCTCGGTGATGTGGCTACATGCACCTGCAACAAGCCGAAGCTCCTGCACAAGCTATGCTCGCATGTGTATAAGGCATGTGCTCAAGCAGTGGCGGACTCAGGATTTCCAGAATGGGTGTTCGAAGTTACAAAAATATTATTCAATGTAAAACATAAATATGCACAATAGTAAAAATCAAAGTACAAATTATTCGTACTAATGACAACATCTCAAATAATTCAGTAAAATTACAAAATAATCAAGAAAAAATTATAATTTAACTCGATTTTCCTTCGTGCCTTTCAAATCGACAAACTTCATTTTTTTGAAGCTCTAAGATTTACATTTAACAAAAAAAGACAAGATTTACCAATCACAATTCAAGCGACACAAACAAAATTTACGATTTGGACTTTTGGGTTTGCTCTTTCTTTGGTTTGAAAGTTGAGGATCTAGTAATTGATTAAGCATGCATTGCTATTGTTGAGAATTTGGAGTACCGTGGCCTTCTTGTCGGAGCATTGGGTCGTTGTTGTTGGTGCAAACCATAGGGCTCCCCGGTCGCCCTCCCAGCTCGTGATCGCCCGAATCTGCTCAGTCGTTCGCGCCCATGATAACAGCCACCCCGACGGTGGCACGGACCTTGCTCCTCAGCCCTACCGCGCGACTTGGCATCGTCGTGGTCACATTGCCACGTCAAGAAAGAGGAGAGATGTGAGAGTTGGTTGCTATTTGTTGATTGTTAGGGTTAGAGAGAGTGAGAGAGATGAGAGAGAATGATCTTGTTGTGGCTAGGTCGAATGATCCAATGCCCAAAGGGCAAATGCCAAAGGTGTGTGACCATGGGCGACCATCACATGAGTCGGTTTGAGGTTGTGGGGCGCAGGAGGAGATGTGGTTTGATAAGCTAAGGGAAGTTGTGGTCTAATTGGCTTAATTAAGAGTATATTTCATTATATATGTAATACACATACTATAATGTGGATTTTTTTACAAAAATTAATGGGTGTTCGGCTGAACACCCATGAACAAAAGAGGAACTGCCCCTCTGCTCAAGTCAGGCATATATATACGCCGTACATCTCCGAATACTACGACATGCAGCATCTTTTCGGGACATAGAGTGTTGAGTTTTATTCGTATGGTGTGGACATGAACTATAGGGATCTTTCACCAGAGAGGGTGAAATGGGGCCGAACATAGTCTTAACGCCATGCTCTGATTTATTTAAATATTTTCCCTCCCTTTTCAAATTATTTTACGACTATTGCTCAGGTTTCAGGATTTAACAACATGTTTCATGGCTGTTAGAATGTAATGCAGCTCAGTTTTGAATGGTGGCATCGATACAGTACTGGATACTGCTACACTAGCAGCTACAATTTTTTGGGTAGCTACATTAACAGATTCAAAATGAGCTTAACTTATATGCTGGTCAATAAACATAAACTTGTCCTATTGTTGTGCTGAGCACTAATGATGGACGACTGCCCCCTCATATATATTGTTTTGTGGAAGAACTTTCATGCACATGCAATCAAACTGGGGCCAGCTCATGATACTCTTAGTGGCACCAGCATCACAGTTGTTAATTCCATTCCGGATGTCATTCCGATTTATCTCTTTGTATGGAATGCGCCAGTATCAGTCCATTTCGATGTATTGTTCTGGATTTTAACATAATAATATATATTTATTCTGATCGAATATATATATGTAATTACACACACACACACACACACACATAATTTCACTTGGAATCTGACTTCAAATATACAACCATAGAAGAAGTAGTATTGGGCTAGGCCTTTGGGTCGAATTCAAAGGACGAGTCACTTCAATTGTGCCTAGTACTGGAATTGCTAGAATGACTGAAATGAGTCGAAATGACTGGTATTGAGGTTGGTAAGGAATTGAGCCTACTGTGTGCCGTTTTAAGTGCCGATATGGCATGTTTCGGCCGGTACCAAAATGTAATTGGTAAGCTTGACCGACATCTCTTACTCCAGCACCGGTCACATCTAACGTACAGCTGGGCCTCGCAGCCGATGCGGACACTGGCAGGGGCACTCGTTCTGCACCTAGGGCGCAAATTGTCTAACGGTAGAGATTTCGAATCCGATGATATAGTGGTTGGCACTTGGCGTTAGTGCGATGAGGAACCCTATAGCTACAGTAACGAATCTCTACCGTACCAAGAAACATTATTGCAATTTCATTGTGGCATCACACTATAGATGTTGATATGAATGATTAGTTTTGATCGAACGGCTGAGATTTGGCCTAATGCATCGTAGTGTATCTTCTGCATTAAGACATCTAATGCAGATGATCCGCTTCCGCGCACCTGGTAGTCTTTTTTCCACTTGTAGGTGGGGCCAGAGCGACCACGTGGCCCGGGGCTCCCGCTGCGTGCGCCGCTCGTTGGGAGATTCCCTCGTGGCCCCCATCATTCCAGCGTCGTGGTGCGCGAAATGGTCTGGCGTTCGAGCTGGACACGCAGCGAGTTCTTCCAGCTCGTACGGTCAAGTTTTGTTTGTAGTACTACGTAGGAGTATCGCTTAGGGCGGTGTAGGAATAGCTAAGGGGACACGAGAAGTGACACAAGATGATGTGCGCTGCAAGAGTTTGCAACACGGTTGGTACGGTGATCCTGGATAGATACGGTAAAAAAGTTAATTATTGGCTAGGAGGAGCATCATCAAGGACCAAGCGTGGAGATTTTAGGCAGGTTTTGTGGCATGTGTATCGTTCGTGAGTGACCCAAAATACACTTTGTTTTGCACCAAATGGATACGGAAAAAGGAGACTAGAGCAGATATTTGCCTTTGTAGTGATAGGTTCTTGTTGGATTATGTGGGCCAAGCCTATACAAGAAGAATAATTCCTAAATTAAATCTCAAAGGCCCACTCATGCAAAGGAAGGTTGCATATGACCTTTAGTACCATATTGCTAGTTCTAGGAGAGAAGACCACCTTAAAGGGATGGTGCACTCCTAGCTACTTGAGGCATGTGTGGGAGAGAACTAGAGGAACACACACGCGCGCGCTCGCCTCGCCAGGCGGGGCGGGTGGCGCGCGCCGGCACTGCGTGAATGGTCGCCAAAATCGGCGTTAGGTGCTTACGCGAACCACGGCTTCCTTTGCGTTTTATCTTTTCTTTGTTTTGTGTGGCGGTGAATCCGGATCGATTCTGAGACTAATCCGTTTGATTCTGAGTTATGGAGAACGTCTGGCGCCTTGATCACCGTCACGATTCTTGCATAAATCTTGAATCGCGCCTCCATACGAGTAGAAATCAATCTAGGGCTTTCGCCTCTTCCATTATCTTCTGCCGTCCCACGTAGTCTACTCGTCCGTTCGCGGCGCACCGCTGCCGTTCGGGAGAGCGGTCTCGGAACCGTCGCCTTGAAGTTACGCGCGGGAGAGGCGAATAAGGTTTTGGAAGCGCTCTGCGCGGCGCTTCTTTGTAGCTACGGCTCGTCTTCCTCGGCGCTCGGCCGGCGAATCGTCATCGACCGTGTCATCCACGCGTACTGCAGTGTCACCATCGACAAACCGTCGAACATAATCATCGATGCGTAATGCGGTCATGTTCTCCGTTTTAGATCTGTTCATGTTCTTTTTCTGGTTGACATGACTAGATGCATTATGCTGTGATGGTTATGTTATTTTGCGTGCATGATGTCATGATTAATTTATGGAATAAATTGAACCTACATGTGCTTATATATTTAACAATCCAAAACCTTATTATAGGCACTTTGTGGTCTTACTATGGTTTGGATTTGCCGATGCTGAGGTAGGAGAAGTTCTCGGTGTGCACTTTAAGAGATGACAGATCGGGGTCACTCGTGGCTTCTTGCTATGAATGTATTGCAGGTTAGTAATGGCAAGTCGAAGGTATTCTTGATCTTGGCGAGAAAGAATTCGAGGCCGCCACTACTCTCTTTGTTGGATGTATTCTTAGTGTTCTTCTTGATCGTCTGCATGCGAGGTGTATATGCACATACAGACGCAAAGGAGTTATGGGATGCCTTGAATTCCAAATACGGTTGCTCGATGCCAGCAATGACATGTATGTCATGGAGCAATTTCATGACTACAAGATGGTTAATAACCGTTACGTAGTAGATCGGGCTCATGAGATACATCCATTGGCAAGGAACTCGAACTCTGAAGTGTGCCTTACAGACAAGTTTGTGGTGGATGTATTATTGCGAAATTACCTTCTTCATGGAGGAATTTGAACAACACTCAAACACAAGAGACAAGAGCACCTGTTGAGAGTCCGATTGGATCTCTTGAAATTGAGAAAGCTCGGAAAAGGACGACTGTGTCTAAGGGTGATGGAGGCGATCCAATGCCAATGTGGTACGAAACCCTCAAGCAAGAACAAAGAGAAATTTGTCAAAGTCCAACGGACAACCAACTTCAAGAAGAAGAAGAACAACAACAATCGGGATGATAGAACTTGCTTTGTGTGCGGTGAGCTGGTCACATGGCCAAGAAGTGCCCACAACGCAAAGGAAAGAAGGCACTGTGGGACGGACTTCTAAGTCCATCAGCGTGACCATTAGCAAGGCGGAGATGGGTGCAGGTATGGTAATTTACCTCTTTGTTCTTTCAGTTAGTCAATCTACCAATTGGTGGATTGATACAGAGCTAATGTACATGTGTGTGTTGATATTTCGTTGTTTTCCTCTTATCAGTCTTGGGATTCCTCCGTCCTAATGGGAATGGGTCACATGCTCTTGTTCATGGTGTTGTACGGTAGATCTGAAGTTTACTTGGGAAAGATCGTGCGGTGAAGAACGTGCAACATGTCCCTTCTATAGACAAGAATCTCGTTAGTGGCTCCGTTTATGTAGAGAGCGGGCTTAAGTTGGTATTTGAGTCTAATAAAGTAGTCGTGTCTAAACATGGACATTTTATTGGTAAAGACTATGAGTCACGGAGGCTTGTTCGCTTTTCCCTTCATTTACGCAATAAAGCGTGAACCATATTTGTGGCGGTGTGGATGACGAGGCTAACGTTTGGCACTTACGTCTATGTCATATTAATTTTGGTTTAATGTCTCGGCTTTCGGTATGAATTTAATTCCAAGCGTTTCCATCACCAAAGGTTCTAAATGCCATAGGCGTGTGCAATCAAAGCAACCTCGTAAGCCTCATAAGGCGCGAGGAGAGAAATTTGGCACCACTAGAACTCCTGCATTCGAGATCTTTTTGAGATGAATGGAATGTTAACGAATGGTGGAAAGCGATATTTCATGACATTGATTGATGATGCAACTAGATTACATTATGTGTATTTATTGAAAGCGAAAGACGAGGCTTTAGACTATTTTAGAATCTGTAAGGCGAAGTTGAAAACCGATTAAGCAGAAAGATAAAAGACTTAGGTCGGATCGTGGTGGAGAGTATTTCTCAAACGAATTTGACTTATTTTGTGAGAACATGGCATTATACATGAGAGGGCGCCTCCTTATTCTCCCGAGTCAAATGGGATTAGAAAGGAAAAACCGCACATTGGTGACTTGGTGAATGCCATGTTAGACAACTGCGGGTTTACCTAAGGCATGGTGGGGAGGCTTTGCTAACGTCTAATCATGTATTAAATAGAGTTCCTAACGAAATAAGGACAAAACACCATACGAGGTATGGATTGGGAGAAAACCATCACTTTCTTACTTGCGTACATGGGGTGCTTGGCGAAAGTCAATGTGCCAATAACTAAGAAACACAAGCTTGGACCTAAGGCGTGGATTGTGTCTTTACGGGATATGCTAATCATAGTATTGCCTATAGATTTTTGTGATTAAAACCGAGGTACGACATGCATGTTGGTACAATTATGGAGTCTCGAGATGCAACGTTCTTTGAGAATATCTTTCCAATGAAGGATACACATAACACTACTAGCCAACCCTCTGAAATAATTCCCAGTTCAATCACACCACAGAACCTTTTGAACATACACATGAACTTGTCAATGAGGAGGATGACGGTGGAGCTCTAGAAGGAGCAAGAGACAAAGGATAACCAAATCCTTTGGTGATGATTTCACTGTGTACCTTGTGGACGACACTCCCAAGTCTATTTTAGAAGCATATGCATCCTCGATGCGGACTCTTTGGAAGGAGAGTGTCAGTAGTGAAATGGATTCCATTATCACTAATGCAACTGGGAGGTGACAGATAGACCTTATGGGTGCAAACACAGTAGGATGCAAGTGGGTATTCAAAAGAAGCTTAGGCCGATGGTACTATTGAAAAGTACAAGGCTCGGCTTGTTGCCAAGGGCTACACTCGTAAAGAAGGCGAAGATTTCTTTGACACTTACTCACTGTTGCTAGATCGACCACAATCGAGTACTACTTGCTTTGGTGCCTCACATGGTCTTCTCGTTCATCAAATGGGCGTTAAGATGACTTTTCTTAACGGAGAGTGGATGAGGAAATTTACATGGAACAACTTTGATGGATTTGTAGTAGAAGGTCAAGAAGGCAAGGTGTTAAAGCTGTTGAAATCTTTGTATGGTCTAAAACAAGCTCCTAAGTAGTGGCATGAAAAGTTCGATAGAACAGTGACATCTATGAGCCATTGTCAATGAGGCGGATAAATGTGTATACTATCGCTATGGTGGGGGTGAGGAGTTATTCTCTACTTGTATGTGGATGACATCACGATTTTTGGGACAAACATCAATGTGATAAATGAAGTCAAATTATTCTTGTCTCAAAATTTTGATATGAAAGATGCAGGAGTGGTGATGTTATTCTAAACATTAAATTGGTTAGAGGTGAGGATGGGATTACACTTTTGCAATCTCATTATGTGGAAAAGGTCTTGAGCCGTTTTGGTTTTTCGATAGCAAGCCTTCTCCAACACCTTATGATCCTAGCGTGTTACTTCGTAAGAATAAGAAAATTGCTAGGAATCGGTGGAATACTCTCGGATAATTGGCTCACTTATGTACCTAGCTAGTGCAACAAGGCGGACATCTCTTTTCTTGTGAGCAAGTTGAGGTTTACATCTAACCGGGGAGATGATCACTGGAAGGCACTTGAGCGAGTGTTGCGCTATCTCGAAAGGTACCTCGAACTTTGGACTTCACTATCTTGGGTACCGTCGGTCTTTGGAGGTTATAGTGATTCCAAGCGGATCTCGATCTTGATGAGATCAAAGCCACTAGTAGATATGTTTTCACTATTGGTGGTGGTCTTTGTTTCATGGAGGTCTTGCAAGCAGGCCATTTTGTGAGGTCAACCATGGAAGCGGAACTTACGGCACTAGACACTTTGCTATTGTTGAGGCGAGAATGGCTACGGGATCTATTGATGGATCTACCTACGGTGGAAAAGCCGATGCGACTATCCTCATGAATCGTGATAATCAAACCGTTATCGCTAAAGTGAGCAGTTCTAAGGATAATATGAAATCGTCTAGGCATGTCAAGAGACGATTGAAGTGCATCGAAAATTGAGAAACTCGGAGTTATAGCCTTGGATTACATCCAAGCAGATAGAAACTCGCGATCCCTTCACAAAGGGACTATCACGAAATGTGATAGATAGTGCATCGAAGGAGATGGGTATGAGACCCATGTGAGTTATCTATGGTAGTAACCCAACCTATGTTATCGGAGATCCGTGAATTAGGATGCAGGAAAAACAAGCCATTAGTTAAGCGGAGGAGAGTAATTTCAACCCTCTCTATGTGAAGATGCAATACTCTCAAAAGCGCAAGGCGAGGTTGGTTAAGGCCTTAATGTGTTCCATTGGCTCTCGAAGCGAAGACGTTATCTGCGAGCGTTCTTGAAAGAACACACCTATATGAGCCCTCATTGTTAGTCGCAGATCTATGAAGATTTTGGAAAAATCTCCTACTAAGCTCATGAAGAGACCAATGAGTATGACTTATACGCTCCAGCCGAGGGTAGCCTCATTGGCGGCCTAGTATCAGTTAAGTCTTCAAGTGAAGCTTGCTTGCACCAAACTTGCAATTCAAGGCATAGTCCATTGTTCAAGTTGTGAGTAAGTGTAGCTTGGAGTTCTAGGTGGATGTTCAACCTTAATTGGTCTCCATCGAAACAACGATATATAAACGATTACATTGAAATTCAGGCAAATCTCTGTGGGACTTTGAGATCTGGTGGGGGATTGTTGGATTATGTGGGCCAAGCCCATACAAGAAGAATAATTCCTAAATTAAATCTCAAAGGCCCACTCATGCAAAGGAAGGTTGCATGTGACCTTTAGTACCATATTGCTAGTTCTAGGAGAGGAAGACCACCTTAAAAGGGATGGTGCACTCCTAGCCACTTGAGGCATGTGTGGGAGAGAACTAGAGGAACACACACGCGCGCGCTCGCCTCGCCTCGCCGGGCCGGGCAGGGCAGGGCAGGGCGGGGCGGGTGTAAGATCGAGTAGGCCGACTAGAGGGGGGTGAATAGGCGTTTTAAACTTTTATACGCTAAAATTGATTTCTAATGCGGAAGCTTATAACAATACGGTTTTGCATAATTAAAGCCTAAATCAACTAGGTTCAACTAAGTGCACCAACAATACAAGTCTATTGATAATAATCAATCAAGCATGGACTTGTAAGCAATTCAATTTAAGCAATGTAAATAGCACAAAGCATGACAAGCATTCATACACAATGAATAAGCAATTTAATACAAGAAATATAAATTGCACAATGTAAAGTAATAGAATGCAAACCACAATGACACGGTGATGTTTTACCGTGGTGTTGGAGACTTGCCGGTCTCCCTAATCCACGTTGAGAAACCCAAACCAATTGGGCGGCTCCACAAATTAAGCCTTCCTCCGAGGTATCAACACCTCGCTCCACTAGGGTTGCTCTTACTCCACTCCGGAGATGGCGAGCACCAAGCCACTCACAAACACCGGGCCTTCTCACAAGCTTCACTTGAGAAGATCACCGGACCATGACGCCTCCACGCTGTCTAGGTGTCGGCAAACACCAAGAGTAACAAGTCTCCAACTTTCACTTGAACCAATCAAGTGTCAAAGCTCTCGTGGATACTAAATCCACCACCTAATGCAACACATGCAATAGGATTTGCCTCTCAAACCTCACTAAGTGCAACACATGCACAAATGGGAGTAGAGGGCTTGCTCTTAGCTCAAAGGAACTCAATGGGATGCCAAAGATAGTCTCTCAACCGGCCAAGGGGATATTTATAGCCCCCACAACAAAAACTAGCCGTTGGGAGCTGAAATCAGCAAAAACTAGCCGTTACAGCATTGGGGCGGTACTACCGCAGTTATAGGGTGGTACTACCGTTTTTGCGGTACTACCACTGTGCAAGGGCGGTACTACCGCAGCCCAATTTTCAGCACAGACGACACTCGGTAAAAAGTTCATAACTTTTGACTCCGATGTCGGAATTGAGTGATCTTGGACTCTATTGAAAGCTTATTCAGAGGGCTACACAACCCACCTATTTGATTGATCTCAAACATATTTGATCAAATCAAAAAGCACAACTCAAAATAGCCACTACCATGGTCTAAGTTCAAAGAAATAGCAACAAGCAATCTTAGACCATGTCAAGGGAATACACATGAATCTTAACCATTTGCAAAACACATTTGCAAACTTAGATCATGCCACAAGGAGTAGGTACATGGACTTCAATCATTTGCAAAACACATTTGCAAAGTATAGTCACATGTTACAAGGAATAACCATGAGCCACAACTATTTGCAAGCGCATTTGCAAATATAGGCAACATGTTAAGTTGAGCTAGAGCAAACACAATGAGCTATCAACACATGACTAACTCAAGCTACTAGACAAGACCCCTCTTAATAGTACGACAACCTATTCTAGCAATCCGGTCTCCAACCAAACACCGAGACCGGTAAAAGACTAGGAACAAATCCTTAGCCCTAGCTAGTCATACCTTTGCCTTGACCATCCACTTGAAGCTTGATGACTCACATCCTTGCTTCATGTCCGGGTCATCGTCTTGATATGCATCAACCCATGATGCATCTTTTATGACCTCAATCAACACATGATGAGTCTTCTCTTGACTCGATGATCAACTCATGATCATCTCTTATTCGAGATCTTGATATGCATCAACACATGATGCATCATCTTCTTGAACCTTGACTTGATGATAATCAACTCGTGATGTCATCCAAAGTCTTCATCACCCTGGAACATAACCTATTTATCCAACTCATGGAAAATGTTAGTCCCACAATGTCATTAACATTAATTACCAAGATATACCTGCATTAAATGCTTCTAAACAAGCCATTACTGACAGGTGCGGTATTACCGCCACTAGCATCCGGTAATACCGCTCTCCGGTAGTACCGTTTCTTAGATGCGGTACTACCGATTTCCAGAGGCTCGAGAAGTACAGAAAACACCTTCTCTGGAATTTACATACCGCCAATATATTTGCGGTCATACCGCTACGCTGTAGTTCCGCCACATGAACTCGGTACTACCGCACATCGGTAGTACCGCTTACCAAATGCGGTCATACCGATTCCCACTGAACTTCTTCCGGAAGCTTTTCGAAATGCAATACATGACTCCTTTGTCTTGAGCCATGTCAATCTTTTATCACCTTTGCATTTCCTTTTCATGTCATCATTTAAACTCCGGGACTAAGCCTTGAAAACATCTTAGCACACACATTAGTCCCACAACACAATTGCAAGTAATTGAATATAGATTTGTATGAGTATATACGAACTACATAAGTTGTACATACTCAAAAGAGTGTATATGAACTACACAAGTCTCATATACTCATATACGTATATATGAACTACACAAGTTATATATACTCAAAGATATGTTTCAAAGTAAAGATCCTTAATATATGTGGAAAGAGAATATGGATCAATACTAATGAAACCACAAAATATAGAATGAACTCCCCCTAAATGTGTGCATACACAAATGTGTAATGGAAATATATGCACATATCCAAGTTAACCTTTTGGTGGAATTTAACCTATATTTTGGATCAGAGAATGCAACAAGATATAATAAAAGAAGTAGAATGCATACCTCTTGTATTTTTATCTTTATATCCAAACGAGATTAAGCAATAGATAATCAATAGAATTGTTAGCCTCACAAATAGATTTGTCATTAATGAATACATACATGTTTGGATTTTTGCTTTTATATCCAAGCTGAGACTAAACATGATATAACAATAAGAGTGTTAGTCTCATAAGTGCATTTGTCATTAATCACCAAAATACTTCATGAACACATAATGGCGGGTCTAGATCCTTCAGCGGGTGGCGCGGGCGCACGACACCTGCGTGAATGGTCTGCCAAAATCGGCGTCAGGTGCTTGCGCAGACACGACTTCCTTTTGCGTTTTTATCTTTTGCTGTTTTGTGTGGCGGTGAATCCGGATTGGTTACGAGACTAATCCGTTTGATTCTGAGTTATGGAGAACGTCGCGGCGCCTTGATCACCGCCCACGATTCTTCCATAAATCTTGAATCGCGCCTCCATGCGAGCGAGAGAAATCAATCTAGGGCTTTCGCCTCTTCCATTGTCTCTGCGCGCCCCACGTAGTCTACTCCGTCCGTTCGCGGCGTGCTGCCGTTCGGAGAGCGGTCTCGGAACCGTCGCCTTGAAGTTCGCACGGGAGAGGCGAATAAGGTTTTGGGAAGCGCTCGCGCGGCGCTTGTTGTAGCTCGGCTCGTCTTCCTCGGCCTTCGGCTTGGCGAATCGTCATCGACTTCGTGTCATCCACACCGCGTACTGCGGTGTCACCATCGACAAACCGATCAGAACATAATCATCGGTACGTAATGGTCATGTTCTCCGTTTTAGATCTGTTCATGTTCTTTTTCCTGGTTGACATGACTAGATCTGTTATGCCTGTGATGGTTATGTTATTTTGCGTGCATGATGTCATGATTAATTTATGGAATAAATTGAACCTACATGTGCTTATATATTTATGATTACCACATATGTTAACTAATAAAAGAAGAAGTTTACTCCGCATAGTGAGAATATCGTTTCATCCCTACGTACGTAAAAAAACCAACGAATCCCCTGCATGCACTGGGACCACTGTGTCAACCACGACGCATCCCTAACGTGGCCGATCCTCACATCTACACCATCGCCGCCTCGCTCTTCTTTCTCTGATTCCGCACCCTACCCCCCTCCCCGCGCTGTCCGTCCCGCGCACCAACATCAGCTTCGCCGCCCTTGATTCACGCGCCTTCAACCTCATCGTCGCCAGAATCACCCTCGCCACCGCCCGGCCGCATGCGTCCCCTGTCCCTCGACGCTTGCAGAGTTTCACACGTCGCATTCCGCTTCTCCCTCCAGGTCTCGCCCTAGGCTCCATCGCCGCCGCTCCGCCCACTCCCCCGCCCCTATCTCCTTCCTCACTCTCCCATCTCGTGCAAAGTTTGTGTTTCCGTTGCAACGCACGGGCACTCTAGTTGTTATGATAAATTTAATGATTTTTTAATTGTGTCTCAATCATGTTCAGAAAAAGTAGTTGCGTCTCTCAATAAGTACAAATTGTCGAGTCAAAAAACTATGGTCGAAAAATGTGGGGATTTTGTTTTGCGTTCAGAATTATATGACATTTTAGAAACGTTCGGTCAAACTTTTTTAAAACTTTGACCACTAATATACAATGGCGTATGTAGGGCAAAAATAGAGGGGGTGCTCAAGACAGTGAAAAAAATCTCTCTGAAATTTCAACGGTTACCGGTGCGGACCGGTAGAAATACAAACCGGCCCTGAAAATTTCGGTTTTGATGAATTTTGTCCCCAAAAAATCGAATTTGCTTAATTTTGTTCGAATTTGATTTTTTTAAAAAAAATTAAAATCCAAAAATTTCAGTTTTTAATAAAAATTGATGAAATTTCGATTCTGGTGGTAACGAGCTATCGCTACCCTCCAATTTTTCGACCCGATAATGTGAACCACAGCTCAAGCTCATTTGTTGAAAATGATTCATGATTGTTTTATTATCAATACTTTTGAATATATCTCGCTCGATGTAACACACCATCATGTCATGGTGTCATCAGATTAAAATCAATTCGAGGCTTCTTTGGTTGAGTTGTGCTCTCATTGATTCGAGGAGTACTTGTATTTGGATTCTTTGGAGAAATAACTATGCAAAGTTTGTTTGTTCATCTTTTATAAATCTACAATAAATTTTATATAATCTATGTGTACTAAATACATGTAACTAGACTAGACAAGTAGCTAGACAACATCACAACATCATCTCAACATTCCAATTTTAAGTTTCTAAGTATTTAAGTTTACAACATCATCTCAACATTTCAATTTTAAGTTTCTAAGTATTTAAATGAGTGAGCCAAAGTACCAAACATTGTCAGTGTCAACAATTATTACTTTACCGATTACAATTTACCTTATGAGTAATTACCTCGGTTGGCAAGTGGCAAGCGCGCAATCGATCGTTAATTGCTCCTTAGTCTCCTTATATATTTAAATATCTTCTCACTTCCTTTCCTCGTCTCCAAAACTACTCAATGCTCAATCCTCTTGCTCTTCCTCACCTTGTGACGCGCTGACGAGCTGACTGCCGGCTCTTTGCCTCTTCGGCGACCTCGCGCGCCCGTGCCGCCCGGCCGCGCCTCGCGAGCTCTGCTGCACTCGCCCCGGCCGACGGCGCCTAAGCGCCAAGCGGCAAGCCTGAAGTGGCAAAGTCCTAGCGCCTAGGCGGCTAGGTGGCGGCGTCTTGCGTCGCGTGAGCTCACCGACGCGCGCGCCCGAGCCCCGGTGCCCACCGCCCGCTTCGCCGCTGCCTTGCGCCTGCCCCCGCCATCGACCACGCACCCGCGCCGCGCGTGCCCAGCCGCCCAGCCCAGGTGAGGTTTTGGGGAGTAGGGATGGGGAATAGAATTAGGGATTTTCGGATTTGAGGAGTGGGGATGGTCGGATGGGGAATTTTGTAATGGAAGATTTGGGGAGTGGGGAATGGAGAATTAGGGATTTGGGCCCTATGATATTGCCATATTTGATTATGGAAATGGAATGATTGAATGAATGTGGCCCAAACGGCCCAAATAACCTGCTTGAGTTGCTTGCTGTCTTCGGTCTTCTGCTGTTTCTGCGTTCTTTCTTCTTTAGCTTCGCTGCTCCCTTCCTTTCCTTCCTTCCTTCCTTCATGGCAGTGGGTAGTCGATGCTTTGTGCAGATGGGGACTCCGGCGGACAGTGTGGGTGCAGAGGGGGTTCCAGGGGCGCGGCAGGTAGAGCCGGTGCGCACGCCCTTGCGTGCACCGGTGGTGTGTCTGCCACTGCTAATATATATAAAACTATTTGTATTAGTCAAGGTTGTATGTTAGAGACCGTATAGATATTCTCCAAAATGATCATATATATATTTGAACAGAGATAGTATTTATTTTATTCACAGCACTATGCACTGAGCCAATCATGTTAGCTGCACACCACGGGTGGAAGGATCACCCTTTTTTTATATTAAAAAAACAGCTGAACAAGACAGGACAATATTAGTTCGGCTTAACCTGGATTGCCTTATTCAGCCCACAAGCAATCCACACGTCCTCTGGTCGCCAATCGCCAGCACTGCGATGCCAAAAAAGCCCTTGTCTAGTGCCAAAGAGCCCATGTTAAAGCTTTTGGACCCGGTACGTACGCCTTGGCTGTTCCGTTCTGTTGACCCGCGCCGTCCGAACGCGCATGCGCAACAGCTTCGATTTCGATTCAGGGAGCTCCGGCAGCAATTCCGTACGGTCTTGGCTTTTCCGGCATGTGCCTTTGCTCAGAGTTTTGCCGTGTGGTGCACTGCAGGCAGGCACTAGTGTATTTTGATCTTTGACTTCTTCTAACCAGCCGAACCTCAGAGCATAACCGGTCATACTTTTCTTTCGTTACCGCAGACTTCCTCTCGACCGAAGCGTGCCAAATTCACAGGATAATCGCGCTAATCGAATGACTCGGTCATGCATAATCACCCACGGAGAAATAGAGATGCGCACAACATGCATCATCTGTTTTGGCAAAAACTCATATTTTATTGAATTTATAAAGGGCGCAATTAGCGCTCGGATATACGGTCGAGCGCTAGCCAGATGCTGTTGTATGCAACATCTTCGGACAACGGTTGCAATATCTCTGAACAACGGTTGCAACATCATCAGACAACGGTTGCATCATCACAAATCAAAGCAAAGCATCTGAAAAAAACGCGTTGGAGAAAATTGCAACATCGCTGTGAATAGTATGCAATATTTTTTTTTCTATAGATGCAATATTTTTTTTCTACAGATACAACATTTCAAAGAACAGTATGTAACATTGTTTTCAACGGGCCGTAACATCAACATCAGAACCAGAAAAACAAACAGAGGAACATCAAAAATGAAGAAAGTCAGCTTCCTCTGGACGCCGACTGGGTTGCCGGCGTGCGAGAGGCTGTGAATGGTGCTCGTGGAGGTCGGCCGTCCACCAGATCTGACTTGGCCTCCGCCAAGACCCTGCCGTCTGCGAGGCAGCAGGAGTCGTGCCCGAACACAACCATGCAGATGGTGTCGAACGTGAAGCACTCGAGCAAGTCCTGCATGTTGAGGATGAGGCCGGCCTCCTCGACGCTGGACCCTCTCTCTCCTTTAATGGTGGCCGAGCATCAGTGGCTGCTTGGAGGATGAGGTGGCGTCAGAGTGAGTCATCTATGGTTGTTTGGAGGACAGGAGAGCATGATTTGAGAGAGAAGTTGAGAACGAGAGGGGGAAGTAAGGTGGGGGAATGTGAATGAATGATAATGCCAACGAGAGAATAACCAAAAAAGAATAAATATAGGTAGGTGAGCCATTAAGACGAGGTGAGTGAGATGCGTCCGATACAATGTATCAGACACATATCTACAGTGTTTTTCTTTTATAAAAGATATTTTATGGGTTTTTAATCGAGCTCCGCCTAACAGAACACCACCACCATCTATAATACGTGCATGCATGCATTCGCTAGCTACATACATATATACGCACACCAGATCGATCGATCTCGTTAGAACCTCAACCGGAGCTTGGCGCTGCTAAGCTTCACGTCGACACTGAACCCTCCCTCATTCCTGAAACTCGCTGGGTGCTAGAGCTCTTCGGCCCAAGGTCAACAAGAGGCCGCGGCGCAACTCGAGGCGGCCGTCACGGAGAAACACCGGGTGCTAGAGCTCTTCGGCATGAAGGAGGCGGAGGCAGTGGCCGCGTCCCACAAAGTTGCTGAATTGGAGGGCGGCGTGGTTGTCAATTGGAGGGAAGAGCGCTGAGCTGTGTGCAGAGAGGGAAAATTGGAGAATCAACTATGTATAGGCATAGCCCATCCAGTTAATTTGACCCCAAGCCCAAGGTCAAATGCTGGCTTTGCAGCTCTTCTTCTTTTCCTTTTTTTTTGTTAACCAGTGCCTTGGCAGCTCTGTTGATACCAGGCCTATTCCGTAGTTTCCTGATTCCCTACAAATCACCACATTCTTCGTATCATGTTGGTTGACCATGCATCTCCCTTCCTACTAGAGTTGCACCACTCTTGATGCACTCCAAGGGGAAAGTAGTTAGAAACACCCCCTTGAATGTGCATCAATATGTGTGCAAATCACCATGCATTTGGTGCATAGAAGCACGCCCCTGATCGAGGTTTGTATCAATATACAAGTATAAATAGTGAAAAGTTTTAAATTATGTTTTTTTTTTCAAAACAAATCTGATGGTATTATCTATCTATCTATTATTATATTATTAAGATAGAGGAGAAAGAAGTCATACGTTCGTTCTCAAGGGCTGAAAACGTTAATATGAGGGAAAAAAGGAAAAATCTATACCGTCAATTATGGTGGGACCAAATTATGACGGTGCAGATTAAAAATGTATAGATAACAACTGTTACAATTGTATTCTCATCGTAAACATATGCAGTATAATACACAACTCTATATATAGATATAAACATATGCACTATAGTATCTAGCCGCACAATTGTGCAGGATATTTGGCTTGTTTTTATGTAGTTAATCTATATTCTTTTACATAATGGTAAAAATACCAAAAGTTTAATTAACTGTATAGACCCCACAATATCCTACATGTAAGGGCATCTCCAATGTAACAGTAAAGTCGGACATAAAGCCTATGTGGCCATGCAGCAGTTGGCCTCAAGCATTGTGGGGGTGGCATTAGGGAAAAAAAAGGTAAATGTCAACCTCAAACTTATGACCTAGCCTCATGCCGTCCACCCCTACTACTCCTGTGCGCTTCTACTCTTGATCGCACGTCCACCCCCGCTGCTCCTCGCTAGCACGTCTCTAACCCTTCACCACTTTCTTGTGCGCTACTCCCAGTTGCACACGCCACCCCCCTCTAATCATCCCTCCCATGCACATCCTCCCCCGACCGCATGTCCACCATGAGTGAAAACAATCCCATTGCCACCATCACCACGCCGGCTCCCCATGCGCACCTCTAGGCGCAAGCCGTTAGCATCAGCAACATCAAGTCCCTCATCCCAGCTACCCTCGAGATCTCCACCTCCAAGTATGCGAAGTGGCGCACTGTCTTTGAGGTTGCGGTCACCAAATTCGCCCTCGAGGAGCATCTCCAAGGAACCAGCACTTACCAACACTGATGCCGACTAGAAGTGTTGCGACTCCACTGTGCTATCTTGGATCTATGGATTCATCTCCCTAGATATTCTCGATATCGTCATGGCTCCATTTACTACAGCTGCCGCTGTTTGGACCACGATTGAGAATATCTTCCAAGATAACAAGACCACCCGTGCCATCTACATCCAGGCCAAATTCAACAATTTAGCGCAAGGCGATGTGTCGGCCACCGACTATTGTCTCAAGCTGAAGACTCTCTCTGATGCTCTCGACGACGTTGGTAAGATCATCAACGATCAAAGCTTAGTGCTCACCATGATCAAGGGAATTAATCCAAAATATCAGGATCTATCTACTCTTCTTCCAATGATGCAGCCCTTCCCGACTTTCATCCAAGCTCGGTCACTCCTCCTTCTCGAGGAATTGAAGGATGTGCATGGTGACCACCTCGCCCTGGTTATGGCCCTCCTTGCCGACTCATCGACAGGCCGTAGCACCCCGTCCACCCGTGCCAACCCTGGGGGTGTTGCCTCCGACGGCGCCACCTCTTGGCACCCTCCCAGCAATAGCTACACTAGTGGCTACTCCAACCAAGGTGGCGGTGGCAAGCGCAACAAAGCGCGGGAAGGGAAACAAGGCGGACCTCAAATGCCGACCTTCTACAACCCATGGATGGGGCTATTCGGCTCTAGCCCACGGCCGACATCCTTGGTCCTTGCCACGGTGGCCCTTCGCACCACTTGCCTCGGGGTGATGCGCGCAAGGCTTCCTCACCTGCCGTATCCCACCCCGCGCACCGCAGCTCACGTGACAATGTCGACCGACTACCTCGGCTGCACCGCACAGCTACTAGTCGGCTTCCCACCCGACACCACTTGCTACTACACCATCATGGGACTCTTTCAGCCTCATCAACACTTTCAACACCATGACGTTGCAGTCATTGTCCGGCGATTGGTACATGGACACCAGTGCTACCGCTCACATGCCTTCCAGTTCTTGTAACCTCACCCATATCTCTCCTTTTCCTCCTCCTTCTTCCCATATTGTGGTAGACGATGGTAGTCATCTTCCTGTTCTCCACGCTGGCCATTGCGTTCTTCCCACACCCACCCGTCCACTCCATCTCCAAAATGTTCTTGTCACACCTCGTTTAATAAAAAAAAACCTTGTGTCCGTTCGTAAATTTACAACAGATGATCATTGTGCTATCGAATTTGACCCTTGTGGTTTCTCTGTGAAGGATCTTCAGACCAAGCGCGAAATTTTTAGGTGCAATAGTTCGGGCGAGCTCTACCCTCTCCTTCCTACTACACCTCATGCCTTTGTCACCTCCATCGACAATACCACCTTATGGCACTGTCGACTCGGCCATCTCGGCTGGCCGACCCTTCATCATCTCACCGGCACCTCCATTATTTTATGTCCTCCGAAAATAAATGACAGCACCTTGTGCCACGCTTGTTGTCAGTCGTTGTATTAGATTTCCTTCTTCCTAATTCTTCTAGGCACACGACTCAACCTTTTGAATTAATTTATTGTGATCTTTGGACATCTCCAGTGTCGAGTGTTTCGGGTTACAAATATTTTCTTGTGATATTGGATGGTTTCACACACTATTTGTGGGATTTTCAAATCTGACACCTTTTCGATTATATCAAACTTTCACTCTTACATTGCTACTCAATTCTTCACCGTTCTTTGTGCCATCCAATGCGATAACAGTGGTGAGTTTGATAACAATGGTCTTTGTTAGTTCAACGCCTCCCACGACATTGCTCTTTATTTTCCCCCCTCATACTTTCCAGCGAGCGACAAGTGCAGGCATCATCTGCGCAGTGAATGATATCGTTCGGTCACTCCTTTTTCAAGCTCACATGCCACCACCCTTCTAGGTTGAATCCCTCCATGTGGCTACCTACCTCCTAAACCGCCTACCCACAAAAAACTCTCAAGTTTTCCACTCCATTTTAGCCTTTGTTTCATACTCCACCATCCTACTCTCACCTTCGTGTTTTGGTTGTCTTTGCTACCCAATGCCACTTTGCCACTATGCCACATAAATTATCTCCCCGCTCGGTCCCCTGTGTTTTTCTTGGATACCCTCCAAATCACAAGGGTTACCGTTGTATGGACCTCCATACATGTCGGATCGTCACTTCTCATCATATGACATTTGATGAATTCGTCTTTCTGTCTACTCTTTCTTCCACGAGCTCATTTTCTGATTATGATTTCCTTCATGTCCTTACTCCTATGCCATCTTCCACAGCCGAATTCTCCCCACACGATGATTTCCCTTTTTCTATCGCTGCAATTCCTGCCACGACAGCTACTTCAGCCCTTGTCGCTCCTTTTTTCCCTACCACACAGCCCCGGCCGCCCTATGGACCTGCCCGGCCAGCCCAGCGATCTCCACCACACCGCCCCGACTCTTTGCTTTTGCCCTGCGCGCAACAGCTCCTCTGTCTGTCATGCCGGTGCTCCCTCCTGTTGCAGTTGCTTCTGAGATTGGCCCTTCTCACTCCTACGGTACTTGATAATGTATCTGTATCAGTACTAGTCTCCATTCTGGCATTCGCGTCCCGCTACGTGAGAAGCTTAATCTCCATGCGTTTACTTCTTCTGCTATTTCTAGCTTCCCGAAATCCATTCACGGTGCTCTCAAAGACCCAAATTGGCATTATACTACGGTGGATGAATTTCAGGCTATTCTGTCTAACCACACATGGAATCTAGTTCTTCCACCTCCTAATGCCAACATTATTTCTGGTAAGTCGATTTTTCGGCATAAGTTTCAATTGGAAAGGCTTCTTTGGGTTTCGTGGTTTGTCCCAATGGCCTAGCATCGATTTCGATGAAACTTTCGATCCAATCATCAAACACGCTACAATTTGGACTGTTCTCTCCATTGTTGTCTCCTCCAATTGGCCCATCCATTAACTTGACGTCAAAAACATATTTCTTGATGACAATATGTCTGAGATGGTGTACTGTCGTCAACCCTCGGGTTTTGTTGATCCCTCACATGTTGGTGATATGCTCTAGAGGCAATCATAGAGATGATTGCATCACGTCTATGTTTATGAGTTATTAAATAAATGTTATTCTGTTCCTTGAATGAATCATCAGTTATATAGATCAACGAGTATGTAACTTGTCGGTAAAACTCTTGAACTTATATGATGTCATTCTAAAAGTATCCTTGGTCGAATGTCACTGGTCGAAACACCAGTGACTCTACGACCAGCACATGCATTTATTGATGACCATGTTTCACCGGTCATAGATATGAGGATATAAAATCAATAATGTGAACGCATGCTAGAGAACATGGGGTTGGATAGACCCACCTTGAGACATTATTGAGATTGTTATGATTCTATGTGTCATTAATTGGTCTCAAGCAATGATGATGTATAATCCTTAGATCTGAGATCAGCATGGTTCCCTACATATGTAATAGCACTCTTAGGGGTTGCCAAACGCTACTCGTATCTGGGTAGTTATAAAGGTAGCTTTCGGGTATGCTGTGAAACATGTAGAGGGATGTGACTGGTCGGATATGGAATTTGCCCCTCCTAACATAACGGGAGGGATATCTCTGGGCCCCTCAAAGTGGTCGGATAAAGAAAGTGCATGACCATGCCACTCGTGGTCAAAGAGTTCGATCACATAAGGTTAACCGATACTCGATCGAGAAAATATTGAGCAGTTCATAGATGACATATATCTCACTTGGAGTTCAAACCAGATATCGTGAGGCAAAAGGAGAATACATGAGTAGGTCACTTAGTTCGATCACTGGTCGAACATAATCCTGAGTGGTGAAACGATCGTAAGGAATTACAAACTGGTCGAGACTAAATATGAACTCATCGTACAGAGTTTCAGGCTGGTCGCATTTAAGTACTAATTATTCATAAGGAGTTACGAACTGGTTGTACTTAAATACGGATCGTCGCGACGAGAATCTGGTGAGTCGTAGGTGATGAGGACCTGATCGTATATCATATTGCATTAAGGTTCGTCCGATATAATTTGTGTGTATTCGGGAATTGTTATGTCCTGCTAGGGACCACTACGACTCATGGTCGGAAAAAGGTTTTCAAGTCGCAACCGATTACACATAAACTTAACGGGTCACACACTTAATGGGTTGGAACAAACCAGTACAAATATGATTCGTCAAGCGTGTTGGATAGAATCCGTCACGGACACTATATAAGGAGATGCTTGAGGCTATTATGGGCGTGCGGCGTGAGTTGCTCCATTGAAACCCTAGCCGCCATTTTCCTGAGAGAGCCCCGCCGTGCAACTTGGTGCTAGCACATCGGTGTTCGGTTGTTTACGCCTGGGCGTGTGAATACCGTAGAAGCGCTCTCGTGGTTCTTTATTGCGCTTGAGGGCGATCGCGATCTTCATAAGGAATATTAGAGGTTCTTTGGAGGAGATGATCGACTCGCGAGGATGTTGGGCGATCGACTACAACTCTTCACCGCGTGCTCTTCGTTGGACGGTGCTCCAACTCATCTTCCATTGCACTCGTATGCGGTGGTAACGATCCGTGATCATCTATTTACTTGGCATCTGGTTTACGTGGTAGAATTTTTGAATTGTTGCTATCGTAGCCTACAGTATCCCTTCATCACATCCATCTCATGTGTGTCATTTGAGCTGCTCCTCTACGACCTCAAAGCAGGCTCCATGAGCATGGTACACTCTCTTTGCTTCTTTTATTGGTTCTATTGGTTTTCATGCTCAAAATTCGATTCCTCCTTTTTATTTTCATAGCGGTCTCGGTGTCGCATACCTTCTTTTGTACATTGATGATATCATTCTCACAACTTCTTCCACCTCTTTACTATCTCGCATCATTGGTTCTCTTCGCTCTAAATTTGCTATGACCAATCTCGGTGATCTCCACCACTTCCTTGGTATCACCGTCATTCGGTCTACAACTAGTCTCTTCTTGTCACAAGCCACACGTGCTGTTGAGCTCCTTGACCGTGCAGGCATGGCTTCGTGCAAACCGGCCTCCACCCCCATTGATACCTCACCCAAACTTTGTGCCACCTCATGTCGCCTACAACAGATGATCCCATTGCATATTGCAGCACTGCCGGTGCTCTCCAGTATCTGACGTTCACTTGTCCTGACATCGCATACGCAATACACGAGATTTGCTTACACATGCACGATCCGGCGAATGTCATCTTGGGTTGGTGAAACGAGTTCTTTGGTACATTCAGTGCACCCTCTCTTACGGACTGCGTATCACCTCCTCATCTGTGGACACTTTGGTTGCCTACAGTGATGCCAATTGGGCTGGCTGTCCTGACACCCGTCATTCTATGTTCGACTATTATCTCTATCTTGGAGAGAATTTAGTATCCTAATCCTCCAAACGCAATAATACTATTTTCTCATTCTAGTGCGGAGAATTTGAGTGCCGCATCGTTGCCAATCTTTGTTGTCTACATGATAACAAATCCAATTTATCATCAACACACTAAACATATTGGGATTGATGTCCACTTTGTTCACGACAAGGTAGCTTTGGGCCATATTCATGTCTTACATGTACCCTCGACAACACAGTTCACCGACATCTTCACCAAAGGACTGTCGTCGTCTTTGTTCGTCGATTTTCATACCAGTCTCACCGTCCGTCCGACTGGGTTACACTGCGACTGCGAGGGCATGTTTGCAAATATCTTGAGATCTATGTCTATATTTATGGATATTGTTACTATTCACAAACCGACAATATCTTTTGTAATCTTTTGTATAAATAGAATATATCTCTTGTAATTTTTTATAGATAGAATATATCTCTTGTAAACCGGTCTATATATACGAGAATCAATGCATTGAGCCCTTTGAGGCTTCATCCGAATGCCTGACAAATACAACATTCGTAATGTATGGTTTACTTGACGATAACATTTAATTAGATAAAAATCGCTTAGCAACCACCCTTTATCTTATCTTTAATATCATCAATGGACAAGGGTGCTTCTCCAACGTAAATTTTCTAGCTCCGCACCACACTCCAGCTATAAACATTAGAGATTGCACCGACGGTGAAGGCAGTACGTGATACGGTTGGCTCGCGGACTCTGGTATGTCACTCTTCTTTGAAAAGTCCACGACGACCGACCGGGCGCGTGGTCCCATATGCCCGAAGCCGCGCGCGCGGTCCCCTGCCATGCCAGCGCGCAGCGCGAACCAGCGGCACGGTTTCAAGGAGCTCCGGCGCCAATCCGAACCTTTTGTCGCTGCTTCGGGGGCGCGGGCGCGCGCTACGACCGTAGAAAGACAAGTGAACGAGTCCTCTTTTTCGGCATGCGCTGCGCCTCTGCTTTGCTTTGCTCGTACTCTCGGGGTGCTGGGCAAAGTGCAGCGCCGCACGCTCGCTCCTCCCCCACGTACGCGGCCTTTCGCAAACTCTAACCGCGCGCGTGTCGTGCATGCCTATACGGTGGAATCTTAGGAGTTCGACGATCAGGTTCGGGTTGGAGCTGACGGAGGATTCCCATCGGCAGCAGACACAGGCATACGCAATTGCCCGACAGGAACAGCATGTGTATTGATCTAGTAAGTAGTAAATAGTGTTTTTATAATGTATAGGTTTGGTGTTCAGGTCAAGAAATCGCTCCCGGCCGCGACGCCGGTTTGGTACCGTGTCTGAGGCGGAAGGCCGCACTCTGTACACCTGTAGTCGGTGAAGCTGAGCCCCACAGGTTGCCGGCGAACAACGGTACGTCTAGCATCCTAACCAACTTACGGGAGCTGTTTGTCCTATCTGCTGCTGCTAAACTCGCTCCGCCTACTGACTCACCGTGCTTCTCTTTTTTATAGCCATGCAAATTTTGGGTAGGACACAAGGGTGTCGTGTCACTTGGTATGAGTCCTCTGGCCAAAACATTCCTCTCGACCCCGAGAGATGTGAACACCGTCCTTGTCGTTCGTACGGGCACACGTACATCAGTGTCCTTCTCGTTCATATGAGCACGATGGCTACGCTGTGCTGGGTCCAAATCAGCCGGCCTGCTCAATTAAATGGAACATAGAGGCGGTTGAGTGAACCCTATCTGCACCGAATTGTGGACTATATTGGCCCTCTAGCACACCGTAATTCCTAAATTAGCCCTTTTAGCATCAAAATTCTATTTTTTGCCCCCTCGTAACACTTGCTGCCGTCGTCGTCGGCAGCACCAAGTTGCTGCCGTGCGGATTGGCAGTAACCAAGGTGCTGCCGTCCCACACAGCAGCACCTCCCCTCCACCCTAGCGCACGCAAATCCAAGAGGAGAGAGAAAATATATTTAAAAATATTTTTTGAAGGAATTTTTAAATATAGAAAATGAGCTTCAAAAATTATGAAAATTTTTGTGCAGACTCCCAGCACAGTGGAATTGCTTGTGTAAATTTTTCAGAATTTTATGAGTTACGATGTTTTCTGTAAAATTGATTTAAGTATACTATTTGTAGAAATTTTATAATATAGAAAATGAGGTCCAACAATTATAATATTTTTTTTCTAGGCTCCTTATACAATGTATTTTATTGTGAAATTTTTCCATAATTTTATATGTTCCGAAATTGTCTCGACAAATGAAGGGTTTAGATCTCGAAAATAAGGATGAAAGGTTTCAGAAATTAGGGTTTCATGATTTCATGTGACTTGGAATGTGAGAAGTTTAGTACCACATGATTACTCTAGGTAAGAGACACTCCCTCCTCTGCACATCTGCACTCCCTCCTCGGAAATTAGCCGCTCGCTTTTACGGCAATTGTTTGATTGAGTAATGAGACTGATGGTACCAGTAGGTGGTATGAGTGATTTCGTCGGTGTTTTCAATTCCACCATAGAAATAGGTTTTTGCAGCATACTTGGTAATTCCCGAGCGGCTACAGCAAAGGGTGTAGAGTGAGCAAGTGCCAAGTGACCGTTTGGTACAATACTATCGTCAGCAATGTCAAACGGCCATTCATCATCTTGAGTTGATCGAGATTGGTCGTTCTATTTTCATTGTTCTCTCCCATGTTAACCAAATTGTGTTAGTGTGTTAGGGTTAGGGTTTAAGCCGCGGTTAGCAATTAGGGTTAGGGTTTAAGCTTATAATTTTTTGAAGTCGTCTGCTATATTTTAAAATTGAAACAAAATCACCGCAAGCCTAACCTAATTTCTAACTCATGCTTAAACCTAACCCTAACACTAACACAATTTGGTTAACATGAGATAGAACAATGAAAATAAACGATCAATCCTAATCAACTGAAGATGTTATGACCGTTGACATTGGCGATAGTATTGTACCAAGCGGTCACTGGCACTTGCTCACTCTACACCTTTTGTGAGCGCTCGAATTACCAAGTATGCTGCAAAACTATTTCTATGGTGGAATTGAACACTGACGAAATCACTCATACCACCTACTAGTACCATCGACCTCATTACTCAATCAAACAATTGTCATAAAAGCGCAGCTGCTGCAAGGGGGGATAACTGCGACGGGGCGAGAGATGTGCGGAGGAGGGAGTGTCTCTTACCTAGAGTAGTCATGTGGTACTAAACTTCTCACATTTCAAGTCACATGAAATCATGAAACCCTAATTTCTGAAACCTTTCATCTTTATTTTCGAGACCTAAACCCTTCATTTGTCGAGATAATTTCGAAACATATAAAATTATGAAAAAATTACACAATAAAGTACATGGTATAAGGAGCCTAAAAAAATATTATAATTTTTGGACCTCATTTTCTATATTATAAAATTTCTACAAATAGTATACTTAAATTAATTTTACAGAAAACATCGTAACTCATAAAATTCTAAAAAATTTACACAAGAAATTACACTGTGCTGGGAGTCTGCACAAAAAATTTCATAATTTTTGGAGCTCATTTTATATATTTAAAAATTCCTCCAAAAATATTCTTAAATATATTTTCTCTCTCTTGGATTTGAAATGCGCTAGGTGGAGGGAGGTGCTGCTCTGTGGAACGGCGCAGCACCTTGGTTGCTGCCAATCCGCGGCAACGGCCTGGTCTTCGCCGACGACGGCGGCAAGTGCTACGAGGGGGCCAAAAATAGAATTTTGATGTTAAGGGAGCTAATTTAGGAATTACGGTGCGCTACAGGGCCAATATAGTCCACATTTCATCTGCACCAACAGATTGCGATCAGTTGGGGTGCCCATGTCGCATCAATCATGCGGACGATTTAGGATTTTTTTTTAAAAATAATACTTTTTAATAAAAAAATTACATAAATAAATAGTCGAAAAAGAAAATTATAAAACTAGTGCCCATGTTGCAGCAATCATGTGGACGATTTAGGTTTTTTTTTTAAAAAAAAACAATATATTTTAAAAAGAATTATAGAAATAAATAATCGATTTTTTTATTACAAAACTAGGCCTCTGTCACCAATTGACATTATGTCATCAATTGAAATGGCGACAGGTCCTTTCAAACAAGAGCAATTCAAGGATTCAGTCTCTGTCGCTAATTCAATTAGCGACAGTGAGCTGAATTGATAATAGACCCCTGTCAGTAATTTAGTCTAGTTCCTCCCTCCCTCCGTCCGTCCGCAGCTAGCTATGCTTTCGTGTACTAGTACTCTCTTGCGTTGGGGTTAGAATGGTTCTACGCTTTTATTTATTTGAGAGCTAGGAATGATTCTGCGCTGAGTTGTACCAATCAGATTGAGGCTTTGTGCACGCTAGCTAGCTAGCTTTGGTGAGAAATGAGCTCATCCGTATACCGGGTAAGTTCAAGGACCCTGTACGTAGTGCACTGTCATGTTAGTTTTCTTCTTTTGTTTACTAGTACTTACCGATGGATCTCATGGATAAGTAAGTCACTTTACCAAATTAAAAAGGTAAGTTAAGGAGCCTGCAAAGAAATTGAACGTTAACGTTTGGAGAGCTAAGTTGTAAAACTTGACAAATTCCAGGACCTCTGGGCTCTGGATTAATTCCTCCGTCAACAACTATATGTCGTTGTAGAGAGCATGTAGTTATACTTTTCTAGCTATGATTATTAACCTCTGTAAATTTACCAAGATAACACGAAGATAGTTTAGTAGATTCGTCACACTAAAATACTTTTGCAGTACCATTTTTTTTTTACCAATTAAAGTTGTATATCGTGGACTATACCAACATCCAAAACGACGTATTTGTGCAAACAGAAGAGACCCGGAGGGGGATCCGGGTTCTTTGCTGACACCGCATAGAATACAGCACGAACAACGGCTCAGTGCTGTAGTAAATACTGTAAAAACTACACATTTTCACTGTGGCTCTTTGGTACTGTAGCACCTGTTTAGATCTATCATTTTGGATCGTACCGTGGAGATAATGCACTATCATTTTGGATCGTACAGCGAAGATAACACCATAATGTATGTCATTGTGGATCATCAGCATTTTTCTCTCGAGAGCGGGTGCTTGCTTCCGAGTAGTACTGCCAGTACTAATAAAATCCTTGGGCTGGTAAAGAGTTAATAACATAGGATTCCAGCACAGTGGAGAAACAAATCTCGGCAACTTCTTAACCCTAATAACTATATGTCAAGAGTACCCTGAGTGGCTTACCCAACACCCAACTCTGTCCAGATCGACCGGACACTCAGAACTTTTTTTGCTCACAGATTTAGCACTTAACTGAGCTCTTCCATTCCACCGATTCGTGGATTCGATCGGCGGCCTGAGGCCATCAATGCCGTGATGCCTTCATGATGAGGCAAACGGAGCAGCGAAAAAGATTGAAACGTAATACCCAAGAACTCATGAATCATGGGTGAGTGACAACTCAAAATTTATGCAATAATTCTGTCTCTTGGGTCATACTCTTTTCATAGGTGTAGATCACTTGGGTCCACCCGTTAACGATTTCATAAAAGGTTTTACAAACAGATTTCATAAAAGTTTTTTTTTTCCTGAAACACGCCCCCAATATCAAGGACCAATTTGGAATGCAAAAATTTCATATAAAATAGCTAACTCATGCAAGAATCGATAAAATTCCCCACAAATGTTCTGGCACTTAGAACGTCGAGAACAATCTGTAGCAAGTTGTTATAGTAAAAAACTATGAAACACTACTGACCTGTTTGGCAAGGAGGTTTGTGTTAGAGATATGTTAGGGGTAGAATAGGAACTCTTTTATATTTTCTTATCTACCTTTTGTATTGTATTATCTCTATATGGCATACACCCTTTGTACTCTCTATATATTATCCATTGGGCCTCTTCAATACACACAGTATTCATAATATGGCATCAGATCAAAGGTTAGTGTTAGAACTAGTGTAGCGCCGCCGCCTCCGAGCCTCCGCTCATCTCTGCTGCCGCCGCCCCAGGAGGAGCTATCTCCACTCCTAGGGGCCGGCCACGTTTAGTCGTAGTTCTTCATCTAGAAGCAATCAGCAGCATCTTCATCCGTCTCGGTGGTCGCCGCGACCTCGCCTCCACGCTCACTGCACTACAAATCCGCGTTGCCTCGACGGATCTGCGCAACCACCAGCTGGTTGCGATGGAGGACGCTGCGCTAGATCCGGACGTCGCCTGGTGCTCCAGCCGTCTCGTCTTCATCCTCCTCGACCGTTGCCTCGCCCTCCTGAGCCCGCCGCCGGATGCGCGCCCGAAGCTCCCAACCGCGCCACCTCCTCGTCCGGATCCAACCGTTGTTGCCTGCTTAGGAGCCCACATCACGTGGATCCGACCGCCGCCGACATTGCCTCGCCCGGATCTAGCCGCCGCCACGCCGCCGCCCTAGATCGGGCCTTTGACTTTGCATTGAGTTTTGAACAAGCTTCAACGCTGCCCTGTTGCCACCTTGTCGACGCCGTCTCCTTGCAACTTCTTGGCTTAGATATTTAGCCCACTAGACGGCGCATCGTCCTCCTTCGTATGGTTGGGGGTAGAAAATTTTCATTACCCTCGCCCGGTAGCTTCACCTCTTTTTTTGTTGTGACCGAACAACTATTAGTAGCAGCAACAATCTTCTTCTTCTCAATAGCAGCTTGCACATGATCTCTCTATTGATGATCCTTCAAGTACTGCTCGAAAGTGTATGACTCGATGTAATGACGTCGTCCTCGCTGAACAAAAATATACAACATGTTCGAAGAAATCGCGTAAGGATCAGAATAATCCTTTTGCCACTTCCTCCGATCGGTCCATGACTTTTCAAGGAGCAACAAGCACGCGTGCATATGTGTAGGAAGCACATCACACACCACCACATCAGCAACTCCACACAACGTGAACTGTACCTCGACGCGATGTTTGATCATAAAGTATTGATCTTGCCATTGAACCTTGTACGGGTCAGGGTGTGGCATCAATTGGAGCTTCAAGTGGTCGACGAAGGTTTGACTTGCCAAGTTCATGGCAGCAAACTTGTTCACCACCACAGCGCTTGTAGTCGCCCCCACTTGACATCTTGCATAGAATTGAGATGACCAAATCTCTTGCAATGGATTTTCTCACATGAGTTCAGATCTAACGGAGAGAATAATCTGTCTTCATGTCTTCTACCATCATCCCTTCTTGCAGAAAAAAATTCAGCACGTACCGTGATCAACTTGGCGCTCTGATACCACCTGATAAAGATCCAACTAGCAAACTAGCGGGATCTCGTTGTTTGGCTCGATCTTTCACGGTACACCTTGATAGTAGCCTCCTAACCCTTGCGTAGCACAAGAACAACAAAGCTTCCTTGATAAACCTTCTCCCACGCACACCGCAGCACGTGAACAAAGGGTAGAAGAACCGAAGTTCCAGCGAGTAAAAATCCAACACCTCAATTGGATTCAATACACCAAAGAGTAATTCCTCTCGGAAATCTCAAAACCACGTCTAACGTGCCACCAAAACTATAGTGATTTTTTGGTATCTATTCTTTAACTCATAACTTGTCCACCCTTACAATGGGCTATGCTCTGGTCTTATATTGGCACCTAAGGATGCATCCAAACACACACACGCATACGAGGCGAAACAAACTAAGAAACGTGATCTACTTAGACTCTATCCCTAAGAAACAGACTAAACATCTAAAGCAGACTCTTACTTTCCTAATAAACTGATTTGAATTAGTATGGAACCAACCCAGATGTATCTGATCAGGGAAACCGTATGTTCTTCTATTCCTTGCCCATCTCTAGCTTCTGATCTTTCCATCTTCTTTATTTGCCATATTGGTTTTGAATCACCCGTCGAGACACAGTTGAAGATCTGACGATTTGGTCATGGTCGTAACCCTTCTAGATGTGGTTGCAGGCCTCCTGAACGTAGTCGTAGACCACTTGGTAGTGGTCGTAGGCCAACTGGTGGTGGTCGCAATCGTGGTCGTGGACTGTTCCCAGTAAGTACTGTAATCGACAAGTACTGCTCCTTCCGAGTGCTCCTCCCTACGAGTACTGTTCCCATCGAGTACTGTTTATTACTAGTACTCCTTCCGCTGAGAATTGGTCGTAGACCCTGTGAAACTGGTTGTAGACCCTTTAGAAGTGATCGTGAACCTTGCGAAAGTGGTCGTGGATCCTCCAGAACTGGTCGTAGACCTTATGGATCTGGTCGTGGACCTTCTGGAGCTGCTTGCACTTGGCTCACTCTTGGTCAAATCAGTAACAATGATGTTTGGTGCCGTATCATCCCCTCCCCCTTCAAGTGAAACCGTCCTCGGTTTTGGGGTAATCATCAAAGCCTTTTTCTCCTCAACAGCAAGCGTGATTTCAGATTTGATTGCACTGTCCGTCATTGGTTTAAGCACATGATGTTTGCCTTTATGCTTGAAAGTGTAAGTGTTGATTCTCCCAGCATGTGTGACATCACGATCATACTATCATGGTCTTCCCAAAAGCAAACCACACACCTCTAATGGCAAAAATCGCACTCTACATGATCAACATAATCGCCAACTGAAAACGACACACGTATTTTGTGTGTTATTTTCAGTTTTCCAGCTTTGTTCAACCAACCTACATAATGAGGTTTGTTATTTTCAGTTTTCCAGCTTTGTTCAACCAACCTACATAATGAGGTTCAGAATACCTCCATGTGGACAGCCCCAACGCGTACACCAAATCTTTGTTAATCATGTTGATGAAACTTCCACCGTCGATGATCAGCATGCAAGCCTTGCCTTTGACTTCGCATTGAGTTTTGAACAAGCTCCAATATTGCCCTGTTACCACCTTGTCAACGCCGTCGCCTTGCAACTTCTTGGCTTGGATGTTTAGCCCACTAGACGGCGCATCGTCCTCCTTCGTATGGTCGGGGGTAGAAAATTTTTCAATACCCTCGCCCGGTAGCTTCACCTCTTTTTTTGTTGTGGCCGAACAACTATTAGTAGCAGCATCAATCTTCTTCTTCTCAATAGCAGCTTGCACATATTGGTTTCATCTTCTTCGTCGTGTTGCCACGATCGACTTTCTCAACCGCTGCACCTTGTGCTCTATGGGCTGTCGCACAACCCCGGATGAGAGGAAATCTTTTGATACTCGACATATTTTCCAATAGATGCATGCTACGACGACATTATCAAGACTCGGATTTTGGATTTTTTTTTTCATATTTTAGTATCAACCCTTTTCAAATGCAATGTTATTGCATACGCCTTACATTTGAGGGGGGTGTTAGAGATAGAATAGGAACTCTTTTATATTTCCTTATCTACCTTTTGTATTGCTTTATTTCTATATGGCATATACCCTTTGTACCCTATATATATTGCTCATCGGACATTTTCAATACACACAATATTCATAACAGTTTGAAGTAATTATGAAGTTGTTCTGTTTCTTGAAAAATTCTCGTGAGTTGACACACATAAAGCTACAATTTCTTTTACGTTTTTAGAAATAGCCCACGCAGCATTTCCATTCTTTTTTCACTTTTGCTGAACTTGCCGTAAAACAAATTCTTGGGGCAGCTAAAACTTAAACGCCAAGTCCGTGGTTTGACACAGACATGGTGTGCGTTGCAAGCATACAGTCGCCGAGCACCATCTGTTAAAAAAAGGTCAAGATCTTTGTACTCTTCCCTTGGAGCACTAATAAACAAGTGCAGCTTGTGCAGAAACACTATTAAAAATGTTGTTAAAAAAGGCTCGCTTTACCGATCTCTAAACGGGGAGGTTACTTATAAACTGACCTCGCTTGACTGGGCCTCTGTGCTGCGCGTTCTTCCATCTATTATTCCTCCCTCCCTCCATTTTTTCTCTCTCCTCTTTCGCGAGGTATTTTGTATTATTCCTCCATTCTTCATTTCTTCTGCTGAGTGGTGTTGTTCGAGGAGTAGGGCTGGAGGCCATGGCTGGCTGGGGCTGGAGCTGGAGGAGGAGGAGAGAATGGTCCCCGGTAGCTCCCTTGCTCTCTACCTGTCTCAGGGGAAGGAGGTCGGAAGAGGAGGAGGAGAAGAGAAACTCGAGTTCTTGGAGGTCTTGGATGCAGGTATGGGTTGCTGAGCCGCCTTTTCTTTTGGTGACAAGATGATTGCTTGTTTGATGCGGTTCGCAGTAGTTTCAAGAATTGAGTAGGTTTTGTGAATTTTAGCTGTAGTGAGGTACCAAAGATTGCGGTTCTTGTGTTGTTTATGATACACCTTGTGGAGAGGAATAATGGGAGCTTAGCTTAGCCCTAGAGGTGAATAGCAAAAATTTAGAATGGTGTTGGTGGGTTTGGCAAGATGGCAGGGAGAAACGAAGCTGATGCAGCGTCAAATGCGCAACTGAACTGTTCTTGGTGTTCTTTTTTTCTTTTCCTTTTTTTGAGGTGTTCTTGATGTTCTTTTAAGAACCATGGAAAATTAGGCGTTGCCCCTTTTCTCCACCTTCCTAGTAGCAGTCAACATTTCTCAATTTAGTCCGCGTAACTTTCAGAATTGATAAGATGCTGATTCTTGAAACCATCTTATAGGCTTATAGCAATTGGGAATTTCGGGAAAGTGGCCTGTCCTGTATCATATTCTTCAATTCTTTGTGCAATCAATCCCTCTGTCAACTTCAGATTGTTTATGGCGAAGAAAGTCTGTCGATTCTTTCTTTATAGTTTCCTGGTGTGAACTATCCTTTTCCATGAGAACAATTCGTCTGTCATCTCTGTTTGGATGTATTTGCTTGGGTGCCTGATATGTACGCTTTTTCAGCAAAGTGGAGCACAAGCCAGGAAGGCATCACTCGCTGAGTCTATACTAGAAACAATCTCTGAGCTCATGTCGTCGGTGGCCGCCGCCGATGTTGAGCAAGAGAACTTCATGGACGTAGGCAGCCACCTCCACCACGCGTCCCCGGTCACAGTGGAGCTGCAGAGAGCGCAGAATTCACGGACCAATGTGATGCACGTGATAGAATATCTAGCTGCCAATGTCGACCTCGCCAAGGACCTCGTCGCG
Source organism: Ampelocalamus luodianensis (assembly GCA_036346255.1). Lineage (NCBI taxonomy): Eukaryota > Viridiplantae > Streptophyta > Magnoliopsida > Poales > Poaceae > Ampelocalamus > Ampelocalamus luodianensis. The sequence goes on along the minus strand of CM070628.1, from coordinate 22,333,534 downwards.
AGGTGCAGAGCCGTTGCGCAGCAGATCATGGACGACGACCTCCAGAGCATAACTGAGGACCTTGATAATGTCATAAAGAACATCGGCCATGAGCTCAGCAGAATACCTGCTTCAGCATTTGGGAGCAACAGGTTTGCGGATGCTGCAGTCGGTGCACACCTTCAGGTTGCTGGAAACAGGCAGCATCCTTGTGATCAGCGTTCCTGTGATGGCTACTCCGAGGCCGATATGTCGATAATTGTGGCGAACGACAGGCCCAGAAGAAGAACACTGCACAGCAGTGACATGCCGAGGTTGGTGGACTTCCTGCAGGGAATGTACCATGAGTCTCACGAGTTCGGTGGGCAGTCCTTCCATTCTCTTCCTGAAGTCGCAGAATATGTCGAACCGTTGTATGATTCTTTCTTCTGTCCACTGACAAACAAGGTCATGGTTGATCCAGTGACAACAGAAAGCTGTGTGACTTATGACAGGAGAGCCATTGAGGAGTATTTTGAGAAGTTTACAGATGGCTCTGAACCTGTGGTATGCCCTGTTACAAAGATGGCAATGCAAAGCAAGACACTGAGGAGCAATGTTCCACTGAAGAGCACAATTGCAGAATGGATTATGAGGAATGAAGCAACACGGGTCAGGATCGCACGTACTGCGCTCTCGCTGGCAACCACAGAGGCAATGGTGCTTGAGGCCATACATGAGCTGAAGCTGCTGGCCAGGCTAAGGAGAAAGAACAGGGAGCAGATGCACAAGCTTGGGATAACTAAGTTCCTCGCTCGGCTGCTGGAGCACAAGGATGCTCTGATACGCTGTGACTCGCTGTATCTCCTCTGCATGTTGGTTGAGGATGAAGCAGGAAAGGTAAAGAAGTCTGAAATGTTTCAGCCTTTGTCATGTTCAATCTTTCCCCAGCCTGGTTGTGTGAAATAATTGAAATGCTGAAACTAATGTTAAAGGTACAGCTTCAATTCCTAATTGACCTGCATGTTATGTTAACAACTCAATTTTTGCTTAATGACATACAGGAAAGCATAGCAAAAACCAGAGCCATTGCAAGGACAATAAAGCTGCTTTCTAGCAGCAGTCCTGACGAAAAACATGCAGCTATCTCTTTCCTGGTAGAGCTTTCAAAATCAGAGTTACTGTTGGAAAACATCGGGTCAACTGCTGGAAGCATACTGATCCTCACCACAATGAAATTCAACGATTCCGATGATCCAATTGCTGCAGAGAAGGCCGGAGAGGTGCTCAAGAACCTGGAGAATTGTCCAAAGAATATCAAGTACATGGCTGAAAGTGGCTACTTGGATCCTCTCCAAAGACATTTAGTTGAAGGTAAGATTTTACTTATGCAGAAAGAAACTTTATCTTTGGATTATAATGCACAAACATACTTGACTTTGATTGATTTGTTAATCTATCATATACAGTGTAAAAAAGGAGCACTTTTGTCCTTTCAAAACTGTGATGAGTAACTCAAAACAATTTATTTGCATAAATCAGTATGGTGACATTTGATCCAATCAATTTCTGAAAACATATAATTTCTGTACAGTGGAACACATAACTCATGCTTAAGTTTTATTTTAGTACAAATTTGTTTTGCAACATATGAGATAAAGCCTAAACTAGTATAAGACCTCTTGCTCTGGTGACCGATTTGAGGTTTTTCTCAAAAAGCTCAAGCTGTCATACAGTAAAATAACTCATACTCAACACCATGACTAGCATTAGCTGACATGGAAAGCACAAAACAGGGTCAGAAGATGTGCAGATGGAGATGGTGAGCTACCTCGGCGAGCTAGTTCAGAAGCAGGAGATGACCATCAACATCGCCGGGAGCGCGTCGGAGATCATGATCAAGATGGTGCACAGCCGCAACACGATGATTCGCAAGGCTGCACTTAATGTCCTTGTCCAGATCTCCTCCCACCGCCCCAACGGTAAGACGCTCGTGGACGCGGGTGCAGTCCCGGTCATGGTCGAGGAGCTTTTCATCCGAAAGATCGACGATGAGCCCATGGGCTCCAAGACCGAGGCCGCTGCGGTGCTCGCCAACATTGTCGAGTCCTGCCTCGACCCTGACACCATTGTCGTCAACAAGGAAGGTCATGTCATCACGTCCAAGTACTCGGTGTACAACTTTGCACACATGCTCAAGTGCTCCATGCCCGACGACCTCAACCTCAGCATCATGCGCGTGATGCTCGCGCTCACCACGCTCCCCAAGCCACTCGCCACGGTGGTTTCGGTCATGAAGGAGCAGGACAGCAGCCAGACCGTGATCCAGTCCATGGGCTCACCAAGCGAGGGGGTCGGCATCGCTGCGACGAGGCTGCTTATTGCGTTGTCCCCGCAGACGGGACACACCATCGCCGAGAAGCTCTGCAAGGCGCCGGGGCAGCCGAGCAGGCTGGTCAGGAGCATCGGCCAGCCAGGGCGGATCACCGAGCGGCACGCCGTGTCGGCGATACTCCTGGCGAGGCTGCCGTACCAGAACATCACGCTCAACCTCGCGCTGCTGCACCAGGGCGCCGTACCGACCGTTCTGGCCAAGATAGAGGAGATGCAGCGCGGCGAGATGCGAGCGAGCCGCCATGCAAAGTCGTACTTGGAGGGCCTCGTGGGCTCGCTCGTCCGGCTAACGACGACGCTGTACGACCCGGACGTGCTCCTGGCGGCCATAGACCACAACTTCACCTCGGTGCTCACCGATCTCGTCGTCCGGTCGGCGGGCAGCGACGAGGTGCAGCGGCTCGCGGCGGTCGGCCTCGAGAACCTCAGCCACCAGTCGGCGAACCTCTCGCAGCCACCGTCTGAGGAACGGCGCCCCAAAAAGAACATCCTCCGGCGCCTGCGGGACGCACACGCCGGTCGGATACACGACAATCGGAAACCGCCGGCGCACGGCCGCCTCTGCCCAGTGCACCGCGGCGTGTGCTCCCCGGCCACCACGTTCTGCCTGGTGGAGGCCGGCGCTGTCGAGGGCCTCCTTGGCGTCCTCGAGAGCAACGAGAACGGTCACGTGGTCGAGGCCACGCTGGGCGCGCTCTGCACGCTCCTGGACGATGCGGTGGACGTGGAACGCGGCGTGGCCGTGCTCACCGAGCACGACGCGGTGCGGCACGTGCTGCGTGCGCTGCGGCAACACCGCGACGACTGCGACAGCAGCGGCGCGGTGTTGCGGCGGTGCTTCTGGGCCGTGGAGCGCTTCCTCGCGCACGGCGGCGAGCGGTGCGTCAGGGAGGTGACCAGCGACCGGGTTCTGCCGAGCGCGCTGGTGAGCGCCTTCCACAAGGGCGACGCCGCCACCAAGCAGATCGCGGAGAGCGTGCTCCGGAGCCTGCACCGCATGCCGGACTACTCCGCCACCTACGTCTCCATCGAGTTGTAGCGAGCACCTGGTTCATCTCTTCTTGCCTTGTTGACTGTATATCATGGGCTGGTACATTGTTTGGTGTAACTAAATTACAGAGGGGAAAGGGGAAGAAAAAAATGCAGATGCAATGTAACTAAAAGGACATAGCAGGGAAATATATATATGTAGTCTTCGGTACTTGATTGTGTTCTTAGAGTGTAAATCAGGTAGGTTTTGACAATTTGTTTCACAAAGTGTGTCTTGGTTGATTGGTGTTATTGCTTGGAAAAGAATGATGTGTACTGCTAAATTGTATCTTTTACTGTATAGTTTAGATTGTAAAAGTCAGAAGTACAAATACAGGGACTCATTTGCAGATGCAATTTCAGATGGATGCAGTTAAAGATGTGGTGTTCAGACTTCATACTTGTTTCAGAACTAGTTGCGTTACATCACGTCTTCCGGTCACCCAGTCTTGTCCATGGCCTTTTTTCCCATTCAAATTCAGTGAAAAGGGATTCAAAGTTTACCGTGATCAATTCTTGACAGGTTCTCTTGACCATCCCACTTCAGACCAAACGATTACGTTGCAAATCGCACAGATTCCTGCGGACCATTTGAAAAGCTGGCATAATAGAGGTTTACATTGTTTCTTGCAAAATTATTGTGAAATACCTGCGTTATAGAGTGGCAAAGAGGACTCAATGAGATATGAACATTGTCAAAACTCGCAAGTGCCTCTCTGCAGAGAAAAACTAACTAGGTGTGGGAAATATTGTTTTACGAGATCAGCAACCAAAGCTAACTAGACCACCAAGTCGCATGGTGGCAGCCAAGCCATCTCTTTCAGAACTCACAGGTTTGTAAGATTTAAAACATTTCTGCCGATATGCATCGTTGCAGAATTAAATGCTTGCTGCATCAAACCAAACCCCTTTATTTTCTCGACAAATCCAAAATCAGTGAGCACTGAACAGTCCTACTTGTCTGCTTGTGTTTGTTGTGGTGGAACATACAGTATTAGGCAAGTACAACAACGAATCTTTCTGTAGCCTCATAATGCGAGCAAGTGTACTCTGTAATCGTCCTGGCTATAGACTGCATTCCAGAGTGTAAATTCTGTGGAAAGAGAACAGTTTAGAATTATTCAATCTGAATAGACGCTACCCAGATACAATCACCTTCTGGCAAAATGAAACCTCCCATCATGGTGTAAAGATCATCGAATTACGAATAGTTGTATATTTTCAGTGGAGAACATATTGAAATCTCCATGTGAGCAGCCCAATATTTTGGTCTTCAACTTTCTCTAGTAGCAAATGGAACATCTGAGGGAAAGGCTTATAGAAAATCAACTGCAGCTGCCAGTATGCTAGAAAAAGGCTTATAGGAAATCAATAACAAAACGTTTGGATGGCTATACTTCAGTGATCAACTGTGAGCTGGTACCACAATATCAACAAGCTCACATGTCATTGTTCTGTTGAAACTTGAAACCCCATGGCCCATATTGACCTCTTGCTATAGTTGCGGAATCTAGATCTCAAGGTTTACCGTTTGATTCTTGATTGTTAAGAGGGGTAAAAGGCATCCCAATGACGTTGTGGAAGTCTCCGTCAAAATTATCGGGAATCTGTCCAATGCTCAGGTCATAAGAGGACGCATCTGATTGCAAAGAACTAAAAGAATATAAAAGGGACTAGCAAGCTTCTAAAATCTTATGTAGATATTTTTTCAATAACAACATTAATGAACCAGTAATTCTTGAATCGTCACACTATATAACACATTAACACTGGACTAGGTCTTACGGAAATTTTGCAGCTACATGTACTAATTTCTATCAATCCAGCATTTGCTTTGAAGAGCTTGAAATGAAAAATATAGCCACATTTAAGTCATGACACAAACCTGATGTGCTGGTTCTTTGAATGTACTGCTAGTTCCTACTGGAGCATTGGTTACTCTTCCGAATGCATCAGTAGCGTTCACAATGCTGGGTAGCCCAGCTTGAGAAAGTTTTGGGGGACGTAAATGGGGATGACCAATGTCCAATGAGAAGCCAAAGGCAGATGATGCAGTAGTGCCTTGAGACTGAAAAAACTGCATGGGTGAAACATGTATCAACATGAGGAAGAGAAAATAAAAGTTGAAAAATCTATATGCATCCGGCAAGGAGTTGCATACATCCTTAGGCAGAATGTGTTCCATGTTGAAGTCCAACGTTGGATTGACAGCTGAAAGCTTCATCGACAAAAACTGCATAATATGAACATATGGTGTAGAGCAGTTTACATGGCAGCAGACTATTGAAAAACTGCAAACGATGTTACAAGTTTTGCAGACAACATCATACCTCAACCTGCCGCTGTAATGATTGAACGTAATTGATTATCTCATCCAGCATAACGGCCTTACCAGTGACCTAGTTTACAATTTCACAAGTGTAAATTAACTTTTCTTTTACAAGTGTCAAATAAGCTTTCCCATGGCAATTATGTGGAGACAGTTAAGAATTCCTTACTTTACTACAACCAGGAACAAGGTCCTGAAGAAATTTCATCCTTTCACTAATCTTTTCCCTCCGAACCTGCATTGCAAACAATAACATTTAAACTAAATGGCTAGCACACCATTTTAAAAAATAGATCTTAAGAGAGGATAACTAGGGACCTACCCTTTCTGCAAGACTATGGCTGTTTGTAGCCTGACCACGCCGAGCTCTTACATGAATGTACTCTTCCTTCGGTGCACCAGCATTATCCTTGGTTTGCTTCCCATTGGACTTCCCAGACACCATAACTGGTCTCTTTGGTTCACCTTTCTCGTCATTGTGATTCTTCTGCTTTGCAGCCACAGTTGCCAATTGCTGGCTCCCTTCTTCTACATGCTTCACCCCACCATCCTTCTAGAACAGTTCATATTCTTAGCTCCATCTAAATCCACAGGAAATCAGTATTATTAAGAGGATAATTAAACAAGTACCTGGCCTGATCTTTTCCTCTTCTTGGCACAAGACACATTAGGCCCCTCATCCTGGCCAGCACCACCACTGCACTCCCGCTTGCTTAACTCCTTGGAGGCATCAACACCATGTGATTTGTCAGCATCTCCTTGCTTCCCATCACCAGTTAATGATGCATCCTTGCAACCTTCGCCCACAGTTGTCTCAATCTCCCCAGATGGCTCAATAACACTGTGGAAACTACCCAAAGGCTGGGTACTAGGGAAAGGGTGATTGATCATCGCTCCAAGATTGTTTCCATTGAAGCAAGGAAACCCTGTTCCACAGTCTATGAACCCAGAAGTAGCCGCGAATGGGGACACGCCCGCTGACAGCATCCCCAACAACGATGAGAACGGGTGTCCAGTGATCATAGCATTTGCATTGGTTTCACCCAAGCCCAAGTTCTGTGAAGATCGATTCCATAAGCCAGGAGGGAATGGATTCCCCGTGGCCGCCATTGCATTAGTGGAAGAAGCAACCTGAGCCTCCGGCAAGAATCCGGGACCGTGGATACTCAGATGTTGGTTGTGTCCATTGTGCTGATTCTTCTCCAAATCAGTGCTGCTCTTCTCATTCTCATTCATCTCCATTACACTTCTATTACTCCTTGAAGACCAAAATCTGTGGAGTCAATAAAGCTAGTGTGAGATGAAGCACTGCACAACCCCAAACCCTATATACCAAATCCACCAACCCCACAAAGATGCATCTTTCAGGGAATCCTATTAACTGATTCAACCTAATCTCACATAAACAAATGTGGTACAGTGAAAGTAACAAGGGTGGACTGACTGACACAGATACACATAAACCTAATCCACTAATACCATTAAATTATAAAATAAAAATCCTTGGAAGCCACACAAGAATCGAGAACTAGAGAAGAGTACCCTAGAAAAAAAAAAGTAAAAAGATTGAAATTGTTTGGCACCTCACCTCTGATCACAAGGCGAAATGGCTTCCGCAAGAACACCCAAGAATGGCAGCTTCCTTACTTCAATGGCCTGAAAAATGCTACCTTGACTCGATCTGGTAACCAACCAAGATGAATGGCAAGAAAGGAGGAGGGGGATGCAATAAAGAAAGAGATCAAAAGGACACCATGCTCAGAGCCCTCTCCTTCAATTTAGCACCGTGCATTCCCCCTTGTACAGCCGAACTAGCATTCTTGCGTGCCTGAAAGAAATGGGAGAAAGAAGGGGAAATTTTTAAGGACGGGGTCCCTGATCCCTATCCAGTACTAACTCCCCTTCAAGCCACGCGCTCTCTCGAACGTATCAGCCTGGCACCGTTTCGGCTGCTGCTCCTCTGAAGCCTGATCAGAGGTCCCCTACTGTTCTTTTCGTATTTTGGGCCAGGAGAGAGGCGAGGGGGTTGCTGTGGTGTTTGCTTCCATTTATGTTTTCTTTTTGCTCAGGCTGGATCGAGTGGCTGGAACCAGGCGCTCGTTTTTTTTTTGTCGCTTGGGCCTGGAGAGCTCGCCTGCCCTGAGCGCTGGCCAGGTCGGCAACCGGTCTCGGCAAGCTCCCTGCTCCCGGGTTAGTCCTGACAGGCAGCAAGCAAAGACGTGCAGAGGGTTTGTTTGGTTGATGTTCTGAATTTTATATTTGAAAAAAAAATAATATCTGAAGGTAGCTTGAAAAGTATATGATTTTTGTCTGGTCAGACAAACCTAAAGATAATGATAGTGTTTGGTTGGTGTCTTGGATCTGTGCTTGAATAGATACAAGAGCCAGCCAGTGTTTGGTTCATATGCCTGAGGAATGTGCCTGAGTAGATCAAGAAGACATGGATAGATGTAATAAAATAATGAAAATTTAATTAAAACTTATTTTTTGAAATTTAGAAATGGTTTTTTCTTTTGTTCCGAAATAAAAAAAACTATTTTATTTGTAAAATTAAAAGCTAAAGTATAGCTAAAAGTATTTTTATTAAGTTCTAAATAATCCTATAAATTTCTGTGTATTTTTCTAGAATTTTTTGGACTTGAATAGCTATTTTCTAAAAACCCTTTTCCTTCTATGGTATTTTCTTAATTCAAAAATCTTTTGAAATCCCCTAAAGAACTTTGAGCCGATTTCTTTTCGTCGGCCCACCCCGCCTTAGGCGCTAAGAAAACGAGCCGTCCGATTGAAATCGGATGGTTCAAATTGGATTGAACATTCGGGCCTCCGAACGTCAAAATCAGATCTAGCCGTTGAAATTGAATCGGACGGTCCACAACGCGGTGAACTTTCAGACCGTTCGAACCCCACGCATGATCTGACCGTCTATTTTAGATCAGACGGCCAATAAGGTTTGACGTTATAAACGCGCGGGCGAGGAAAGACCTAAAGAACTTTGGGCCGATTTCTTTTCGTCGGCCTACCCCGCCTTAGGCGCTAAGAAAACAAGCCGTCTGATTGAAATCGGACGGTTCAAATTGGATTGAACGTTCGGACCTCCGAACGTCACAATCAGATCTGGTCGTTGAAATTGAATCGGACGGTCCACAACGCGGTGAACTTTCGGACCGTTCGAACCCCACGCGCGATCTGACCGTCCATTTTAGATAGGACGGCCGATGAGGTTTGACGTTATAAACGCGCGGGCGAGGAAAGAGAATGGTTGACACGCGGGCCCGCGTGTCAGAGAGAGAGGGCGAAGGTGAAATGGGTCGTGCGCTTGGGAGAAGGGTTGGGCTGAGGGACTTTCGGCCCAAGCACTGTTGGAGGATTATAATTGATTTAACCTTTTAAATAATTGCAGTGATTCAAATAGGCTTAACAAAATAGCAAATAAAATCTAAAAATTATGAGAAAATTCATATAAATTCTCAGAGTTATTTTGGGCTTAGATAAAATATTTTCAACTTATATTTGGCATTTAATGTTGCAAATAATTTTGTTTTGGCTTGAAATACTTAGGGAAAAACTTTTCAAAAATTTCAGAAAATTCCACAAAAATAATTAAATTATAATTTTTCTCTGTTACAAAGATCAAGTGATGAACTATTATTACAATAAATATTTATTATAATAAATAATTATTACAAACAATTGTTTTGTAGAGCAAACCATTTCCATAATGTTTTGTACAGCAAAGCAATCATGCATAAATCAAAGATGATATATTACTGATCTAATATAAATCAAGTAATTTGATTTGTTATCAACACCAAGTTGTCATGCATGCCTTATCAACAACAGAATTACATATATCACCACCAAAAGAACTATCACCATCACAATCAAAAGAACTGTCATCATCACTACAAAGGATGTGGTCATTTTCTTTATGAATGACCAACATAATCACAACCTTAACATTAGCAGTCTATGATACTCAGCATCATGATACTACTTATGTAATTTGCATTTAGTAATTGTTTGAACACGTAAGAGCGCAACAATTGCATAACCAAAAGGGGTCAACCAAAAAGACCTCCATCAACCATATTCCAGCCACCACGCACCGCAAGATCACTAGAAGCTAGTATCACCACCAGTATCACCACCAAACAGATGCTTGTACACCCAATGCTCAAGGTATTCTTGACCCATGCTCACAAGAAAACTGCGATGGACTTAAAATTCTGGCTTGCAAAGGTTATCCCTACTGTCATTCTGTCTTTAGGTGTTAATGCAATGTTCTTGAGCATGTCCCATAAAGCCTCATTTGGGTCTTTTGGGGCTACAGTCTGAATTGGACTTGCAAGAGTCTCTCGGAGTCCCACCAAAGTACTAATGAGCAGTGCGTCGATATCATTCGACTTTTTAGCCTTATCACTCTGTGACAGAGGTAGTGTCTTTGCCTTGCAAGTCCTTTTGAGGCTCTTCTTGTTTGGCTTCAAAGCCTCCATATTCGATGAAGAAACTTGGCTAGCAGATGCACTAAGGGAAGCCACCTCATGACAATCATCACTATCTGATTCCAATTTGTCTGAATCTTCCCCTTCTGGAATAGTTGTTTCAGCATAGGCCGACATATCATTCAACATATCTAGTTTTTCAATTTCATCTTTATCAGATTCAGCTGTAGTGCTAGCATCTTGCATAAAGGACCCATCGGCTGAGGAAGCACTGAATAGTTCTTGTAACTTGTCAAAGAACTGAATCGGTTTACTGAGAACTCCGCGATCATTTGCCTACATCAAAAACTTCATATGAGGAAGGTATATAACAGACCCAGGATTTTTAGAGAAAAATCTAGTTTTTTTAGGGAATACATCATGGAAGAGACTACTGCTAGTACATTATTATATTAAATACATAAAAAAGAAAGAACTTTATAGAACTATTTAAATACATCGAGTTTAGGCTAACTAGTGTGGTGCTTGAAATAAGAGTTGACATATACTTATACTCCTCAATCGTCATAGTGCTCATACTAAGAGGCTATTAATCAAAGTTCCACTAGTCCACAGAAATAGTTCAGTGGCATGGAAAACTGAGGGACTATTTGTGTTGTAGCCACAATCTCACTTTTAAGTTATAAGATACATACCGATAGATAATCCAAACTAGATTGGGAGAGAATCAACATTTTGTTGGTATCATCCCAACCACTTCCACTCTCGTTGAGATGCCTAGCCACAAGTAACCAAGTCTCTCTATGACGCTTGAAGTGACGATGAACTTGATCGACAGTATAAGTAGTGCCATACTTGGCATTTAGTGTTGACGTACAAGCAGTGTGGTGCATCTTCTTGAATGGAACTTTAGGAGGCAACTCCAACTTCTTCTGAAGGTACCAGTCAAGGACAAACTCGGATATAGTCAGAGGCCAACTTATAGCTTTGCCCTTGCACTCGATGATCGGCTTTATCACTTGTCTTTCTCTTAGTCTTCTTATTGCTTTCCCCTGTGTCAGTCTTCTTATTGCTTTCCCCTGTGTCCATGGTATGAACTACAAGAGGACATATGATACAAGTAATAATGATAGCGAGCAATGTAATATGTAATTAATAATGACAACAAGCAATATGAAATATTTCTGTAGATCACAAACATACTAAATAATTGAAATATATGTCTTGCGAGAGGGTAGCACCAGTAAATAAAATATATGTCTTACAAGGAAAATAATACTAAATAAAGGTGGTACAATAATACAAATCAACGTTCCATCCACATTAAATTAGCTAGATTATCTCTTTTTGCCACCCATTGCATGTTCTCCCCTGATTGGTCTGTAGCTACTCTAGCTGACCTAGGTAGACTATTGTACCAATGAGCTTCATCATATACGATGTTATCGGGACCATTATCGAGGATCCAATTGTGTACCACACAGCATGCTATCATAATCTTCACTTGGGTTTTCAATGGAAAGAATGCCTTATTTGCAAGAATTTTAAAATGATTCTTTAAGGTTCCAAATGCTCGCTCAACACTTGTACGGAGGGAGGAATGTCGTAGATTGAACAATTCTTGTGGTGTTTCTGGATGTCTCCCACCATCATACTCCTTCAAGTGGTATCGAACACCTCTATATGGTGGTAGTATACTAGGTCTTGTTGCGTACCCAGCATCAGCTAAGTAATATTTGCCTTCAGGGATTACAATTCCATTGGATCTTTTAAGGGCAGCCTTCAGAACTACCGAGTCATGTCTTTGATCCTCCCACCCGGCAAGCACATAGATAAACCTCAAGTCAAAGTCTGTTTGCAAGCACATTCTATGTTGGATAGGACTTACGACCTCTAAATCGATTAGCTATATTCTCAGGGACAAATGCAGGGATGTGGGTTCCATCAAGTGCCCCAATACAATCCTATATTAGAAGGAATAGTTATTAGTCAGACAAGGGAATGATGGGAATATGAATGTTGAATGCATATAACACGCGACACCTTGAAATAGGGGTAGAACCGGCCGGGGTTACTCATGATTTTGGGATGTGTCTCTGTCGATCTAAGCTTTATCATATCTTTGGCAAGATAACATAAGGCCTTTAAGACCTCATTGAAGTACCAGCTTACTATTTCGCTAGATCTCAAGACAAAGAATCCAATCACACGATTTCTCAAATTGTGGCCAACTGTGTGTAGGAACATGGCTAATTTTTCTTCAACCAAGACATGCATTGTGTCATGTAGTAGACCGGCATCACGTAATCGATGTGAAAGCTTCCAGAATACAACTTTCCTCATTCGAAGTTGATTGATGCAATTTGTATCGGTTGAATTGTACAATTCATCTAGCCTTGTTTACCTCACCAAATCCCTATCCACCAATGGTCCATACTTTCTTTGCGGCCTATTAAGATAATGTCTACATTGTCGCCACCGGATAATGGCCAGGATAACAACTAGGACACCTAATGTTCGAGCTCGCTGCTTGATAATGTAATGAGTAGGTTCTAGATCCATCTGAGTAGTAGATCATACAAATATATAAGAGTGAAAGGAAACAATAGGAATATGTGATTGAGGTGTTCTCACCTGACTGCACCAGATTGTCACAAAGATGATTGATGTTGACGAGGATGAGAAACCGAGCGCACCAACTAGCTTGAACTGCAGCGCTATTGAGAACTAGGAGGAGGATGGGGTGGCCGGCGGGGCTCGGGGGAGGAGGATGGGGAGGCCGGTGGGGGCTCGGGGAGGAGGAGGGGAGGCGGCGGAGGCTCTGGGGAGGAGGAGGGCAAGGCCGATGGCTCGGGTAGAGGAGGAGGGCGAGGCCGGTGGCTCGGGCGGAGGAGGGAGAGGCCTGCGGAGGCTCGGGCGGAGGTAGAGGGTGAGGTCGGTGGAGGCTTAGGGGGAGGAGGAGGGTGAGGCCGACGGAGGGCTCCGGAGGAGGAGGAGGTGGGAGCGGCCGGGAGGAGGGGGCGCCGGGGAGGATGAGGGGGCGGAGGCAAGGCAGGCGTGGGCTCGGGAGGAGGATAGGAGGTGGGGGAAGGGAGCGGGGAGGAGGATCGGGAGCGGCGGGTGTTGGAGGAAGCGAAGAAGGCAGGCAGCAAGAATGCCCAGGCGTTCATTTTGAGCGCCTAGAGCCCGGCAGTCCACCCAGGCATCTGAGCTAGGCCTTTATTTCCCAGGTCTCCAACCAATCAAGCACCAGGCAGACTCCAGGAGGCGTCCCGGCCAGGCCAGGCCATACCAGGTCCCAAACCAAACAGACCGAGAATCCCGAAGAAACCATCCTCAAAATTTGGCCCCATTTTTAGGGCCTCTTTGGAACAAAGAAAAATGGAGGAATTTTATAGGATTAGAATCCTATGGAAAATTTTCTATTGAGTCCCTTTGGATCAGAAATGAGCTCCTAAAATTTCTATGAAATTCCTGTGGAATGGCTCCATCCATAGGAATTGTTGGAGGAAATCTAAGGTTCAACAATTTTTCCTTTGTCTCTCTCCAAAATCTTGTACTCTATTTCTACGAAGCATCCAACAGCACAATTGAACAATTTCTGTATTATAGAATTTCAACGGATTCAACTCGATATGCCACCCAATTCCTTTGTTTTTGCTATTCCTGCATTTTTTTAGATTCCTTCATTCCAAAAGGCCCTCAGAAGGTACAAATTTTGTACGAATACCGAATACTATAGAAAACAATTCAGAAGGTACAAATTTTGTAGTCGATTCCGCTCGATTCATAGGGGTGGAGCTCGGTATTGGGGCAGGGTCCTCCCAGTTGTTCGCGGAATTGGGTCCAAATCTAATTCCAATTGCCAAACCATCCGAACAACATATATTCATGTGATACAATTCCAATTCCTGAATTCTCAGCCCAATTCCAACATCCAAACAACTGTAAGATTATTTTAAAACTATATTCAATTTTGATAAAAAAAATAACCAAAATTCCCAAGCAATCCCATACCCTCCCCCCGAGTGAAAAAAGGTTTGATGTGTAATACTAAATACTAATACCTGCATTGATGTGTAATATCTTCGTACTATGCTCTTCTCCCGTTGGACTAATTAAGGCGTCGTTTTAGATCTATGCAAATAGAGCAATAAAACGATAATTTTTTTAATGTTGCCTCTATTAATGATATTCAGGCTCTGTAACATAATTCCAATTCCTCGAGGAAAGTCGCTGCTGGTTCATAGCGGAAGAGAGAGAGGGAGAAGTAGATTCGGCCACCCACTTTGTAGGTAAATGTTCTTATAATTTTGTAATTAAATTTGAAACCCTGGTAGGTTAGCAAATAAAACTAGCAACATGGAATTGATTTCATAGATAAATTTAGTGTAGTGTAGTGGAATTTTTTTTAAAATAATCTATATTTTATTATAAATTACAAGTTTATTCCTATTTTTTTAATTACAGAAATATACTCCTGTCGCCACACCGTTGAGCGCGAGGACTAGTCGCCACACCGTTGGCGACGAGGACCCGCTTATGCGGTTAGGCGCCCCATAATGCGGTCGCCCAACCGTTGGGCAATGAATCGATCGCCCAATGGTTGGGCGATAGGTGCCTCCGTCGCGACGGTTGGGCGGCTGGAGGGCTTTATAAAACATGCGGTCCCCGTCGCCCTGCGCTCGGGAAGAAGAAAGAACAAACAGAGAAGAGAGGAAGAGGGAAAGAGAGAAAGAGAGGGAGGAAGAAAGAAGAGAGAAAAAGAGAGAGAGGGAGGGGGAAGGGAGAAGAAGACTTCGCGGAGGTAAGTTTTTTCATTTTGTAATGTACATTTTGTAGAGATTTTAGGTAGAGATTTTGTAGAGATTTTAGGTAGAGATTTTAGGTAATCAGTTTATATAGTTTAATCTGTTAGAGATTTTAGGTAGAGGAAAAAACTAGGATGTTAGGTAGAGGAAAAAATTAGGATGTTAGGTTAAGGAAAAAAATTAGGGTTTAGGGTAGACTATGAATTAGATGTACGAACAAATTAGTAGAGGTGAATTAGTACGAACAAATTGGAGAGGTTAAATAGCTATGTAGAAGATTGGAACGCCACGCCACTTGTAGCATTTCGGATAGCAAGTTAGCGTCGAATCGATGATGACTTCTATGGAATGAGCGGGTGTTGATCATGATGTAGTGTAGTTGTCGGCGATAGACGAAGAGCCTTAGAAATGTAAATACAATGTAGTAGTGCTTGCATGTCGTGCGTTGTGATCGACTAGTTGTAATATTAAAAATATTTGCGTACATATCGTAAGTCATGCCCGTACCCACTACATTGAAAGTGCATTACGGTGTTGGCACCGTTCGTGAAGGTCCGTGCGGTCTTGACTTGAGTAGTTTTCTCAAACCACTCGTACACCAGGCGGCGAGAATGCACGAATCGCGGATGTGATGTCTTGGCTCACCGTAGCTTCTCCATGGACCCCGAGGTGTGCGGCGTCGTCATACAAGGGCTTTGGGCCGGTCTCAAACGGACATCGGATGGGAGTTGAGAACACCGATGCGCGCACGGCCGTGTGGAAGGGCTTCATAGAAGGCAGAGGCGCCGTGGATATGAGTGTGTAGTGCTTGTGCAACCATGCCCAAAAGAAGGCGTGCAGGGACCGATTGTGGATATCATCCACGGTGGTGGGAGCACTCGGGTGCTCGTTATGTTGGTGAAGAAGAGGAGGTGGAGGAAGGCGTTAGGAAGGGTTCGGAGGATGTTGCTTGTGATGAGCCCGACGCGGTAGGTCTGGAAGAAGAAGATCGGGCACCGCATGGTGAGCCTCTGAGACAAGTCGATGAAGGAGAGCACATGGAGTACATATTGCGTCAAATGGATAGCGATGACCGGATGGCCTTGGCGGAAGAGGAAGTTCTACAGAGGACGAGCGAGGATAGTTCGATGAGGCGGAGCTCCCATCCCCGAGGAATGGAATAGGTTTGACGTTGAGGGTGGCACGCATGACGAGCACGAATCGCCGTGGGAGTACCATGCTACCGAGGTTGGTTGCACTCAATGTTTCTTGATAAGACATCCTGCGAGGATGCCATTAAGTTGTGGGCTATGTCCATGCAGTGGACGTTTGGTCATCAAATCTAGCGAGGGCGATGCAACACTGTCAAGTGCGAGCAAGCCGATTGTCCTTGGTGAGTGCGCACATAGACCAAAGTATGAGACTCACGGATTGTCTCGAAGGTAGAGCGCACTCTGCATGCTCAACAACTGTTTTGTCGGACATTGTAACCTAACGTCGACCTTCGTAGCCAATTTGATGTATGGAGAGATAGTAGAGAAGAAGGATGTGGAGGCCAAGCACATTATGGTGGCTATCGATAAGAAATTCAAGTACAAGATCGCCACGCAAGGCGTGGCGTGCGGCAAAGGCTTTAGAAAGACGGTTTGGATCTTTTGAGGCGGCGTATGACAACCTTCCTCGTATCTTGGAGGTCTTGTAAGAGAGAAACCCGAACGCATTACTGCTGCTGTGAGGACATGCCATCTAAAAACCGCGAGGTTTTTAATATTACAAAGGGCCTTCTTAGCCTTGGGCCTGCATCGAGGCTTTTAGGTATATGCTGCCCGTGATCTGAGTTGACGGGACCTTTTGGTGGGAAATACAAGGGCAAATCCTACTGACCATGGCGTTGGCGAGAATAATCAAATTCGCCATTGGCCATCGCATTAAATCGAAGGTGAGAATTACGATACGGTGGTTGTGGTTCCTTCGACATCTAGGGTGGGAGTTGTTGGAGGTCGTCACGGTGTGTGCGTGATCCACGATCGCCACGGGATCTTTGAAGGCCATAAGAAAACTTCAAGAAGACCCCGAGGAGCCGTTCCCTTGGTCGGATATGACAAGTAGATGGTGCATTCGGCACTTAGGGCGAACTTCTTAAGAAGTTCGAAGCAACATTGTGAAGCTATTCAAGAGGTGGCTATGCCAGAACCAAGCGAAAATTTGACACCTTATGGATGCTCTTGGATGAGCATGAGGAAACACGTGGACGAGGATGAACCACGGACGAGTCCGAATCTCTGGAGCGAGGCGGAGGACCTTGAGGAACATCGAGTGCTTCGCCTTTGGATCGAGGGCGTGCCATTGGAGAAGTGTTCATCGCTACACGACAATCGATGGGGCGGTATGGCATAATGACGACTAACCTTGCGGAGGTGTACAACTGGTTCTTAGGGCCTCGCTCACCTAAATCGCCATCGTGGGAGGTGTTACGCACGCAGCTGTCGGGTATTTCAGGAGAGGCGTTCAAATGCGCACTTCATGCAACAACCCTCAAACAACGATCGCTCAAGATTACGGCATACATACGGCGAAGACAGTGAAGGGCGATCGCATACGGTGCGTGATGGGCAATACGAGACATCGTTTTGACGTGCTCCTCCGGATAGAGCCGGATTTGGGACGGCTCATTCTCTTGTCACGCAGAGGTATGGCTTGGAGATCATGTGAACGAACCTAGCTGTACATGCATAAAGCGAGGCTATTACACAAGCCATGCTCCTATGTCCTCGCCGCGTCGGGATTGTGCGCATGGACTCGTCCAACTTTGTGTCCGAGTACTTCTTGAAGGGCAGGGTGGTGCGAGCTTGGGTGGTGAGCTTAGGGCTTGTGGTGTGGGTAACCGCCACGGAGGACATTGCAAGCGAGGATCCGGATTCCGGACCTCGACATCTTTGAAGGGTGGCAAAGGCGTCGGCCAGTGGCGTATTACCAATGATATGGACGAAGCACAAGCGGCGTTGGGTCAACGCTGCGAGCTCTGCGCCGAGGAGCCACCTGACGACGATGCAAGGCACGGTGAGAGTAGGCTCCGCCATGGTTTGTGGCACCGCTTCTTGCGATGTGCAAGTGGGACCTCGGTACGTTGTACTATTTATGTAACTGTTCTGCTACTATATAATTTGTATTGTCGTGGGTGCAGTGTGTACTTCGTATTGTTTATGTAAGCGATACGGCACTATGTACTTTGTATTGGTTTCATTGTTTACAAGTTAAATTCACTCTTGTTTTACATTTCATGTAATATTTCCATGTATTTTGTACCTTCAATTTGTTTTGCAGGTATGGCTCACGGATCGGACTGGAGTTTCGCTCTCTTGGAAGAGCGCATCGGCCAAGCTACATCGCGCGTCCGTCGTGTCCCTCATCCACAGGTGCGGTGACGCGATCGTGTTGGGGGTGATCCGCGCGGACACCTCGGGTGGCACGGAGGCTAGACGCATACGGCTGGGCGGCCAGTTAGCATTCGTTGGCACTATTTTATCACCAAGCGCACATCTCGTACTAACCTTTGTTGTTTTGCGAGCTCGGCTGGCTTGTATACTACCACTCGCCGGATGGTGCAGGCCACGGACGAGGGCGAGCGTAGCACCCGCGGTGGCGATGTATGACGTCCATGCCGGCCAGGCGGTCCGGCGCTTCCATTCGGCCGGTCCTTGTTGACGCTCTTGTGGACCGGTGGCGGCCGAGACTCACACGTTCTATCTTCCATTCGGGAGATGACACCTACTCTGAGGCGTCTCCATGCTACCAGCCTCCGTCGCGGAGGCGCCGCTCGCAGAGCCTCGAGAATCGCGTCGAGGACATTCGGGTAGGTTTCGTGGAGTCCGCCGCTTTGGCGCGGCGAGTACTACATCTTCCGGAACAGAGGCACGGCGTCCTTACGGTGGTATCGCGATTCCGCACGTGTTCAACGATATTGGCGTTCGCCGCGGCGCGCTATCTTTTTGTAATGCGATCTTACTTTCTTTTGGGTTGTACACGCTCGAGCGGATGGACCACCGCCAAGGACGACGGCAGTGTCATGCCACCGAGGCATACTTGTTGTGGCTATTCGGTGGGTCTATTCACCACCACCACGGTGACACCGTCGCGCGCGCTCATCGCAGACGCGAGGCCATCGCCAGCGGAGGCCCCGCAGATCACCGGGTTGTGTGCACTTGCCGCCACCTATCGCGGCTTGTGCGACTCGTGCCGTGTCGCGGCGAACTCCGTCCTCACGGGGTGTCCTCTCCGCTGCGATTGTGGTCGTTCGGCGCTTTAGCCTCTGGACAACCCTTGTTGGATGACTGACTCTCTCCCAGGCGGGAGATGTACCGGAGGCGAGGTTGATCGGTGACTATGGGCTCGCTTTGGTGTCGGCGATGAGTGCGTATTATTTTACGCGTGACTTATTTTTTAATATCATCGATCGTTCAACCTAATATGCCGTGTTGTGTTCCTCACAGGTACAGTTTGCGCACGTGCAGGTGACACGTGCGTACGAGCCGTTCGTGGAGCTGTTCGGCCGGCTCACGGCGACGGCGTTCGTTGGCGACCATACTCCACGAGATTTAGCCGCCGCGCTCCTCACGGGCTTTGTCGCTATGCCGCACGGCGGGACTCTTCGCTCACTCGCGGTGCTCGTCTTCGACGTCTTCGTTGAGGACTATGCGGCACATCGCGTGATGCGATAGTTCGGCCTCTGGCAGAGGTTCGATGCACGGTTCGGCGGCGGTGCCGACAAAGATGCACGCGCGTGAGTAATCGACAAACATCCCGATTATTTGTCGTCGTCTAGCGCGCATGACTTCTAATTACATGTTCGTCTTGCGTGTTCGTGAGGAAGGAGTACATCGCGATGCGGCGGGGTGGTAGGATGAGCGGCCCGGGTGGACCGGGGACGCGGCGCGCTTGATGACCGTGTGCGGAGTACACGCCTTTACGACCCTACGACCTCGACGCTGCACTACCTCGGTGCGCTCCTCGACACGCACCGAGCTCGTATTTGCTGCGGTCGCCCGCACCACGTGTCCGGCAAGCGGCGCACACATACATGCATTTCGCGCTGGATGTCCATAGCGCGATACGTTACATCCTACTTCCAATACTTCGATTCGGCCTCTGCTATTACATATTTCACGGTCTTGTTTTCGATGTGGCGAGCATCGCCGCAGAGATCTGACAGATCGTTCGGTCATGGGTTGAGGTTATCGGATGGTGTCGAGGGCACACGCGAGAGGCGGTCAGATGGTGCGTCGTGTGGCGATCAAGCGCACGTATTTTCGCTTTGTTGTCGTGCGCCAGCTACTCGGAGGTTGATACCGGCGGGTTGCACGTCGGCGGTCCCACGTCCGCGTCGCGCATCGTGCCGTCGACGATAGGCCATGAGCGAAAGGTCGGCTAGACCACGCCCGACACCGCACGCCCGACGAGGCGGATCTCGAGTAGACCACGTCGCCGAGGCCGAGGAGGTGGAGGTTCCGCTGGGCACACCCGCACACCGAGCAAGCCGCACTACGTTGGTCCTCCACAACCCTTTGCCTTCCACACTCGGTACATTGGAGCGCAGACGGCGTGCCATACTACCTCTACTGACGCCCGCGCGCTGGCGGTAGCCGGAAGTACGTAACATCTCCGTTTCTCAAGATACATCGTGTTTTTGTTAATTGACTAACAATACTTTCTTGTGTAGGTCCAATTCCCTATGACAGAGGGTCCTCTCCAGTTTCGCGAAGCCCACGACTTCTTGGTGGGCGACTACGGCACCTCACCCACTCAGTGAGGTTCTCTCAGAATATCCCAATTTTAGGCTTGTGTTTCAAATGTAAGAAAATGAGGGGAAATTAAAACTTTTTCTTACATCCTGTATTTCCTGTTGTACCAAGCCAGTATTGTACAAGAAGTTATGGAAATACGAAGTCACAAGTCTTTTAATCCAAATCTTGAGCTTTCAAAAACAATCTTGTCAATCCTCTTGATCATCTCCTGGAAGCACTTTTCCTAAGTTCTTGAGATGGTATGTGACCCCTCTGAAAAGTTTCATAATTTTTAGAAAAGGTTTGGATACTGTTGGAGGAAAGTCAACCCAATTCAAAATCTAGTCAAACCTTGGACCAGCACCTTGTTAAAATTTTTGGAGGAAAATCCACAACACCAAAGCCTCTGAAAATTTTATGCTAGGTCCTCGTTTGAGTCAGCTAGCTCTGTAAAATTTCGTAATTTTGGAGTTGGTTTGTTACTCAATTAAATCCCCAAACTTGAGATCGTTGAAACCCAAATTTGGGGCTGAGTCGACTCGCTCGAAGTCGGACCCGAGTCCGACCACCAATCGCACGGTTGAGCCAAGTCCGCGGTGCCATGCTCGGTCTCGGGCACGCAGGTGCTGGGCCGTCAGATTGAGATCATGGGGCTCGCGACCTCGTGGCGCCGCTTACCATTCTTCTTCCTCTCCGCGTGCGCGGTGGCGAGTGGGCCGGGCAGCTCCGGCCACTTCGTGGGGCCGCAGCGACTCGAGCCCTCCTGTCAACCATGTCACCTTGCTCGACCTTACGCCTCCTTGCCTCGTTTTCCGCGCGCAGCCGCAGGTCGCCAGCCATTAGAGCTCCGCCTCGTGCTCGGGACCTTCGAGTACTTGAGCACCTCCGAGCCTTCCTCGAGTCTCCTTCGCTCTCACAATCTTCTACCCCACCACTTTGCTGTGGAGCTCGAAACCCTTGAAAGCACCAAACCACCATTGTTGGCCGAGGAGCTCCATTGGTGAACTTTGGGCCTCGGTGGTTCTCTCGCCACGATTTCGTTTCCACAGGACCTCCGGTCATCGCAAGTCGGTCCCTAACTCCTTTTGGGTTGTTTTCTCAGAACAACTCGAATCGGAAGTTCGCGGTTTGCGGCCGAGAAGGGGACTTCGCTGCGTCTCGGCGCGGTAAGCCTCCTCCGTCCCATCGTGTGGTTCACGGACCACCGTGGTTTGTGCGAACCCCTCCCGACCAATCCTTTCGCCGTTGGTTGATCGAGAGATCCGTCGTCGTCATCTCCTCCGCCTCGGTGAAGCGCTCATGCCGCAAACACTCCTCAGACCTCCTCTCGACCACCCCCGTGCTCGTGAGTCCGTTTTAGCCCTTAGAGCTTAAGGTCTAGCTAGGTTAGCTCGTGGCGCCCCTTTTCGCGTTTTGGTTTTGCCAAAAACTTGTCTCGCGCTCGCCGGCTCGCCGGCGTTCAAGCGTCGCCGCTGTCGAGAGCACCTCCGATAGGTTCGCAATAGTATTAGTTTCGCTTTGGTGGCCTTGGTCCCGCGTGTGGTCTTGGTCGTCGGCGACGTGCCGGCGATCTCAGCGCGGTGCTCTGTACTTTGTCGGGTTTCCGACAAGTCCCCGACCTCCTAGGTGTAATCATAGCCGTTAAGACCACCCAGGTTAGATCTGTGCCGTAGAGCGTATTCTGTGTAAACTCTAAGTCCTAGGACCTCTTTGGGTCGATCTTAACCGTTGAGGACCTCCCTAGGATTAGATCTGGACAGTTAGGTCTTTCCCGTAAAGCCCTTAACGCACTAGGACCTCCCCGGGTTAGATCCTAGCCGTTTAAGACCTCTTGGAACTCCATCTGAGCCGTTAGGACCACTCCTGCGCAAAAAGACCTCCTCGAGGTCATTTTTGTAAAAACCACCTCTTGGACCTCCACCGAGGTCCTCTTTGCAAAAGACCTCCCCTTGGTCATTGTGCAAAGACCACCTCAGGACCACCCTCGGGGTCGTCTTCGTAAAAGCCACCCATGGCCTGTTACAAAGAAAACCCCCGCTCAGGACCTCTTAGGCTCGATCCTAGCCGTCCACGGCCTCCCTGGTTTAGATCTGGGCGTTAGATCTCTTTTTGTTAAATCTTTAGCGCTCGGACCTCCCCCCGTGGAGATCTAGACCGTTGAGGACCTCCTCCGTTTAGATCCGTAGCTTTAGGACCTCCCCTTCAGCTCTGGACCGTTAGATCTAGATCTAACGGGCTAGACCTCCTCTGTAGGCTTAGTCTTAGGACCTCCCTAGTGCTCGGGACCGCGGATCTCGACCGACGGTCCACGACCTCTGCAAGCGCGTAGACCTCCTTGCGTCGCTCGGTGCATGCGGCCAGTCGTGGCCGTTGGATCAGATCTCAACGGTCGGACCTCCCGAGCGGAGGAGGTCTTTGGTGCGCGGCTGAAGTGTCCAAGCCGCAGCGATGGAGGATCGTCGCCCACGACCTCTCCTTGTCTTCGGATCGTTTAGACCTCCGAGAGCTCAAAGTTCCTAAGTCCTTTCTTTGTTTCAAATTTCAAAAGTGTATAACTTTGTCATTTTAATTCCTTCTGAATGATTCAGTTCTTCGTAGCTTTGTTGTAGTATGAACTTTAATCTGAGAATGAAATTAGGCCCTGTGTTGTAGCGTAAAATGATTTAAACAACATGATCTTGTTTAATAAAAAATGATGTCTAGAAATTCATTGAAAATTTGTAAAATACATAACTTATTCTCTGTATTTCCAAACTGAGCAAACTAAGTTTTGTTAAAACCTACTAGAGATATACTGTAATATGGAATAGGCCTTCATTTGATCCTTGCCACTGAAATTAAAAATCTACTAGTTTTAGAACTTAGAAAAATCATAACTAATTCGTTATAACTCCAATTTGTGCAAACTCAGTTTTGCTGTTGTTAGGGTACCATTACCTACCTACCATAAAAATTTCAGCTTCTGGCTCATTGTAGAAATTTTCGCCATGAACAGTAACCAATAGGAATTAAAACTGGATTTATCAGACTGAGCAAAATTGTTTAGGGCATAACTTTTTCATGCTTAGTCCAAATGAAGTGATTCTTGTTTCTAAAATTGTCTAAAATCAACCTCTAGCCGCTGTAGAAATTTCATTGGATTTGGATGTTCTTTGCTGTTGAGTTCCTTTTGGTGTTCTTCGTTCTTATCGGTTTTATTGCCTTTCGCTAGGCTTGACATTTGCGGTGACCCGAGAGCGATCCTCCGCAATGGTTTGAGCAACGACCAAGAACAAGCAGTTTGATCATGTTAATCGATTACTTTAAGTATTTATGTTGATTACAAATCCTATGTATGCATTGCTATTTTGTGTTAATAGTTGGCCTAGTAGATGCATTTCCTTAGCAAATGATTATCCTCTACTACCATGAGCCTAGGTTACTTGCTGTGATTTAGAGTTCGTGGATGAGCTCTTGTCACTTAGTAGTTGCGAATTAATTGCTTAGCCATGCTTAGCCGTAGAAATGGGACTATCGACTTGTCGATAACCTTGATCACATAAAACTTATTATGATTATGATTTCCACCTTGTGCCATGTCTACTTATGAAAACCAAAACTGAAAACAAAATGATTTAGACTTGGGCACAATGGTAAGATGGTGTGATTTTCGGGTGTGAGTGGAATGGTGCCCGAGTCAATTAAGGACCGAACATCTTGTGAGTACACATTATCCAGAGCAATTTGTGCGTGCTAACCACACTAGAGGGTATGGGACCTCTCTTGACTTAGTACTTTGGCGTGTATTGGCTCCGGTCGCAGTGAGTCGCAGAGAGGATGGAGGTGGGAGCATTGTAGTGTCCGAAAGGCTTCCGTGATGGTCGGTTGTCTTTACTTGCAATGTAGCGTATGGGTCTCTATCCATACGAGCGGCTCGTAGTTAATACACAATATTGGAAAGCGTCTCGTAGGACTTAGCCGTGCCGACATACCTACGGAAGTGTGTTTTGGCTTAAAGGCGGTCTGAAGTGTGGGTACATTGGTACACCCCTGCAGGGTTAAAACTATTCGAATAGCCTCGTCCTAGGTTATGGACACGCTTGGGTAAGCTTTCAAGAGTTAGACTACAACCTTTTAAATTAAAACTTGATGGGTGGTACGAATCGGGGATTCGTGCTATGTTGTGGTGACTATTGGTATAGTCACTTCTAGGTGGTTACTTGTATGTATCTTTACTTTCATTACTTTGAATAACAAAGCAGATTTGCAAACTTGCTTTTAAATGTTTTACATTATTGCAAATAAAGTTGGCTTCATGCAAAATGAGACATACAACCTCCACCTAAATAAGCTTGCATGTAGTTTATGAATAGGTCCGCTATTCCACACGTCGATCTTCGGGTACAAAGACAATCTTTGTACTCGGTTGCTATGCTTAATTGTTTTGTTGCAGAGGAAGAAGGTGAGCTCAAGGGCCTCACTTTTGTGAGTGTGTTGTGGTAGCATGGGCGACTAGCTTAGCGGCGATCGGTTGCCTTGTGGGTGTGTGGCTAACCGGTCGACTTTTGTTCTAGCCATCTTATGGCACCTTTTGCTTCCATTGTCATTCTTGTATATTGTTCTATTTGGCCGGTCGGCTCTCTTTTGTAATAACTTTACTTTTTGTATGTCGTTGTTGAACTTAGTGATATATGTTGTATGGAAATGATGTGTAATTTTGTGTTGATGTGCATATGTTGCAATTTGGGAAACATATGCCCATCGAGGCTTAGAATGTTTAATTAGTAATGCTAGAACCAATTGGAGGTTAAGTGTTACTAGTTAAATATTCGAGTCCTCACAAAGTTGGTATCGAGCCATCTTGACGAAATAGAAACCCCTAGCTTGGTCGCCTCTAGAATATTTTGAAAACTTACTTTCAAAAGGTTTGTAAAACTTAAGTAAGTTCTCTAATTTTACTCCTTACCTGTCTTAGCTTGCTCACCTCACCTTGCTCTCACTTAAGTTTGAAAAAGTTGTTCCTCTCTTCCTTTCAAAAAATAGCCCCTATCGATTAACTTGGTTTTGGGAGAACCATGAGAGTTTGGAGAAAGAGAATTGGACAGCTAGTTAGTGGTTAGTAATTAAGGTAGGAAATGAGAGGTAAATACAACTAAAACTTGTGGGAGTGAAAGGGTAAGAAGTGATATGAAATTAGCTAAACGCCTATACTCTATTAGGTGGTTATACCTTGGTTTTTGGACTGTTTTGAGCTAGAACTTAGTGCTGAAATTTTGGGTCTTCGCAAACGATTGCTCGTTCTTCCATACGGGTTAGTCGTTTCGGGAAGTTGATTCAGCGACTTATGGTTTCATGTTCTCTTATGGCTATTCTTTGATCATTTAACTAAGTTTGGATTTCTGTGCTCTTGGGTCTTGAACTGTACCTAACTTGTCTTAGTAAAACAGGATGGCTGGTGGGACACGTAGCGGTCGGAATCAGCCGGGTAGTCCCGATGAGGAGCTTCCCCCTCCTCCAACCATGGCGGAAGTCCTCATGCAGATCGAACGCAATCGTTCGGAGGACCGCAGGTGTTGGAGGTTATCGCCAGAACACCTCCACTCCCTCGGTGCCTCGGATGCGGAGGTGGTCACCGCCTCGTGGGGACTTGCGGAGTTCCTTCGCACGCAGCCTCCCACCTTCTCCCGGTCAGAGATCCTTGGGCGCAGACGATCGGCTGCGCCCGTTGAGCGGAAGCTCAACGTTGCTCGATGCCGGGAGCGAGGCGGGCACTTTCGCATCCCATCGGTGGAGGTGCGGCACTCTCATGGTGGGAGAACTTCCTCGCCATGCGGCCGCGGGACGCGTGGTCTCATGGGAGGAGTTCGATGCGCTTTCGTCGGGCCCATGTCCCCGCCGGCCGATGAAGTGAAGAAGAAGGAGTTCCTTGCGCTCAAACAGGCGCAAACTCGTGACGAGTACCTCCATGAGTTCAACCATTTGGCGAGGTGCGCTCTGTGAGGTGGCCACCGTGAGGCCAGCGGGAGAAGTTCATGGAGGGCTTGTGCGAGGAGCTACAGACAAGCTCTCATTGTGGACTTCCCGACTTCCGGACCTTGGTGGATAAGGCCATCATCGCCGAGCACAAGGCGAGCGGGCGCGAGTCCCGCAAGCGCAAGTGGGAGGCCCGGTGCCTGCGCATGCCGGCCTCGTTCGTCCTCGTGTTGGGCACTCGCACGGCGCCCGTTCATTGGCTTCACCACCGCCAGGCCGGCACGGCTCCACGCCCTCCGCGGCCGTGACTCGATCACGCGGCGCTGCGATCCAAAGAACGAGTTGCTCGCCGTAACCCGCGGCGGCGACGCCACCGCTCTATCGCCACAACAAGGGCCACTACGCGAGTAGTTGTCCTAAGAAGCTCGAGCGGCCCTCGTCCTAATGGAGGACGCGGCAAGGGAGTGGTCACCCACGACGTAAGACCCGGGCTTGGGGAGCGGCCGAGTCAATCATATCTCGGTGAGAGAGGCACGAGGCGCCCGACGTGGTGTTGGGTACGCTCCTTGTTAATTTGCGCCCTTCTGATTTATTTGACTCGGGCCTCGCACTCTTTTATTTCAAGGTCGTTTCGTTGATTGTGGACTTCATTTGTGTTCCTTTGGGGATTCCATCGATTCGCTCTCGGGTTGGAAATGAGAGGCGACCAAGTGCGCCAGACGTTCCTATCCACATTGAAGGAGTGGGATTCTTAGCGAGTCTTATTCTACTCGATTGGCGGCGCTGGATGTGATCCTTGGCATGGATTGGTTGTCTCGACATTTGGGGCAAATCGATTGTGCGGGAAGATTGTCTACCTCACCACCCTTGGTGAGCAGGTTGGGTTTCGCGCGATTGCGAGAGCCCCATCTCTCGTGCCCTTGAAGCAAAGCCGACGATTGGAGATTCACAATGTCCCCACCGTGTGTGATTTCGTGGATGTCTTTCCAAGACTTGCCAGGATGCCTCTGCTCGTGATGCAGAGTTCGTGATAGAGTTGCTACCCGCACCGCCCTATTTCTAAGAGGTCGTATCGCATGCCTCCTAATGAGTTGGAGGAGTGAAGAAACAAGCTGGGTGAGCTGCAAGAGAAGGGTTTTATCAGTCCTAGCTCATCTCCTTGGGGTTGTCCGATTATCTTTGTGAAGAAGAAGGACAAGACATTGCGTATGTGTGTTGATTACCGTCAAGCAATGAAGTGACGGAAAGAACAAGTATCCTTTGCCCGGATTGATGATCTCTTCGATCGCTTGGTCGGAGCACGAGTCTTCTCTAAGATTGACTTGAGACGGGCTATCATCAAGTCGGGATCGGGCCGAGGACATTCAGAAGCGCCTTTGCTACTCGTTATGGTCTTTACGAGTACACCGTCATGTCTTTTGGTTTGACTAATGCTCTGCTTTATTCATGAATCTTATGAACTCGGTATTCATGGAGTATTTGGATAGGTTTGTGGTGGTATTCATCGATGATATCCTTATCTACTCCAAGAGTGAAGAAGAGCATCTTTGAGCATCTTAAGCTTGTGTTGGGCAAGTCGCTGAACACTGTTGTATGCCAAATTCGACAAGTGCGAGTCTGGTTGAAGGAAGTGGCATTCTTGGGCCATGTTCTTTCAGTGGGAGGTGTGGTGTGGATCCTAGCAAGGTCGGTGATGTGCTATCTTGGGGCGGCCAAGTCGGTCACCGATGTGCGGAGTTTTCTTGGTTTGGTAGCTACTATCGCCGCTTCATCGAAATTTCTCCAAGATTGCAAAGCCTATGCACCAACCGCTCAAGAAAGACAAGAAGTTTGAGTGGTCATTGCTTGTGATGTGAGTTTTCAGAACTCAAGAAGCGGTTGACCTCGCCCCAGTGCTTGTTCTCCCGATATTCACAAGAGTTTTGATATCTATTGTGATGCTTCTCGTCGAGGTCTTGGTTGTGTTCTTATGCAGGAGGGCAAGGTTGTGGCCTATGCATCGCGGCGATTGAGGCCTCATGAACTCAACTATCCTACCCATGACTTGGAGTTAGGCTGCATGGTCCATGCACTCAAAATTTGGCGGCATTATCGATTGGTAACCGTTGTGAGGTGTATTACGACCATAAGAGCTTGAAGTACTTGTTCACCCGACCCGATCGAACCTCGGGCAAAGAAGATGGTTGGAGTTGATCAAGGACTATGACATGGGTATTCGGTACCATCGGGCAAGGCCAATGTTGTTGCGGATGCACTCGGTCGGAAGGTGTATTGCAACATGTTGATGCTCCAAGAGCAACAGCCGACCCTCATTTCAGAATTTCAGCGCCTCAATTTGGGTTTGGTTGAGCACGGTTCTCTTGCTACATTGGTTGTGCAACCAACCTTGGTGGACCAGATCAAGCGGCGCAATGAGCGGATGCATGGTGTGAGCCAAATCAAGCAGAACATCAAGGATGGGATAGCCAAATGCTTTTCAAAAGACGAGCACGGCGTTGTGTGGTTTGGGCAGCGTCTTGTGGTTCCTAAGGTCATGGAATTGCGGAATTTGATTCTCCGCGAAGCCCATGATTCTCCTTTGTCTATTCACCCCGGGGCTACCAAGATGTATCAGGATCTTCGTCAAAGATTCGTGGACCCGAATGAAGCGCGAATCGCTGTTAGTTCGCGTCGAGTGCGGCGTGTCTTTGTCGCGTGAAGGCGAGCATCGGCGTCAGCGAGTCTTCTTGACCTTTGCGGTGCGAGTGGAAGTGGGATTCGTTGGCATGGACTTCGTCCGCCGGGTTGCCCGTACCCACTTTACGGGAAGGATGCCATATGGGTTGTCATTGATCGGTTGACAAAGGTAGCGCATTTCTGCCGTGCGTACTAACCTCGATGTCGATCGATTGGCGGATCTCTATGTATCTCGCATTGTGTACTGCATGGTGTGCCACGAACGATTGTGTCGATCGTGGTTCTCTTTTCACCTCTCGTTTGGCATAAATTGCAGAGGCTATGGGCACCCGCCTTACTTTTAGTTCACTTACCATCCTCGGGCCGATGGTGACGCGAGCGAAGTCAACCAAGTGTTGGAAGATATGCTCGTGCTTGTGTTCTTTCCTATGGGAAGAAGTGGGAGAAGTGCCTACCATTTCTTGAGTTCTCCTACAACAACGACTTTCGAGCCGGTCTTGGCATGGCACCATTTGAGTCTTGTATGGGAGAAGATGCGAACCCCTTTGGCTGGTGAGAGGCGGTGGCGGCGATTTTCGCCCGAATCGATCAATGAGGCGAAAGTCAAGTTCGATTGATCGCGAGCATCTGCACACACCCGATCGAGCGAGAAGAGCTATGCGGATCGTCGTCGCCGTGAGTTGAGCTTTGCGCCCAATGACTTTGTGTATCTCAAAGTCTCACCCTTGAAGGGCCATCGGCGTTTTGGCATCAAGGGCAAGTTGGCTCCTCGGTATGTTGGGCCTTATCGCATCATCGAGAGAGTTGGGCGATTGCCTCTGATTGGAGCTACGGTGCACTTGAGGGTGTGCATGATGTGTTCCATGTTTCACACCTAAAGAAGTGCCTCAGTGTCCGAGGAAGCTCCATTGGAGGTTCTCGATATGCGGAGAATTTGACCTACCGCGAGCATCTGTTCGCATTCTTGAGAATCGAGCGGAGGACAAGGAACCGTGTCGTCAAGTTCCTTAAGGTTGAGTGGTCAAACCATTACGAAGATGAAGCAACTTGGGAGCGAGAAGATCGCCTTCGTGCAGATTTTCCTTCCTTCTTCTCCGAGTAAACGGAATCTCGGGTCGAGATTCTTGTAAGGGGAGAGTTGTAACATCCCAATTTTAGGCTTGTGTTTCAAATGTAAGAAAATGAGGGGAAATTAAAACTTTTTCTTACATCCTGTATTTCTGTTGTACCAAGCCGAGATTGTACAAGAAGTTATGGAAATACGAAGTCACAAGTCTTTTAATCCAAATCTTGAGCTTTCAAAAACAATCTTGTCAATCCTCTTGATCATCTCCTGGAAGCACTTTTCCTAAGTTCTTGAGATGGTATGTGACCCCTCTGAAAAGTTTCATAATTTTTAGAAAAGGTTTGGATACTGTTGGAGGAAAGTCAACCCAATTCAAAATCTAGTCAAACCTTGGACCAGCACCTTGTTAAAATTTTTGGAGGAAAATCCACAACACCAAAGCCTCTGAAAATTTTATGCTAGGTCCTCGTTTGAGTCAGCTAGCTCCTGTAAAAATTTCGTAATTTTTGGAGTTGGTTTGCTACCTCAATTAAATCCCCAAACTTGAGATCGGTTGAAACCCAAATTTGGGGTGAGTCGGACTCGGGCTCGAGTCGGACCGAAGTCCGACCCACCAAGCGCACAGTTGAGCCAAGTCCGCCAGCGCCATGCTCGGTCTCGAACAGTGCCGGGCTGGCCGTCATTGAGATCATGGGGCTCGCGACCTCCCGGCGCGCCATTCTTCTTCTTCTCCCCGCGTGCGCGGTGGCGGGTGGTGGCGAGCTCGGTCGCCGTGGGGCCACGCAGCGGCTGGAGCCCCCGTTGTCAACCATGTTAGCCTTGCTCGACCTTACCCGCCTCCTTGCCTCGTTTTCCGCGGCGATCGCTTTAGGTCGCCGCCATTAGAGCTCCGTCCTCGTGCTCAGGGGACCTTCGAGTACTTGAGCACCTCCGAGCCTTCCTCGAGTCTCCTTCGCTCTCACAATCTTCTACCCCACTCACCTGCTGTGGAGCTCGAAACCCTTGAAAGCACCAAACCACCATTGTTGGCGAGGAGCTCCATTGGTGAACTTTGGGCCTCCGGTGGTTCTCGCATACGATTTTCGTTTCCACTGGGACCTCACGGTCGCCATAAGTCGGTCCCTAACTCCTTTTGGGTTGTTTTCAGAGCAACTCGAATCGAAGTTTCGCGGTTTGCGGAGAAGGGGACTTCGTCGTCTCGCCACAGTAAGCCTCCTCAGTCCCATCGTGTGGTTACGGACCACCGTGGTTTGTGCGAACCCTCTCGACCAATCCTTTCATTTGTTGGTTGATCGGAGATCCGTGCCGTCGTCATCTCCTCGCCTCCGGTGGCTTGCTCGCGCCGACACTCCTCAGGCCTCCTCTGGACCACCCACGTGCCTGGTGAGTCGTTTAGTATAGAGCTTAAGGTCTAGCTAGGTTAGCTCGTAGCGCCTCTTTTCGCGTTTTCGGTTTTGCCAAAAACTTGTCCTCCGCCTCGCTCGGCTCACGGCGTTCAAGGTCGCGCCGCCGAGAGCACCTCAGATGGGTTCGCAATAGTATTAGTTTCGTTTTGGTGGCCTTGGTCCCCGCCGCGTGGTCTTGGTCGTCGGCGACGTGCGGCGATCTCGGTTGCGGTGCTCTGTACTTTGTCGGGTTTCAGGCAAGTCCCGACCTCTAGGTGTAATCATAGCCGTTAAGACCACCGGGTTAGATGCGTGCGTGGGCGTGTGCTCGTAAACTCTAAGTCCTAGGACCTCTTTGGGTCGATCTTAGCAGTTGAGGACCTCCCTAGGATTAGATCTGGACAGTTAGATCTTTCCCGTAAAGCCCTTAACGCACTAGGACCTCCCCGGGTTAGATCCTAGCCGTTTAAGACCTCTTGGAACTCCATCTGAGCCGTTAGGACCACTCCTGCGCAAAAAGACCTCCTCGAGGTCATTTTTGTAAAAACCACCTCTTGGACCTCCACCGAGGTCCTCTTTGCAAAAGACCTCCCCTTGGTCATTGTGCAAAGACCACCTCAGGACCACCCTCGGGGTCGTCTTCGTAAAAGCCACCCATGGCCTGTTACAAAGAAAACCCCCGCTCAGGACCTCTTAGGCTCGATCCTAGCCGTCCACGACCTCCCTGGTTTAGATCTGGGCGTTAGATCTCTTTTTGTTAAATCTTTAGCGCTCGGACCTCCCCCCGTGGAGATCTAGACCGTTGAGGACCTCCTCCGTTTAGATCCGTAGCTTTAGGACCTCCCCTTCAGCTCTGGACCGTTAGATCTAGATCTAACGGGCTAGACCTCCTCTGTAGGCTTAGTCTTAGGACCTCCCCTAGTGCTCGGGACCGCCAGATCTCGATCTGACGGTCACGACCTCTGTTAGGCGCGTAGACCTCCTTGCGTGCGCTGTGCATGCGCTGGTCGTGGCCGTTGGATCAGATCTCAACGGTCCGGACCTCCCCAGAGCGGGAGGAGGTCTTTGGTGCGCCGTGCTTCGAGGTCTGAAGCCGTGCGATGGAGGATCGTCGGCCCACGACCTCTCCTTGTCTTCCAGATCGTTTAGACCTCCCGAGAGCTCAAAGTTCCTAAGTCCTTTGCTGTTTCAAATTTCAAAAGTGTATAACTTTGTCATTTTAATTCCTTTCTGAATGATTCCAGTTGCTGTAGCTTTGTTGTAGTATGAACTTTAATCTGAGAATGAAATTAGGCCCTGTGTTGTAGCAGAAAATGATTTAAACAACATGATCTTGTTTAATAAAAAATGATGTCTAGAAATTCATTGAAAATTTGTAAAATACATAACTTATTCTCTGTATTTCCAAACTGAGCAAACTAAGTTTTGTTAAAACCTACTAGAGATATACTGTAATATGGAATAGGCCTTCATTTGATCCTTGCCACTGAAATTAAAAATCTACTAGTTTTAGAACTTAGAAAAATCATAACTAATTCGTTATAACTCCAATTTGTGCAAACTCAGTTTTGCTGTTGTTAGGGTACCATTACCTACCTACCATAAAAATTTCAGCTTCGGCTCATTGTAGAAATTTTCGCCATGAACAGTAACCAATAGGAATTAAAGCTGGATTTATCGGTGAGCAAAATTGTTTAGGGCATAACTTTTCATGCTTAGTCCAAATGAAGTGATTCTTGTTTCTAAAATTGTCTAAAATCAACCTCTAGCCGCTGTAGAAATTTCATTGGATTTGGATGTTCTTTGCTGTTGAGTTCCTTTTGGTGTTCTTCGTTCTTATCGGTTTTTATTGCCTTTTCGCTAGGCCGACATTTGCGGTGACCGAGGCGATCCTCCATAGCAGTTTGAGCAACGGCCAGCAGAGCAAGCGGTTTGATCATGTTAATCCCGATTACTTTAAGTATTTATGTTGATTACAAATCCTATGTATGCATTGCTATTTTGTGTTAATAGTTGGCCTAGTAGATGCATTTCCTTAGCAAATGATTATCCTCTACTACCATGAGCCTAGGTTACTTGCTGTGATTTAGAGTTCGTGGATGAGCTCTTGTCACTTAGTAGTTGCGAATTAATTGCTTAGCCATGCTTACCCGGTAGAAATGGCGACTATCGACTTGTCGATAACCTTGATCACATAAAACTTATTATGATTATGATTTCCACCTTGTGCCATGTCTACTTATGAAAACCAAAACTGAAAACAAAATGATTTAGACTTGGGCACAATGGTAAGATGGTGTGATTTTGGTGTGGTGGAATGGTGCCGAGTCAATTAAGGACCGAACATCTTGTGAGTACCTGTTATCCGAGCAATTTGTGCGTGCTAACCACACTAGAGGGTATGGGACCTCTCTTGACTTAGTACTTTGGCGTGTATTGGCTCCGGGTCGCAGGGAGTCGCAGGAGGGATGGAGGTGGGAGCATTGTAGTGTCCGAAAGGCTTCCCCCGTGATGGCTGGTTGTCTTTCGGCTTGCAATGTAAGCGTATGGGTCTCTATCCATACGAGCGGCTCGTAGTTAATACACAATATTGGAAAGCGTCTCGTAGGACTTAGCCGTGCCGACATACCCACGGAAGTGTGTTTTGGCTTAAAGGCGGTCTGAAGTGTGGGTACATTGGTACACCCCTGCAGGGTTAAAACTATTCGAATAGCCTCGTCCTAGGTTATGGACACGCTTGGGTAAGCTTTCAAGAGTTAGACTACAACCTTTTTAAATTAAAACTTGATGGGTGGTACGAATCGGGGATTCGTGCTATGTTGTGGTGACTATTGGTATAGTCACTTCTAGGTGGTTACTTGTATGTATCTTTACTTACTGTTACTTTGAATAACAAAACAGATTTGCAAACTTGCTTTTAAATGTTTTACATTATTGCAAATAAAGTTGGCTTCATGCAAAATGAGACATACAACCTCCACCTAAATAAGCTTGCATGTAGTTTATGAATAGGTCTGCTATTCCACACGTCAGTCTTGCGGGTACAAAGACAATCTTTGTACTCAGTTGCTATGCTTAATTGTTTTGTTGCAGAGGAAGAAGGTGAGCCTGAAGGGCCTCACTTTTGTGAGCTGTGTTGTGGTAGCTTGCGGGGCGACTAGCTTGGCGGCGATCGGTTGCCTTGTGGGTGTGTGGCTAACAGGTCGACTTTTGTTCTAGCCATCTTATGGCACCTTTTGCTTCATTGTCATTCTTGTATATTGTTCTATTTGGCGATCGGCTCTCTTTTGTAATAACTTTACTTTTTGTATGTCGTTGTTGAACTTAGTGATATATGTTGTATGGAAATGATGTGTAATTTTGTGTTGATGTGCATATGTTGCAGTGGGAAACATATGCCCATCGAGGCTTAGAATGTTTAATTAGTAATGCTAGAACCAATTGGAGGTTAAGTGTTACTAGTTAAATATTCGGGTCCTCACATTCTCTGCGTCACGACTTGCCATTGCGCGATACCCACCACAGGCGCCGCCCACACCTTCGCCTCTCGGTCCTCGTCGGACCGGGGCTCGGGCCGTCTTTCCACAGCCGGGCCGAGGCCGACACCAGGCCAGAGGAGGGCCCAAGCGAGCGTGGGAGGAGGCGTGAGTGGGCGGGGCGTGGTGATGGAGGAGAGGATCTTTGAAGTGCGGTTGGCGGGGCCTAGTAGGGGCTACTAGGGGAGGATGCTACGGTACATTTGTTCGTTATGTCATACTTAAATTTTGCACTTCATATGTGATGCATGTAATACTAGCCTACTTTTTGGGCGATGTGACCAAGCGAGCACGCTTTTACGCGGTGTGACGAGGCGCGCGCGATATTCAATGCGAGGCATGACTCGGCGAGATAGCTTTATCGGGCGATGTAACCCGACGAGCGGCTTTCTCGAGACATGACGGGCGAGGTAGCTTTTGGGGCGATGTAACGGCGACCCGGCTTTTCTTAGGACATGACCATGCGGGTAGCTTTTCGCGGCGATGTGACCCAACGAGCGCTTTTTTACGAGCGGCTACCACTCCTCCATTGTACCTATAAATACGGCGCAACTCATCAAGAACTCCACACCGGCACCACCAAGTAGAAAACACGGACAAGGAGAAGGAATGGGAGAAAATCGCAAACTTTTGAAGGAATGGTGTCTCCCCATGAGACCGCCACTCGCGATCGTGCGCTAGTCGCGACCTTTCACACCAAACTTTTCGAGAACTAGTGGATGTGAGGAAGGCGCCTCGTGGTCGCCCAATGATTGAGGTCGAGCGCGACCCCACCAATGCCGTGGGCAGCCCTCGGAAGGGCCACCGATAGGGTGGCGCCACCTATCTTTGAGTCTTGGGGCGCTGTAAGTGCGTCAAATCAGCCGATGAGTGGACCATTGGCGGCGCTATTGGTCTTTGCCCAAACTACGTGCGCGGACTACAGCGAGCACCCGTAATGAAACCATATCTCGGGTACAATGCTCTCTTTCCTTGCGTAGCAGCGTAACGAACTATCTTCACCTATTGCGGTCTCCGCCACCCCTATCGACTTCGCGGTGGATCGGCGACAACATCCACCCCTACGACATGTGGTGGTTGGCGACACGGAAGAGTTGGGCGGGAGGACATCGAGGCCGTGAAAGGCGCCTCAAAGAGGTGAAAGGCGAGCGGCGAGCAACGTGAGTGCAGACGAGCGCGAGGAGGCGAGTGTGAGCATGCCGGCGACGGGAGGCCGAGAGGGAGCGGAAGAGGGCTATCACGGCGAGCTAAGGCGCAAGGCGAGGAGTATAACGCCGAGCTAGGCGGAAGGGCAAATGGCCCGTTCCACTCGATAGTTACGCCTATTCGGCCATCGGTAGTTCTACCTATTCGTCCACATATCGCATGTATTTCTATTTCCCTAAAGGCATGCGTGTACCGTCCTCGTTCGTTGTCCTTCATGCCATGTAACCCCACATTCGATGAAACATTACATTCTTATTGTAATATCGATTGCCTTAAATGCGTGCGAATCATTAAAACCATAATCGTCCTCACAAAATTCTTACAATATTCACCTTAGTACAACAATACATGACATAATTTAAAAGATATTCACATATATCCACTGTTTTCATTTTCATGTTTCACTTAGCCACTTTTGATTTTCATAAAATTTAAATGGTACCAAATCATTGCACTCGCAATAACACTTTGTCATCGTAGTATGTTATTGTACTATGGTTAATTTTGGAGAATTAATCGACAACGTTCGGTATGAGCGATTAAGTAAGCGGAAGATAGGTGATATTGCGTGGTACCTCAATTGGCGCTCAACTAGCGATAGGTTCCATATTTTGGTAATTTTTGTAGCGACTACATATATTTTGTAATTGATTCTTAAAAATAATATTATTTTAAAAAAAACAACAAGGAGAGCTCACATGCGTCCATCGGTTGGCGTGCCGTGTCATCGCCACACCGTTGGCGACGGACATGCGATCGCCCTACCTTTGGCGGCCAGGTCTGTCGCCCAACGGTGTGGCGACTAGTCCTGTCGCCCAGCGGTGTGGCGCGAGTACATTCTGTAATAAAACAAATAGCGAGAATAAACTTGTAATTTATAATAAAATATAGATTATTTTTTAAAAAAAATTCTAGTGTAGTGTGTTGTAGTATATCATTTTAGCTATGTATACTTTAGATTATTGTACAGATGTCATTTATGGTGCAGTACGTGAATGATTTAGATTAAATCTGTAAAAATACCAAACAAAGCTAAAAAATCTACGTTTTCATTTTTGCATAGTAAATAATTTTGAAACGCTGAAATACTATTTGAGCTAGAAAAATAGCAAGGTAGCTCTAAAAATTCTATAAAAAATTCCAGAGTAGTTAAATAGGGTGTTTAGAGCCTAATTAAAATATTCTCAGCTTCAATTTGGATCTCATTTTTGCACAGTAAATATTTTGTAAATGCCAAGAATACCTTTTAAACTAGAAAAATAGCAAGATGGCTCCAAAAATTATATTAAAATTCCATATAAGATAAATAGGGTGTGTAGAGCCTAATTAAAATATTCCCAACTTCAATTTGGTTCTCATTTTTGCACGGTAAATATTTTGTAAATGTCGCGAATACCTTTAAACAAAGAAAATAACAAGATAGCTCTAAAAATTCTATAAAAATTCTAGAGTAGCTAAATAGGGTGTGTTGATCTTAATTTAAATATTCTCAGTTTCAATTTGGTTCTCATTTGTGCACGATAAATATTTTGTGAATGCCAAAAATACCTTTTAAACAAGGAAAATAGCAAGATAGCTCTAAAAATTCTATAGTAAATACAGAGTAGCTACATGGGGTGTGTGGATCTTAATTAAAATATGTTA
Source organism: Ampelocalamus luodianensis (assembly GCA_036346255.1). Lineage (NCBI taxonomy): Eukaryota > Viridiplantae > Streptophyta > Magnoliopsida > Poales > Poaceae > Ampelocalamus > Ampelocalamus luodianensis. Next base: position 22,295,347 of record CM070628.1, on the reverse strand, counting down.
AGCTTCAATTCGGTTCTTATTTTTGCATGATAAATATTTTGTAAATGCCAAAAATACCTTTTAAACAAGGAAAATAACAAGATAGCTTTAAAAATTCTAGATCTTAGTTATTTTTAAATTATTGAGTGAATTACGTACTTTTATATGCAATGTATTTCTATTTCTTGTAGTGTCATGTAGTACGCCGTTATAGTTGTGTGTAGATCAGTTCCGGATATGTCGCTAATTGTGCAATAGATTTTTTGATGCAATAATTGAATTAATTAGATATATCACGTCTTATTACTTTTTTGTATGTTTCGTAGTATTTACAATGTACGCACTGAATTTTCAGGTATGGCGGCCTTAGGAGACGTTGCGCAGTGGCTGTACGTGTTGCTTGACCTGGCTATTGACGTGACTCACCATAGCTACCTTAGTGCCATCCTCCCCTGGGAGGACGAGGAGCCCATTGAGCTTGGCGCGTTGCAGCTGCACACGCCCATGAGGGCATGGAGGGTGGACTCACATTGGGTTTCGAGGTACGTGTAGTTGTGACTTTCGTGTACTCAATTTCACTTTGACTTGTTTGGGTGGACTCATGTATGTTCTTAATCCTTTTGACGTCGGTTGAGAGCGGCATGCCTCCTTCCACTAGCGAGGATGGTGGAGGTGACGTGGGAGGACGAACAGGATGTCGTGGGTGGTGGTCGTACATCGAGGCTCCTGATGGCGCTGGTTGACCGGTGGTTGCCGAAGACACACATGTTCCACCTTTTGTGTGGGTAGATGGTGCCGACGCTTCAGGACGTGAGCTTCCTGACCAAGTTGCCCTGCGTGGGCTTCCCCTGGTGTCGTGCGACGTCCCGACCACGTGGTGCATAGACCTCTTCGTGAGGTTCCACAGGATGTTGCCAGCCAACGCTGACTACAAGGAGTTCAGCAATACACAACGGCCGATGTTGAACTGGATTTGCTGGTTCTACGTAAGTATTTATAACTCTTGTGTTTCCTCTTCAATTTATTTGTCCAACTTAGTGATGTGTCTTGGTCTTCTTGCGGCGGGCGTATGGCATAGGCGCTTTGAGGACACAATGAGGAGGCGCCGAGGCCTACTTGTTGTGGTACATTCGGGTGGAGTCATGTTCCTAGGGTCCCACAGCAACAACATGGACAAGCATATGACCTGCTATGCACGGGAGTTGGTGGAACTGGATGTTGGAAATATGCCCTAGAGGCAATCATAGAGATGATTATATTATATTATGTTCATAACATTGGATAATGTGTTATCTTGTTCCTAGAATTATATCGTTAATATTTGTCATCAAGTATGTGACTTGATTGTGAAACTCTGTATTTCTGCGATAATTATTCTTAAACGTTCCCTGGTCGGAAACATATGAGGACACATATGAATAGACTAACATATGTATTGGTTGATGATCATGTTTCACAGGTCATAGATATAGAGATATCAAATCAATAATATGGACACATGTTAAGAGAACATGGTGTTGGATAAGACCCACCTTGAGACACTATTGAGATTGTTATGATTCTATGTGTCGTTTGTTGGTCTCAAGCAATGATGATGTATAATCCTTAGACCTGAGATCAGCATGGTTTCCTACATATGTAATGACACTCTTAGGGGTTACCAAATACTACTCCGTAACTGGGTAGTTATAAAGGTAGCTTTCGGGTATGCTATGAAACATGCGGAGGAATGTGGTGGTCGGATATGGGATTTGCCCCTCCTAACATAACGGGAGAGATGTCTCGGGCCTCGTTGTGGTCGAATAAAGAAAGTGCATGGCCATGCCACTAGTGGTCGAAGTGTCGACCACATGAAGTTGTCGACACTTGATCGAAAGTTTTGAGCAGTCCATGGATGACATATTATCTCACCGAGTTCAACCGGATGTCGTGAGGTAAAGGAAGAATACACAAGCGGTCGTTAAGTTCCGAAGTCGTGGTAGTGAAGTCGTGGCCCAGTGAAGTCGTATGGAGATGCGACCTAGTCAAGACTACTCGAACATAATCACCAGCGGTGCGTAAGGAGTTGCAAGCTGGTCGTAGTTAGGTACTAGCGGTCGTAAAGAGTTCTGAACTGGTTGTAACTAATTATGAGCTGGTCATGACTAAATACGAGTTGGTCGTAAGTGATAAGGACACAGTGCGTAGATCATATTGCATTAAGGTTCGTCAGAAATATTACGTGTGTTAGGGAATCGTTATGTGTTTGCTAGGTACAGTGACGACTCGTGATCGGAAAGAGTTTACGAGTCACAACCGATTACAAGCGAACCTATAGGGTCACACACTTAAAGGGCTAGGATTTGATTTGGATGGAGATTCGAATTCTTATAGGCCACGAGTTCCTAATAGGCCACAGGTTGAGGACCCAATATGGATGCCTATATATAGAGGGGCGGTGGCATGGGGTATGATTGATCAATCTTTCTAGAAGAAATCCTGAAACCCTAATAGCCACACTCTCCTCAACCACGCCGCCGGTGCTAGCTCTCCTGCGCGTGGTGTCCCTGCCCCGTACGTGTGGATACCTTGTAGTTGTTGTTGCGAAGCATCAGCACTAGGACGATCCGCGACTCACGACGTTCATCGGACTAGGAGGAGAAGGCGCGCGGCAAGTACGACTACGACTACTTCAACTCGCTACATCGACTCTACTTCCGCTACGACTCGGCGCATCTAGTGGTAATCTCGTGATCTATTACTAGCGGAGTTTCCTTGGTTGTGCGGTAAAAATTTTTGTTTGTGCTATCGTAGCCTTCCCGCGATCCTGCACTGGAGGTGGAGGTGATCCAGCCATACGCTTGGGGCCCGGAGATGTTGTGTGTGACATACTGCACCTTGTGTGACGCGTGCCACCTGGTTCAGGTCAACTCCATCCTCTCCGGATGACTGCTGCTTCTTCAGCTGTGGTCCTTTGAGTGTTTCTAGATCAGACGACCACAACTAGACCTGGGAGCCTACACCGATGCCATGTACGCCGCCGCCGACAATGTGGACCGGCCAACCATGGGTACGGTGTGGTGTTGGCGACGGGTAAGTTTTTTTTGAACCTTTAGTCTTTTTCGTATTGTAATTTAATTGCATGTGCTAAGTTTTTGTTGTTCTATTCCACTAGTCACCTTCACTCCGATCACTATGCACGCATCCTACGCAGACTATGTTGCGATGTTTGATCAGTTGACGGATGATTGCATTATCTGGATACTGTACACTCTCAAGATGGTGTACGCGTGCGCACCCCGAGGCATGTCTAGCGTGTGTACGCAAGACTGGCGGTACTGGTACACGCGGAGGAACTTCATGCATGATGTCTTTGTGGAGAAGTACCATGTGCACTGAGTGATGCGCCAGTTCGATCTATGACAGGAGGTCCTAGTGCCCTGGGGCAGCGGTTACCGCCGAATGCCTATGGGTAAGTTCATGTTTTATTTCTGTTGTAGCCTTTCCCTTACAGACTTACGAATTTATCATTTTACCTTCCACAGGTACACCAGGAATGGAGTTCCTAGCAGGACTTCCTGGGCTGACAAGATGGCCCCTTGGATTGAGCGGTGGCTCCACGCCTTGGAGGACATGGTCTGGGAGGATGCTCCCTACAACGACGGGATGTACGAGGAGTACATTGAGTTGTACTCCACTTGGACGAGGGTTCGTTATGTCAGGGTCGTGGATGACCTACCACAACATGAGGACACGATGAGCGACACGTACGCCACTTAGCCAAACCGGTCCATACTTCTTATTTACTATGCATGTTTTCAGTTTCTAACTTGTTAATTCTATTTACGTAACGATCTGCAATGGGAGATGCACGAGTTGGCGACCTCCATGTATAGTCTGACGCTCGGGGAGCACTCCAGCATGATGGCGCAGGAGATCAGTGAGGTCAGTGACCATTTCCTAGAGAAGATGAGGTGAGACATCCAACTTATGACGTGTTGTAGGCCGAGGGACGTGGTGGACCCACCTGTGCGTGGACAGGGGTGAGCCACGGTGCATCATGTCCCATAGCTCCTCACTCGAACGTGGCAGGTGAGTCCTCGTGGCTCCGTGCTAGGAGTACCTCAGCACCAGCACAGTTCGTAGGTACACCTAAAAACTTACATCTAGTTGTTTATTTTGAACTCCACTAGTTACTAACGGCAATTTCTTTTGACAAGTCCTCGACTGTCGTGCAGGGGTAGGACTATGCCGAGTCATCCGCTGCAATGCAGCGACAAGGTATGTCTATTGTTTTTACATGCATAATGTACTATTTCAGCATTTCCTTCTTGTTTACATTCATAATATATTGTTCCATAGGTCGTACACCCCAATGGGACGAGGAGCTGGTGTCGCAGGAGGGAGCACAATCCGGGGACTATGAGTTCAACCAGGAGTGGGTGCTACGGTGAGATGGTGGTGCCCCTTTGCACGGCTAGAGCAACCATGTCTCCGTTGGAGCTTCACAGCTGCACGGTGCGCCTGGAGTGAGCCAGTCGATGCAGCACCCTCTCGGGACACCCCCTCGGGCTGCTCGCGTCGGTAGGGTACCTCGGCCGCCAGAGCCTTTGATGTACTCACACCAGCACCCACAGCCACCCCAGATGAGGCCAGGGGCCACATGTGGGGTACGCCCCAGCCCCAAGAGGGCCCGCTAGTAGATATTTGTTCTTGTAAATATCAGTCATGTCATGTAAATAATGATTTCTATACAACTTACAATATGTTAGTCGTGTTTCATTGCTACTTTTTCTTGTTGTGTGTACAGGAAACCATGTGAGGAAGTCAGCATCGCGACACCCCACACCACCCTAGTTCTAGCCTTTTCGTACACGAAATGACCACACCTTGGTTGCAAAGTCATTATTTCTTTAAGATTTCGTTCGGTACTCTCAAATAAATCGTTTTTTTTTTGTTGTCGCACCGCTGAAGGAGGTCATTTTTGTTATCACGCCACCTAAGGGGGCTGTTTTTGATATTATGCCGTTGAAGGGGGCTAATTTTCGATATTGCACCGCCTAAAACGCATTCCAAATATATTTGGTCACACTGAAACTCCTAAATTGTTCTCTACTTCATATTTTCTTATTTTTTCGAAAATTATCGGTTGCGCGGACACTAAAAGATATTACCAACATTAAAAATAAAATTTAATTTTGAAAAAGAGCTCCTGTCACCATTTGAATTGGCGCCAGGGAACTGTTAGAGATATATGTATAGTGTGTTATTCCCCATTGTTATGAGGGGTTATTTGCATATTCACCACCTGTACTTTGTGTATATACTGGCCCTTTTCCCCGCTGTGAATACAAGTTGCTATTCCTAACATGGTATCAGAGCCAATTAGGTTTACCTCTCCTGGACGCGCAACTCGTCCTCCTCTGCCGTAGCCGTCGCTGTCGGCTTCCCCTCCCTAGCCGCCGCTACCGGCTTCCCCTTCCCCTCTGCGGCCTGAAGCCACTGACGCCACCACCGCCACTGCCAGTGGAGGACGCGTTGTCGCCTCCGCCGTCACTGGGCGTCACCTCGTCCTCGCTCTCCTTCCGTTGCCATTGGATCCCGCTGCCCGACGCTGACTGGGTCGACCTCCTTGTCCTCTCCCGTTCTGAAGTCGATTCGCGTCGTGCCTCCTGATCGTCGCCGCAGCCGAGCGCTGCACGTCGCCGGTCGCCCGAGCCGCCTGAGCTCGACGCTTCCCGCCTCGCCGACCGTTGGTGTCGCTGCCGTCGCCGGCACCCCCATTTTGGCTCCGAGGACTCCTCTCGCCATCGCTGCTACTCATCCGCTGCTGCCGCGCCAGGGTCGCCGCTGCTGCCGCTTCACCTGGATCCATCTCCTCACCGCGCTGACCGAGTCGGCAATCCTGCCATCGCCGCCTCCTCCAGACGTCGCCGTCGCCGCCACTGGAACCGCCGTCGTCATCGCTCGGGTAGGGTTCCCCCCCTTGTGCTGTTTCCTTTTGGGCTGAGTGCTGCCAGGCCGTAAGTAAGTAAGGAAAGAAAAGAAAAAAAGAAAAAAAGTCATCCTAACCGCCGCGCCGTCCAGCGCCACCAGTTAGACTTCGTTGTCTTGGTCGCCACGCCGTCCAGCGCCGCCTACCAATGGTCTCTATTTTTGTTCCTCGCCTGAGTGGTGCTGGTGGGATGCCTCTCCCCTCCGTGCTCGCCGCTCATCCACTTGCTGCACCGATTGCTCCAAGCCCGACCTGCTTGCCTCCTCCGGTAGTGCGCCACGGTGGTGGTGGCGCCCTCCATCTGGCGGTGGTGGTCCTCCTGCTCCTCTTTGCGACAAGGTCGGCCACATTGAGTCGGTGCTATAAGAAGCGGCGCCATCTTTCACGCCGTTCTTCTACTAGCACCGCGCGGTGCTTCTACATCGGCGTCGCATCAACTCCTTGACGTTTTCTCTCGGCGGGAGATAGCGGACTTCGATGCACGCTGCCGCTTGAGGTTCTTCCTCAGCGAGTTCGGCGTTTTCTCTCCGAGCAGAGATAGCGGACCGATGCACGCTTGCCGCTTTAGGTTCTCACTCGACAGGTTTTGCAAGTTCTGCTACTAACTCTTGAACGCTGCGAAACCCACGCTACAGTCAAGTATCTCCCCGTGGATTCTTGATTCTGGAGCATCTTTTCACATGACTTCTGATGCTTCCGCTCTGTCTTATATTACAGCTCTTGATTCTCCTGTTAGTGTTCTTATTACTGATGGTACATCTATTTCTATCTCTGGTCGAGGACCTCTTAGCAACTCATCTTTTTATATTCCTTCTGTTGCTTATGTTCCTCGCCTTACCATGCAGCTTCTTTCTGCGGGGCAGATTACTGACCTTGGTTATCGGGTCATTCTCGACTCTAACTCTTGTTGTGTTTAGGACCGCCACACGGGAGCTCTAGTTGGTTCTGGCCCTCGACGCCTTGACTCACAGCGTCTCTGGGAGCTTGACTGGCTTCACCTTCCTTCTGCTGCCACCGTCACCACCAGTCTCTCCGCTTCTGCTACTCCGTATACCGGCTATTTCCAGCAGTGGCATCACCGTCTTGGTCATCTGTGTGGGTCTCGTCTGTCGTCTTTAGTTCGTCGTGGTCTTCTCAGGCCTGTCATAGGAGACGTGTCTTTAGATTGTCAGGGCTGTAAGTTAGGTAAACAGATTTAGCTTCCTTATCCTTATAGCGAGTCAATGTCTCAGCGTCCTTTTGATCTTGTTCATTAAAATGTTTGGGGTCCGACTCCCTTTGTTTCGAAAGGGGGTCATCAATATTATATCATATTTCTAGATGATTTCTCTCGTCATACTTGGATATATTTCATGTCTTCTCGTAGTGAGACCTTGTGTATCTATAAACAATTTGCCATTATGGTTTGCACGCAGTTCTCCACTCCTATTCGTGTCTTTCATGCTGACTCTGCTGGTGAGTACTTTTCTCGTTACCTACACAGCTTCCTTCCTGAGCATGGCACTCTCGCTTAGTTCTCCTGTCCTGGTGCTCATGCTCAGAATGGTGTCGCTGAGCGCAAGCATCGTCACCTCCTTGAGACAGCTCGTGCACTGATGATTGCCGCCTCTATTCCACCTCACTTTTGGGCCGAGGCTGTTTTCACTGCCACCTATCTTGTCAACATCCACCCTCTTACGCTCTTGAGTGCGATCCACGTTGAGCGTCTCTCTGGTCTTCTTCACGACTACTCGCCTTCAAATGCATTTGATTGCGTTTGCTACGTTCTCCTCGCCTCGAGAATGCACCAACCGACCGCTCGATCTGTTGAGTGTGTCTTTACGGGATCTGATCGAGCACAAGGGCTATCGGTGCTGGCATCCTATTGGTCGACAGTTGCGGGTTTCTCAGGATGTGACTTTCGACGAGTCTCGTCCCTTCTACCCACGCCCTGCCTCTTTTTCGGCTTCCTCTGTGGAGTCTTTGTCCTTTTTGACCTTTCCAGATACACCTATATCTGTCTTGCCCTCGTCCACCCGTCCCACTAAGTCTCCACATATTCGTCCTGTGGCCTCTCCGCCGTTGTAGCCGCCTGCTTTGTTTTCTGTGGCTCCTCAGGCTCCTCCCACTACAACACCTTCTTACCCTCTCTTCTACACTCGTCGACCTCGTATTGAGGATCTTCTAGATGAGCCATCTTCTCCTGCTACTCCTTCTTCTCCTGATGCTCTATCTTCCCCTGATGGGTCATCTTCTCCGCGCTACGCTCTCCGCGATCGCCAGTCGCTTCAGCCCCTGCCCGTTTTGGTTTTGCTGGTGCAGCTACTCATGAGCCTATCTCCTACCAGGATGCTGTTACTCACCCTGAGTGGCAGCATGCCATGGCCGAGGAGATTGTTGCCCTCGAGCGTACTGGTACTTGGGATCTTGTTCCTTTTCCATCTCACTCTCGTCCCATCACGTATAAGTGGGTCTATAATATTAAGACTCACTGTGATAGCTCTCTTGAGCGCTATAAGGCGCGTCTTGTTGTTCGTGGCTTCCAGTAGGAGCGTGGTCATGACTACGATGAGACTTTTACTCTTGTGGCCCACATGACCACTGTCCGCACTCTTCTTTCGGTGGCATCACATTGCCATGCGATGCATTTCTCGGCTTGATGTCAAGAATGCCTTTCTTAATGGCGAGTTGCGTGAGAGGTCTACATGCATCCGCCACAGGTATTCGTTCACGAGGGCATGGTGGTCGCCTTCATCGCTCTCTCTATGGCCTTAAGCAAGCCCTCGTGCTTGGTTTGGCGCTTCTCTCGTGGTCACTTGCTGTTGGCTTTTCGGCTAGAGATCGTGATCCTGCGCTCTTTGTCCACACTTCGCCTCGTGGTGGACTCTTCTTCTTTTGTATGTTGATGATATGATCATTCACGGAGATGATTCTGGGTACATTGCCTTTGTCAAGGCTCATCTTAGTGAGGAGTTCCTTATGTCGGATCTTGGTCCTCTTCGTTACTTTCTTGGGATTGAGGTTACTTCCACTGCAGATGGTTTCTTTATGTCCCAAGAGAAGTATATTCAGGATCTTCTTGATCGCGCCTCTCTCACTGATCAGTGTACTGTTGAGACTCCTATGGAGCTCAATGTTCACCTCCGACCCTCTGATGGCGAGCCTCTTTCTGATCCAACTCGCTATCGTCATCTTGTTGGGAGTCTTGTCTATCTTGTTATTACTCATCCGGATATCACTTATCTAGTTCACATTCTGAGTCAGTTCGTCTCTGCTCCCACTCAAGTCACTATAGCCACCTTCTTCGAGTTCTGCGATACCTTCGTGGGACTATTCTCGTCGTCTCTTCTTTCCACGCTCCAGCTCGTTACAGCTTCAGGCTTATTCGGATGCTACTTGGGCCAGCGATCCCTCTGATCGCCGGTCTATCTCTACTTACTGTGTTTTTCTTGGTGATTCTTTCATTGCTTGGAAGACGAAGAATCAGACTGCAGTGTCCCGTTCGAGTGCAGAGGCTGAGTTGCGAGCTATGGCTCTCTTGATTACCCTCCTGTCGCCATTTCAACTAGAGATAGGCTCCTGCCGTCTTTTAAAATGGCACGAGAACCTATTTTTTTTTAATTTTTTTGGCTATTTATTTTTTGTAATTTATAATTAAAATAATCTTATTTAAAAAACATTCTCCATTTGGTTATTAGAATTGGCACTTGAATTGGTGAATTGGAATTGGGATACCTTAATTCAACTATTTGGTTGCAATATTGAAATGGAATTAGAATTGTAGCACCATTCCACTGGAAATGATGGATAACTAAAAGGGGAGTCCACCAAATCAGAGCTCATACCTCCAAATCGCATGGGAATTGAGACCGACATTTTCTTCCCGAAGCTAGTCGTGACTTCTTCCCCTCCTCTGACTTCACTGCCGGTACCCTCTTTTGTGGCGCCTCCACCTCGTCGTTGGTGAACTTTGTTGGAGTTTATGGGCTTATCCCAAATAATACTCTTCATAAATCCTAGAAAAATCCCAAAGGCGAGCAGGGAGAGAGAAAAAGATATGGGCCATGTGGGATTGGGCTGAAAACAGAATTGGGTTCGGATGAGGAACAGGGTTTTGGTCTAATGTAATTTTTGAGATTTCAATTAGGTTTTCTATTTTAAAAAGGAATAAGTCCGGTTTACTCCCTCGAACTATCAGAAAAGTCTGGTTTACCCCCTGAACTACAAAACCGGTTATTTAACCCCCTAAATTTGCAAAAACCAGTCAATTAACACCCCACAACGGTTTGGAGCGGTGTTTTGCTGATGTGGACGTTTGAGTGGGTGGTTTTGCTGACGTGGACGCATATCTCTCTCTCTTCCTCTCACCCTCTCTCTCTCTCTCTTCCTCATCGCTACAAGAAAGGAGGCCACCACCGCCCACAGTCCCTCCCGCGCCCGCCGCCACCTACGCCGCCTCCGGCTCCTCCCCCCAGCGTCTCTCCCTCCCTTGTTCTACTCCGCCACCACCGACCTCTACGCCAGCACCCACCCACCCGCGCTCGCCGCCACCTACACCGCCTCCGGCTCCTCCCCCCAGCATCGCTTCCTCCCCAGGGTCTCCCCACGGCACCGCCCTCTCCTCTGGGTTCCTTCGCCGCGCTCGCCGCCACCTGCGCCACCTCCGGCTCCTCCCCCCAGCGTCGCTTCCTCCCTAGGGTCTCCCCACGGCGCCACCCTCTCCTCCGGGCTCCTATGCCGCGCCCGCCGCCACCTCCACCTCCGGCTCCGGCCTCTCCTCCGGCTCCTATTTCTCCACCTTCTCTATGGCGGCGCTCATCCGGCGCCGCTCGTCGGGCGCTGCCGGCCGCTGGAACTGCGCCAAGAAGTGCTCGATGGTCTCCAGCCGAAGCTGGAACGGCAGCAGCAACGGCTAGAACCGCCGGTGGCCAGGCCAGCGTCGCGGGGATCATGGTGATGATGGTCTCCCAAGACGTGCCGCTACTTCGCGAGGGTGTCCTCGAAGCCACCGAGGGCTCGCCTGAGGCCGCCGTTGGCGGCTGCGCTTGCGATGTCGTGCGATGGGTCGGGAGGTGCTTGCAGCGTAGATGTGCGATGCCTCACCAATGAGTGGTGGCGGCGGGAGCCTCGCGGCGGGCATGGCACGCGCGGGAAGGAGGCGTAGGGGCGGGCGATGGCGTGGCGAGGTCGCTGACCGGCGACGGCGGAGGCACGCACACGTGAGGGCATAGCACGGGCGGACTAGAGAGAGGCGTTGAGGCGGCGCGGCAATAAGGCGGCCGGCGAGGAGCCGGCGGCGGCGGTGCGCCATGGTGCCATGCGCACTTTTCTTGGCGGTAGCAAGCAAAGGAGAGAAGAGTTGGGGGAAGAATGAGGAAGAAGAAAGCAAAGAATGACATGGCATGTTGTATGCTGACATGGACAACCACTGTGCAAAACCACCGCTTCAAACCGCTACGGGGTGTTAATTGACCGGTTTTCGCAAATTTAGGGGGTTAAATAATCGGTTTTGTAGTTCAGGGGGGGGGAAACTAGACTTTTCTGATAGCTCGAGGGAGTAAACTGGACTTATTCCTTTTAAAAATACCAAAAAATCCAAATAGCAGATTAAAATTAGCAAATGAACTCAGAAAAATTCCAGAAAAATCTAGAAAATATTTCCAAGCACAAAGGACTCTAATAAAATAGTTTTGGAATTAATTAATGTTTAGATTAGTCACATTAAATTGTTTGACATTTGAAAGTACATTTAAGCTTGTTTAAATTCAAATAAAATTTGGTGAACTTTTTCTAAGGGACTAAACTACTCAAAAAGATTTTGAAACTCAGAAAATTTGGATGTTACACCAGTGGTAGGTGGACCCGACCTATCGTAGGTTTAAGCCCTACGAGGGTAATACTCCTCGTACTCCATTTGCTGCTTCAGATTTCTCGGAAGTAGTGAACGACCACCTTCCCTAGGAATTTGTGAATCATGAATTGTTTGAGGGACTATTCTCTGACTAAATTCATGGTTAGGAGACCGACCAGACCTGTTGTCTTGTCGTTCTCCACGAGGAGAGTCATTTGAACGACTAGATTTCAATGGAGTTGTTCTGGTACAATTACCAGAACAGTGTCATCGAGTTCGCACAAGCCTGACCATTGTGTCCCGAAGTCTTCGTGCAATCTCTTGAGCTAAGAGGTCATAGCCTAGTGTTTGTCCAAGATCTTGAGTCGGGTTTTCGATCAAGTCATTGATCCGTTGAAGTTCTTGAGCTTCCTCTAATCGGTATTGGATGCGCCTAGGTAAAGTTATCTTAGTGGCAATTCTTTTTCTCCAGATAGTTTTAGGATCATCAACATCTGAGTCAGCCGGAGCATGCCTCAGTGGAGAGTGATCATTTCTAGGATTTTGGCCATGCTCATGAAGGTGGTGATCCTATTCATCACCGGAGGTGTCCTCGCCATCACCACGAGAGCCTGAAGTGAGTGTGCGATGGGAAGCATCCCCAGCCCTGCCTCTGGGAGAGAGATTAGGATCTGAGGGGAGGACGAAGACCTCGTGGATGCTATTATTTCCACTTGCGCCTAAGTCCTCCTGACTCGAGGAGTAGTCGAAAGACAACACCTCGCGACTTGGAGCTATCCCCTCCAGGAAGGGGAATTTCGGGTTTTAATCGTCTCCAACTGATGGTGAACCCTACGAGAGTGTGTTCGAATCCGTAGGAGAAGCGGGCTCGACAATGCACCTCCTATGGGTAACTGAATGGTGAAGGTTACCAGGTTGAATATTTGGAGGGGGAACCTCGTCGTGCTCTGTACTCGCTTTGGCGCAGTCCTGACCCTGGTCGGATGGACCCTTGCCCTTTGAGGAGTCTGGTTCCTCATTTGGGCGTATTGTTGTGGACATGATCTCCTGGGTCTGGTGAAAGATCCCTGGAAATGTCGTTGCCATCGGACAAAATGATGCTCTGGTCATACTCGTAGCAGGCGTCCATATCCCATTTTTCGTAGTATACCAAATCGAACCAGTTCTTCTCATTCCATTCTCCTGCCATGAAAGCATCGGAGTTGAAACATAAAGAAATTTATTGAAAAGGGAAAAACCAGAAGATCCCCACGGTCGGCACCAACTATCGATGGTTTAGTATCGATCTTACGAATGTATGCTGGGGACTTTCCTTGACTTAGATCTACACAAAAAACACAAGGAATTCCTTCTATCACATGGTACTAACGAAAGGCTATGGAAAACTCTTCCCAAGAAATGTTTTGTGGCATCTCATGCGTGGCACAGAAGTTCTCCCAACATTCGGTAGCGACGCCTTCCATCTAGTGAGTGGCATACATAACCTTCTCATGATCGTTGCATTGAGTGATCAACAACATTCTCTCAATAACACGAAGCTAATCATCGGCCTCAATCGGTGAGACATGCCCAGAAAAGGTTGGTGGACGAGTCCTCATGAACTCGGCTTGCTTAGATGGTCTATGGTGACCATGAGTGACTGGGGCTCCGTTGTGGTGATTGTTGTTGTTGTTGTTGTTGTTCTGATTACTCATAGCCTGCATTTGATTCATCATGGTGTACATCAGCTGAGTCTGAGCTGCCATGAAAGCTCCAAAGTTCTGCAGGTCGATTGAAGGGGCTTGTGGCGGAACTGCTCCTACGGGGGTTTGTGCATTCTCTTCTGACACTGGGGTGCCGGAACCACTTACAGTAGCATGACGAGTCTGAACCATCTGGTGAACCTCCACAGGTTAGATAAGGTAGCAAGCACAAGATGAGTTAAGAATCTAGGCAGGGCTAGGTTAAACCCAACAAACACAGCTCAAGAAAACTCAAATGAAATACTTATATTAATTAAGGGTCTTAGCATGACTGCAACAAATGTCTAGGGGCCTTTGCAGCTCATACTCGCACACAAGAAAATAATGAACCTAAACACGCAAACTACCGTCTAAAGGGCGACACCTCTGAACTGAAACTGGCTAAGCCTGACTAAAATTAAACTCTAGTGAACTCAGTCGCCAAGGTAGCCTCCACAACCACGGAAGTGCTCCTGCCTGTTGTAGACCTGGAAGTGAGCTAGCATCCTTCCAAACTGATCCTGGTGCCCTGGAACTGTTGCACGCACAACTGGCTCCTCTGGCTTTGCGGCCTTTGTTGGCTCCTTAGCTTCTTCTGGGTCTTTCTCGGGTTCTTCTTCTTTAGGGTCCCCCTCTTCTAGCTCTTCAAGCTCTTCAGGATCTTCCTCATGCACGTGCTGGCTGTAGAGAGCTTCCTTCAGTGCTGTGATCCTTTCTTCTGCTATCTGCAGGGTCTCGTAGGCGTACTCCAACTCTATGGCGTCTGACTCCAACGACTCCTCCTGTGCAACGGCGAACTGAGCGAGATGCACCACTATGGCGTTGCTCTCTACATCCATAGATGGATAGCGGGCTGGGAGATCCACGGCTGCAGCTCTAGGATGGTAGCGGAAGACGGTGTCTTTCAGCTCACGCGTGTAGATGTTGCAAATCCTAAGGATGGCAAGGCAAGACGACTCCTGGACTCCCTCCATGAAGTTGATCCTTCTAACGGAGATGTTCAAAGGATGGCTTGCCTTGGTGTCCCTCCTGGCGTAGATCGTCAAACAACAAAGCACTCCACGATCTTAGCCATTCACGACCCAGTTGCTTCCACGGTACAACGAGCGATCGAAGCCTCCAAGTACTTGCAGCAGCTTCCAGAGTTCAGCAGTAAGTCCTCCCTTGCGCTCACCATAGTTTTGGAGAAGAGGCATCTGACAAGACAGACGAATGGTGAGAATAGCATAAAACAGCAGGGAGAGGAGAAATTCTAGCAATAGTTGAGTCAAGAGAGATATGAGAGGAGTTAAGCAATTGATTATTTTTGTATGTTAATTTTTTGCTTTAGAAAATAATTTGGATACTCTAAAGACGACCGATCTAACTAAGGTCAAGACCTACAGTCAGTATGGCTCTGATACCACCTCTATCGGGACCCAAAAATACAATTTTGGACCCTCTGTGTATTTTGCACTAGTCCAGGATCACGCTAGTGCACACAGTGTCAACACAGATGAATATCGATATACACAAGCGATTAATAGAGTAAATGATTAATTTGAATATCAAATAATAGTTTTGATCTTATGATCAAGTTTACATTTATTAAGCCATGCAGGGCTAACAGAGAATTAAATAGCAGTGGACAAATAAACTCCAGCGGAATCCCATCAATTCGCCATAGACAACCTACTGGGATCAAATACCTAACGTTCAGCACCTTCGTAGAACTCCTCCTCGAAGGCAGGCGATGACTCCTCCACTTCTGTTGATTTAATTTAGCAAGTATGAGTACACAACCGTACTCGCAAGTCATACCACAGAATGCAATGTATAGATGCAGGTCTATTCCAAAGGAAATGGCTTCTGTGGTTCTTTTGCATAAAAGCAATATTTGTAATTGAATACAAATAATAGATTGAAATGTAATTCAAAACAAATAACAATAATAATTTAACAATTGGTTTTCACAAAGGACACAAAATTAATCAGGTTAATTCACACAGCCATATGACTTAGATCACTCAGCTGTCCCTTCCCAAAAATTTATGAAAACTATCCCTCGTGTGAAATCCCCGAGCATGTTCATGACCGCAGATGCGGCTATTTGAATAGATTAATTAACACTCTGCAGAGGTTGTACACTTTACCCACACGATACGATCAGTATAGGTAGCACTAATCATAACAAAACTTTTCTGAAACTTCATCTCAACATTGACACTCCTAGTGTGCTTTCCTGTAATACCAATCCAAACACAGAGGTTTAGCATCACACACACCATTGGATAGGGAAGCGACGAACCGTCCCGCGATGCAACTACCTGGTAGTTCACACCTCCACCCTTACACAGAGCGTAGCCTACAGCCTGAGTAATCAATGCCAAGAATCCACAACTTACTAAGTTAGGTCCGTCCAATACCAGGCATGTGGTCGTACAGTAAGGCTTAGTTCAATGGCGCAAAAAGTTAAGTCCTTAATTGACTAAGGCTAGACTTTCAAATTCTAACTATGCCGCACAGATTAATATTTCCCGTTCACACAGTTCCACCAAAGCACATAGTTCACCCACTTGCCTCAGTCTAAATCTTTTCCTATCCTGTTGGTTAAGTGCAACATATGCTATCAACGAGTAATAGCACATAGTACACACAGTTTTATCACATAGTTCCATAGTCACTTAGTCAAATTTATATTTGCAACTCACATGAGATGATGACTCGTAGCATGGCCAAGCAATCTAATCGTATCTAACCAACCCACGTTGGTGCTATAGTAATACTAACTAAATAATGAACCAATCTAGGGTGATAAAAGATTATGACATACAATAGACAAGATGGATAAATAACAAATTGGACTAATAACTAAACCCAAAAATATTTGAATAATTACTTAAAATAAATACAGTAATTTGAATCAAAGTATTTTGAAAACTGGGTTCAATATGATCAAAGGTATAATTTGCCTTGGAATAGATCTGAGTACTAGTCTTGGTCTTGGTGAACTCCTTCTCCAAAATCTTCCGAAGTATCAACGTCTACTCGCAAACGAAGCAAATAAAAAAATAAATAAAATAGAGAATAAAACCAACTCCAAAATTAAATAAAAATATAGGATAAATAGATCTCAAATTTAGATGAATTTATAAATTTGAATGGGCTCAATTAGAGTTAGGATGCAAAAGATATGAACTTTGGAAGTTTGAATCTAAAGAAAATAGCCTAAAAAGGATTTTCTGGATTTATTTTCTGCTCGAAAATCGACTTATGATGCCAGCCCTTAGAATTTCGGAATTAAAAGAAATAAAAAGAAATCTGACATGTGGGACCCACAAGTCAGAGTCACGGTGTATGTGGACTAGGTCTACCCGATCTGGATCGGGGTTTTAATTGGATCTGCCAAGTTGGATCTGACGTGGCCGCCACGTGTGCGACACCTCAGCGAATAGGTGACATGGCAGCACACGTGGATGCCATGTCATCTGATGACATCGGTTCTTGATGACACGCCGTCGCCGGCGACAACGGTGAACAGGGCACAAAGCGGCGGTGGATGCGCAAAAGCTAGAGTGGGTTAATGCGAACCTATTGGTACTGGACTTGGCTCAGGAGGACAACTGTGGTGGCCGGAATTGACGTCGGAGCGGAGAATGAAGGTACGGTCCTTATCGGGGAGGAACACCAACGATGCTCCAGGGTGAGGGAGGGTTGTGCGAGGTTGTCCTGGTGACGAGGATGACGACGGTGTGGTCCACAAAGGCAAAACATCACCAGCGGCGAAGGAATTGAAGTTCCTAGGGGGTGGACAAACCCTAAAACTCGAATCAAGGCGGCGCTAGGGCGGTTGGGGTGGAATTGATCGAGGGTTCGAGATGCGAGGGCGCTGGCGAACCTCGGGGGTGCCTTTTATAGGGCCCGAGCGTGCGGGGTTTGGAAATCCCCAAATCGGGGTTGATACGGGCTCGCCGGTTCTTAGAGGTAGGATAAGATTTGGGATAGGATTCCAACAGAAACGGATATGGGAGGGTTAGAGATTGAGTTTGGCACGATTTCCCGATATGCTTTAGTTGAAGATTTCGGTTTGTCGGACGGAGCTTCTAGAAGTTCCAATGGCGGACACGAGCGGGACTTTGCGAGGAAGATGGCGACATGGAGACGAAAGCTCACGTGAGTCCACTCAACAACGACACTGAGACACGGGCCCACGCGTTAGCGGAACGCGAGTGAGCGCGGGCGTGGGGGCTGGGCCATGCGCGGAGATGGCCCGGAATGAAATAGAAATGGGCGGCTGGGTGGGTTTCTGTCGGGACCCAGTACGATTCGGAACCCCTCGTATCTTGCACTAGTCGAGGATCACGCTAGTGCACACGGGGTTAACATAGGTAAATATCGATCCACTGGCGATAAATAAAGTAAGCGATTAGTTTGAAAACAAATAAGGGTTTTGACCTTATGGTCGAGTTTACACTTATTAAGCCACGCGAGGCTAACAAAGAATAAAGCGATGGCGGAGCGGAAATAACTCCAGCGTAGATCCACCAATTCACCACAGCAACCGCGGGATCGGACTTTAATGAACGATCGGCCTTCGCGAACTCGTCCTCGAAAGCAGGCGTAGACTCCTCCTCTTCTGTAGGTTTGGACGCAAGTTTTACAACAAGCGTGAGTACCCAACCGTACTCGCAAATCATACCACGGAATGCAATGTATAGATGCAGGCTTATTCCAAAGAAAAAGACATCTGTGGTTATTTTGCAGAAATGCAACATTTGCAATTGAATACAAGTAATAGATTGAAAGCATAATTCAAAACAAATAGACAATATTAATTTAACAGTTGTTTTCACAAAGACACATAGCCTAATCAATTTCTTTCACACAGCCATATGACCTAAATCACACAGCTCCCATCCCAACATTTTATGAAAACTACCCCTCGTGTAAAATCCCCGAGCATGTCCATGACCGCGGACACGGCTATTCGAATAGATTGATTAACACTCTGCAGAGGTTGTACACTTTACCCACAAGATATAACTAGTGTAGCAAGCACCAATCGTAACAAAACAGTTCGGAAACTTCATCTCAAACATTGACATTCCCGGTGTGCTTACAAACCGCTATACCGGCTCACATAGAATTGGTATAACACACCGTGGGCGGGGAAGGCGAATCGTCGCGATGCAACCACCAAGTAGTCACACCTCCACTCTGTCACACTGACCTAACCTATCCACGAACATCGATGCCGAGAATCCATAACACTAAGTTAGGCCCGTCCCATACGGGCATGTGGTCGCATGAAGGCTCAGTTCAATGGCGCACAAAGTTAAGTCCTTAATTGACCAAGACAAGACTTCCATTTTCTAACTAAGTCACAAGACCATCATTCCCCTCACATAGACCACCATGTCACACGGTCTCCACTACTTGCCTCGGTCTAAATCCTTTACCACCCGGTTGGTTTTAGTGCAACACATGCCATCACGAAGTAATAACATCTGACACGATTTACACAAAGTTCCATAGTCACTTAGTCATAGTTCATATTTGCAACTTTCATGAGATGTGAGACTCGTAGCATGGCTAAGCAATTGTACTCGCATCTAACCAACCCACGTTGGTGCTATAATATTACCAACTAATAACCAATCTAGGGTGACAAGGAATTATGACATACAAGGCCAAAGTGTGATAGCAATTTGGATAATAACTATGCCCAAAGCATTTAAATAAATAATTAAAGTAGAATGCATTAATTTAACACAAAGTAATTTGAAAACTAGGTTCAAGATGATCAAAGGTATGACTTGCCTTGGAAAAGGTCTATGTACTGGTCTTGATCTTGGGGTGCTCATTCTTCCACAAAATTTCCCGACGAATCGACGTCTACTCGCAAATGAAAAAAAACAAACAAAATAAATAAATAATAGAGGCAAAACAAGCTCCAAAAATTAAATAAAAATCTCAGATAAATAGAGCTTGAATTTAGACAAATTTAGAAATTTGAATGGGCTCAATCGGAGTTCGGATGCAAAAGTTATGAGCTCTGGAAGATTGAATCTAAAAAGAAACCCTAATTTGGATTTTCTGGAATTTCCCGAATTATTTCTCTGAAGAAAAATCGGATTATTGCGCAACGCTGACGTCAGCGAAGAACGTTTGGACGGGGTGACAAACGGCCTGACATGTGGGACCCACATGCCAGTGACTCGGTGCACCGTGAACCAAGTCCACGCCAAATCAGATCTGGGGTTCGGTGGATCGTGCCGCGCGGCTCGGCGTGGACCAATCACGGGCGACACATCGGCGGCTGGCGACTCGGCCGCGACGCGCACAGCCGCGGGCCACGATGCGGCGCCACGCGAAGCGACACCTGTGCACACGGGCTGAGGTGGCGAGCCACGCGGCCTGACACGTCAGACCGACGGCGACACGGCTCGGAAACCAACGGCAACGGCGGCTCCGGCTGGCGGTGAGTGGTACCGGCGTGTAGAGGCGTTATTGCGAACCTACTAGTGCAGCGCCGGGTGCTCGGGGTGGGCGGTGGCGGCCGTGGCGAGCTTCGGAGCGGTGGAGAGGTTCGGTATTGTCGGATGGAGGCTCGGTGGGATTTGGCGGCGGCGAAGACTCACGGAGGTAGGCGAGGTGACGGCAAACCCAGCGGTGCACTCGAGGATGACGCGCGACATCGGCGGTGGCGCAAAGCGGAGAAGAAGACCGGCGGAGAAAACCTAAAACTCAGGTGCGGCGCTAGGGCTCTCGGGGCGAGGTGGGTGGCAGCTCTTGCGGAGGTGCAGGCGATCCTCGGGGGCCTATTTATAGAGGTTGGGGTGCTCGGGATAAGGAATCCCTAAATCGAGTCCGAGAAGAACACGAAAACGATTTCGGAAATCGGGGATAGGATTTGATTCGAGATACGATTTTACGAAAGCGCAAGTGCGGAGAGGTTAGGGATAGAATTTGGCGTTTTCTAGAAGGGCTTTAGTTGGAAAGGTTGCATTGTCGTGCGGGCTTGGAGCTTGGAAGCATGGCGGACGGCTCGGCGCTCGCGAGGAAGACGGCGATGCGGGAAGGCGGCGACTGGCGTGCGGGGCCCACGCGTCAAGACAGAGGAGGCGGCGCGGCGAGCCTCAGCGCGAGTTGGGCATAGCGGGCATGCGCGGAAAAGAAGTTGGTGGGAAGATTCTTACCGAGAGGATTTCGATATTTTAAATAGCTTTTCTATTTTAGAAAAAACCGAGAAAATCAAATGAGCAATAGAAAATAGCAAATGAACTCAGAAAAATTCTAGAAAAATCTAGAAAATGTATCTGAGCACATAGAACCCAAATAAAATAGTTCTGGCTATTGTTCATGTTGGGATTATGCACATTAAATATTTTTGGTTCTAAAGTCCAATATTAAGCTTTGGAATTAAAATCAAATAAATCCAAATGGTGAATTTTCTCCCTACTAACTATTTAAAAGATTTTTAAGCTCAGAAAATTGGGGTGTTACAGTTTGGCCCAAAGAGGTTTTCTGAGATTTTAATTAGTTTTCTAATTTGGAAAATACGAAAAATTCAAATAAGGAAAGCACATAGAACCCAAATAAAATAGTTTTGACAACAGTTCATGTTGAAATTATTCATATTAAATTGTTTTGTTACTAAAAGTCCATATTAAGTTTTTGAATTAAATTCAAATAAAATCAAATAGTGAATTTTCTTCCTATTAACTATTCAAAAGATTTTTAAGACTCAAAAAATTAGGATGTTGCAAGCGGCTTGTTGGCCCATTCAGAGATGACAAGGGAGTCTAACTGGCCAGCCAATGCAAGCTCAACACAAAACCTGAACCGCCGATTTGGGAACCAATGTCAAAAGATTAAGCAATAGTGCTCATCGTCGGCGGCGGCAAGCCCATGGCTTGCTGCATGTAGAGAGATGAGGAGAATGCAGTACCAAATGTCCAACAAAAGCAACATTGGTATTTTAAAGAGTTTCTTGGTTTCATGACGTCAAAAGAGGCAAGTTTTTGCAATGGTATTTTTCGGAACTTGTAATTTTATAGTGGTAGTTATCCACTTAACCCTAGTATAAATAAGGTGCTTTTTGAAATGACTTGCTAGCGATCGTACACATACCTGTTGTTGCTTTTTTTTAAAAAAAAACAATCAAATATCGTATCTCACCTTTTAATTTATTTTGAGATTTGTTTCAAATTCTAAAAATGCCGCACAGATTAATATTTCCCGTTCACACAGTTCCACCAAAGCACATAGTTCACCCACTTGCCTCAGTCTAAATCTTTTCCTATCTTGTTGGTTAAGTGCAACATATGCTATCAACGAGTAATAGCACACAGTACACACAGTTTTATCACCTAGTTCCATAATCACTTAGTCAAATATATATTTGCAACTCACATGAGATGATGACTCGTAGCATGGCCAAGCAATCTAATCGTATCTAACCAACCCACGTTGGTGTTATAGTAATACTAACTAAATAATGAACCAATCTAGGGTGATAAAAGATTATGACATACAATAGACAAGATGGATAAATAACAAATTGGACTAATAACTAAACCCAAAAACATTTGAATAATTACTTAAAATAAATGCAGTAATTTGAATCAAAGTATTTTGAAAACTGGGTTCAATATGATCAAAGGTATAATTTGCCTTAGAATAGATCTGAGTACTAGTCTTGGTCTTGGTGAACTCCTTCTTCTCCAAAATCTTCCGAAGTATCAACGTCTACTCGTAAATAAAGCAAATAAAAAAATAAATAAAATAGAGAATAAAACCAACTCCAAAAATTAAATAAAAATATCAGATAAATAGATCTCAAATTTAGATGAATTTAGAAATTTGAATGGGCTCAATCGGAGTTAGGATGCAAAAGATATGAACTTTGGAAGTTTGAATCTAAAGAAAATACCCTAAAAAGGATTTTCTGGATTTATTTTCTGCTCGAAAATCGACTTATGATGCCAGCCCTTAGAATTTAGGAATTAAAAGAAATAAAAAGAAATCTGACATGTGGGACCCACAAGTCAGAGTCACAGTGTATGTGGACTAAGTCTACCCGATCTGGATCGGGGTTTGAATTGGATCTGCCAAGTTGGATCTGACGTGGCCGCCACGTGTGCGACACCTCAGCGAATAGGTGACATGGCAGCACACGTGGATGCCATGTCATCTGATGACGTCAGTTTGCTGATGACACTTCTGGTCGTCGGCGACAACGGTGAACCGGGGCACAAAGGCGACGGTGGATGTGTGCAAAAGCTAGAGTGGGTTAATGCGAACCTATTGGTACTGGACTTGGCTCAGGAGGACAACTGTGGTGGCGAGTGCGTCGGAGCGGAGAAGCGAAGTGCGGTCCTTATCGGGGAGGAACACCAACAATGCTCCAGGGTGAGGGAGGGTTGTGCGAGGTTGTCCTGGTGACGAGGATGACGACGGTGTGGTCCACAAAGGCAAAACATCACCAGCGGCGGAGGAATTGAAGTTCCTAGGGGGTGGACAAACCCTAAAACTCGAATCAAGGCGACGCTAGGGCGGTTGGGGTGGAATTGATCGAGGGTTCGAGATGCGAGGGCGCTGGCGAACCTCGGGGTGCCTTTTATAGGGCCCGAGCGTGCGGGGTTTTGAAATCCCCAAGTCGGGGTTGATACGGGCTCGCCGGTTCTTAGAGGTAGGATACGATTTGGGATAGGATTCCAACAGTAAGCGGATATGGGAGGGTTAGAGATTGAGTTTGTACGATTTCCGATATGCTTTAGTTGAAGATTTGGTTTGTCGGACGGAGCTTCTAGAAGTTCCAATGGCGGACACGCGCGGACTTTGCAGGAAGATGGCGACATGGAGGCGAAAGCTCACGTGAGTCCACTCAACAACGACATCGAGACACGGGCCCAGCGTTAGCGAAGCAGTGGCGCGAGCGTGGGCAGGTGGGCCATCTTGCGAGATGGCCGGAATGAAATAGAAATGGGCCGACCGGGTGGGTTTCGGCCCAAAGAGGTTTTCTGATATTTTAATTAGTTTTCTAATTTGGAAAATACCAAAAATTCAAATAAGCAAAGCACATAGAACCCAAATAAAATAGTTTTGACAACAGTTCATGTTGAAATTATTCATATTAAATTGTTTTGTTACTAAAAGTCCATATTAAGTTTTTGAATTAAATTCAAATAAAATCAAATAGTGAATTTTCTTCCTATTAATTATTCAAAAGATTTTTAAGACTCAAAAAAATTAGGATGTTGCAAGCGGCTTGGTCCATTCAGAGATGACAAGGGAGTCTAAGTGGTCAGCCAATGCAAGCTCAACACAAAACCTGAACCGCCGATTTGGGAACCAATGTCAAAAGATTAAGCAATAGTGCTCATCGTCGGCGGTGGCAAGCCCATGGCTTGCTGCATGTAGAGAGATGATCAGAATGCAGTATCAAATGTCCAACAAAAGCAACACTGGTATTTTAAAGAGTTTCTTGGTTTCATGACGTCAAAAGAGGCAAGTTTTTGCAATGGTATTTTTCGGAACTTGTAATTTTATAGTGGCAGTTATCCACTTAACCCTAGTATAAATAAGGTGCTTTTTGAAATGACTTGCTAGCGATCGTGCACATACCTGTTGTTGCTTTTTAAAAAAAAAAAACAATCAAATATCGTATCTCACCTTTTAATTTATTTTGAGATTTGTTTCAAGCATTGCAGTTATACCTGTTGTTAACATTAATAATTATTTCGCAAAAATAATTGACGGTCAAAATAGGTTTTTTTTAAAAATATTTAGAATATAAAGCTAACATTAATAAAGAAAAACTGGCGAACAACACTAAATACTACTACTAAAATATTTCTTGCTGGCCTCCTCTTACGTCTTAGAGACGGTGCAAAGTACGGAGTACGTCAACAGTGTAAGTTTATTAGAGGCCGTGCAAAGGAAGACTTCGAGAGTCTTGGAGAGATGTGCGCGCGAGACAGCGTAACGGAGTTGCACCATTTTAAAATATTACTTAGAATCCATTTTAAAAGTATTCTGTGAATCGCTTTCAATGCTGCCATAGAACATTGTCAAACAAGCTAGATTCGTACTGGATTCACCCAGGATTTTTCCCATTCATGGAACATAGTAATTTAATGGGCTGTATTTGCTTATTGGCCATCGTGGGATACACCATGATTTAATGGGGATATGTCGGAATTTGATGGGCTTGTTCAGCACATAAGAATTTAGCAGAAAACAGCTCAATTTCTACGTACATCTACCGTATGGCTAGCTGTTTGTAAAATGGACCTGATGGAGTAGCATCCAACCAAGCAGCCCCAGGTTCGGAGTATGCATGGAGTAGTAGACTAGTAGTTAGCTGTGTCATAAAGAGTTTGCTTCGTTACCCCTTGCCACCCCGTTTACTCCATCGGTTCTTGTTTGCGTATAATCTTGAAATGCGTGTAGCTAACCTTTTAAAACTTCGATCACGTAGAAATGGTATTATTAGCTTTGTCATAAAAATATTTTTATATTATTATATTTTTAATAATTTTTAATAATATATAATTAAAAAACTACCATCTCCATTCAGAAATATATGTGTTTTAGAAAACGTGCAGTCAAATATATCTAATTTTGACTAATAATATATGAAATAATATTTAGATTGGAGATGAGTGAATAGTATCATTATCTTTGTCATGATAAATATTTTTATAATAAAATATTTTTATAATTTTTACTGACATAATTATATGAAAATTAATGGTAAAAAGTAAAGACCGTGCCAATATCCAACACAACATATTCTTGAACCGAAGGAGTAATGTCGGGACCCGAAAATACATCTCAGAAACCCTCTGTGTATTCTGAACTAGTCTCAGATCAGTAGCTAGCTCACATAAGAAAACAGTGATGAAATACCATCCATTTATTCGATTTAACTAAAAAGATCTCCAAGTAACAAATAATAATAATAATAACTGGACCTTATGGTCAACGTTTACTTAACTTGCCATGCAGGGCTAAAGAAACAAATAAACTCTTGCAGCAGAACGAAACTCTTCAAATGACCAATCAACATGCCCACAGGTAATCGAGTGGAGAAACACATCCTAATCTGCAAAACATTCATGGTCTTCCTAGTAGAACTCGGAGTTCTCTGGTTCTTCTGTGGAGATTTGATGAACCCGAAGGTTCGATTTGTTGGCCCGATCTTTCGATGAGAACGATAGGTTCGGTAGGCGTCGCTCAACTCACACGATCCTAGCTACGAACACGCAAGGCTCGAAACCACGCAATCGCTGAACTGTTCGACAAGTCGTTATCAACCGTGCACGAATACCCGGTTGACCTTCCTGCATACACCGAAGAAGCACGCAAGAACAAGATTAAGCAATCTGAAATTGTAAATAGGAATTAAAGTATTGAATTGAGTTGGGATTCTGAATAAGGATCTTAATTGGGTGGTCTAGCCGACACACGCAAAAGATTCAAGTTGCAACGAAGGCAAACTAAACATAAACAAAATCCAAGAAAACTAGAGGGAGTGTGACCTCCTTAAATAGGGGATGAGGAGCCACACATCTAATAGAACTAAGGGGGTGGGACTAATCTCACAGATTACTGTTCACGTAAACAGTAATAGCACCCTGTGTGGTCCACGGCGAGATGGGTCAAGTTCAGTATGATTACAAGGCCCAGATTGGCCTAAACAAGTGATATGACGTCTTCTTTTGATGATTACGATCAGTCCATAAGGAATTTGAAGGTGAGACTGGATCCATTGGAAAGAGGACGAAATAAGGTTTCAATCAAGTACTCATGGACCTCCAACGGACTCCGTATGTGAAAGTTATGTCATTTTAAGTTGGTGTTGTCGGGATGATTCTAGAGGCGGCGGATTCCAAAGCGGGTCCATTTCGAGCTGCTTACTTGTCTTGGACCAAAAGTGACATGGCGCTGCACATATATATATATATATATATATATATATTTCATCATTAGGTAGCATCATATAATTCATATAATATAAAGACACTCCTAAAAACAAGCTCACCTGATAATTTAAGTGAAGCGTACGAGCTCTTATAATTGGAACAGTAAGCATAGCAAATATGGTTGTATCCATAGGGGCCATGTCCTCATCATTCTCCCTTTCTTGAAAACAAAGCCGTCCTCGGCTTTTGATAAGCTGAAAATAGGGTAACAAAGAAGCCAAAGTGTATGCATGGTATATGTATATGTCATCTGTTTTAACGGTTCTTCGTTGTTGCACAATTAATGTTAGACGACAGCAGTGATCATAAAAGATCATTGTATTATTACCCTAAGAATAATCATATATGTTAATGAGCAAAACAAAATTTCTCACATAGCAATTATTGCAACTAGTTTTGCAAATATAAGTGAAGTATTTATGCAATTCAACTCTCTGAAGTTGTAACCTTGCAGTGGTAGCACATATGGGCAAATCTACAACTTTGGAATCAACCAAAGTTCATCCATATTATTAGATTTCAATGGAGCAATAGAAAAATCATCTAGCAAGGGTGAAAGGATGTGTAAATTCTTCCATACTTCAACATCTTGATGCAGATTGTCCACACTAGATGGTGCAACAAGAGATAAACACATGGGCATTGAATGAATACTAAATTTTAATTTTCTCTCATAATGAACAAGATTCTGCACATAATAATTATTGTTCAAAACAGCAAGCTTCAATTCATCCATGTAATCACAAGTTATGCATATTCGATAAACAAGAAATTGATTGTCTACACCATAATCTCCAATCAAATTAAACTTATACCCAGGGGTGTAGGCACTAGACAAGCATTTTGAACATGCGATTTCAGAAACTCCATAGCATGTGACAATTTCATAGGTGGATTCAACATAATATAACATAAAGAGTCAGTAGGAGAAATTCTAGTCAAAACGTCTTTATGTCTAACCAATTCCACATGATCATTGTATGTGATTAAATCATCACATGACTCATTCAAAACAGCATGCAATTCAATTATTTCAGCACATGGTGCACTCAACTCTGTTGGCAAATCAATCAAATTATCACAGGATTCATGCAAATTCTCAATAATATCAGATTCTGTAGCTAGGAAATTAATTTCTACCTTCTCAGTACTAGATTCATCCACCTCATGTGATGCAGTGGTTTCTACTACAATTTGATTTTCCCTTTGCTCAATGATACTAGGCATGAAATCATGGTTATTGTTCTTAGGTTGAGTGTTCAAATCAGTACCTTTGGTATTACCTTGTAGGATCGCCTCGATGATGTTGATGATCTGAAATTAGTGAGTAGTTAAAAGATTTTCCATCCTCTTCTTGCTCCAGCTCAATTAACAATGAGCGAGCCATGGGTGCAAGACAACGAGATAGAATAACGCCCAGCAGATAGAGGGCGGCCATCATGGTAGATGCAAGCGGGAGAAGCAATCGAAGATGATCTTGATGCAGAGGTTTGTACCGTGCGCTTATTTGTTTCATGTACACGTGAAGGTGTAGTGGAAGTAGAGCGAAAGAGCACGAACGATCTTGGATTATCGCCCTGTACTTCTTTTTCAACTTGGCAAGCAAGACGAAACAAGCGAGTGACGAGTGGGAGGTTTATAAACAAGTTTATTCCGAATTTGATGGTTTAATCCTCCTAGAAATCTAGTTATCTTCGCATCTTGATTTCTTCTAAACCACAACGAGACAAAGCGGTTTGCAAATCTTGATAATAATCCTCTGAACTACTACCTTATCTTAAGCGTTGCAATTTATTGAGCAATTCACGAGAATAATATGAAGGTACAAATCTAGGTCTCATTGCTCTCTTCAAATCATTCCATGTTCTAGGTATGTTCTGATTAGTACGACAGTATTCACTCCACCAAATAGATGCAAAATCATAAAACTCACGGGTAACTGACCTAACTTTTAGATGATCAAGAAATTCATGGCATGCAAATAATTGTTGTACATCTAATTCCCATGTGAGATAAGCATCAGGATCATAATTCCCAAGCAAAGAGGGTACCGTGAAGTTAATTTTATGAGACATACTATCACTATCATATACCTCCCGTGGTGAAAAAACTTGCCTCAAGTGTGTATCTTCCTCGTTCACTATCTTGCACTCCCGTCCAACAGTTCGAAGAAGAGGTGGATATATCTTACAATCTTTACGTGAATCGCCATAGTTAGTAGAAAATAAGGAAACAAATCACAAGTATATGTCCCTATCAACTACTAGGTTCGGAGGTTCAACCAAGTCACTCACACTCAAGTTTATACCCAGTTCTTACAAGTTCTTACCAATGCAAACAAGGAAGTGGTACAACAGGTGGTGGTTCGTGATACTCTCACTTGCGATCACCCAACGATTGCAAGGAACGACACTCTTGAGTTAGTAGGAAGTGGAGCTTGGAAGGCTTCAATATGGTAGCAAGGATCAGCAATAATCAAAACAGTTAATGCAAGTTGAAAGATTGTTCAAAGTACTAGCCAATGTTGTCGATCCTAGCCTAATCAAAGCTAGCTAATCAAAGCCCTATGAAGAGAAGTGTATGCACGCTTTGCATAGCGATCAATATGACTTGATGCAAGCAAGGAAAGCCTCACAACAAGTACTAGGAGAGACGTTAGCCAACTACTCAAACTTTTTCTAAGGGCACAAGATTGTTCGCGTGATGTAGAGCACAAAAACAGCAATATCGATGCACGCAAAAAGCCCTATAGATTGAGCATAAACAATAGCTAGTCTCAAATGATGAAAAAAAAGTTTTATATGGCTTATATATGCTTGTTTGAAAGGTTTCGACGAGATCTACAACTTTGCAGTTGAGGTGAACTCCAAATTCCGAAAGGAAGATTGAAATAAAAGGCAAAAACAGAAACCGAAAACTTGCGACGCGAATTTGGGGCCGAAGATGGCCGATTTTGGGGCACCTGGAGAGAGACTAGTGGCAAATATGCGCCTCGTCATTAGCTTCAAAACGAGCACAAGAACGTCAAAAACGGACACTGTATGCAAAAGTTATGCCCGTTTTACTGAATTCTACTCGGACTCGAATCCGTCTCGGGTTTAAATTTGAAACTGGTATATCTTTCAAACCCGTGGGCCAAACTTGCTGAAATTTTTTGTGGAAGCTTTTGGTTATATGTAGAAGGTCTCCACCAATTTTCATGCACTTTTATTTTCTCTTTTTTTTTTTACCGCGGCTTTTGTTCTATGCGGTTGCCTCTTTTTCCTTCTAATATTTGGTGGCCCTAGGGTTTATCATGAAGTCTAAATAATATCAATTCTCTCAAAAGATTACAGCAACCCTCTCTTTTTCAGATGAACAACAGAAGAATTTTCTAGTTTTGGTGCGGATTAGAGGAGTTTTAACCACAATTTTCTATTTTAGATGCAAAAACTAAGACCCTAAACGAACGATCAAGCGACGCAAAGGAAACACGAGATGCAACTAGACAAAGACTAACTAGACAATAACTAGAACCAGAAATCAGCAACTAGACACGACGATGCAACCAATGATTCAACAAGCAAAATACCGAAAAGAAAATTGCAATGGCTCATTGGTTCGGTATGGATGATAGATGCGAATTTTTAGGTAATTTTCGGACTCTAGGTATGAAAAATAAATCTACTACTAAGTACCGATTTCTCAAGAAGAAGTAGCTCGATACCACGATGAACGAAGGTTCGATTTGTTGGCCCGATCTTTCGATGAGAACGATAGGTTCGGTGGCGTCGCTCAATTCTCACGATCCGGCTACGAACACGCAAGGCTCGAAACCACGCAATCGTTGAATCGTTCGACAAGTCGTTATCAACGCGGCACGAATACCGGTTGACGACCACTGAAGTCGATTCTCGCATACACCAAGAAGCACGCAAGAACAAGATTAAGCAATCTAAAATTGCAAATAGGAATTAAAGTATTGAATTGAGTTGGGATTCTGAATAAGGATCTTAATTGGGTGGTCTAGCCGACACACGCAAAAGATTCAAGTTGCAACGAAGGCAAACTAAACATAAACAAAATCCAAGAAAACTAGAGGGGGTGCGACCTCCTTAAATAGGGGATGAGGAGCCACACATCTAATAGAACTAAGGGGGTGGGACTAATCTCATAGATTACTGTTCACGTAAACAGTAATAGCACCCCCAGGTGGTCCACCGGCAGATGGGCCAAGTTCAGTATGATTACAAGGCCCAGATTGACCCAAACAAGTGATATGACGTCTTCTTTTGATGATTGCGATCAGTCCAGAAGGAATTTGAAGGTGAGACTGGATCCATTGGAAAGAGGACGAAATAAGCTTTCAATCAAGTACTCATGGACCTCCAACAGACTCCGTATGGGAAAGTTATGCCTGTTTTAAGTTGGTGTTGTCGCTGATTCGGAGGCCGAACTGGATTCCAAAACGGGTCCACTGAATCGCTTGCTTGTCTTGGACCAAAAGTGACATGGCGCTGCACATATATATATTTCATCATTAGGTAGCATCATATAATTCATATAATATAAAGACACTCCTAAAAACAAGCTCACCTGATAATTTAAGTGAAGCGTACGAGCTCTTATACTTGGAACAGTAAGCATAGCAAATATGGTTGTATCCATAGGGGTCATGTCCTCATCAAGATTAAGCAACACAGGGCGCAAAGCCATAAGTACTTTGAATATACTCAGCAAGCCGTGAGGAAATGTATACAAATAGTATTCATGTAAGGCTTGAACAAAAGTTAGTTGTATGACTCTTTTGCATAAAACAGTATTTACGATAAATACAATAAATAGATTGAAATGCGTAATTTGAAAACAATAATAAGTAATTAAACAATTCTTTGAACCACCAGTGAACTTTCCTATTCACTTCCCAACCAAACCAACGATAAGTGAATTCCCCATTCACCAATCGACACAGACCACCAAGTGAATGACCTATTCACCAAACGAACATTATATTCATCAAGTGAACTTCCCATCCACACTCGACTCATTTTTGAAGAAACTCTATCTCCGTGTGAAATCCCGAGCACGTCCATAACGCAGCACGGCTATTCGAATAGTTTTACACTCTGCAGAGGTTGTACAGCTTGACCCACAAGAGATAGATCAACTTATAATGTCAAGTATTTTACGCTTCCGTAGACGTGCGACTAAGTGATCATCACAAGGCTTTTACAAGGCTCCTTCTTAACCCAGTTCTGCCCGCTAAGGTTTCAACACTGAATGTCTTCCCGACCAGGCAGGGCCCCCCTCTTGCGCCACCGTGAGAATACGTTTTCCACGACTCACACTTCACATGACAGAACCGAAATTAAGACATTGCTAATTATTCAGCCAGGCCCGTCCCATCAGGCATGTGGTTGTACGGTTAAGGCCCAGTTTAATGGCGCACAAGATTAAGTTCTTGACAAGTTACTCAGGCGAGACTACCACAAACCCACGACATGTTCCATCCACATCCCCACTATCCACCAACCACTCGCCCGAGCGAAAACCATTTTGTTTAATCAAAACCAATGATATACTCTGTCATGGCTCCCAAATTTTAACAAGAATAGCTCACCACCACGATTCCATAAATCATTAAGTCAAAATTAATTATCATTATGACACATGTGATGACAAACCCATCGTAACTAAGCTGAACTAAGCATCAATACGATACCCATGTTGGTGATACAAATATATCCAACTAAAATTACCCATTCTAAGGTGACAAAGGATTCATGGCATTCAAATAGTCAACGGAGGCATAATGACAACAGGTAATAACTAATCACAAAACCATTTATATAAAGATAGCATGCAATTGTATAAAACAATATACTTTTGAAATCATGGGTTCAATATGATCAAAGAACCACGACTTGCCTGAGAATAAATCCAGAGATTGATCTTGATCTTGGTATGCTACTCCTTGCTCGAGGCTTCCCGAAGTATCAACATCTACTCGCAAACAAGCAAATAAACCAAATAAATAAATAACAGAGAGAAAACAAACTCTAAAAATTAAATAAAAATCTCAGATAAATAGATCTTGAATTTAGATAAATTTAGAAATTTGAATGGACTCAATCGGAGTTCGGATGCAAAAGATATGGGCTTTGGAAGATTGAAACCCTAAAGAAATACCCTAAATTGGATTTTCAGATTATCCCGAATTATTTTTCTATTGGAAATTCCGGAATATGACGTCGGCTGACGTCAGCGGAGGACGTTCGGACAGGACGAAGACAACCTGACAGGTGGGTCCCACTTGGAAGTGGCTAGGCTCACGGTGGACTAAGTTCACACAAGATCGGATCTGAGATTGGTAGGTGAGGTGGCACACGGGCGCTGACATGGCTGACGACGAGGCGACACGCGGGTGCCACGCGAGCAACCGAGGGTGATGTGGCAGCTGGTTGGCAATGACGAGGCTGGTGATGTCAGCGTTGCCGGCGAGGGCTACTGGACCGGCCGACAACGGCGAGCGGTGACGCGGCAGCGATGGTGAGTGCACGCAACAGGTAAAACTCGCTATTGCGCTCACATCGGTACGGTTTTTGGCTCTGGAGGTTGACGAGGAGCACCGAAGTTTGCGATGGAGCGGAGGACGACGACGGCTATTGTCGGGAACAACAACCAGCGGTGCTCCGGCCCAAAAGGGAGATGCTCGAGGTAGCTCTTGCGACGAGGATGACGGTGGCGTAGTCCACGGAAACGGAGCACTGACGGCGGCGACGGAATTCAAGTTCTTAGGGTTTCGGTGAAAAACCCTAAAGCTCGAATAGCGGTGGCTCAGATTGATCTAAGGCGAAATTGAGCAGGGGTTTGGTTTGAGGGTGTTCTCGCGATCCCGGGGTGGCTTTTATAGGGGTCGGGCGTGGTCGAGGTGGCATGAAGGCGGCGGAGTCCATCTCGGAACCGAAAAGGGGATAAGGAAATTCGGAAGATTGAGATACGATTCGAAGAAGATAAGAGATAGGATTAGTTGCGGGGAGATAAAGGATTTAAACGGCCGTATTAGCGACGGATTCCCGGATTTGGAAGTCCATTGTCGGACCGAGCTCGAACAAGAGGAAGGATGGCGTTGTCGGGGCGTCACGCGAGAAAAGGGAGGCGGGAGGTAGAAGACGATGGCGCGGGCCCACCTGGCGACGAGAGGAGCGAAGGGAGGGCGGGCTGGACTGCGGCGGAAGCAAAGGCCAAGCGGGCTGGGCCGAGCAGCGAAGGAGATGGGCCAAGAGGTTAAGGTTTGAGCCCAAGGAAGATTCTGAGATTATTATTAGTTTTTCTTTTTAGAAAATAGCAGAAAAGCCAAATGGCAATTAGAAAATAGAAAATGCACTTGGAAAAATTCTAGAAAATTTATCCAAACACATAGAATCCAAATAAAATAATTTTGATAATAGTTGATGTTGACATTATTCATATTAAATTGCTTTTGAACTCTGAAAATTCATATTAAGCTTTAGCAGAAAAAATCCAAATAATTATTTTTCTTTTAAAACTTCAAAACAGATCAAATTTTTGGGGTGTTACAAGTAATAGGCAAAGATAAGTATTGAAAACCATATTGATATTCGTGTTGATATCCAAAACGTGTTAAAAAAAAAAAAGTACTTCTTACCACTTGCGAGCCGTTGTTACTGCCATGCAGTAATAAATTGGCGACAGCAATGAGCTGTTTTTCTTGTAGGGGTCAAAGCTGACAGCAACGGAGGTTTGTTCAAGGACAATTAAAAGATGCCGTGCACTACTGCACTGAGCAAATAACAAACCACCAGCAGCAGCAGCAGCAGCCGCCAGCTGTGTGTACCGGTAGAATTTGCTTCTAAACTAGTAGTAGGAGTACTAGTTGAAGCACAGTTTCTGTGTCTGTTTGGCCAAACTGACATTAGAGTGTAATCAATATAATACTAGTAAGTATAGTAACTTTTGTTAAGTTACTCGATCTAGCATGATAAGTTTTGCCAAAATGGGTTTCCAAGTTAAACACAAACATGACAAATTGTGTGGCTACTTTTAGTGCAATTGTACTAAATTTGTTTTGGTGAAGTAGCTTCGATACCGCTTGTTACGGCAAGAGAGGTGAAACACGTCTTGTTATAGTGGTGTTGAAATCAGCTTTAGGAGGCGCTAGTGATTTGTTTTTCTTGTTGGCAACACCTATTTCTCACTTATTTCAATGCTCCCCTGCAACATGATTAGGGGAAAACCAATTTATTAGCATGATGCCTAACAGAAAAGGATGGATTATTCACTTTGATTTAAAAAAACAAAATGACCTTCACATGATTTAAGTGACAAGATTTCAAGATAGAAGTGTGTAGAGAAAATATTTAACATTCTATCTTTTAGTCCAAATCATTGATTACGAACTTTAATTCTATCTTGTCTTCCACACTAAATAGGTTCAAATATAACATCCACGGGCCATGGTTTAATCATCATTAGGGTTCACAAGAATGAGGGTTACACATTTTTTTCCTTTTTCGAAAAAATTCTAACGTATTTCTCTTTTTTTAGCATCTATGAAATACATGACATCGGTTTTCGTTATATAATAAGGACTGCATTTCAAATTTGTCAACTTGTCTGAGAAATTTTAATTTCTAATTATAGAGATGGTTCTTCTCACTGCAACATCTGGTGTTTATAATTAGTAGAGGCATGGGGCGTTGTGCAGATCATTAGACTTGTGCCTTTTATATTAACAAAGTCTAACCTTACGCTTCCTTTTCTAGTACCCCATAATACTACTCCGTCCTCCCTGGCTGTAGTACTCCTACAGTCCCACTCGTTAACCACAGGAAAAGACACTGCTCACAGTGCATGCCTTGCAGATTCATTTTTGCACTTCTACTCGCAAAGTTGCAAGGTGTGCCTTCCAAGGCATGTATGTTTTCCTTTACCCTCTTTCTGTTCTCCTCCTGGTCAAACTTGCTAAACTTTAACTATTAATATATTTTCTAATATTTAAATTGAACACATGAAAATTGTATGTATAGATTTGTTTCGAAAAGATTTATCATAAAAGTATAATTTTGTTAGATTTTATAATTCTACTATAATTTTTTTAGGTTTAGAGACCAAAGTTGTGTTTTAGAGACCGTATAAATGTTCAAAACAACATTCTTTTGTGACTGAAAGAGTAATTAACTTGTCAACGACATGTTTCATCGTATCTTATGATACAGTACTTGCTTGCCTTGGGAGTTTTCTAATCTTTCGTTATTATTTATGTGAACGTTTGATTATGATTTTCATGAATTTGAACCCTTAACCTATAGGTTGTGAACATTAAGATGACTACATCAATCTGTTGTCCTAGCTTCTAAAGAAGATTCTCTCCAACGACGGCTTCACACACGCAAGCCGAGACATAAAAATAAGATGCAGGTCCTGTTTGGTTCATAGCCATTTGCCTTAGCTGAAGTTAGTCAAAGTGTGGCTTGTCATAGAAAGTGTGACCAACAAAATACAAACCACAAGTATGGCAATGTTAGTAAAAAATAAGTCTATGACGCGTGGATCATACTGCTAATAAAGTGTGACAAGCCATAGTTATGACAGTGAACCAAACATATACCTAACCAAACCAGCTGTGCACAATTAAAGTTCGGTGTGATAAAGTTAGGCTTCAAAGTTCAAATCAAACATACCCATACTGTAACATGTTCAAACAACCAGATGTCATGCATTGTGGAGTAAAAAGAAGATTGACGGTATGCATTTTTTTTTTTAAAAAAAAGAGCTGGCGGCCGAAGATGTCGTGCGTTGCATTGTTAATCCACTTGAGGGTACGTATTTTTTAGAGGATGAGGGTACGTACTTACGAGCTTCAATTATGCAGCTTCGTGAACATTATGAATCTCCTTTTTTTTAAAAAAAAAAAACTTATACTAATTTTTAGGCCCAATGTATGGACCCAAAACTAATATCTATTGACTAATGGGCTGCAAGGACGGCCCAGTTCCCACTCCAACTTTTATTTTTCCTTTTTTGAATAGATTTCACCAACAGTACCTCTTTTTTATTCAATGTCCCAGAGAAGTCCTTATGTTTTCAATTTCATCAATTGAGTCCCTCTTTTATGTCGATTGCTCTAAATCAGCTCCTCTTTTTTCAATGTCGATCAGGGTGGACCCTCTTTTATGAAATTAATTTCAGATATTACATTGTGAAGTTCATGAGCAATCCACCAAATTAAAATACTTATTAAGGTTAGGAAATTGAAAACAACAAAAAACTATAATATAAATTGGTGAAATAAAATCCAAAGCCACAACAAAAGTTTACAGAAATCCAATATGAAGTTCTAAAAATGAATTTGAAAAATATATTTCAAAATTTTAAGAAATATTATTTTATGAACATTATAATTACCTTCAAAATTGCGTTATTAAATAAGTGAAAACCATACATATGCGTCCATTATCTGCGATTGGCCATACTAACCTACATGTATGGATGCAAAAATTGCACAATTGCACAATTTCATAATTTAGTTAATTGTTTTGGAAAATTTGACGGCCATAATTTTATAAAAAAAAATACATGTTTTTAAAATTATTATGTTTAGCAAGAAAAGACCCAATTGACACAGTTTTTTGTTTGAGATAACTATTCCGCTGGCAAGACACACTCAAGTCAGGAATTGAACTCACAGCCACAGCCCAGACGCGACGACTTCGAATTGCGTAGGTCCACGGACCACGATCTATCTATTCAGACGCACCTGTGAGTGCGTCACGAAATGGTCTCCGAACTAAACTAAAAACTCGCAAGGGAAAAATAATACCCTCCCAACAAAACATAATAAGATCAGTTCAGTAGCGAGAGAAGCAGAGGGTTAAACGTCAGAGCCACTGCGAGTGCGAACTCGACACCGCGGCACCCGAAAGCAGCCGCGGACGTCAGGCGCAATCGCGGCCGTCAGAGTCACCGCGAACTCGACACCGCGGACCTGAAAGCAGCCGCGGACGTCAGGCGCAATCGCGGCCGTCAGAGCTACCGCGAACTCGACACCGCGGCACCTGAAAGCAGCCGCGGACGTCAGGCGCAATCGCGGCCGTCAGAGCTACCGCGAACTCGACACCGCGGCACCTGAAAGCAGCCGCGGACGTCAGGCGCAATCGCGGCAGCACCCGACGTTACGTTCGAATAATCGAAAGAGGACGTGCAGACAACCACAAGGCGTCCCGTCTCGTCGATCTCCCTGAATCTCCATGCATTTGCGAACGGCGACGGAGGGAGGGAGGGGACAAGGCGGCCGCACGCACGAATCATTTCGCACGAGCGAAAAGAGCGCACCATTGTGGCCGGGACGCAATGGTCTACCCATTGTAACATTAAAATCCACGTCTTTCGCCTTTCATCTCATCACCAAACGTAATTACGTAAGCATATTGAACATGAGTCCCTCCCATCGTCTTTGGACTCGACGGGCAATGTCACTAGCTAACTGATTACGATCTATTAAATTGACATGCTAAAACAATGCTATCTTGTACAAAAGCCCGCTTTGATACGTAATCCCAAATGGTGCGAAGTGAAGAGGTCCGGGAAAATGCCGTGTTATTGGAAACGGGGATAAAAAGCTACGATGCGAGTTACGTCAGAAACAAAAAATATTGTAGCATGGCATGAACGCAACAAGCAACAAACATTAGGAAAAAAATATACATGACAAGGTTACATCGTAATCCTTATCAGAGCCAGGTTTCGATCCTGGGACCTGTGGGTTATGGGCCCACCACGCTTCCGCTGCGCCACTCTGATTCTTGTGATTAGGCTGAGATATTGATTATAATAACATAACTAGCACTTACCGAAACACAAGGCTCTAAGCGCACGCCATCTCTGAAGCATTCTCATGTGCTTTCATGCATGAAGACACCATGAACATTCAGTCTTGCCATAAACCAGACTAGAATAGGCAGCAAACAAATTAGAGCATGCATGATGCTACCCATGATTCTGCAGTCTGCACTCAAACAAAGCACATGTCTATCTGTTCTGCTCAGCTTCCATCAATTCCCTACTTATATTATTAATTCCAGCTGCAAGGCTGAAACTTAAGCTTAAAACCGAAAGCTCTCCAGAACATTGGCTAGTTTGGTAAACATTGATTAATGGAATTTACGACGTGTCTGACGTCCGGAGGCCATCTCCGCGTCGGACGCTCCACTTCACTCCCAGAATGTACATACACACCCTTAAAAATATAAATTCTTGTTCTAACTCCTCTCTTCCCCTGCTGCTTCTACAGTTCTCCTTCTATCCCCCAAGTTCTTCGCTCCATCCCCGTTTATCTCCCACATACCAAAATCAACTCTTGCATGTATGATTTTGGATTCCCATCCTTCGATCTACCGAAGCATCCATACAATTTAGACATGCATGAACATCTAAGGAGTTTTGAGTTGGTGGAGATAAGAGGAACCGAAGTGATTGGAGAGCGATGCTTCTGCCCCCATATTCCACTAAGTAGCAAGGCTCGTTGGCGACTGAGTCGATTGCAAGGAGCGCCGCAAGGGCATCTATCGTGGCGAGAGTAGCCATGGAGATGGTGTCGGATACCTTATGCGGTGGCAAGCCGCCGCCTCCGAGCTACACAACCACCATTAGCAAGCTGCTCCTACTCCGCGTTATCTTCTTTCTACGGCGGTCGCAAGGAGAGAGCATTGTGGTGGTCGATAGTGAGAAGGGCATCAAGCCGGCCTTGCCCCTTCGCGATCGGGGCCCTCCCACTGGCACCGAAACAACAAGGCTGGCCACCGCTGCTTTCTCTGAGCTTGGCTCCTTGCCATGTAACATCCCAATTTTCTGAGTTTAAAAATCTTTTAATAGTTAGTAGGGAGAAAATTCACCATTTAGATTTATTTGATTTTAAATTCAAAAGCTTAATATTGGACTTTCTAATAAAAAATATTTAATGTGAATAATCCTAACATGAACATTAGCCAAAACTATTTTATTTGGGTTCTATGTGCTCAGATATATTTTCTAGATTTTTCTAGAATTTTTCTGAGTACATTTGCTATTTTCTATTGCTTATTTGAATTTACGGTATTTTCTAAAATAGAAAAAACTATTAAAATCTCAGAAATCCTCTCGGGCGAATCTCCTTCCTTCGCCCATCTCCATGTGTGACCAGCTCGCCGCGTCTTGCGCCGCCTCAACCGACATGCGGGCCGCATGTCGATCTCCGCCTTTCTCTTTCCTTCCGAGCGCCGCTTGTTCTCCACCGTTCGATCGAGGTTGAGCGGTGGATGTCACGATCGAGTCGGTGTCCGAATGTTCCATCGATTTTGGGCCGTTCGATCTAGGATGAGCGGTCGAGATCCTTGAGTCTGCTTTAGTGGCAGTGTCGTTTCGCGCGCGCGCGCTGCCGAGCCCTAGCCGGCGGTGGGACCACCCGCCACGTCATCGTCGTCTCACGAATCATGAGGATTCGCCGCCGTGCTATCCCATTTTAGGCGTTCGTGCCTGGACTCTCCCGAGCCTCGGGTATAAAAGGAGGTAGCCTCGGCCTCGCACCCTCCCGGCGCTTTGCCTCGCGCCAAACCCTAGCGCCGTAGGAGCTCAAAGCGATCTGCACCGCCGCCAACTCCGCGAGCTCTTCCGCCGCAGCGGAGTGCTCGAGCCGTGGTCCGCACCACCGCATCGCGCGGAGCGCACTTACCTTGGTGGCCGTTTCGCCGGAGCGTCACCGAGCACCGACCGCCGAGCACGTAGCCCTCCGCGCCTAACGCTGCTGCCGGCGCCACGAGGCGTCCCCGACCACCGGTGAGCACACCTCACGAGTTCCTCGTGCCACCCCCGTCACGTCGGTACCACTCACAGCCGGTGAATCGCCACCGTTCGCCGGGACCCTCGGTTCCCGAGCGCCGCCGCCCTCGCTGTAGCCACGTCAGCGCCACCTCAGCCCTCGTGCCTACGTGTCGCATGCGTGGTTGCCTCGTTAGCACGTGCGTGGCATGGTCCACCGGTCCCAGATTCAATCGGCTCGGTAGACTTGGTCTACCGTGAGCCATGTCACTGACATGTGGGTCCCACATGTCAGTATATTCTTTTTATTTCTTTTAATTCCCGAAACTCCTTCGCTGACGTCAGCGTTGCGCAATAATCCGATTTTTCTTTAGAGAAATAATTCGGAAATTCCAGAAAATCCAAATTAGGGTTTCTTTTTAGATTCAATCTTCCAGAGCTCATAACTTTTGCATCCTAACTCCGATTGAGCCCATTCAAATTTCTAAATTTATCTAAATTCAGGCTCTATTTATGTAATATTTTTATTTAATTTTTGGAGCTTGTTTTGCCTCTGTTATTTATTTATTTTGTTTATTTGTTTCGTTTGCGAGTAGACGTCGTTTCGTCGGGGAATTTTGTGGAAGAAGGAGCACCTCAAGATCAAGACCAGTACATATACCTTTTCCAAGGCAAGTCATACCTTTGATCATCTTGAACCCAGTTTTCAAATTACTTTACTTCAAAGTACTGCATTCTATTTTAATTATTTATTTAAATGCTTTGGGTATAGTTATTATCCAAATTTGTTATCACACCTTGGTCTTGTACGTCATAATTTCCTTGTCACCCTAGATTGGTTATTAATTGATATTATTATAGCACCAACGTGGGTTGGTTAGATGCGAGTACAATTGCTTAGCCATGCTACGAGTCTCACATCTCATGAAAGTTGCAATTATTAAATGTGACTAAGTGACTATGGAACTATGTGATAAAACTGTGTGTATTGTGTGCTATTACTTTGTGGATGGCATGTGTTGCACTAAAACCAACTGGGTGGTAAAGGATTTAGACTGAGGCAAGTGGTGGAAGCTGTGTGATATGGTGGGCTTTGTGATGGGAATGATAATCTTTGTGACTTAGTTAGAACATAGAAGTCTTGCCTTGGTCAATTAAGGACTTAACTTTGTGCGCCATTGAACTGAGCCTTACTGTACGACCACATGCCTGGTATGGGATGGGCCTAACTTAGTAAGTTATGGATTCTCGGCATTGATATTCAGGTGGATAGGTTAGGCTGTGTGACAGGGTGGAGGTGTGACTACTTAGTGGTTGCATCAGGGACGATTCGCGCTTCCTGTCCAGCGGTGTGTGTTATGCCAAAACGCTTCGTTTGGGTTGGCATAGCGGTTTGTAAGCACATCGGGAGTGTCAATGTTGAGATGAAGTTTCTGAACCGTTTTGTTATGATTAGTGCTTGGTACACTTGTTGTATCTTGTGGGTAAAGTGTACAACCTCTGCGAGTGTTAAATCAATCTATTGAATAGCCGTGTCATGCGGTCATGGACATGCTCGGGATTTCACACGAGGTAGATTTTCATAAAATGTTAGGATGGGAGCTGTGTGACCTCAATCATATGGCTATGTGAAATAATTTGTTTAGGCTATGTGTCTTTGTGAAAACAATCATTAAATTAATATGGTCTATTTGTTTTGAATTATGCTTTCAATCTATTATTCAGTATTCAATTGCAAATGTTGCTTTTATGCAAAGAACCACGAAGCCTTTTCTTTGGAATAAGCTTTGCATCTATACATTGCATTACGTGGTATGATTTGCGAGAATGCGGTTGTGTACTCACGCTTGTTGTAAAATTTGCCCAAACCTACGAGAAGAGGAGGAGTCT
Source organism: Ampelocalamus luodianensis (assembly GCA_036346255.1). Lineage (NCBI taxonomy): Eukaryota > Viridiplantae > Streptophyta > Magnoliopsida > Poales > Poaceae > Ampelocalamus > Ampelocalamus luodianensis. The sequence goes on along the minus strand of CM070628.1, from coordinate 22,253,188 downwards.
ACGCACGCTCGAGGAGGAGTTCGCAGAAGGTTGTTGATGGGATCTCGTTGAAGTTATTTCCGTTCATTCTTTGTTTTATTCTCTCATTAGCCTGCGTGGCTTAATAATGTAAACTCGACCATAAGGTCAAAACCCTTATTTGTTATTCAAACTAATCGTTTACTTTATTTATCGCTTGTGTGGATCGATATTTACCTATGTTGACACTTTGTGTTCACTAGCGTGATCTGGACTAGTCAAGATATACGAGGGTTTCGAATCGTGATGCAGGTCCCGAAGGAGGTGGTATCGAGCCATCGATCGTAGGTCTTGACCTTAGTTAGATTGGCCGTCTTTAGAGTGTCCAAACTATTTTCTAAAAGAAAAATTAACTTGCAAGGTTAATTAATTACTTAACTCTCCTCATATCTCTCTCGCCTCAAGTTTTGCTATGATCTTTTCTCTCCCATTGTTTTAAAATTGCTCTTACCTGTTCGTCTATCTTGACAGATGCCTGCCGTCTTGAGCTATGGTGAGCGACGGAGGGTATGCCCGAGCTTTGGAAGTTGCTCCAGTTCTTGGAGGTTTTGATCGCCCATCATGCGTCGGCAACAAGCCGGGCGGTGAATGGACAAAACCGTGGAGTGATTTGTCGCTGACGATCGCGCGGGAGGAGCGACAAGGCGAGCCAACCTTCGCGTCTCGCGTGAGGAAGATCACTTGGTGGAAGGAATCCGAGAGTCCGCGCTTGGCCATGCTGCGTATCTGCAACATCTACGCACGGGAGCTTCAAGACACCGTCTTCCGTTACCACCCCAGAGCTGCAGCCGTGGACTTGCCAGCACGCTACCCGTCCACAGAAGGAGAGAGCAACGCTACAGTCGTGCACCTCGCCCAGTTCGTGGCCGCCCAGGAGGAAGCCTTGGAGAGGACCATCACAGAGTTGGATCATGTCTATGAAGCCTTGTAGAGAGCTGAAGAGAAGGTCGCCACTCTGCAAGAGATTCTCTACGACCAAGTTCCCGAAGAAGAGGAAGACCCTGAAGAGGATTCAGAAGAAGATCCAGAGGAAGGCCCAGTGGAGCCAGCGGAAGATGCAGAGCGGAGGAGTCGGTGAGCGGTTGCACGAGAGCGCTGTTCTGCTAGACGATTCGTGGTATCGGGATCGGTTTGCCAAAATACCGGCTCACTTCCAAGTCTACAGCCGCCAGGAGCGCCGCCGCGGTTGTGGAGGCTTTCTTGAGTAGTTGTCTTAGTTTCGGTCTTTCAGGCTTAGCCATTTTCAGTTTAGTAAGTCGCCCTTTAGACGGTAGTTTTGTGTGCTTAGGTCGTTGTTTCTTTTTGTGTGCGAGTATGAGCTGCAAAGGCCCTTAGGCATTTGTTGCAGCCATGCTAAGACCCTAAGTAATAAAGGTATTTAATTTGAGTTTCTTGAGCTGTGTTTTGTTGGGTTTAACCTACCCCCTACTTAGTCCTTAACTCATCTTGTGCTTGCTACCTTATCTAACCCGTGGAGCTTCACCAGATCATTCAGACTCGCCAGACTGCTGCAAGTGGTTCCAGTACTGACACCGGAGGCAATGAGCAACCAGCCGCAGGAGCAGTTCCGCCACAAGCACCGCCGATTGACTTGCAAAACTTTGGAGCTTTCATGGCAGCGCAGACTCAGCTCATGAATACCATGATGAATCAGATGCAAGCTATGAACAATCAGAACAACAACAACAATCATCAGCATGGAGCCCCAGCTGCTCATAGTCACCATGGACCGTCTAAACTTGCGGAGTTTATGAGGACCCGCCCACCAACATTCTCTGGACATGTCTCCCAGTGGAAGCAGATGATTGGCTTCGGGTCGTTGAAAGGAAGCTGCTGATCATCCAATGCAGCCACCGGGAGAAGGTTTCGTATGCCACTCACGGATGGAAGGCATATCTGGCGAATGGTGGGAGAACTTTTGTGCCGCTCATGAGGCGCCACGAGGATATCACACGGGAAGAATTTTTCTGCGACATTTCGCTAGTATCATGTACGAAGGCATTATTGATCGAAAAAGGATGAGTTCGCGCTCTCAAGCAAGGAGCTATGTCGATATCGACTACCTCAACAAGTTTTCTCGGCTAGCTCGCTATGCGGCAGAAGATGTAGCCACGAGACAAGGCTCGCGAGTCGCTTTTGAAGGATTAAACAACGGGTGCAAGTCGGTCCGATCGCCATACTTTCACGATTTCCAAGCGGTCAACAAAGCCTTTGTTCTAGAGGACAAACACAAGGGCGGAGGATAACCGTAGCGCGGATGGCTCAACAAGGAAATCGGCAATCACGCGAGAGGGCAAGAACGGTGCCACCACAGTTCAACGGTTTCCACCGAACCGTTGAGCACTGCACCAACCCGGCACCCGTCCAAGCGCTCGAACTTCCGCAACCCCGCACCGTCAACCAACCGGGAAGCAACGCAGAGCATTACCGCGGGTATGTTACACTGTCGTCGGCCGGGACATTTTCTAACCAATGTCGCGAGAAGGGTACAATCACTCCGATGCGTTTCAACCTTGGAGCTACGCCATCCAAGACGCCAGCGCCGGTATCAACCAAGGAGCTTCACAAGTTCTTTGGTCAGCGGAGGAGCACCACGATCCGTGATCGAGGGCGTGTCAACCACGTCACTCGGAAGGAGCCGGGAATCACCGGACGTCGTCTTGGGTAAGTTTACGGTTAACTCAAGACTGCATCGGTTTTGTTTGATTACGAGCTTTGCATTCGTTTGTTTTGGAATGTTTGCAACCAAGAATAAATTGGAAGTTATGCAACTTAAGCATACTCTGTTAGTCGATGCGCCTAGAGCGAGCTAAGTGCTAGAGTGGGATGTTTAGGAGCTAAGTTACTCATAGTGGAGTTGAGTTTCTAGCCAACCTAATTGTTCTAGACACCCGGACCTTAGATGTCATTCTTGGCATGGATTGGTTATCCAAGCACAAAGCGTGCTAGATTGTGGCGAAGGGCGTAACTGTCGAGGATGCCAAGAAGAAACAAGGTAGAATTTACGCCACCTCGGTTCGTGATGGACATTTGCTAGTAAACAGTTTGAAGACCCTTTCCTTGGAAGAAGTACCAGTGGTCAGTGAATACCCAGATGTGTTTCCAGAGGAGTTACCAGGAATGCCACCGGATCGTGACATTGAGTTTGTCATCGACCTAGTGCCGGGACAAACACCGATCTCAAAGAGACTATATCGGATGCCAGCCGATGAATTGGTAGAGATGAAGAAGCAGATGGAGGAACTTCTTGAGAAAGGTTTCGTGAGGCCTAGTTCGTCGCCATGGGGAGCACCAGTGTTGTTTGTCAAGAAGAAAGATGGAAGTATGAGGATGTGTATTGATTACCGTTCCCTCAACGAAGTTACTATCAAGAATAAGTACCCACTACCCCGGATAGATGATCTGTTTGATCAGATGAAAGGAGCCGGAGTGTTCTCAAAGATCGACCTGCGATCAGGTTACCATCAACTGAAGATTTGTCCTAAAGATATACCGAAGACCGCGTTCTCAACACGGTATGGACATTATGAGTTCTTAGTCATGTCTTTCGGTCTGACTAATGCCCCTGCATACTTCATGAACATGATGAATAAAGTATTCATGGAATATTTGGACAAATTCGTAGTTGTGTTCATTGATGATATTCTAGTGTACTCCAAGTCGGAGGAAGAACACGCCGAACATTTAAGGATAATCTTGGAAAAGCTCAGAGAGTATCAGTTGTATGCCAAGTTCGATAAGTGTGATTTTTGGAAGAAGGAAGTGGATTTCCTTGGTCATGTGATGACAATGAGGAGTAGCGATTGACCCGTAAAGTTAAAGCGATGTTACATTGGGAGCGACCAAGACCGTAACTTTCAGTTCGCGATTTCTTGGGAATGGCGAGTTATTACCGCGCTTTATCGAAGGATTCTCATCGATTGCTAAGCCTCTTACGCAATTGTTGAAAAAGGAGAAAAAGTTCACTTGGATTCCACTTTGTGACGAAAGTTTTCAAGAATTGAAGAAGCGTTTGACTTGACCTCGGTGCTGATTTTGCGGATATTCGCAAGGATTTTGATATCTATTGTGATGCTTCGCGCCAAGGATTAGGATGCGTCCTGATGCAAGAAGGAAGAGCTGTCGCTTACGCGTCAAGGCAATTGAGGCCTCACGAAGAGAATTACCCCACTCATGATCTGGAATTAGCTGCCGTAGTGCATACTTTAAAGATTTGGCGTCACTACCTCATTGGTAATCGTTGTGAAGTCTACGGATCATAAGAGCACAGTACATCTTCACCCAGTCAGATTTGAATATGAGACAGAGAATATGGTTAGAATTGATCAAGGATTACAATCTTGGAATCCACTACCATCCCGGAAAAGCCAACGTAGTTGCAGACGCTCTAAGTCGTAGGAGTTACTGCAATGCTTTGGAAGTAAAGGAAAGTTGCCCAGAACTTTATGAAGAATTTCAGAAGCTAAGGCTAGAAGTTGTGTTCGAAGGATTTGTAGCTAATTTGGAAGTACAGTCTACCCTGGAGAAGCAGATTCGTGAAGCACAACCAAAGGATTGTGTGTTGTCAGACATTAAGCTCAAAATGGCAGAAGGAAAATTCAAAGATTTTACCAAGGATGATCAAGACATACTCTGGATTAATGGTCGTATCTGTGTACCAGATATCGATGGTCTAAGAAAGTTAATCTTAAAAGAAGCCCATGACTCAAAGTATTCGATTCACCCTGGAAGTACCAAGATGTACCAAGATAGTAAGACTAGATTTTGGTGGCCAAATTTGAAGCGAGAAGTCGCGGAGTTCATTGCCTTGTGCAACGTCTGTCAGAAGGTAAAGGCAGAATACCAGAGGCCAGCAGGTTTGTTGCAACCGCTGAAGATTCCAGAATGGAAGTGGGAAGAGATCGGAATGGATTTCATCACCGGTTTACCCAAGACCCAATTGGGTTACGATTCGATCTGGGTAATAGTCGATCGTTTGTCCATGGTCGCCCATTTCCTGCCAGTCAAAACAACGTACTCAGGAGATCGCCTTGCGGAGTTGTACATGGCAAAAATTGTCAGTTTGCACGGTGTGCCCAAGAAGATAGTATCAGATCGAGGATCTCAGTTCACCTCTCGTTTTTGGCAAAGTTTGCATGAAGCATTGGGCACCCATTTGAATTTCAGTACCGCGTATCATCCACAGACAGATGGACAGACTGAAAGAGTTAATCAGATATTAGAGGATATGCTGAGGGCTTGTGATCTAGCTAATGCTGCCCGATGGGATAAAAGTTTACCATATGCAGAATTCTCGTACAACAACAGTTATCAAGCTAGTCTGCAAATGTCACCATTTGAAGCTTTGTATGGTCGTGCCTGCCGAACCCCGTTGAATTGGCCAGAAACAGCTGAACGTTCAGTGTTCGGCCCAGACATCATTCAAGAAGCAGAAGAGCAAGTGGCCATGATCAGAGAAAGATTGAAGATAGCTCGATCCGAGCGAGAAGAGCTATCGCGATAATCATCGTCGAGATCTCGATTTTGAACCGAGGATTTCGTTTACCCGAGTGACTCCGCTCGGATGTGTCAAAGGTTTCATGCCAAGGGAAGCTTGCCCTAGGTATGTTGGTCCGTTCAAGATTTTGGGCGCCGTGGAGAAGTTGCTTATCGATTGGAGCTACGCGATCGTTAGCGAGGAGTGCATGATGTCTTTCATGTCTCGCGGTGAAGAAGTGTCTTTGTGTGCGGAAGAGCAAACCCTTTGGAATCAATTGATTTGAAGGAGGATCTTACCTATAAGGTGCAGCCAATTAAGATTTTGGATATCATGAGCGCCACACGAGAAGCAAGGCGTTCGTTTTGCAAGGTCTAGTGGAGCAACCACTCGGAAGGAGAAACAGCGTGGGAGCGTGAAGAAGAGTGAAAGCCTAGTTTCTAGCCTTTTCTCTAGCTAGCTTTGAATCTCGTGGTCGAGATTCCTTTAAGGGGAGGTTTGTAACATCCCAATTTTCGAGTTTAAAAATCTTTTAATAGTTAGTAGGGAGAAAATTCACCATTTGGATTTATTTGATTTTAAATTCAAAAGCTTAATATTGGAATTTCTAATCAAAATTTTTTAATGTGAATAATCCCAACATGAACATTAGCCAAAACTATTTTATTTGGGTTCTATGTGCTCAGATATATTTTCTAGATTTTTCTAGAATTTTTCTGAGTACATTTGCTATTTTCTATTGCTTATTTGAATTTACGGTATTTTCTAAAATAGAAAAAACTATTAAAATCTCGAAATCCTCTCGGGCGAATCTCTTTCCTGCGGCCCATCTCCCATGTATGACCAGCTTCGCCCGCGCGCTGCCGCCTCAAGCCGACATGCGGGCCCGCATGTCGGTCTCTCCCTTTCTCTTTCCTTCCGAAGCGCATCGCTTGTTCTCCACCGTTCGATCGAGGATGAGCGGTGGATGTGCACGATCGAGTCGGTGTCGAATGTTCCATCGATTTTGGGCGTTCGATCTAGGATGAGCGGTCGATCCTTGAGTGCATTTCGTGGCCGTGTCGTTTACGCGCGCGCCGCGCCGAGCCCTAGCCGACGACGGGTGGGACCCACCTGCCACGTCATCGTCGTCTCCGAATCTGTTAGGGATTTGCCGCCGCCGTGCTATCCCGTTTTGGGCGTTCGTGCCCTGAACTCTACAAGGCCTCCGGGTATAAAAGGGGAGGTAGCCCTCGGCCTCCGCACCCCTCCCGCAGCCGCCTTTGCCCTCGCACCAAACCCTAGCCGCCGTAGGAGCTCGAAAACGATCTGCACTGCCACCAACTCCGACGAGCTCTTCTGCCGCAACCGGAGCTGCTCGAGCTTCGTGGTCTGCACCACTGGCATCGCACGGAGCTGCACTTCACCTTGGTGGCCTTCGTTTCGCCGGAACGTCACCGGAGCACCGACCCCGTCGAGCCCGTAGCCTCTCAGCCGCCTAACGCTCGCCGCCGGCCGCCACAGATGTCCCCGACCACCAGTGAGCACACCTACGAGTTCCTCGTGCCACCCCCGTCACGTCGGTACCACTCACCGCCGGTGAATCGCCACCATTCGCCGGGACCCTCGGTTCCCGAGCGCCGCCGCCCTCGCTGTAGCCACGTCAGCGCCACCTCGTCGTCACCTCAGCCCTCGTGCCTCGTGTCGCATGCGTGGTGCGCCTCGTCGACTGCGTGCGTGGCATGGTCCACCGGTCCCAGATTCAATCGGCTCGGTAGACTTGGTCTACCGTGAGCTATGTCACTAACATGTGGGTCCCACATGTCAGTATATTCTTTTATTTCTTTTAATTCCCGAAACTCCTTGGCGTCGGCGTTGCGCAATAATCCGATTTTCTTTAGAGAAATAATTCGGAAATTCCAGAAAATCCAAATTAGGGTTTCTTTTTAGATTCAATCTTCCAGAGCTCATAACTTTTGCATCCTAACTCCGATTGAGCCCATTGAAATTTCTAAATTTATCTAAATTCAGGCTCTATTTATCTGATATTTTTATTTAATTTTTGGAGCTTGTTTTTCCTCTGTTATTTATTTGTTTTGTTTATTTGTTTAGTTTATGAGTAGAGCGTCGTTTAGTCGGGAATTTTGTGGAAGAAGGAGCACCCCAAGATCAAGACCAGTACATAGACCTTTTCCAAGGCAAGTCATACCTTTGATCATCTTGAACCAGTTTTCAAATTACTTTACTTCAAATCTGCATTCTATTTTAATTATTTATTTAAATGCTTTGGGTATAGTTATTATCCAAATTTGTTATCACACCTTGGCCTTGTGCGTCATAATTTCCTTATCACCTAGATTGGTTATTAATTGGTATTATTATAGCACCAACGTGGGTTGGTTAGATCGAGTACAATTACTTAACTATGCTCACGAGTCTCACATCTCATGAAAGTTGCAATTATTAAATGTGACTAAGTGACTATGGAACTATGTGATAAAGCGTGTGTATTGTGTGCTATTACTTTGTGGATGGCATGTGTTGCACTAAAACCAGCTGGGTGGTAAAGGATTTAGACTGAGGCAAGTGGTGGAAGCTGTGTGATATGGTGGGCTTTGTGATGGGAATGATAATCTTTGTGACTTAGTTAGAACATGGAAGTCTTGCCTTGGTCAATTAAGGACTTAACTTTGTGCGCCATTGAACTGAGCCTTCTCATGCGACCACATGCACGGTATGGGACGGGCCTAACTTAGTAAGTTATGGATTCTCGGCATTGATATTCAGGTGGATAGGTTAGGCTGTGTGACAGGGTGGAGGTGTGACTACTTAGTGGTTGCATCGCGGGACGGTTCGCCGCTTCCCACGTCGGCGGTGTGTGTTATGCCAAAGCGCCGTTTGGGTTGGCATAGCGGTTTGTAAGCACATCGGAGTGTCAATGTTGAGATGAAGTTTCTGAACCGTTTTGTTATGATTAGTGCTTGCTACACTAGTCGTATCTTGTGGGTAAAGTGTACAACCTCTGCAGAGTGTTAAATCAATCTATTCGAATAGCCGTGTCATGGTCATGGACATGCTCGGGATTTCACACGAGGTAGATTTTCATAAAATGTTGGGATGGGAGTGTGTGACCTCAATCATATGGCTATGTGAAATAATTTGTTTAGGCTATGTGTCTTTGTGAAAACAAGCTGTTAAATTAATATGGTCTATTTGTTTTGAATTATGCTTTCAATCTATTATTCGTATTCAATTGCAAATGTTGCTTTTATGCAAAAGAACCACGAAGCCTTTTCTTTGGAATAAGCTCGCATCTATACATTGCATTCGTGGTATGATTTGCGAGTGCGGTTGTGTACTCACGCTTGTTGTAAAACTTACGCCCAAACCTACGAAGAGGAGGAGTCTACGTGCGCTTTCGAGGAGGAGTTCGCGAAGGTTGTTGATCGTTAAGGTGCGGATCGATCGGTTGCTGTGGTGAATTGGTGGGATCTACGCTGAAGTTATTTCCGTTCATTCTTTGTTTTATTCTCTGTTAGCCCTGCGTGGCTTAATAAGTGTAAACTCGACCATAAGGTCAAAACCCTTATTTGTTATTCAAACTAATCGTTTACTTTATTTATCGCTTGTGTGGATCGATATTTACCTATGTTGACACTGTGTGCACTAGCGTGATCCTGGACTAGTGCAGTATACACAGAGGGTTTCAGAATTGTAATTCTGGGTCCCGACATGCCACCATGCACAACCATTCTTTCTATGGTAGGTTGTTGCAAGTGTTTCTCTATTTTTTTGCAGCCTCTTTTCTCAATGTTGTACGAAGTGTTTCTCTTTGTTGCACTATTTCCTATCTGAATGTTGTACTATATTATTTTTGTTGCAATCAAGTTGTTCATTTGTTGCATCTGGGTAATTTTTTTGTTGCAATAGGAGTGCCGTTTTGTTGCATCAATAATTTGTTTGAAATCTTGCATTTGGTATTCCAAAATGTTGTAATCAATATTTTTTTTTAATTTATTACTTCTTTCGGTTTTATTGCGAAAGTGGACTGGTTTATTGCATCCACATGTTCAGGATGTTGCACTGTTGTAATGTAAATTTTTAGAGCAGCTGTATAGTTTTGGAAAATTTTTGCACTACATATTTAAGTTGAATATTGAGTAAGTTCTCTAATGCAACTCAGCATATATCGACATTATTAAGAAAATGAGCTTCAAAAATCAAGTGTTTTCTACAAGTTTTTAATACTACTTAACCGTTGTTGCATATGTGAATGCAAAACGTCGCATACTTTGTTTTCCCTTGCTGCATAGGGATGAGGGAGCGTCCGATGAACGATTCATCGGACATCCAGGTGCTAGTCCTCTTGTCCTCCCCTTCATTAATTCATGGCTAAGCATACGCAAATGGCATTATTCAGAGCTGTCCATGCCAACAGATATGACAAGGTCAAGTGAGGCTAAAATATTCTTTTCCAAGGCAAAGTAAACTCAGCATGTTTGTGCTGGGAGAATGGCTACTGCATGCAAAGAAAGTGGGAGCTAGCACAGTAGAACAAAGTGGAGGTTCTAAAGATTTCAAACGGTACAAGTGATGGTACCACGAATTTTGTACCCTTGAGTTGGAGAGATAGGAAGTGCGTAAATTATGAATCCAGTTTCCAACATATGGTCAAACAAATTCTTGCCGATTTGTCTAGATATTTTTAAGAGTAGGATAAGTTTTTTTAGACGAAACAGGTAACTTTATTTATCCTTGAACATCATTACAAAGGATTGATCGGATTAGCTCCGGGACTTCCGAACGCCAAACCGAACAAACATCACAAACTGAAGCTTGTGCAATCAAGTGTGCTGCCCATTACAAACTCGATGAACATGCACGAGTAAACGAGAAATAGCCCTCTTGAACAGCGGACTGCTTAATGTCGTGGTCTCGTGGACGATTGCTCCGATCGGCGACCTGTTCGTCGATGAATCATTCAATTTACGCACTAGGTTTTGGGAATCCGAGGCCAGAACGAATTTCTGGGAAGCCTTCATCCAACACAAAGCGCACAGCAGCTCTAGCTGCCCCTGCTTCCGCCATTTCCGGGTCTGTAACCGCATCAATGAGCCGGTTGTGGGCAACCAGGCATTCTCCGGTGTGATTTCTGATCACAAGACCCAACCCCGTTTTCTCAGATTCAGCAAAAATAGCAGCATCCACATTGACCATCACCCACTCCGCTGGCGGTGGAATCCACTTTGGAACTGAAAGGCCGGGTCATCTGCACATATGCTTTGATTTTCTCAGCCATTTGATGAGGATGGGACATCATCTAACTGTTCCTAGCATCATTGCGAGCCTCCCAGATATGCAAAACAGTGACTGAAAATAGTACCTTCAGTCTCGGTCATCTGTACAAGTAGTTCCAAAAGCCCTTGCTTGATATTAACAAAGTTGTTCAAATTTAGCTTGAAACCGAAGGACTATAGGTTAATCAGACTATAAGCGCTAATACAGAAAAGCCATACAACACTGCGGTTGCAATTTCGGTGAATATATTTGGGAAAATTGGGTCAATAGCACGATGGTATTTCTTGAACTAGACTTTTCAGATTTTAAAGTTCATTGACATGCCACACAAAGCGTGGCACCAACAGTCACACCTGCCACACCAATTCCTAAGTTTTCAGGTATTAGAAAAGTCAAACAAGCTCGGGTTCACAGCGGAAACCAGAGGAAGAAAAGCAATGAAGTATCTTCTAGATCTAGAAGAACGAAGGCTAAACATATGGAGCAGTAGTAAAATCCACTGAGACACCCACTGACCAAATATTCTACATCTAAGAAAACAATTCCACGACCTCTCTAGTTACTGTCCATTATTGCTCAAAAGCAAAGGTTCGTCGATCCTAGCGTGTGCAAGTAGCGGAAAGGCCCCTTAGCTAGCGTGGTGCGTGGATAATGGGCAACGACGACTTCCTCTACCTCAATCATGCATGCACAGACAGACGCACGGTCCGGGAAACACAGCAAGGTGCTCCCGTGCTAGTGTTACAGTTACAGGAGAAAGCGCGCGCGGCGCACACCCCAGTACACACCAACCGCACGAGTAGCCTAGCCGTCTAGTCGATGCTCGCTCGATACCACGTACGCCCGACTCCACCCGAGCGCAGGAACTACTAGCCCGCCCGTGCCGAGGCGTCGGTCCGTGGCGTGCTGCGGGCGACGGTGGCTACGCAGGAGCGGTAATAATAGCGGGCCGCCCAGCGCGCGGTCGACACGCGCACGCCCCCGTCGGAGTCTTGGGCTAAAATAGCGAGTTTGTAAAGAAAATAACGAAACAAGTACTAATAACACTTATACCGTATAATCTTATCATGAAAAATCATGTGTCACTGATTGAGACCGTGGTAAGCTACATGCTGCAATCCCAGAACACGAAAGACGACGTGCCGCACTCTAACCGCCACAGTCCTAGCCAACAACGGCAGGTACGTGCGCAGGCAATCCTGCCGTGCTAGCATGCGTATCTGCCGCTGACTTGGACCGCAACATACTACGTGTCTGAGTGCAGTCAAGGGTGTTTTTTTTGTCATTTTATTCATGTGGCTAGTTTTCCAATTTCGTTTTAAAAATAGCTGCCAAACCAGAAAAACTCCCCCTCCCCTGTCGTGCCGTGATCCCAATCAACGTACGAAAAGAGCGGCAGCCGCGGGCCTGGTCCGGTCCGGTCGTGCGCGCGCGCGCGGGCGCGGACGCAGGAGCAGTGGTTGGCCTGGCCGGCCGGCAAACGGGACGCATGTGGTTGATTGCTGGCGTACTGGCGGCCGAGAAGACGACCAGATTTAATTCGGGAAAGGCGGTCGTGGTGCCAATGATATGCGATTCCCGATTCCTCTCCCTGCGAATGAGTGATTCGTCCGGCCGGAGGGGGCGCACGGACCGGACGCGGTGATTGGCGTTCGTACGAGGGGGAACGGTGGGTGGGGTGGGCGGCTGGGCGCCGGGATTCGCTCTACATGAGGGAGGGTGGTGCGCTGGCTGCTTTGTAATTGTCGTTACTCTCGACGGTACAAGACTGCTCGGTCTAATTCTACTGTACTCTTTGCTACTGTGCAGTACACACGGAGTCGGCAGGACACGGTGTGGTGGTTGAACGACTGCACGCGCGTGCCCGCCGTCCGATCCACTAAGGATGGTCTTGACGGATTAAAGGGAAGGATGGGAGCACATCTTTCCGTTATGCGTCTTATCATATGTAGTAGGGCATGTACAAAGATAGAGACTACTATCTACGTATCATTTAGAGATAAAGTTTTACGATGAGTTATCTTTATAAACCCGTAATATTTTAATTCTTTCATAAAAAATATGTTTTTAGATACAACAACTCATACAATGATATTCCGATACATATATTTCTTTGATTCATGGGCTTAGGTTGTCTCTCTTCCTGTTCTTTTTTACACATCAATAAAAATCACATGTGGCATTACAAAGAGGTGGCTACATGCCCTTATTATTTCTTAACTAATAAATAAAGGGGTTTACTAAAGAAAGGGGTTTACCCCCGCGCAGCGGGAGGAATAGTCCCACCCCACATCGAATAATCAAAGGAAAAAACCACTACGCAGACGCACCAATAGGTGGGCCCAGCCTGTCCCTCCCACGGCTCCGCTGTCTCGCTCGCTCACAGCGTGTTGAATCAGTTTCCCGTCCCAAAACCGCCGCCTTGCCCACCATCTCACCCCTCTTGAAAACGCAATTTACATTCTCCAAGCACCTCGTCCTCCACTCGCCTTGTCCCGTTCTCTCTCCTGCAACCCACACGCTCGCCCAACGCGCCGAACCACACCCTCGCGGCGGCCACCACCCACTGTCGCCCACATCGCTAGTCGTCGCAGCCGACTGTGCACCGAGGAGGAACACAATAAGATCAATAAGAGGCAGAGATTATGAGACAAGAGAGACGTGGAGGGTCGAAGGCCTATTGCTTACAGATTTTCACCGGCTCGTCGTGGTAAGAGGGCTCCCTTTCTTTTCTCTGTTCTTGATTTATTTGTCGCTTGCTCCTTATAATTCAGTTTCCAAGTCTTCTATGCTGCAAGTTTAGTCAGATGTGCTTGCCCTTGTCATCAGCTGCGGGGCTTGGGTACCGTCACCTACAGCTAGCTTAGAGGGCCACTGCCAATTCGCTATTAACAACTGCATAGTGAGAGCTTGGTGGATTCATGTGGCGTCGGTCGATGCCTCGAGTTCACCGTAACGGGCCTCGGTCTCATGGAGTCATGGGCTTACATATCCTTGCCGTGTCCGCCACCATCATCCCTTCCGAATCGGCAGTGCTTGACGATGAAAACATTTGATTCTTGCCAACATTGTCCCCAGCCAACGTGAGTTGATGACAACCGTTATGCGGTATTCATGGTATTAATTTGAACAATTGCTTACAACTATGACAAATGAAGGGATACGGGTAGGCTACACTAGCTAGCAATTCAAAAAATTGTACCATGTAAACCAAGAAGCCATGCAAGCAAGAAATCATAGATCGTCACCACTAAACGCGCAGTGTAGCAGAAGAAGAGTTGGAGCAGTCTAATCCAACGTCGAATGCGTCGATGTAGTGGTTGTAGTCGATCATCCAACATCCTTGACACCGATCGTCTCCTCCAGCAACCTATGATATTCCTTGCGTAGGTCATGGGTCATTCTCGATCAGTGGAGCAGTAACCACAGCACCGCCTCTATGGTATCCACACGTCCAAGGGTGAAACGCCGTACGCTGGTGTGCTAACACCAATGCGCACGGTAGGGCCTTCGAGAAGATGGTGGCTAGGGTTTTGATAGAGCAACTTACGTCCATCCCAATAGCCCCATGCATCTTATTATAAAGATCCCATAACTGATCCTATCTAGACTTGTTTGTTCCAACCCGTTAAGTGTGTGACCCTATAGGTTCATGCGTAATCGGTTGTGACTCAGTAACTCCTTTCCGACCACAAGTCGTTAGCGGTTCCTAGTAGGACATAATGATTCCCGAATGCACATAAATATTATATCAGACAACTTTATGCAATATGATCTACGATTAGGTCCTTATCATTTATGACCAACTTGTATCTCTATACGATCGGTTCATATTTAGTTATGACCAATTAGAGATCATGCCCGGCCAGTTTACGACCAGTTCGTATCTCCATACGATCAGTTCGTATCTAGTCAGACTGAATGACCTGTTTGTGTATTCTTCCTTTGCCTCACGATATCTAGTTGAACTCTAGGTGAGATATTTTGTCATCCATGGACTGTTCAATACTTTCTCTATCAAGTGACGGATAACATCATGTGGTCGACTCTTCGACTACTAGTTGCACGACCATACACTTTCTTTATACGACCACATTGAGAGGTCCAGATATATCTCTTATGTTATGTTAGGAGGGGCAAATCCTATATTCGACAAGTCATATCCCTCCGTAAGTTTCATAGTATACCCGAAAGCTACCTTTGTAATTACCCAATTTCGGAGTAGCGTTTGGCAACCCCTAAGTGTACTATTACACATATAGGAAACCATGTTGATATCAGATCTAAGGATTATACATTATCATTGCTTGAGACCAACTAATGACACATAAAATCATAACAATCTCAATAGTGTTTCAAGGTGGGTCAATCTAACACCATGTTCTCTAACATGTGTTCACATTATTGATTTGATATCCCCATATCCATGACCGGTAAAATATGGTCATTAATCAATACATGTATTGGTCGATAAGTCACTAGTGTTTAGATCAGTCACATCCGACCAGGGATACATTTAAAATGATATCATAAGTTAAAGAGCTTCACCAACAAGTTATATACTTGTTAATCTTTATAAATGATAATTTATCTAAGGAACATAATAACATTTATTCTATAACTATAAACATAGACGTGATACAATTATTTCTATGATTGCCTTTAGGGCATATCACTAACAGTCTCTCACTTGCACTAGAGCCAATCATACAAGTATATAATACCCATAGCTCTTGTGTGCATCTCATGCTTAGGTTGTGAGAGAGGCTTCGTCAATGGATCAATAATATTCAATTCTGTGTGCACTTTGCATATCTTCACATCACTTTGTCAACAATCTCATGAATAATATGATATCGTCGAAGTATGTGTTTGGACTTTTGATGCGATCTAGGCTCCTTAGCTTGTACAATGGCTCCACTATTATCACAATAGAGATCTATTGAACTGAAAGCACTAGAAACCACACCTAGTTCATTAATGAACTTCCTAATCTACACAACTTCTTTTGCAGCTTCGGAAGCTGCAATGTACTCAGGCTCTGTTGTAGGATCAACAATCACTACTACAAAAAACGTAATCACAGACGGTTCGGAACCGTCATCACAGACGGTTTTCCGAACCGTCTGAAAAAGTTCGTCTGTGATAATAGATATTATTACAGACGGTTCAAAAACCGTCTGTGATACGAATATCACAGACGGTTCGAAAGTAGAACCATCTGTGATAGTAGTTATCACAGACGGTTCTACTTCCGAACCGCTGCGTGATAGTATATTTTCTGAGCGGTTACGAACAAGAACCGTGCGTGATAGTAATATCCTGAGCGGTTCTTGTTCGTAACCGCTGTGATAGTTTTTCAACTGCAAAAAAATACTAAATGTATTCCCTTGGCTGTCCGCCTCTCGCCTTGGCACCTCGTCCACCTCTCGCTCCACTCTCCTCGCCGCCTTGGCTGCAGCTCTGGATGTCGCGGAGGAAGTCGTCGATATGTCCTCCCGATATCCCGACGTCGATTAGATTAGTCACTACAAGGGCTGCAAAGTGAAGCATTTGTCGATCATCAAGCCACATTGTTCCCCATCCATTCGATCACAAAACTATATTCAAGCACACATTCAATCACAAAACTATATTCAAGCACACATGTATACCTCGATCTAGGAGAAGCGGCGGGGAAGGACCTGAGTGGCGCCAGAGGAGGAGGGCTGCACCGGGATGGGGCGGCGCGGGAGGAGAGCCGATGGGGAGACGCGGCGCCTTCTGGGAGGACGGCGGCGGAGGAGGAGGCCGCGGAGGGAGCAGGTGGCGGCGGGACGAATGGGAGGGACGAGGCCGGTGGCGGGAGAAGGAGCCCAGAGATCACGCTAGATTTGGGAGTCCTTATTAATATATAAGAGTACTCTGCTACTCGCGCACGCATTCAAAATTTTGAACTCCGCGTTGTGAATCATATATCATAGGCGGCTCGTATCACCAACCGTGCATGATGAGGTACTATCACGACGGTTCGTAATCTGAACCGTCTGTGATATATATCATAGACGGTTCTATTAAAAACCGTCTATGATAATCTCGATATCGCTGACGGTTTTTAATATAGCTATCGTGAATTATCATAAACGGTTATATTCAAGAACCGTCGTGATATCGAATTATCACGAGCGATTTTTGAATAGAACCGTCGTGATACTATCACGACGGTTCTTTAATAGAACCGTCTCGACGTCTCGAGTATCACAGACGGTTTGTATTACAAACTGTCTGTGATAGGCCCGACAGACCCAACACAGACGGTTCTATTTTAACCGTCTGTGATGAGGCGTCTACTATTGCATGTTTTGTAGTAGTGAATATTGTTTCTTGCTTGATTTTTTAGCTCACTGTTCCTCCCTTAAGACAAAGCACAAACCTAGACTACGATCTGAAATCATCTATGTCGATTTGGAAGCTAGCATCAGTGTGACCGTTTACGACTAGCTCTTCCTCACCACCATAAACAAGTAATGCATCTTTAGTCCTTCTTAAGTACTTTAGGATATTATTGACTGCTATCCAGTGACCTTCACCTGGATCTGACTGATATACGCTCGTAATACTTAGAGCATACGACACATCTGGTTGTGTACAAAGCATGACACACATGATAGATCTAATAGCCGAAGCATATGTAATTCTACTCATTTTGTCTCGCTCATCCGGTGTCGAATGACACTGATTCTTGCTAAGACTAATTGCATGTGACATGGGCAAGAAACCCCTTTTGGAATATTGCATATTGAACCGCTTCAATACCTTGTCAATGTACATATCTTGGCTTAATCCAATTAGCCTTTTATATCTATCTCTATAGATCCTTATGCCTAAAATATATGCTACATCTCCTAAATCTTTCATACATAAACTATTTTTTAATGAAGTTTTAACAGATTCAAGCATAGGAATATCATTTTTGACCAGTAATATGTCATCCACATATAAGATCAGAAAAAACAAGTTTGCTCCTACTAACCTTCTTATAAACACAAGGTTCTTCTTCATTCTTGATGAAGTCAAATCCTTTGACCATTTCATCAAAATGAATATTTCAACTCCGAGATGCTTGCTTTAATCCATAGATGGATTTCTGAAGCTTGCAAATCTTTCTAGCTTCTTGTGGATTGATATAACCCTCAGGTTGTGTCATTTACACATCCTTACTTAGGTTTCCATTTAGGAAAACCGTTCTGACATCTATATGCCATATCTCATAATCGAAATATGCAGCACAGCTAGAATGATCTAGATAGACTTGAGCATAGCGACGGGCGAGAAGGTTTTATCATAATCAACACCTTAAATTTATTTGAAACCCTTTATCACCAATCGTGCCTTATGAATGTGAACATTTCCATCCACATCTATCTTTTTCATAAAAACCCATTTACACTCAATGTTTTAACACCATTAGGTGGATTAATCAAGTTCCAAACTTGATTATCATATATGGATTTTAATTCGGATTTCACGGCTTGAAGCCATGACTCAGAGTCCGGGCTCATCATCGCTTTCTCATAATCCTTAGGCTCATCATTATTCAATAATAAAACATCATGCCTATACCTTATAGGCAATTGACATGACCTTTTAGATCTACGTAGAGCTGATGCCTCATCTACAGGTTTTACAATATTTTGTTCATCATGTAGAGGTTCAATAGGAGTTGAAATATTTTCAGATGTTTTCTGAATTTCTTCAAGTTGAACCTTGCTCCCACTGACTTTTTTTGGAAAGAAACTCTTTCTCCAAGAAGACACCATTTCGGGCAACAAACACTTTGTCATCATCCCGCTTATAAAAGTATTATCTTTTAGTTTCTTTAGGATACCCCACAAAGAAGTATTTATCTAACTTGGGTGTGAGTTTATCAGATGTCAAACGTTTTATATATACCTCACAACCCTATATCTTGAGAAAAGATAATCCAGGACACTTCCCGGTCCATATCTCATATGGTATCTTCTCTATCGTTTTTTATGGAATCCTGTTTAAAGTGAAAGCCGTTGTTTCTAGAGCATATCCCTAGAAATACAATGGTAGATCAAATTGTCTCATCATTGACCGAACTATGTCTAACAATGTCCGGTTCTGTCGTTTAGATACCCCATTCCATTGAAACATTCCCGGTGGAGTAAGTTATGGAGCAATTCCATATTAGTTTAGATGATCAACAAACTCATGACTCAAATATTCATCTCCACGATTTGATCGTAGATATTTAATTGTCTTGCCAAGTTGATTCTGTACCTCATTCTAAATTTTTTTGAACTTTTCAAAGGATTTAGACTTATGCCTTATTAGTAGATGTAACCATATTTACTAAAGTTATCAGTAAAAATTATGAAGTACGAAAAACCACCTTTGGCCAAAGTGCTCATTGGTCCACATACGTCCGTATGTACAAGGGGCAATAAGTCACTTGCCCTCTCACCTATAGCTTTGAAAGACGTCTTTGTCATTTTGCCAAGTAAATAAGATTTACATATTTCAAATTATTCAAAATCAAATGAGTTTAGAAAACCATCTTTATGGAGCTTCATCATGCGCTTATCATTTATGTGACCTAAGCGACAATGCCAAATAAAAGTGGGATTCAAATCATTAGGTCAAAGTCTCTTAGCATTAATGTTATAGACAGACACATCCTCAAGATTCAAAACATATAATCCATTCACCAATAGAGCATGACTATAAGACATATCATCAAAATAAATTGAATAACAATTGTTATTTATTCTGAACTCATAACCTTCTGCTCCTAAACATGAAGTAGAAATAATGTTTTTGCTTAAGGCAGGAACATAATAACAATTATTTAATTCCATAACTATTCCTGAGGGTAAAACTAATGGTAACGTGTCAATAGCTAATGCAGCAACTCTTGCTCCATTGCCCACGCGAAGATCAACCTCTCCTCTTGCCAAACTTCTACTCCCTATGAGTCTCTGCATCGAATTGCAAACATGGGCAACCGATCCAGTATCAAATACCCAAGAACATGTAGGAGAAGTGGCAATATTAATTTCTATAACATTTATACCTAAACTAGAAGTCTTACTTCCTTTGTTCTTTTTCATATTTGACAAGTACTTCTTACAATTTCTCTTCCAATGTCTAGTCTCATGACAATGGTAGCATTCTGTCAGGCTTAGGACCTAGTTTGAGCTTCTTAAGCTTAGCCTTGAGACTCTTGATCTCATCTTGAGTCTTTCCTTTGTCTTTTTCCTTTCCCCAAGACTTACCCTTTTTCTTGAAGTCAATAGTCTTTTGAACCATCATCACATGATTAGAACTTTTCTTGATGCTCTCCTCGACATCTTTAAGCATACCATGCAACTCGGTCATTGACTTCTCCATGCCATTCATATGAAAATCACATCAGTAGCCAACTCTTGGCTAAGGGGAAAATAAAGTTTTTTCAAGCTCTAAATGTGACCAATCATTTTGATCACATGATGACTGATTGGGATACCTTTTGACAACCTACAAGAAAACAATGCCATAGAGGTATTGTACCTCTCTGCCCTTGCTTAGTCCTGAAACATGCCTTTCAGACTCACAATCATATTGTAAGCATCTATGGTCTTATATTGCTTCTGAAACTCAAAGTTCATGGTGGCAAGCATAAGGCAGTGTATATTGACTGCGTCATTGCAATACTTCTCATAAGCATTCTTTTCAGTATGAGTAACATTTGCATTCGGTTCCTCGGGATAGAGACCCTCTAGAACATATTTCTTCTTTTCTTGTTTGAGAACAATTCTCATATTAGAAAACCATTCAATGAAGTTTGTTCCATTCGTTTTTTGTTTCTCAAGAATAGATCGCAAGTTAAAGGTAGGTGTGGGGAACGTATTAGGTGACATGATCTACAACATAAAATATGTATATGCAAAAATTCAGCACTATATTTATATAAGATCTTCTATTAAACATTTTAATAAAAGATACTCTCACTATATGTTCGAAACCAAGTTTTCCTTTAACTTCATATAGTGGGTTCAAGATTCATATATCATTAAGTCATAGTGAGCTTTTTACCCTTTGTTAGAAACCTAGTGATTTAGGTAAGCAACCCTTGTCAATCATATCTCATATGACTCTTGTTTGTTAGATAGCATCACTATGCCCCGACGACTAATACTATTCCCCAAGGCCCAAAACCATTTTGATTGCCTTGTCAAGTTAAACTAATATTATACATGTGGGTGTCCAACACCCACCTTATCTTATTAAGATAGTTAATGGCACCCTACTTTGATAGACATATCAATTAATGATCAAAATCACGATAGACGCAACAATTGGAAATGCATCAATTTTACTTAATTTTTCTTGAGAGATACTACTCTATCATGTTAAAACATCTAATGATAAAAACATGATTAATAGCATAACATGAACAAAATAAATATTTATGGATAATCAAATTAAACTGTGAAATAGTATGACCCTTAACTTGACAATCTCCATCACCATGCTTCCCATCCATCGAGCCATCATGCTTGAAATCACCACATTCACCTACTAAGAAATTACTCCTAAAAGCTAGTAATGAATTGCATATGATAATATCAAGCATCACATGTTGGCACGCAGACCGTTATATAATAATATGTAGCTCGATGGCTATAACACAGCATGACATGCAGGCCATGAAAAATCCATACATGCATCACATACATAATGTGCCATAATATTCACATCAATCCCTGCAAAAGGTGTTATGCATAGAATCCAATTCTATCGGGTGACATGAACACATAATACTATATAACACGACAACGATTACCTAGCATGGCGGTCCCGCTAGTCGGTTAGCGAGCGAGGTTCGAAGGGGCAACGCCCCTCGCGAGCCGAGGGAAGCACCCTTGAAAACATTTTCTGGGACATGAATCTTATTCACGTAATCGAGCCTTGAAATTCATCAGATTAATCATATTAACTCTATTCTGAACCTATCTGATCACTACTTCCATACGACAACGCGTCGCAGAATAACCGATGGTAGAATTTCGACCAGTAGGAGTATCATGCAATGCGATCGTGAACAAGCGCAGTTAATCGTCTAGTGCTATCAACTCATACCTCCCGCAAACCCATCTACTATCATCAAACCGATTGATCTTATCAACCATTGCTTAAGCCACTCCATCCATATGGCCGATCTAGGTTACCAAATCGAGCGATGAGTATATCCAATCTATTACTACCACATATCAAATATATGTGACCGATCTAGATAAAAAAACTACACAAGATGGCTCTGATACCACTGAAGGGATACGACTAGGCTACACTAGTTGGCAATTCAAAAAATTCTACCACGTAACTAGGAAGCCATTCAAACAAGAGATCATAGATCATTACTACTAGACACGTAGTGTAGCGAAAGAAGATTTAGAGCAGCCTGATCCAACATCGAGTGCATCGATGTAGTAGTCGTATTCGATCATCCAACGTCCTTGGCACCAATCGTCTCCTCCAGTAACCTATGACATCCCTTGCGTAGGTCGTGGATCATCCTCGATCAGCGCAGTAGCAACCGTAGCAGCGCCTCTACGGTATCCACACGTCTAGGGGTGGAACACCGTATACCGATGTGCTAGCACCAACGTACACGGTAGGGCCTTCGAGAAGATGGTGACTAGGGTTTTGGTAGAGCAACTCACATCCGTCCCAATAGCCCCATGCATCTTCTTATAAAGAGCCCATAACAGATTCTATCCGGACTCGTTTGTTCTAACCCGTTAAGTGTGTGACCCTGTAGGTTCACGCGTAATCGATTGTGACTCGGAAACTCCTTTCCAACCATGAGTTGTTAGCGGTTCCTAGCAGGACATAACGATTCCCGAATACACATAAATATTATATCGGATGAACCTTATGTGGGGACCCGGAATATTTAACTAGTAACACTTAACCTCCAAATGGTTCTAGCATTACTAATTAAACATTCTAAGCCTCGATGGATATATACTTCCCAGAATTGCAGCATATGCACATCATCACAAAATTACACATCAATTCCATACACATACATCACTAAGCTCAATAACGACACACATAAAGTAAAGTTATTACAAAAGAGCCGACCGGCCAAATAGAGCAATATACAAGAATGACAGCGGAAGCAAAAGCGCCATAAGATGGCTAGAACAAAAGTCGACCGGTTAGCCACGCACCCACAAGGCAACCGACCGGCAGCTAGTCACCCCGCAAGCTACCACAACACAGCTCACAAAAGTGAGGCCCCTCAGGCTCACCTTCTTCCTCTGCAACAAAACAATTAAGCGTAGCAACCGAGTACAAAGATTGTCTTTGTACCATAAGAGCGACGTGTGGAATAGCAGACCTATTCATAAACTACATGCAAGCTTATTTAGGTGGAGGTTGTATGTCTCATTTTGCATAAAGCCAACTTTATTTGCAATAATGTAATATATTTTAAAAGCAAGTTTGCAAATCTGTTTTGTTATCAAAGTAATGATGAAGTAAAGATACATACAAGTAACCACAAGCGACTATCCCAATAGCCACCACAACATAGCACGAATCCCGATTCGTACCACCCATCAAGTTTTAATTTAAAGGTTGTAGTCTAACTCTTGAAAGACCTTGCCAAGCGTGTCCATAACCTAGGGCGAGGCTATTCGAATAGTTTTAACCTGCAGGTGTACCAATGTACCCACACTTCAGACCGCCTTCAAGCCACAAAGCACACTACCGAAGGTATGCCGGCACGGCTAAGTCCTACGAGACATTTCCAATCTTGTGTATTAACTACGAGCCGCTCATATGGATAGAAACCCATATGCTTACATTGCAAGCCGAAAGACAACAAATCCCATCACGGGTGAAGTCTTTCGGACACTACAATGTTCCCAACACCATCCCTCCTGCAACTCCCTGCGACTCGGAGCCAATACACGCCAAAGTACTAAGTCAAGAGAGGTCCCATACCCTCTAATGTGGTTAGCACGCTAAAATACTTGGTTTAGTGTAACAAGATGTTCGGTCCTTGTTGACCGGGCACCATTCGATCCACACCCAAAATCACACCATCATACCATTGTGCCCAAGTCTAAATCATTTTGTTTTCAGTTTTAGTTTTCATAAGTAGACATGGCACAAGGTGGAAATCATAATCCATAATAAGTTTTATGTGATCAAGGTTATCGACAAGTCGATAACCGCCCATTTCTACCGGAAACTAAGCATGGCTAAGCAATTAATTCGCAACTACTAAGTGACAAGAGCCCATCTATGAACTCTAAGTCACAGCAAGTAACCTAGGCTCATGGTAGTAGAGGATAATCATTTGCTAAGGAAATGCATCTACTAGGCCAACTATTAACACAAAGTAGCAATGCATACATAGAATTTGTAATCAACATAAATACTTAAAATCTGGGATTAACATGATCAAAGCGCTGCCGCTTGCGTTGATCAAAGCATGTGCGGAGGATCGCTCTCGGGGTTACCGCAAATGTCGAAGCCTAGCGAAAAGCAAAAGAAGAGAGAACAACCAATAAGACGAGCCACACTTAAACAAGCGAACAAGCAAAAATTATCCAAATCGTGAAATTTATACATAAGGTAGACTATGAATATACCTAGACATAGAAACTGGAAAAACCTAATTTGGATTTGTGGTGCAAAAGATATTCCCTAAAACCTACTTTGGCCATAATTAGATCTTGAGCAAAAATATTTTCTAGAGGTTTTCCGGACTTGAAAATTTTATGATAGGTGGCTCTTGACATTTTAAGGCCAATACAAGTGGTTTCATCTTAATTGGAGTTGAAGTGATTTAGTTATGACTTTTCTAAGTTGCAAAACTAGCATAATGCACTTTCAGAAATATAAACATGTGCAAAACCTATTTCACATTATAGTATGATACAGAGGGATTTCCTAACATCAACTTTCTATTTTTAGGATTTACAGAATTCATGGTGTCTTTTACAACATTAAATGAATTTTTAATTGCTACTAATAAGGTTAAATCTATTAACATATTTTTAGGTGTGATTTAGGCCTACCACCATTTTTAGATTAAAGTTTAGTTAATATCAAATTTATCAAAGTTAAAATCATCCAATTAGCAGATATACAGAAAAAGATATGCATTTTCCAAGTTTTAATACAATTCTGGAATATATAGAAATAGCGAGAAAACAAGCTATTAAAGATTACAGAATTTTCCACTCTGAACATAGCTAAAAGCATTTTTATATTAAACTTTAGTGAAATACAAATTTATTGCGATCGGTTTCATGTAAAAGGATTTTCTTGAATTAAATATGAATTTCTAAAGTTTTCATACAATTTTGGTTGATAAACAAATGCTCTGAATAAATCAACCCAACCGGAGATAAGCGATGTGGACGCTCGTGGGCGTCGTCACGAAATCCAACGAGCCACACGACGGAAACAGCAGCGCGCTGCGCGATCTCTAAAGGACCACCGTTGGATCAAGATCCAGCGGCTCACGAGAAGGATGCAGCCGGACGGTGCGGTTGCCTCGGCGATCCACGACCGCGAGATCTAAGGATGAGCGGCTCCGATCACGCCTCGGTCGGAAGGTCCGATTGCACGCACGTCGGGCGCGAGATCAGCGATGGGCGGCCAAGAACGATGAGAACCGGAGGGTCCGACGCATACAAAATCTAGGCGCGGTCGCCAAATGGGCGGTGGTCCAAGATCGAAGTGTCGTGAGTCTTGACACGTGGGGCGCATGTCGATGGCGAGAGTCACACATGCGAGATTTAACACATGTGCACGTGCACGTGGACCCACTGCGATGACTTAAAGGAGGTTTTAGGACGGCTAATTAATTACTAAGGACCAATGATTAATGATGATTAGCAATCAAGGTGTCCTAAAGATTTTGTGCTTGAGGTGATTTAAGGCCGAGGCCCACACGTCGATGACCCAAAAGATAATTTGGACACATTTATTGCTAACAATGATTAGCAATAAATAAACCTAAAATCAGCCCTAATGACTTACGATTTTGGTAGCTGTTGATGGGCCCACCGGCGGTGTACGAGGATATCCCGACGGCTAATAAACGCGACACTTAATTAACCTAAGATTAACATTAATGATGCCTAAGCGCACGGATAAGCGCCAATGGTGATTTAAGAAATTTGGACCCACATGTCGGTGAGGCATTAGGCGATTAAGACACCATTAATGCTCTCTTGATTGGCAATCATTAAGCATTAAGCGTGTCCTAAATATTTGACGAAGCAGGGCTCCCAACCGACAAAACCGAGTGGCTCTCACGGCTTGTCGCGGCGACTCGATCGCGCGCGCCACAAACTTTCAAAATGGGTTCGTAATAGTGTTGCGGACCCAATGTGATGACCTCGCCGGCGGTGGAAGTGCAGGCAGCCGCGAGCCGAAAACAAAGAAAGAGGCCGACACGCAAAAAACGAAAATAGCAAGATGCTCGCATTGCGGTCCAAGGAAGCGAGTGCCATGACTTCTAGGGACTATATAGAAGCTACCTTAACCGAGAGGAGCTCCAAATATGGCGGGAAGACTTGAACACGATGAAGTCCACCGGGAGAAGAAGATGAAGTGGAAGATGAGGCCCCGAGCAAAATGAGTGGAACCAAATCATTACCACAGCTTCATTATAGCTCAAAGAGGCTCCAAAAGCAATTAATTGCAAAAGAACCACTTACCTGATTTGGAGAAGAAAGGGGTGAAACCAACCGAAAATCTCCAAACTTAAAATTGAGTGATTCCTGTGAATGCAACCCAAAATCAAGTTAGGGAAATATAAAGGAGGTTGAGGAGTTCAAAGGGTGCAAGAAAGGTTGAAGATGAACCACTTTGGACACCAAGGCCGTCATTGGAGCCCTGGGTCAACAATGGTGGATTGAAGGTTTGAGATGGTTTTGAGCTCAAACACGAGAGGAGCTAGGTGTGGTGTAAAGAACACCCGGGAGGACCTAGAGGGCAATATATAGGAAGGGATTAGGGTTTGAGCAAGAACCCGAGTCCATGGTGGGCTCGGTTCATGCTACGGTCATGGACCAAGAAATGATGGGAGCAGCTGAGACTCGGGACAATGGAGGGGAAAGCCTGAGCGCATTTAATGCTCCACGGAGAGACATTGACGAAAGCAAGCCTGACGTGACACATCGAAACCGCCCTCGCATTCTCTCTCTTTCTGCCATTGCCGCACGCGCGCACGGAGAAGCAGAGGAGGAAGAAGAACAGAAAAGAGAACGGTGACCGTTGGATTGCAAATGGACGGTCACGATTAACGAGTTCGCGGACGATCCGATTGCCCTCGGGAATGCGGGCGGTTGGATCGAGATCAACGGTCCACATTGAATAGTGCAACGCGACAATCCGAAGCGCGCGACGATCGTGGGCGGCGATCCAAATCCAACGGCGCGATTGCCGCGCGTTATAAAACGCGGCTCGGTGCGATTAGTTGATTGAGTCAAGTCGAGTGACTCGAGCCCGAGTCCGACTCGAACCCAAGGAATAGTGAATCAGCTTTAGGTTTTAAATTAAAGCTGAGACCTTTGGGGATTTATTAGAGGTAGCAAAATAACTCCAAAAATTCTGAAATTTTTACAGGAGCTTGCTGATTTAGACATTGACGTTGTGTAAAATTTTCAGAGGTTTTATGCATTGCATTTTCTCCGAAAATTCCACAAGGTGCAGGCTCAAGGTTTGACTGAGAGTCAAACAGGTTTGACTACCCTCCAAAAATATTCAAACCATTTCTAAAAATTGTGAAATTTTTCAGAGGGTTCACATACCATCCCAAGAACTTAGGAAAAATATTTCCAGGAGATGATAACAACATTTGACAAGAATGTTTTTGAAGGAACAAGATTTGGATCAAGGACTTGTGACTTTGTACTTCCATAACCTCTTGTACAATACTTGTTCAGTACACAAAGGAAATACATGACGTAAGAAAAAGTTTTAATTTCTACTCATTTCTTACATTTGAAACACAAGTCCAAAATTGGGATGTTACAACTCTCCCCCCCTTACAAGAATCTCGACCGAGATTTAGTTTACTCGCGAAGAAAGAAGGAAAATGCACGAAGGAGATCTTCTCGCTCCCAAGTTGCTTCCTCTTGAGAATGGTTTGACCATGAACCTTAAGGAACTTGATGACACGGTTCCTCGTCCTCCGCTCAGTTCCTCAAGAATCTGAGCGGGATGCTCGCGATAGGTCAAATTTTCCTGCACATTGAGAACCTCCAATGGAGTTTCCTCAGTCGGGACACGGAGGCACTTCTTCAGGTGTGAAACATGGAACACATCATGCACACCCTCAAGTGCAGCTGGTAGCTCCAATCTGTATGCAACTGCTCCAACTCTCGACGATGCGGTAAGGCCCAACATATCGAGGGGCCAACTTGCCCTTGATGCCAAAACGCTGATGGCCCTTCAAGGGTGAGACTTTGAGATACACAAAGTCATTGGGCTCAAAGCTCAACTCACGGCGACGACGGTCTGCATAGCTCTTCTGCCTAGACTGGGCCGTGCGCAGATGCTCGCGGATCAACTGAACCTGACTTTCGGCCTCATTGATCGAATCTGGGCCGAAAAACTGCCGCTCACCAGTCTCTGACCAGTTCAATGGGGTTCTGCATCTTCTCCCATACAAAGCCTCAAATGGTGTTATGCCAAGACTGGCCTGAAAACTGTTGTTGTAGGAGAACTCAGAAAATGGTAGGCACTTCTCCCACTTCTTCCCATAGGAAAGAACACAAGCACGGATCATATCTTCCAACACTTGGTTGACTCGCTCCGTCTGGCCATCAGTCTGAGGATGAAAGGCTGTACTGAAATGAAGGCGGGTCCCCATAGCCTCTTGCAGACTATGCCAAAACCGCGAGGTGAAAAGTGCACCACGATCAGAAATAATCGTCTTGATGCGCCGTGAAGACTCACAATCCTCGAGACATAAAGTTCGCCAAAGGCCCCACACGGCGAGTCTTGACAGAAGGAAATGTACCACTTTAGTCAACACTGTCGATCACGACCCAAATAGCATCATTCCCTTTGGCGGCCAGGGCAAACCGGTGATGAAGTCCATGCCAGCGGAATCCACTTCCATTCTCGCGCAAAGGTGAAGAAGACTGCTGACGCCGATGCTCGGCCTTCACACGACAAAGACACGCCGCACTCGACAACGAACACCGCAATCTCGCGCTTCATTCGGGTCCACCGAATCTCGACGAAGATCCTGATACATCTTGGTAGCCCCGGGGTGAATAGACAAAGGAGAATCATGGGCTTCACGGAGAATCAAATTCCGTAATTCCATGACCTTAGGAACCACAAGACGCTGCCCAAACCACACAACGCCATGCTCGTCCTCTGAAAAGCACTTGGCTATCCCATCCTTGATGTTCTGCTTGATTTGGCACACACCAACATCTGTCTGCTGTGCCGCCTTGATTTGGTCCACCAAGGTTGGTTGCACAACCAATGTAGCAAGAGAACCGTGCTCGATCAAACCCAAATTGAGGTGCTGGAATTCCGAAATGAGGGTAGGCTGCTGCCCTTGGAGCATCAACATGTTGCAATACACCTTCCGACTGAGTGCATCCGCCACAACATTGGCCTTGCCGGATGATCTTTGAATGCCCATGTCATAGTCCTTGATCAATTCCAACCATCTTCTTTGCACGAGGTTCAGATCTGGTTTGGGTGAACAAGTACTTCAAGCTCTTGTGGTCGAATACACCTCACAACGGTTACCAATCGATAATGCCGCCAAATCTTGAGTGCATGGACCCAAGCAGACCAACTCCAAGTCATGAGTAGGATAGTTGAGTTCATGAGGCCTCAAGCGCCGCGATGCATAGGCCACAACCTTGCCCTCCTGCATAAGAACACAACCAAGACCACGACGAGAAGCATCACAATAGATATCAAAACTCTTGTGAATATCGGGAGGACAAGCACTGGGCTGAGGTCAACCGCTTCTTGAGTTCTGAAAACTCACATCACAAGCAGCGGACCACTCAAATTTCTTGTCTTTCTTGAGCAGTTCAGTCATAGGCTTCGCAATCTTGGAGAAATTCTCGATAAATCGGCGATAGTAGCCAGCCAAACCAAGAAAACTCCGCACATCGGTGACCGTCTTGGGCTGACCCCAAGATAGTACGTCACTGACCTTGCTAGGATCCTGACCACACCCTCATTGAAAGAACATGGCCTAAGAATGCCACTTCCTTCAACCAGAACCCGCACTTGCTGAATTTGGCATACAGCTGGTGCTCACGCAGCTTGCCCAACACAAGCTTAAGATGCTCGGTATGCTCTTCTTCACTCTTGGAGTAGATAAGGATATCATCGATGAATACCACCACAAACCTATCCAAATACTCCATGAATACCGAGTTCATTAGGTTCATGAATAAAGTAGGAGCATTAGTCAAACCAAAAGACATGACGGTGTACTCGTAAAGGCCATAACGAGTAGCAAAGGCCGTCTTAGGAATATCCTCGGCCCTGATCCTGACTTGATGATAGCCCGACCTCAAGTCAATCTTGAGAAGACTCGTGCTCAGGTCAAGCGATCGAAAAGATCATCAATACGGGCAAAGGATACTTGTTCTTTACCGTCACCTCATTAAGCGGACGGTAATCAACACACATACGCAAGGTCTTGTCCTTCTTCTTCACAAAGATAATCGACAACCCCAAGGAGATGAGCTAGGACGGATAAAACCCTTCTCTTGCAGCTCACCCGGTTGCTTCTTCAGCTCCTCCAACTCATTAGGAGGCATGCGTCACGGCCTCTTAGAAATAGGGCGATGCAGGCAAAGAACTCGATCACAAACTCGGATCTCGAGCAGAGGCATCCGGGCAAGTCTTCGGAAAGACATCCGAAGTCACACACAGTGGGGACGTCGCGAATCTCCAATCTTTGGCTTTGCTTCAAGGGCATAAAGATGGGGTTCTCGTGAATCGCGCGAAACCCAATCTGCTCACTGAAGGGCTGGTGAGGTAGACAATCTTCCTGGCACAATCGATTTGCCCCAAGTGTTGGGACAACCAATCCATGCCAAGAATCACATCCAAGCGCGCCGAGTCGAGCAGGATAAGATCCGCCAAGAATCCCACTCCTTCAATGTGGATAGGAACGCCCCGGCATACTTGGTCAGCTCTCATTTTCGAACCCGGAGAGCGAATGAGCAGTGGAATCCTCAAAGGAACACAGTGAAGTCCACAATCAACAGCAAACGACCTCGAAATAAAAGAATGTGAGGCCCCAGAGTCAAATAAAAGCGTAGCGGGATGCAGTTAACAAGAGCGTACCCAACACCACGTCGGGCGCCTCCGTGCCTCCTCACCGAGATGTGGTTGACTCGGCGCGCCTCAAGCCCGGTCTTACGGTCGTGGGTGACCACTCCCTTGCCGCGTCCTCCGGTGGGGCGAGGCCGCTCGATCTTCTTAGGACAACTACTCGCGTAGTGGCCCTTGTTGTGGCGATAGAAGCGGTGGCGTCGCGCGGGGTTGCGGGAACACCTGCTGCGGGTCGCAGCGACGTGATCGATTCACGACTGCGGAGGCGAGGAGCTGGTGCCGAAAGCCTCGGCCGGTGAAGCTCGAGTGGGCCCGGTCTGCCGCCCAACACGGGACGAACAGACCGCCCGAGTAGACCGATAGGCCTCCCACTTGCGCTATGCGAGACTCGCCGGCGTTCTCGCGCTTGTGCTCGGCGGCGATGGCCTTGTCCACCAAGGTCTGGAAGTCGGGGAAATCCACAATAGAGAGCTTGTCCTGAAGCTCCTCAGACAAGCCCTCCATGAACTTCTCCTGCTTGGCCTCATCAGTGGCCACCTCAGCAGGAGCGTACCTCGCCAAATGGTTGAACTCATGGAGGTACTCAGTCACAGATTTGCGCTCCTGTTTGAGCGCAAGGAACTCCTTCTTCTTCAGCTTCATCAGGCCGGCGGGGACATGGGCCCGACGGAAGGCGACCGAACTCCTCCCACGAGACCACGTGCCCGCGGTCGCATGGCGAGGAAGTCCTCCCACCATGAGAGTGCCGCACCCTCCGGTGATGGGATGCGAAAAGTGCCCGCTCCTGCTCCTGGCACTGAGCAACGTTGAGCTTCCGCTCAACCAGACGCAATCGATCGTCTGCGCCAAGGGGTCCTCGCACCGGAGAAGGTAGGAGGTCGAGTGCGAGGAACTCCGCAAGCCCCCCACGAGTCTGGTGTCCACCACCTCCCGATCCGGAGGCACCAGAGGGAGTAGAGGTGTTCCTGGCGATGACCTCCAGCACCCTGCGGTCCTCCGAACGATTGCGTTCGATTTGCATGAGGACTTCCGCCATGGTCGGAGGAGGGGAAGCTCCTCATCGGAACTACGGTGATTCCGGCGCACGTGTCCCACCAGCCATCCTGATTCACTAAGATGAGTTAGGTACAAGCCAAAGAAATCCAAACTCAACAAAAAGGGCTCGGGAATAACCACCAAAAGCACCGGACCAAAAATCACCAAATCGACTTCCTGAAACAACTAACCCGTATGGAAGAACGAGTAATCGTGTGAGAAAACCCAAAATTTCAGAACTAAATTCTAGCTCACAACAGCCCAAGAATCAAGATATAACCACCTAATAGAGCATTAGGCATTTAGCTAACTCATATCACTTCTTACCCCTTTCTTCCCACAAGTTTTAGTTGAATTTACCTCTCATTTTTAACACTATTACTAATTACAAGCTAGCTGTCCAGAATTTATGGCTTGCTGTCCCGATTTCTCTCTTCAAGCTCTTGGCCGAAATTTGAAGTTCCAGGGGCTCCTACTCTCTACTCCAAACAGCCAAGACTCAATTTAAAGCTCTTATGGTTCTCCCAGAACCAATTTAATCGATTAAACAACTATCTTTGAAAAGAAGATGAGAGGGAAAAACAGTTTTCCAAATTTAACCAAGAATAAGGTGAGATGAGCAAGCTAAGACAGATAAGGAGTAAAAATCTGAGAACTTACTTAAGTTTTCACAACTATCTGAAAGTAAGTTTTCAAATATCCTAAAGGCGACCAAGCTAGGGGTTTCTACGGTCAGTATGGCTCTGATACCAACTTTGTGGGGACCCGGAATATTTAACTAGTAACACTTAACCTCCAAATGGTTCTAGCATTACTAATTAAACATTCTAAGCCTCGATGGACATATGCTTCCCAGAATTGCAGCATATGCACATCATCACAAAATTACACATCAATTCCATACACATACATCACTAAGCTCAACAACGACACACATAAAGTAAAGTTATTACAAAAGAGCCGACCGGCCAAATAGAGCAATATACAAGAATGACAATGGAAGCAAAGCGCCATAAGATGGCTAGAACAAAAGTCGGCCAGGTTAGCCACACACCCACAGGCAACCGACGGCCGCCAAGCTAGTCGCCCCATAGCTACCACAACACACTCACAAAAGTGAGGCCTCGAGCTCACCTTCTTCCTCTGCAACAAAACAATTAAGCGTAGCAACCGAGTACAAAGATTGTCTTTGTACCGCAAGATCGACGTGTGGAATAGCGGACCTATTCATAAACTACATGCAAGCTTATTTAGGTGGAGGTTGTATGTCTCATTTTGCATAAAGCCAACTTTATTTGAAATAATGTAATATATTTTAAAAGCAAGTTTGCAAATCTGTTTTGTTATCAAAGTAACAAAGAAGTAAAGATACATACAAGTAACCACACAGGCGACTATCCCAATAGCCACCACAACATAGCACGAATCCCGATTCGTACTCACCCATCAAGTTTTAATTTAAAAGGTTGTAGTCTAACTCTTGAAAGACCTTGCCAAGCGTGTCCATAACCTAGGACGAGGCTATTCGAATAGTTTTAACCTGCAGGTGTACCAATGTACCCACACTTCGCACCGCCTTCAAGCCACAAAGCACACTATCAAGGTATGCCGGCACTGCTAAGTCCTACGAGACATTTCCAATCTTGTGTATTAACTACGAGCCGCTCATATGGATAGAAACCCATATGCTTACATTGCAAGTCGAAAGACAACAAATCCCATCACGGTGAAGTCTTTCTGACACTACAATGTTCCCAACACCATCCCTCCCGCGACTCCTGCGACTCTGAGCCAATACACGCCAAAGTACTAAGTCAAGAGAGGTCCCATACCCTCTAATGTGGTTAGCACGCTAAAATACTTGGTTTAGTGTAACAAGATGTTCGGTCCTTGTTGACCCGGCACCATTCGAGCCACACCCAAAATCACACCATCATACCATTGTGCCCAAGTCTAAATCATTTTGTTTTCAGTTTTAGTTTTCATAAGTAGACATGGCACAAGGTGGAAATCATAATCCATAATAAGTTTTATGTGATCAAGGTTATCGACAAGTCGATAACCGCCCATTTCTGGAAACTAAGCATGGCTAAGCAATTAATTCGCAACTACTAAGTGACAAGAGCCCATCTATGAACTCTAAATCACAGCAAGTAACCTAGGCTCATGGTAGTAGAGGATAATCATTTGCTAAGGAAATGCATCTACTAGGCCAACTATTAACACAAAGTAGCAATGCATACATAGAATTTGTAATCAACATAAATACTTAAAATATGGGATTAACATGATCAAACCGCTTGCTCGCTGTCGTTGATCAAACTGTTGCGGAGGATCGCTCTCGGGGTTACCGCAAATGTCGAAGCCTAAGCGAAAAGCAAAAAGAAGAGAGAACAACCAATAAGACGAGCCACACTTAAACAAACGAACAAGCAAAAATTATCCAAATGAGACGAAATTTATACATAAGGTAGACTACGAATATACCTAGACATAGAAACTGGAAAAACCTAATTTGGATTTGTGGTGCAAAAGATATTCCCTAAAAACCTACTTTCGGCCATAATTAGGTACTGTAGCAAAAATATTTTCTAGAGGTTTTCCGGACTTGAAAATTTTATGATAGGTGGCTACTGACATTTTAAGGCCAATACAAGTGGTTTCATCTTAATTGGAGTTGAAGTGATTTAGTTATGACTTTTCTAAGTTGCAAAACTAGCATAATGCACTTTCCAGAAATATAAACATGTGCAAAACCTATTTCACATTATAGTATGATAACAGAGGGATTTCCTAACATCAACTTTCTATTTTTAGGATTTACAGGGAATTACTGGTGTCTTTTACAACATTAAATGAATTTTTAATTGCTACTAATAAGGTTAAATCTATTAACATATTTTTAAGTGCTGATTTAGGCCTACCACCATTTTTAGATTAAAGTTTAGTTAATATCAAATTTATCAAAGTTAAAATCATCCAATTAGAGATATACGTAAAAGATATGCATTTTCCAAGTTTTAATACAATTACGAATATATAGAAATAGAGAAAACAAGCTATTAAAGATTACAGAATTTTCCACTACGTACATAGCTAAAAGCATTTTTATATTAAACTTTAGTGAAATACAAATTTATTGCAGTCGGTTTCATGTAAAAAGGATTTTTCTTGAATTAAATATGAATTTCTAAAGTTTTCATACAATTTTCAGTTGATAAACAAATGCTACAGAATAAAATCCAACCCAACCGGAGATAAACGATGTGGACGCTCGTGGGCCGTCGATGCGAAATCCAACGAGCCACACGCACGGAAAACAGCGCACGCGCGCGATCTCTAAAAGGGACCCACCGTTGGATCAAGATCCAACGGCTCACGAGGAAGGATGCAACCGGACGGTGCGGTTGCCTCGACGATCCACGACCGCAGATCTAAGGATGAACGGCTCCGATCACGCCTCCAGTCGGAAGGTCCGATTGCACGCACGGTCAGGGCCGCAGATCAAGCGATGGACGGCCAAGAACGATGAGGGGAACCGGAGGGTCCGAACGCATACAAAATCTAGGCCGCAGATCGCCAAATGGACGGTGGTCCAAGATCGGTGCAATCGAGGCCGACACGCGGGGCCGCATGTCGCTGGATCGAGTCACACATGCGAGATTTAACACATGTGCACAGTGCACGTGGACCCACCTGGCAGTGACTTAAAGGAGGTTTTTAGGACAGCTAATTAATTACTAAGGACCAATGATTAATGATGATTAGCAATCAAGGTGTCCTAAAGATTTTGTGCAGAGGTGATTTAAGGACTGAGGGCCCACACGTCAGTGACCCAAAAAGATAATTTCGGACACATTTATTGCTAACAATGATTAGCAATAAATAAACCTAAAATCAGCCCTAATGACTTCTGATTTTCGGCGCTACGCTGATGGGCCCACCCGGCGGGCACGAGGATATCCCGACGACTAATAAACGCCGACACTTAATTAACCTAAGATTAACATTAATGATGCCTAAACGCACAGATAAACGCCAGCGGGTGATTTAAGGGGGCTGGACCCACATGTCAGTGAGGCATTAGGCCAGATTAAGACACCATTAATGCTCTACTGATTGGCAATCATTAAGCATTAAACGTGTCCTAAATATTTGACGCAAAACGGGCTCCCTAACCGACAAAACCCGAGTGGCTCACGGCTTGTCGCGCGACTCGGCCGCGCGACGCCACAAACTTTCAAAATGGGTTCGTAATAGTGTTGCGGACCCAACGATGATGACCTCGCCGGCGGTGGAGGTTCTGAACGCCACGAGCCGGAAACAAAGAAAGAGGCCGACACACGCAAAAACGAAAATAGCAAGATGCTCCGCGGTCCAAGGAAGCGAGTGCCATGACTTCTAGGGACTATATAGAAGCTACCTTAACCGAGAGGAGCTCCAAATATGGCCGGGGAAGACTTGAACACGATGAAGTCCACCGGAGCCGAAGAAGATGAAGTGGAAGATGAGGCCCTGAGCAAAATGAGTGGAACCAAATCATTACCACAGCTTCATTATAGCTCAAAGAGGCTCCAAAAGCAATTAATTGCAAAAAGAACCACTTACCGGAGCTGGAGAAGAAAGGGGGTGAAACCAACCGAAAATCTACAAACTTAAAATTGAGTGATTCCTGTGAATGCAACCCAAAATCAAGTTAGGGGAAATATAAAGGAGGTTGAGGAGTTCAAAAGGGTGCAAGAAAGGTTGAAGATGAACCACTGGACACCAAGGCCGTCATTGGAGCCCTCGGGTCAACAATGGTGGATTGAAGGTTTGAGATGGTTTTGAGCTCAAACACAGAGAGGAGCTAGGTGTGGTGTAAAAGAACACCAGGAGGACCTAGAGGGCAATATATAGGGAAGGGATTAGGGTTTCGAGCAAGAACCCGAGTCCATGGTGGGCTCGGTTCATGCTACGGTCATGGACCAAGAAATGATGGGAGCAGCTGAGACTCGGGACAATGGAGGGGAAAGCCTGAGCGCATTTAATGCTCCACGGAGAGACATTGACGAAAGCAAGCCTGACGTGACACATCGAAACCGCCCTCGCATTCTCTCTCTTTCTGCCATTGCCGCACGCGCGCACGGAGAAGCAGAGGAGGAAGAAGAACAGAAAAGAGAACGGTGACCGTTGGATTGCAAATGGACGGTCACGATTAACGAGTTCACGGACGACCGATTGCCCTCAGGAATCCGGACGGTTGGATCGAGATCCAACGGTCCACATTGAATAGTGCAACCGCACAATCCGAAAGCGCGCACGATCGTGGGCCGAGCGATCCAAATCCAACGGCCGCGATTGCACGCGCGTTATAAAACGCGCTCGGGCGCTTAGTTGATTGAGTCAAGTCGAGTGACTCGAGCCCGAGTCCGACTCAACCCAAGGAATAGTGAATCACTTTAGGTTTTAAATTAAAGCCGAGACCTTTGGGATTTATTAGAGGTATCAAAATAACTCCAAAATTCTGAAATTTTACAGGAGCTTGCTGATTTAGACATTGACCTTGTGTAAAATTTTCAGAGGTTTTATGCATTGCATTTTTCTCCGAAAATTCCACAAGGTGCAGGCTCAAGGTTTGACTGAGAG
Source organism: Ampelocalamus luodianensis (assembly GCA_036346255.1). Lineage (NCBI taxonomy): Eukaryota > Viridiplantae > Streptophyta > Magnoliopsida > Poales > Poaceae > Ampelocalamus > Ampelocalamus luodianensis. The sequence goes on along the minus strand of CM070628.1, from coordinate 22,215,405 downwards.
TCAAACAGGTTTGACTACCCTCCAAAAATATTCAAACCATTTCTAAAAATTGTGAAATTTTTCAGAGGGTTCACATACCATCCCAAGAACTTAGGAAAAATATTTCCAGGAGATGATAACAACATTTGACAAGAATGTTTTTGAAGGAACAAGATTTGGATCAAGGACTTGTGACTTTGTACTTCCATAACCTCTTGTACAATACTTGTTCAGTACACAAAGGAAATACATGACGTAAGAAAAAGTTTTAATTTCTACTCATTTTCTTACATTTGAAACACAAGTCCAAAATTGGGATGTTACAACTCTCCCCCCCTTACAAGAATCTCGACCCGAGATTCCGTTTACTCGGCGAAGAAAGAAGGAAAATCTGCATGAAGGAGATCTTCTCGCTCCCAAGTTGCTTCCTCTTCAGAATGGTTTGACCACTGAACCTTAAGGAACTTGATGACACGGTTCCTCGTCCTCCGCTCAGATTCCTCAAGAATACGAACAGGATGCTCGCGATAGGTCAAATTTTCCTGCACATTGAGAACCTCCAAAGGAGTTTCCTCAGTCGGGACACGGAGGCACTTCTTCAGGTGTGAAACATGGAACACATCATGCATACCCTCAAGTGCAGTTGGTAGCTCCAATCTGTATGCAACTGCTCCAACTCTCTCGACGATGCGGTAAGACCCAACATATCGAGGGGCCAACTTGCCCTTGATGCCAAAACGCTGATGGCCCTTCAAGGGTGAGACTTTGAGATACACAAAGTCATTGGGCTCAAAGCTCAACTCACGGCGACGACGGTCTGCATAGCTCTTCTGCCTAGACTGGGCCGTGCGCAGATGCTCGCGGATCAACTGAACTCGACTTTCGCCTCATTGATCGAATCGGGCGAAAAATCGCCGCCACCGATCTCGACCAGTTCAATGGGGTTCGCATCTTCTCCCATACAAAGCCTCAAATGGTGCCATGCCAAGATCGCTCAAACCGTTGTTGTAGGAGAACTCAAAGAAATGGTAGGCACTTCTCCCACTTCTTCCCATAGGAAAGAACACAAGCACGAGCATATCTTCCAACACTTGGTTGACTCGCTCCGTCCGCCATCACCGAGGATGAAAGGTCAGACGAAATGAAGGCGGGTCCCCATAGCCTCTTGCAAACTATGCCAAAACCGCGAGGTGAAAAGTGCACCACGATCAGAAATAATCGTCTTGATGACGCCGTGAAGACTCACAATCCTCAAGACATAAAGTTCGCCAAAGGCCCCACACGAAGTGAGTCTTGACAGAAGGAAATGTACCACTTTAGTCAACCTGTCGATCACGACCCAAATAGCATCATTCCCTTTGGACGAGCGGGGCAGACCTTTGGGGATTTATTAGAGGTAGCAAAATAACTCCAAAAATTCTGAATTTTTTACAGGAGCTTGCTGATTTAGACATTGACCTTGTGTAAAATTTTCAAAGGTTTTTATGCATTGCATTTTTCTCTGAAAATTCCACAAGGTGCAGGCTCAAGGTTTGACAGAGAGTCAAACAGGTTTGACTACCCTCCAAAAATATTCAAACCATTTCTAAAAATTGTGAAATTTTTCAGAGGGTTCACATACCATCCCAAGAACTTAGGAAAAATATTTCCAGGAGATGATCACAACATTTGACAAGAATGTTTTTGAAGGAACAAGATTTGGATCAAGGACTTGTGACTTTGTACTTCCATAACCTCTTGTACAATACTTGTTCAGTACACAAAGGAAATACATGACGTAAGAAAAAGTTTTAATTTCTACTCATTTTCTTACATTTGAAACACAAGTCCAAAATTGGGATGTTACACCTTATGCCATATGATCTACGACTAGGTCCTTATCACTTACGACTAGCTCGTATCTCCATATGACCAGTTCATATTTAGTTACGACCAGTTCATAACTCCTTACGACCAGTTAGAGATCATGTCCGACCAGTTTACGACTAGTCCGTATCTCCATATGACCAATTTGATTCTGGTCGGACTGAATGACCTGCTTGCGTATTCTCCTTTTGCCTCACGATATCTGGTTGAACTCCAGATGTGATATTTCGTCATCCATGGACTGTTCAATACTTTCTCGATCAAGTGTCAGATAACTTCGTATGGTCGACTTTTTGACCACTAGTGGTATAGCCATGCACTTTCTTTATCCGACCATGTCGAGGGGCCCAAATATATCTCTCCTGTTATGTCACGAGGGGCAAATCTCATATCCCTCCGCATATTTCATAGCATACCCGAAAGCTACCTTTATAACTACCCTGTTACAGAGTAGCGTTTGGTAACCCCTAAGTGTACTACTACACATGTAGGAAATCATGCTGATCTCAAGTTTAAGGATTGTACATTATCATTGCTTGAGACCAACTGATGACACATAAAATCATAATAATCTCAATAGTGTCTCAAGGTGGGTCAATCCAACACCATGTTCTCTAATATATGTTCACATTATTGATTTGATATCCCCGTATCCATGACCAGTAAAACATGGTCATCAATCAAAACATATGCTGGTCGATAAGTCACTAGTGTTCTGACCAGAGACATTCGACTAGGGATACATTTAGAATGATATCATATAAGTTAAAGAGCTTCACCAACAAGTCACATACTTGTTAATATTTATAAATGATAATTCATCTAAAGAACATAATGTAACATCTCAAAGTTATGTTACCAAAAATAAATTAATAAAATTATTATTTTATTGAATTTTCTGAATTTAAAAGAGTTTTTTTGCTTTTCTAGAATTTCCAAGATCTTAAAAGTTTTTTTGCTTTTCTAGAATTTCCAAGATTTTAAAAGTCAAAAATAAAATTTATTGAGTTTTTCGTGTTTTTCTTGGATTTAAATTTTATTTTTTTTAATTAATTTCTTGAATTTTTTGGATTTTAAAAAGGCTTGTCCTATTTTCTAGAAAATAAAAATAATTTATGTGCAAAAATAAAATCCAAATTTAAGTTGGAAATAATTTTATTAAGTTAAAAATAATTCCAGGAATTTTTGGGATTTTTTTAAGAATTTTTGAACTCCATTTACTATTTTCTAAAAGTCTAATTGATTTGTTGCTATTTCTGAAATTTGGAAAATCAATTAAAATCTCCTTTTCCGTTTTGGGCCAAAACCCAGTTTTCTGGCCCATTTTATTTTCCCCTTGGTCCATTCCACCCGCCGGCCCAACCAGCCTCCTTTTCTCTCTTATCTCTCTCCCTCTCACCTCTACTCGACCCCACCATGTCAGCTCTTTCTTCCTCGTTTCCCTTTCTTCCTCACCGTGCCTCCATTGTTGCTTCTCGCAAGCTCCTCAACTGCCGCTGTTTTTCTCCCCTTATTTCCCATGCATGTGCGCAATGACCCCCTCACCGGCCGCCGCACCCATTTCGGACCTCCAATCCATTCTTTCACGCACAGTTGCGCCAGAATGCGCAACCGCCGCCGAGATTCCCACGCACCCGATCTCCTTATCCGGTGCACCTTCGCCCCTACAAAGGAGAGCACCGGGAGCCCCTTCTACTCCCCACCTCATCCCTCGAGTTTCACCTCCTCCCTCTCATTCTACTCTCCGCAATCCGAGTTTTACCACTGCCGGCCGAAGTTCTCTCCGCCGCCTCTAGTGCCGCCATGCAAGGCTATTCGGTGACATCATCTTAACCTCCAGAACCGCCTCTCGACGTTCTACCTCGTGGTCATGTTTTCCTCGCCGGAGCTTCACTGGAAAGTCATCACCACCTTCAACCCGACATCGCCGCCACCAAGCTCCTCACCGCCGGCCAGCCCTCCGCATCCCACCACTGTGAAGTTGAGCATCTTGTTCCACATCTCTTCCTCTATCTATTGGTGCCATCACCGCCGTTCGTCGGAGCTGTCGGTCCCAGAGCCACTGGCACTTTTGTGCTGATGTGGCACCGCCACGTCATGCTGCATCACCAACATCGCCCATGTGGCTGCACATGGGAGTTCAGTTGAGATCTTGTGGAGAGTTATTTTTTAGACTACGGATACAATATTTTTTGTACAATAATGATGATTGATGAAGTGTATTGGGTTAGAGCCCTTATATAAATCGCGATGCATGAAGAGATGGTAAGAGCCAGGCATTGGTATCGATTTCTTTTTAGTACAATAATTAAAACTCTTGTTTCATAGTTACAACCCTTGGTTTTGGAATTAATTTACCTGATTATATATTCAGAAATTTATATCCCTTAGATTGCAGACATTGCTACTTAAGTGTGTAGATTTTGTTTTGGCACTCTTGCTATATGTGTAAGATAAAAAACATATGTTCATTGTATGGTTTATCATCACGTTTGATAACACGTATCACGCTCTTACGACTCCGTTACAACGCATGAGTACCTTGCTGGTTATACCTGAATATCTCACCCTTACGGCTACTGCTTCACGGTTAAGCAATTCGCTCTCATCACACACGCAGCTACCTCGTAGTGAATAGACATGTAATGCATATACTGTCATGCTAGCTATCGAAGGGATGAGCCGTGTGCCCGCGCGTCTGTGCACAATTTCAAGCCTTTTTCTCAGTAAGTATCCCTCGCCCTTTCTCAGGGTCACGGATCAACCTCTCGGCTAGGCCTCCGTTATCTACTTATCCTCTCCTCTGTGTCGACTGTCGAGTCGATCCAATCCAAAGCATCCAACCGAATGCAGTGCGCGCGCGTAAGCGTGGGCCCCTGCGCGCTCGCCCACAACGCGGAGCGACGCGCTATTATTGTCCTCTCTGCGCTGCGCTGCGCGCGTGACGGAGTGGGGTTCCAACGGCGACGGGGCGATCGTGATCCAACGGCCGGCGGATTCGCTGTCCGGCCGGGGTCGCCGGCTTTGGGGGGCACGATTTGACGCCGAGCGATGGGAGCTGCCGGACAGACACGATTCCCTTGCCTATCTCCGAAGAAACGCATAGCGAAGAGATTCCCTGCATTCTTTCGCTGCAAAATTTCTCTGAAAACAATCAACTAAAATGCAATATACCTCTCTCAAAAGAAAAGGCACTATAATTATACTACAACATGTACTATATGTTTATCTTTTGATATAACCAGTGTGCAACGTCACTCCATGAAAACCCCATGCCGTGTTTGTATTGTACTGATCAGATTTGGATGGTGTATGTCAAACTCGAATGATATTTAATCGTTTTGCTGCATGGGCCAGCGATGTCCTGTACCAGGGTTGCATTATAGACAGCTGAAGTGTAACAGGGACCTCTCTACCTTGAAGAAACTAGTCTAACATAGGTCTACTTGATCAAATCAAGTAGAAGTATTAGTCATGTTAGAGAAACCCTTATCGAATTACCGTTACGGTCATATTGCATACATATTTTCAGCCCAAATCACCATTGACAACAGAGGTTTTCTGCACGAAGACACGGCTCTAATCTTCATGATCTGGCCAATCAGACTTCAGACTAGTATGAACTGTTGCAAGTTCAGACATGTATTCTTTGGCTTGAAAGGTGACGTTTTTGTCAAAAGCAACAGTGGAATCAAACGGATATCTCCTTTCTCTGTGACCTTGATGTTCTTTGCAAGTTCTTTGGTTCGTTCCTGCGTTCGAGATGTAAAGATTGCGCCAGTTAAGATTTTCCTGTACTCAAAACGCGACGATCTCGTAGCTCGGCCACGCAGGCTTATGTGTTAAAAGATGGAGTGGATAGGGCTAAGGTAAGGTGAGAAATGATGTTAATGGTGTATGGAATCTTTGGTCGAATCCTCTTAAACTTGACCTCCTTCCATGAGCTAAAGGAAACCTCACTCAGTGATGTGGTTGCACAGCTATTTTCCTTTGATAGCTCTAAGTGACTAAATTATGTTCAACAAATGTTATTAAAACTAGATTTTCTCATGTTTGGTAGTAAATTTGCAAACCCATGCCAAAATTTCTGGATCCACCACTGGGCCGACCGAGGAACACCAACTTACTAAGGGAGCACAGGAGGGGAACTAGTAAACACACTCATTTTCGGTGAAAATATCACTGCATGATTTCTGTACATGTCACTATCTGTAAGCTTATGATGTTACTCTATTATTATCTCTTGTATACATCTTGACAGCTCTTCCACAAGTGTAACTTGTGAACGCAGGGCGTTTGTCAGTTTCTGAAGACAACGAGATATCTTGCTGCTCTGCTGTGTCCGGTTGATTAGAAATGCAGAGATCAACACCACTGTCTGTCGGGATCCGGATTTATGGTCTGGAACTATATGTGTATATCAGCATTAGTCCTGAATTAGTAGGTAGTGCATACAGGTACATCATTGAATATTAAATATATATCTAGCAAACGTGAAACTATTGCATAACATTAAACAGTATGTAAATAGACCATACGGTCACTTGACTTAACATGGGCCTACCAGACCAAATACCTTAAATATCGACCGGGACTCTCAGGATATGCCAACAGGCAATCGACTACGGCTCGCGACCTAGTTCTTGGTCTCCTCGATTTTCAGTCTTGTCGAACACGATCAACGCCCAAAGAGCCTTCTTCCTTTGCACTTACTGAATGATAATATCAAACGAGAGAGTACACAACCATACTCCGCAAGCCAATACACAGAATACAGTTACAGTAGATACAAGACTGATCAAATGAAAGACTTGAGGTTCTTTTATTTGCTTAAAGCCATAATTGAAATAGATTAAGTAGTAAATAAGTCTTGGGACCTAGCATTTCCACTAAACCAGTTTTAATAAAATTAAGTAGTGTTGTATAATACTAGCGAATGTTCCATCCAATGGTTTCTGAAGGTTCCATCCATCCACGAGTGATAATGGTTCCATCTACTTCATGCTATAAAATTTTCAGAGCACCTCCATCCACCCGACATTTCCATCCTACCCACAAATGGTTTTTATAAAATATAGATTAACCAAGCAAGTTCCCGTGCATCACCTATGACTGTGGGAATGGCTGTCCAGACAGTTTTCACTCTGCAAAGATTGTACAACTTTATTCATAAGATATGATCAACTCATAATGTTAGCCATGATACGCTTTTTTAGGCGTGTGACTAAGACGATTATAACAAGATCTTTACAATAACTCGCCATAATACTACGTCTACACCATCCAATGGCTCGATCTTTGGGCATGTGAACAGCATTAACTCCGAAGAAACCACCGGTGAGGGAGCAGATAGATCCCGACTTAGTACCATCACAATGCTCAAGGCGTGCGTATACAAAGATGTGCCCTCCTATAGCTCAAGTCCAACAACCTGACCAAACTGCCTACAATATGACAATAGCATCACAACTTGCTAAATTAGTTGGTCAGGTCATACACATTATAGACTTGTGGTTGTACTGTTAGTGCTCCAGATGTCATCACAAGATTTGGTCTTTAATTGACTCGGGCAGAATTACCACATCACCAGCTCTCGTGCTACCTTCGCACCCACCCCACTTGCCATCCGCCCAAGTCTAAAATAGTGTTTGAGTTTTTGTTTGGAAAATATTTGCTAAGTTCAACATGTCAGCCATTTACCTCCAATGGCTACCCAAAACCAAGTTTTGATGTTTGAATGATGTCAGAGCAAATTAATGCCCACATATCAGTGTATATAAGGAAGGCTAAGCATAGCACTTAGATACTGACTTAGTGACTAACTATGTGTACCATTATTCCGAGGTGGCGGCGGTGATGCAAGGAGCGACGACGCACACGGGGCACGCGGTGAAGACGGCGGTGCGATGGTGCCCTGGGGGGAAATGGTGTGAGCACGAGCTATGCCCGGAGGTGGAGAAGGTGTAGGCGAGGTCGGGGAGGCTGGAGATGGTCCGAGGAGGTGGCACGATGGTGGTCGGTGGCACAAAAGAGGCAGCTACGGTGGTGGCACTCCACGGTGACGGAGAAGATGAAATGGGGTGGGGGATGGGTGGAGGATGACCGAGAACGCGAGGTGACACGGTTCACTCAGCGAGGTACTCACTGGAGAAGAAGATCAAGCGATGGAGGGCATTCAGTCGGTGACATGGAAGACAAAGAAATCCGACGATGTGCTACGATAATCGCGAAATTGGTTGAGGGGAAACACTCAAGGCACTTGGGAACACGACGTGATGCTATTCGGTGGGCCAAAACTTCACTGGAGCGACAAGAAGAGGAGATGCGGTGGTGGCTGGACTTCGAGAAGACAGCGGCTGCGGCGGCTATGGCGCTCTCGGGACAAGAGGGAGTTTGAGGAGGGGGGGGGGCAGGAGGTAGAGGAGGTGCCGAGGGTTCCCTTTTATAGATGAGGTCGAGGAGGAGTGGTGCGGATGGTGCGCCGATCTACGCGGGACAGGGCATGGTCACGGGTGGCTCGGCGCAGGGCATGGGCACAGGAGCGTGCGGTGCGGCAGGAATCCAGGCGGCAAAGAAGGTGGGGAATGCGGCCAGGGTAGGGGCGTGGGCGCGAGGCAGAGGTAGGCACTCAAGCTGGCGCCCAGAGCATAAAGCAATAGAGCAAGGAACAGAGAGCAGGAGAAAGAAAGAAGAAAGAGAAAGAGGAAAATAGAAGGAAAGAAAGAGAGGAAAAAGGAAAAAGAAGAGGAAAAAGATTTCCAACCAAGAAATAAAAATGAAATGAAATTATGGGATTTACATATCGAACAAATTCAAATCAAAATTTGAATTTTAAAATTGATGGAGATTTGAAATTTGAGATGAATTCAAAGGAAAATTTGAATTGAAATGGCATAAAAGATTAAATTTTAGAACAAAGAGTTGAATTGAGACTTGAATTTGGATTTTGATTTGGGGTTGAACTGATATTTGGGATTTGATTTGAATAATATTTATGTAAGGAAGAATTCCAAATTAAAAGCCAACACTTTGAAATAATTAATTTAAATTAAATTTTACAAGAAAGAAAAGAATTTTTGGAAAAACAATAAAATAAGTAGAATTCCAAGGAATAACAAAGGAACTTAGAAAGCCCAAAAATTCAGAAAATCAAATATACCAATTTTTGAATTTAATTGAAGTTTGATTTATTCATATTAAATTGTTTTTTTTTGAAATTTCAAATTAAGCTTTAACAAATCAAGAAAATTCAACTCGTTATTTTTATTTTAATTTTTTTAAAAGACCCAAAAATTGGGATGTTACAAGCTGAGAGATGGGCAACTGTCGAATAAAGACCACAATAAGGAGAATGCAAACAGTAGTCATGTGGGCGACATGAGCGAAAGTTTCATCGTAGTCACGACCATGCTCCTGCTAGAAATCGTACACCATAAGACGAGCCTTGTGCCAGTACGCGCGAGTCTTGATCTTGTACACCTACGTGCACGTGATAGGAGTGATACGCGCAGGTAAGGGCACAAGATCCCAAGTGCCAGTACGCTCCAAAGTAGTAATCTTCCCAGACATCACGAGCTGCTACTTAGGGTGAGCAGTAGCCTCACGGTAGGTCTTAGGCTCAGAAAGAGCAGTGATTGCAAAGCTGTAGCACTCAAGAAGCTTGATAGTGTGACGATCACAAAGATCATATCTGTGAGGAGAAGGCGGAGCAAGACCCAGCAAGGACAGAGAAGAAGAGCTGGGAACAGGGTCCAGCAAAGACGGAGGATCAACTGGAGAAGGAGTAGGCTTAGGACGACGAGAGTAGTGCAAGGGAAAAGGTGAAATCTCAACAAAGGAGTTGGAAGAAAACTCCCGCGGAGAGGGGATAGGTGGAGCAGGAGGAGGGGAAGTGAAGAAGGTGGAAACAAAACAGAAGTGGAAAGCTAAGGGTTAGAAAAAAATCAGAAAGGAGATCGACTCAACAAGAGAATATGAGCAGACAGTAGGGGAACGAGGGTACTAAGGTCGAGACTCATCGAAGGTGACATCATGAGAGATCTTCATCTGACGAGCAACAGGGTCATAACAGCAATAACCCTTATGCTCAAGACTGTAGCCAAGAAACTCACACGCAACTGACCGAGTAGTCAGGTGGGAGATGGACAAAACAGATATAGCCGAAATAGCGAAGGTGACTGTCTTTCGAGCCCAACCATAGAGACACTCGATAGGATTAGAGCCCTGAAAAGCACTGGAAGACAACATGTTGATGAGGAAAGCAACAGTGGAGACAGCCTCGACATAGAAGTGAGGTGGAGCAGAAGAGGCAAGCGTGAGAGTGTGAGCTATCTCAAGCAAGTGACGATACTTATGCTCAGAGGCATCGTTATGAGCATGAGCACCAGGACAAGAATACTGGGGAAGAGTACCCTACTCAGTGAGAAAGCGATGCAAAGCAGCAGACAGGTACTCACTAGTAGAGTCAACACGAAAGACACGAATGACCAAATCAAACTGAGTGCGAACCATGGTGGCAAACATGTGGTAAATAGATAGAACCTGATTGCGAGAGGATATGAGGTATATCTAAGTATGACGAGAATAATCATCAACAAAATTCACATAGTATCAATGACCCTCTTTCGAAACGAAGGGAGCCGGACCCCAAACATCAAAGTGAATAAGATCAAAAAGACGAGTAGAAAAAGAATCACTACAGGGATAGGGGGATGTAGCTGCTTACCAAGCTTGCAACTCATACAATGTAAAGAGGTGTCCCTAGAAATAGACCCAAGAACACCATGACCTACTAGTGACAACATATACAATCTGCAGAGATGACCCAAACGATGGTGCCACTGAGCGAAGGAAGTAGTAGAGGATGCAGCAAAACCAGAGGCAGTGGTAGTGTCTAACTAGCTAGTGGAGACAGTGGAAGGAAGATGCAACCAGTCGAGCTCTGAAAGATGTTGTGAATCACGGTGTCGAGGGTCAGTACCAAGTAGAGTCCCCATGCAGTAGTCCTAGACATAACAAGTGTTAGACTCAAGAACAACACAACAATCATGATCGATGATCGACCGGTGACGTAAGTGTATAGTAAGCTAAGGAATATGAGAGGCGTAGGAACATGAAAAGAAGAAGTGGAAAGTGTGCCTCGGCCTACAATAGAAAGAGAGGTACCATCTGGAGTCTGAATAATTGAAGGAAGAGCCGTGGGACTCATAGAAGTGAGGTGGATAGAATCTGGTGTCATGTGAAAGGAAACATTAGAGTCCAATATCCATGGAGATAGGATATATGACAAGGGAGGAAGCGGAGACGAGGAAGACTGCTGAGAAGCCAGAGCTAGATGAGTAGAACCCGGGGAGTCCGAGGACGAGCTGACATCGAGGCATTGGAGCAGGAAAAGGAGCTGCTACGTGGCATCACTGAAGGAGCCCTGGTGAGAGACACTAGCTCTTGAGTGGGAGAAATCTCCAGAGCCTTCGGGGGACGTCCAACCCGGCGACCCTGGTCCCTCCTCCGCTCTTAGTAGTCCTGATACATGTGGCTATCAAGCTGGCAATAGGTGTAGTAGAGGCAACAACCATTGGTGCCCTGAGAGCTGGAGAGAACACAGTCGGTGCTGAAGGAGTAGGCACTGAAACAGACGAGACAACCTGTATCTGAGCCACACCATGATGGTGAGTCTCCTCAGCACGAACACTCGGGAGAGCCTTCACCATGGTCGGGCACGGGTGGCGAGTCAGGAGCTGAGCACACACACGGTCTCAAACTCAGGTTGGAGATGTGTTAGAAAGTTATAGAGACGATGAATCTCTTAGTGAGCGTGGAGGAGCACACAATAGGGACAAGTCTGACAAACATCCGACCCAAGAGAGTCGAGTTAACACCACACCTCAGGTGCGGCACCTCGTGTCATTACCCCGGAGGGTAATCACACTTAAGCATATAGATTATTATTCGTCTACCCAGTATAGATTATTATTTGTCTACCCGGTAGGACACCGCTCTGACGAATAATAAGTCTTACCAAAGTTAACGCAGTAGAACAATAAAATACAAACTATACTTTATTACAGTAGTTAGCCATGCAAGGCTATGGTCTTTAATACAAGTAATAATTTACAACTGCAAAATGGGACTAAATCCCCTTGCTTGCCTGCCCTGCTCCACTAGGTGCCTACTCGTCCCACTCGCCGAATAAGTTGTCCACCTTGCCCTACTCCTCGTAGTAAGCGCCCTCGTCTCCTGCGGTCTCCTTGGTACCTACGTATCCTCCATCCCACTCGGGATAGTTCCCAGCCGGACTAGGATCTAACAAAGGAGAATAATAACAAGAATGAGTACTAGTGTACTCAACAAGTATTTATTAGCAAAGATGCACTGTATGACTCATCTCCATTCGTTATCACATTTTCTAACTTATCTCTTTCTCTGGAAAATATTTTATCAGAGCTTAAGTGGCAAATTTTAATACTAAAAAGACAACTTGTCACTCGGTAAGAAGATAAACCACTAGCAGTCACTGTAGACTCCAATATAGGAGATAGGATTGAATTCATGGTTTGATATATAGCACTGCACAGGCTTTGTACCACTTTACCCATAGCTACTCTGAGCTCTCTTTGAGCTAGGTCTTTCGCATTTCCTTTAATGCGGTTTCGTGTTTAGAGTACAGAATATTTTCCAAGTTACATGATTAAGTCTCCACTCATTACTTTTCGTCGGTGTCCTGGGGCGCTCACCGAGTTTCAATAATGTTGGTTGGGCCGGTCATCTCCGCACCCAACACTCCACCTTGCGCTACTATAGCGCCTTGGATCCCTTACTTCCGGACTCTCCTACCGGTCCTGGGTTCCTCCATAATTCACACATCATATTACTTACCCGATGTGGAGAGTATAGCCACGTAACAAATAGCATTTTCTGCCCACCGAAATGGGAAAATAGTTGGCACTTAAATACGATCCCTTATCCGAATGAGAGTTTTGTTGGTCCTTATATATTATCCATATGTAAAGGGCCCCACCTCTTCCCTCTTTTATTTCCTGCCACGGCCCCTTCTTTACCATCCTAATGTTTCTCTTACAGCACAACTGCTCCTCTCACTTGTACTGCTCTTTTCTCTTTATCTCTTTTATCCTATTTGATTTTGAGAGATAGTTTTAATGCACATATATATAATGATACAAAAAGGTAATTTTAATATAACTAGGTTGATGTTCAAGAGAATAGGGTTGCCTTCATATTCGTAGTAAAGATTTGTGTCAATGAATTCTGGATCAGCTACTCCTGTCTGTGTTGGTTCGTCTTCTGTAGTTATACGACAGATGCGAATAATAAATAAATACTTAGTTGCTTTTGGTGCTACTATGCGTACATTAATCAGATGATTTTCTTTGTTAGCATATTTTAATTTAATAAACTTTTTGGATTCCCCTTAGGTTAACACTTCGCAACTACGGTTGTTCTACAGTCTATTGGCTCTGGAATCATTAGTTGCCTACTCTTGCGTTTGTTAATAATGGACCCTGGCTAGTTCGTTTTAGGGGTGATATTTACCGGGGGTTGTTTAATTTAATTATTCTATCATGATTAAATCCTTTCTAACGCATCAGATTATCTATCTAATTTAGTGAGTTTTATTGGTGACTTAATTTATTTAAAAAGTCTCATATTAATATTGCACACTTTTCTTGCTTTTATTTTCTACCTGTCGGTCTACTGTTATTGATCCTCACGAGGCTCATAAAGTTCTTTAGTCCAATATCTACACAGCGCTGACACTTATTATTACTGGTGCTCACTTCTACTTCTAAATCTATTAGTACTAATTCTAACTAGAATTTACCTCTCTACCCCCTTACCTAATCTCTCCTCTTTTCTTAATCCCTCTCTCTCTTTACCTAATCTCTCCCTCTCTCACCCAACCCCTTTTCTCACTAAATCCCTCACCCCCTCTCCTTCTCATCCATTCGGTCGAATGCCCTTGGCTTATCTCTTTGCTTCCTCTCTTCACCTCATTCCCCATTTCTTCTTCCTATTACTTGCTTCGGTCGCTCGGTTCTCTCTTGAGGAAAACCTCTCTCTCTCTCTTTCTCTTGGGTGGTTCCCTAGCACTACCGCCTTTGGCCTACTCCCAACTTCCTTGCACTGGGCCGCCTGCCGCTCGGCTCACGCCTGCACTTGGCCCACCCAGCTTACGCCCATGCCCTGCGGCTCGGTCTGCCTACGCCTTACTGCTCGGCCTGCCCGTGCTTGGCCTGCCGGATTTTGGGAGTTGAGAGGCCGTGGTTTGGCTTTCTTCTCCTTAGATTTGATTTCCCCCTTTCCCTTTTGTGATTTTGAGATTTTGTTTTTTTAGGGTTTGCTTGATTCATTTTTTAATGTGGGGGTGATTGTTGCTCATGCATGGTGGATGTGATGGGGTGGCTACCCTGGCTAGCTATGGCGGGGCTCGAGGCCTCCCGCACACCGGGGAGTCTGAGGCCGTCGGGTGCCTGTAGCTACTGGCGGTGGTGCTACCGTGGTTATCGAGGTATACTACTCCCCTCTCTACTCAGTCCCCCCTTGCTCTGTGATGGATTTGGGTGGATGTTGTGGTTATTGCCGAATGTGTTCTCTGTGCCTAGTTTGGCTCTCATAGGTGTTTCGGATTGGGAAAAAATGAATGTGGGAGGGAATCGTGGGTTACCTTTGTTGGCTTGGGAAATGGAAGGGCTTGGTTGATGATGATGGCCATGGTGAGGGTGCTCTCCTTGTTCCCTTTGGTGTCCTCTGTCCTTCCTTGTTCTTGTCGGCTTGGCGTGGTCCCTGGTGGTCGTTTGCCGATTCTTGGTCGTTACTGGTGCCGTTCCCGCTCCCTTTGTCTTCCTCGACTCCCTTGATGCTCCTCTCCTCCTTTACTCCTTTATGTGGGTGGTTTTGTATGTTGTTGTGATGTGGTGAGGCTTGGCTTGTTCTTCCTTCGGTTGGTAGTGGGGGGTGGTGGTGCTGTCTTAGCTTGCTCCCTGCTCTTGGCTTGCAGTGGCAGAAGGAGCCTGGCTGTTGGTTGTGCTGGTTGTGGATGGTGTATTGGTGTGGTTGCTCTCGGTTTTTGACTGGAAGAGTAAGGCTTGGGGTTGGCTTTGTGAGGCTTGCTAGCTCTCGGTTGTGAATGGGATAAGTGAGGGATTGTGGGAGAGGAGGACTTAAGATAGAGGGGCTTTAGGCATGCCTCTTTCTCTTGGCCTGTTCATGCCAACTTTGCCCCTTCCTTATCCTTTCCACTCTCATGGTTGACTATTGGCTTAAGGACCTTTGGTCCAAAGGTGGTCTTTGACACTATGCTTCGGATTTTCTGCGGTGAAGGTAAGTTGGCATAATGTGAGTGTCGGATTTTCTTATAATTGTCGGGTGATGAAACACACTGAAGTGAGATGGTGTTGACTGACCTAGGCCAATTTGGGAACTTCGAGGATCTTCATGCGACCTGACGACAATAATTCTTTACTCTAACTCTATTTAAAGCTTTTGGTTTGCTACTTGTCTTTTGGTTTTTTGCGGACGATGAAAATGTGGGCAGGGTTTTGGAGTGACCGAGGAGGGTGTCAACGGCTGGCGATATACGAGCGAAGATGCAAAGCTTTGGCTATATGCAAGACTTTAGTTTGTAGCTAAATAAATGTTGTAATTTTTATTTTGTATTGTATTCAAGGGTGTAATATTTATTTGTTCTTTGATGTAAAGAATTTCTATAATTAATGTCGGAGATTGTATTAAGGTTCTACTTTTGCTTGAAATAAATTCTTGTTATTGACTTTGAGTTTTATCGATAATGCAAATTTGATTTGGAAGCCTTGTTGTAACTTTTTGGTAATATAATCTTGTATTTAAATTCTTTTACGATATGTTCATTATTAGTTTGTGATTACTGCTTGGATGGATTTAATTTACTGCTCATTATCGTTTATGGTTGTTTAAATTACTTTAAGTTTTAGGGTTCTCACATCAGACATCTGCTGGTTGAAGTCGTCCATGGTGGTATCGAGTTGCTGAAGGGAATGCGGCTCATGCACGACAGAGAGGTAGTGAGCTCGGAGGAGCTCCGCATCGATTGCATCGTCGCGACTCTGCCACATCCTTGGAGATGGACAAGAGCATGCTAGCCACCAGGATGGCAATAGCACGAACTTTGACATCATGTCATCTCTCGTAGGTGTGCCACTCAGACTGGTAGAGCTCCAGGGCCTCCTCTAGTGTAGCATGGGCAGTCTCTTGGGCAGCCTGATCCACATCTGCAGGAAGAGCTAGGAGAATTGACAGTGTAGGGTGAGGTGAGTACGGGTGCTTGCTGGTGAGATAACCCCCAATGGCGTTGGTTATTGAGGTGAATCCTCAGGTGAATAGCCCACTCCCTAAAGTTCGTCCCGCCGAACCAAACTAGGGGAGCGGGATGGAGAAGGAGCCTCCGATAGTAACCATCAGTGGAGACTTGACCGAATTCGGAGTCAGGAGGCGGTGCGCTTGGGAGCAGAAGCCCCGTGTAGTGGCTCCAGGTAGATCGAGAGCCAGAGAGAAGTCGGAGCTAGAGTCGGAGAGAAGTTGAAGCCGAAGAGAAGTCGAAACCAAAGAGAGAATGTAACACCCTGATTTTCAGAATCGGGATGTTAATATTTAATTTGGCGATATATTAAATTTTTGGCTATGTTCTAAAATTTTTTTAGTGTTTAATCAAAATGTGGCTTAAAAAAAAAATCAGATTGTTTGAAAGACCATGTTTAAAAAAAAATAAAATTAATTGTATTGATCTCTTGTTTTCACATGCATTTGAAAAATCATACCATGATGCATGCATTAGTACCATCGCTCTTTTTCAGTCCGATTGACCGCTGGCGAGACGCCTGTGTGTCCATTCTCTTCCCCAACTTCTCTCCTCACAATCGTCACCAAAAATTAAGAATTCGTCAACGCATGCTATACTATTGCGATCGTTGTTTTGAGAGCGTTCTATTTTAGTAGTTATTTCGCGCATGCGAACTCGTTCGAGCGAGTAGGAGAAAAGGAGGAAGGAATACACTGTAATTTATTTCAATGTTATTTTTCCTCTTCCATCCGAATACACACTACCATTTCACACCTCCCTATCCATTGGTTTTTGCCCAGCCAAACACCACCACTCATCCCACAAAGTCATCTTTCTTTATTCATCTCCCTATTGCAAACTCCCCATTGATTTATTCCCAGCCGAGAGCACCACTATCAAACCACAGCCACTACCATTTCTTTTATTCTTCCAACACCTATGCCTACATATCCATCTTCCCCATTCTTTGTTCAACTCCATCCCCGCAGCCTTTTGCTTTTATCTCCAACCGAGAACAGCCCTCTGCACACTGCCACCTTCCTTTCTTTTTATTTTACTCATTGCCACCACATGCCATCCCCATTTCTTCATTCCCAACCCAAAGCACTCACTGCCCATTCTCTACTCTCAGCTGAACAACCCCATCACCTTACCATTTTTTTTGTTGTCTTACTGCCATACTCTATCCAACATGCAAAAGCACTACCATTCATCCCATAGCCAAACCACTTAGCCATTTTCTTCTCAGCCGAGAGACACACTTACCACATGGCCATATTTTTTTAGTATCTCCCACTGCCAACACCTCCAACTTGCAAAGCAACCTCATTGTTTTTTTCCCTTGGTCGATCCCAGCCGAACACATTGCTGTCCACTGCCATTTCGTTTTGTCCAGCCAAATCATTCTTCTCCCACGCCACTTCTTCCCCAAAAGCAGCACACCTCCATTTCTTTCTCACACAAGCTCAAGCTCCCACCTTCTCTTCTCAAAATCACAGCTCTAAACCGAAAATGAGCCCTTGCATGCTATGCCATAGCATTCCTCATCTCGAGAGCATCCCATCTTTGTAAATATTTCTCGCATGCATAAACTTTTGAGTGTGTTTTGGAGAAGAGGAAGGGGAAGGCAGAGGTGGCCGACCTAGGTAGTGAGCTTGTGGCCATGGCGGCACTTGGAGCACTGGTCGACGGCGTGGCGCGTCTTTGTGGCCGCGTGGGCACATCTGCGGCGCCGCGCGCACGGAGGCATGCTGCGGGAGCACAAGCTAGCAGCGGCGCGGCCCAGCCCAGGCGGCGCATGTTGAGGCGAGACGACGCAATGAAGGTAGCAGCACGATTGTGCTGAAGCCCAGCGTGAAGATGAGGGCGTCGAGGCGCTGTCCATGCAGTTGTGCTTGCCACGGTCGAGCAGCTGCAGCCCAGCGATGTACATGACATAGAGGTGGCCGGCGCCCAGCGCGGCATCGGCGGAGGCTAGGCGACGACCAGCAGCCCGGCGGCGTGGAGGAGCCGGCATGGCCAGCGCTGCAGCGGCGCGAGGACGGTGGCTCGGCATAGGACCAAGCGACGCTATCCAGCGGCGTGGCGTCTAATGAGCAGCAGTGTTGCGTCATCCGAGGACGCGAGACTCGGTGGCGTGCAGCTGCGGCATCCATGCAGTGGCAGATACCTGCCGATGGCATGATTCACGCGGCAGGCCGGCGATGTGCTCTCCGAGGCGCTGCAGTGGCGGCTAGTGGCGACGTGCGGCTCGGCGAGGCACGGTGGCAGCCTAGTACGCGGCATGAGGGCGCCGAGGTGCTGTGCAACGGCTCGAACGAGGCCCGATCGCGTGGCGACATGGAAGGCAGTGGCAGCGACTTGAGGTGGGCAGCGGCTTGACGCCGAGGCGGAGGTGGCCGAGCCGAGGACGTGAGGCTTGACGGCCCAGCCAGCGGCGCGAAGACGGTGGCACGGAGGGGCCGGCGGAGAGCGCAACGCATGCATGTGACAACCATGCATGCGCGCTGGCGGCCAGCGAGCAAGCGGCATGGCGTGTTGCGAATGACATGGCGGCGCCGATGCGGAGCGGGATGTGGACGACTACGGTGGACGCGGACGTGGTCCGGCGATATTAGGCACGCCTAGTGCCATGGTAAAATACTTCACGTTGAATTGTGTTATCACATTATGATATTAGTTATGCATATTGCATATTAGTCATGAGCATGACATCTTTTTATACATATTTATATGTAAAGATTGTTGGGGTAGCTTGCGACCGGCATGATACTCCGGTTATGTCTTAGGTGTGCATAGGCATGATTATGTGAGGATATGTCGGTAAATTGCGAATAGTTAGAATATTGTTGTGAAATATATGTATCTTATTGATCGGTAGATGCTAGGTTGATGAATTGATCGAAAGATATTATTTTGAGTAGCATGCAAAATAGTGGTGATCTTTGGATATAAAGTAATTAGAGGTTTTCCCTCATGTTGGAGTAGTAATCTTAGGAGATAGGACGCATAAGGATTTTATGATTTATTACTTGATGGACAGCTCTTGTGTGGATATTTATGGAGATATGGAGGTTGAATCGAGTGATTTATTCAATCACGAGCAAATTGATCGAATGATTTTATCGATAGTGCATGAGTCATTTATGCTAGAATTGGGAGAAGGAAACAATAGATTATTTGAGTGCGGATAAATGATTGGATTGCTATGTGATTAGTAGATAAGTCCTATGTGCCGAGTTGGTATATTTGTACCCTCCTTTGAGTTAGTGGATAAATGATTGTTAGTTGATCGTAGAGGCACATATATAATTGGATTGGTAGAGGTCGTTCACGACTAAGTTCGGTGGTATGGATATGAGTAGATCGATTAGTGAGCAATTAGATGTTGGATATGTTATTAAATTGTAAAAGATCATTAGGGATAGGTTAGTTACTTAAACCTCGATCGGTGGAAAATTGAGTGTACGCGATTGTGATTTTCCAAGGCGAGACTAGTAGAGCTAGATAGTTAGCATTAGCTTAAATAGTTTTCGGAGAATGATCGATGGATTCAGTCATGGTCATATGCCCATGAGTCGGTGGATTCCGTGTAATTATTGGATAGGTTGTATATTTGGAAGATCGTGAGTTCGGGCATCACTCGATGGATTGACTACCTTGATAATGTCTTAGTGGAGGTTAGTACGGGATTTAGATCAAGATATGAGAATATGATTGGAGAGTGTTATGCATGTGATTGGATTCAACACCGGGGAATCGGTTATGTCTATGATTATGAGAAGATTAGATTTGTCGGTAGATGTTTTCCCTTTAGGAAATAAATTGAAAAGAAAAGAAAATACATAGACCCCACTTGTCATGGCAGAGTCTAGGTCATCCTACCTACAAAAATTATTTAATGCAGTAGCAAAATCAGAAAAGAATTATTTTTACACGAAAAAGTCTTTAACTTCAACAATTCATAACTAATTCATATGAACTCCAAATGGGATGAATCCAATTGGGTTGTCCATAAAATATTATTCTATATCTAACCATGTAGTTTTTATCTCCACTAGAATTCTTCAAATTTTCACAACATAATTAAATTTGGGTGAACAGTAAACAGAACCACCATTTTTCAGCATTTTCTAGAAATTTGATTTTCAAACTACTATAACTCTCTCATATAAACTCCAAATGGAATAATTTTCGTACCTAAATTCATCTAAAATTATAATCTAGCTACTGTATAAATTTCATGCATTTTTGAGCAATTTGAGGTTTTAGCTATTTCTCGGTGTTTATTCGATATCACCTTTCTTTAGATTCCGAGTTGCCGGAAGTATGAGAGTAAGTAACCGAGAGTGAACAAGTGAACTACCAGCAAGGCAAGCATCCTTTGAACTTTATTTTTGCATCATAATTGATCCCAGATTTGTTAGGGTAGATGCAATGATAATTGCTTGCATGCTATTTTGATAATGTCGCTATTTTTGTGATGAATAGTTAGACACCTCCTATTATGTTGTCATTGTGGCTATCCATGAATCATTCCATTACTGAAATATTATGATAGGATGTGTGAAGTTATATTGTTCGGGTTTGCTTAGCCATGCAAGTCTAGAACCGGTAGTTTGATTGTCGGGAATAACCCGACAATCATGGGATACACACAATTTTCTTTATATACTTTTGTTCAGATCTTTGTATCTATTTTACGAGTTAAACTTTGACATGTTAAAGAAGTTTTTGGTCTGGACAAGTGATGGTTAGTGATGGCGCTTTGTGCACGAGAATTGGGTATGTGGTTTGGCTTGTCTGGACAATTAAGGACCGAACTTTGGTAACGTCGTTGATTCAAGTACATTCGTGCTACCATACGCAGTATATGGGTGCTGTACGGTTAAGTAGGGGGAAAGTTCTATTGTGTTAAGTCCCATGGTGGTGTAGGGGCATTTGTGTTTGATCATTTGCCCTTAGGGATCGATGTCAATGTTCTATAGTGTGCGAGGGAGCACCAATTACCTTTTCATTACATCGGTATTTCCAATATAACATGTGAGCCCCTTAGCAAGTGCTATATGCTACTTGTAGTAAGACCGGAAACATCTCACATGAGGACTTAGCTCAATAGGGTTTTCTTCTTTGAAACGACAGTATCTCGATTCTCCCACCAGGCATACCAAAGGAAGTGTGTCATTATCCGGAGGCTTACGGGCTAATCGAGTCATGTGGGTAAAGTAGTACACCCCTGCAGGGTATAAATCTATTCGAATAGCCGTGTCCACGGTTATGGACAACCGCTTGAGTTCGGGAGTTACTATTGTTTGACTTGAAAGTAAAATTGTGGGTGAACTCGGTAATTTCATGAATGGGATGTTCATGCTTGTTGTTGTATCAAAGTGGGTAGCCACTTTGCTATTTGTACGCTTTACTTGTTACTCAGTTCATTACTTATTCACATGCTTCACTTCTATTTCAAATCTGATTTTGAAATGGCACTTGAAAAACTAGTATGTGTAGGTTGTACATTGTTGCGTCTCTTTCGCAAAACTAAGCCAATATGAGCCCTTCCTTTGAATGACCTTATGCATAACTATTTTTATTTGTGTAAGACTTGCGAGTACTCTTTGGTACTCAGCTAGGTGTTTGCTGGCTTTTTTTTTCAGGTGAGGACGATATCGAGACCGATGAGTTTGTCGGTGTCGATTTAGGTGACACCGACGAGTAGTATGCTATCTTCTAACTCCCAGTCGGTTGCCGATGGGTTGTGGGCATACCACTGCTGGCATTTTGGTTTATTTACTCATTTTCGCTATAAACTTGTTTAATTTGGCTAGTCGGCCACTTATGTAGTTGTAAACTTGGAACTATGATGTATAACTTTTGTACTATTTATGTATGAGCGTTGTATGGATGTGATCGACGTTGTAATGAGAGTATGAATATATTGGTCGCTGATCTTGGGAGCCAATATAGGTCATGCTCGCTGTTCATGGCTTCCTATTTAACTCGCTAAGTGTCGTGCTTGACTGATTGGAGAACCGACAATCATGTAGTGCTCGCAGAGGAGCGCGCGCATGATCATCGGGCTCTAAATTCTAGTTAAGCCTCTCATTTAGACTGAGTTAAGTTGGAATCCATTTACTGGAGATCCAGGGTTATGTCCCTAAGACCTTGATTAGTCTCGGTCTTACGGAGATAACTCCGGGGTCCCCACAGAGAAGCCAGAGCCAAAGTGAAGCTAAAGCCACTGGCTCCACATAGATCGGTGGAGCCGAAGCGGTTGGCTCCATGTAGATCGAGCACAGCACGTTGCGGCAATCAGGCTCGACGGTGTCGGGGGCAGTGGCTGCGTTAGGGATGGAGATCCTGGGCGGTGACGCT
This sequence comes from Ampelocalamus luodianensis, assembly GCA_036346255.1. Lineage (NCBI taxonomy): Eukaryota > Viridiplantae > Streptophyta > Magnoliopsida > Poales > Poaceae > Ampelocalamus > Ampelocalamus luodianensis. The sequence goes on along the minus strand of CM070628.1, from coordinate 22,192,856 downwards.
CGGGTTGGGGCACGAGGGCGGGGCGCAGAACCATCGGCGGGAGGAATCGGGGCGGCTGGCGCGGATTCGCCTCGGGGCGGCGTGGATCCGATTGTAGGGAGGAGCTACAGCGGCGGCGGCTCGGGTGGGAGCGGAACAAGTAGAGGAGCTCGTGGCTCCACTACAACAGGACTAGGTTATAGCAACATGTGCATATATTGCTCTATCTACAAATATGTGTTGCTAGGATGGATAACAACACATGTGATAAGTGATGTTATTGGTGGTGTTGCTGTATAGTAGGTCTACTGTAACACAAATTTTGTGTTGTTATACAAAAGAAAAGGTGTTGCAAAGTTGCAACACCCTTTTTTTGTAACAACACATGTTTTCAAAACATAGTTAACACCTGTTAGCAACATATAATTGATTTATTGCAACATAGCTAACACCTTTTAATATTTTCTCTGGATTTTGCACCATTCAACCAGAATTTACAAAACATACAATTTTGGCAATCATACAACTCAAAAAATATGTCATATCAACCATCAAAGACAATTGCAACACATAGATCAAATTCAGATTATGCAAAATACATAAACCTGAAATATTATATTTCTGATAAGCACAACAGTACATGTGCAATACACCATACAGAGTGCATCATGCAATTTCTTAATTATGAGCATTCTAATATAGCCACGGCAACACAATCAACTAATGTCTAATCAAGCGAAAGCTTGACAAACATATGGAAATACTCCAACTCCTACCACAATACTAGTCTAGCCTTAACATGTACAAAATATCCACGCAAAAGAAGTTGACAATGTAGATGTCTACATAATAAAATCATCGTGCTATCGCCATTTGCAAAAGGAATAATTGTGTATTTGCCACTGCAATTGGGTGAGTTTTAGATTTTGCCACTTTATGTGAGTATGACATGTGGGTCTCGGGACCACATGTCATACTCACAACAGTGGCAAAAACAAAAACTCGCATGCAAGTACAGTGGCAAATACGTTAATGCCCCTTTGCAAAATAAGGATGATCACTCCATCAACAAACAATAACTTCAACAGCCCTTATGTTTTGGACCTGAAAGGAAATTCAGGAAGTCAATAACCACAAACCACAGGGAGCAGACCAAAGGAGCTCACGGCGCGGGGAGAAGGCCATGGGGAGGGCGCCAGTGGTCATGTCGGAAACCATAACCCTAGCTCTGATACCATGTTGGAATGAACACTTGATATATTCCAATAGACCAAAAGGCCAATATATCATGTACAGGGTAGGTCAATATGCAAAGAGCACCCTAAGATATATACATATCTAACAATTTAATTGGGTACATTAGGCTAACTGATGGATATTATTTCCTTTACTTTATTTCTAGGAATAGTAAGTTGCCTTTGAGGAGTAAGCATCCTTATTATCCAACAATTATTCCCTAGTTTGGACATTAGTGACAACATACTTACAAATGGATTTTGAGGTTAATTAATCTCTGTCTATTTACTTCCTAAAGGAAATGATTAAAGAAGTCGATTGATGAGTCTTACTTTATTTAATGATTTCTTTTATTATTTTCTATTTATCAATGATGTTCCTTGAGAGCTAGGTGAGACCTATGAGTATTAACTAGATATTATTCATACAATTTAAATCGATGGTTTCTACTACTTAGGTGATCATGCATGCATACATATATAATTATATTTTAATAGACTTTCTCAAGGAGTTTGCACTCTTAAAACAATTACTAATGACTTATTTTTAGTTAAGTAGCTAACTACTCCTTTCAGTACATAAGGCCTATGTATTATTGACTAATAATTCTTATTTAGCAATTAATTGTCCCAATTAACTTGATTATCATTTAACTATCAAGATGCCATTTATAGGCATCAGTATTGCTGACTTTTATTTCAACTTAGTAGAACTAATGGGAGGAACCCACATGGCATGGACTCATAGTTTTGCTTCTATTTTCAATTAAGACCTAATTATATGTGGTGTATATTTATCATATTATTTTTAATTAAATTGTACTTATTGAAATAAATTAATTTTTAGCTAGACAATTGCTAATGGCCTAGGGTCTATTATGAAGGGATACAGGTAGGCTACACTAGTTGGCAATTAAAAAAATCTATCACGTAAACCAAGAAGCCAAGCAACAAGATGATCACAGATCGTTACCACGGATCGCGATTGCAGAAAGAAAAGTTGGAGTAGCCTGATCCAACGTAGAGCACATCGATGAAGTGGTCGTAGTCGATCGTCCAGCGAAGTCGAGCATCCAACGTAGTCGATCGTCCTTGGTACCGATCGTCTCTTCCAGCAACCAACCGCGATCCTTACGAAGTTGTGGATCATCCTTAAGCGCAACAGTAACCGCAATAGCACCTCTACGGTATCCACATGTTCAGGGGAGGAACACCACGTTCCGGTGTGCTAGCACCAACTCGCACAGAAGGGCTCTCTCGAGAAGATGGCGGCTAGAGTTTTGGTGGAGCAACTCACGTGTCTCGCATGTCTCCCAATAGCCTCAAGCATTTCCTTATATAGTGCCCATGACAGATCCTATCCGAACACGTTTTGTTCCAACCCGTTAAGTGTGTGACCTTGTAGGTTCATGTGTAATCGGTTGTGACTCAGAAACCATTTCCGACCACGAGTCGTTAGCTGTTCCTAGCAGGACATAACGATTCCCGAATACACATAAATTATATCGGACAAACCTTAAAGCAATATGATCTACGACCAGGTCCTTATCACTAACGACTAGCTCGTATCTCTATATGACTAGTTCATATTTAGACTCAACGATTCGTAACTCCTTACGGCGAGTTTACGACCACTTAGTGACTATCTTCGACCGATCTACAACTAGCTCATATCTCTATCGACTAGTCATGTCGATCGAACTGAATGACCTTCTCGTGTATTATCCCTTTGCCTCATGATATCTGGTTGAACTCCAGGTGAGATATTATGTCATCCATAGACTGTTCAATACTTTCACGATCGAGTGTCGGATAACTTAATGTAGTCGAACTCTTCGACCATTAGTGGCATGACAATGCACTTTCTTTATCCGACAACATCGTGGGGCCCAGAGATATCTCTTCTGTTTTGTTAGGAGGGGCAAATCCCATGTCCAACCAATCACATTCCTCCACATGTTTCATCGCATACCCGAAAGCTACCTTTATAACTACCCAGTTACGGAGTAGCGTTTGGCAACCCCAAAGTGTACTATTATACATGTAGAAACCATGTTGATCTCAGGTCTAAGGATTATACATCATCATTGCTTGAGATCAACTGATGGCACATGAAATCATAACAATCTTAGCAGTGTCTCAAGGTGGGGTCAATCCAACACCATGTTCTCTAACATGTGTTCACATTATTGATTCGATATCTCTATATTCATGACCGGTGAAACATGGTCATCAATCAACAGATGTGCTGGTCGATAAGTCACTAGTGTTCTGACTAGTGACATCCGACTAGGGATATATTTAGAATGACATCATATAAGTTAAAGAGCTTCACCAACAAGTCACATACTTGTTAATCTTTCAACTAATGATTTATTCAAGGAACAAAATAACATTTATTTAATAACTCATAAACATAGACGTGATACAGTCATCTCTATTATTGCCTCTAGGGCATATCACCAACATATTACTGGATAAAATATTACTTAAATTAAAGCAATGGCCTTGCGTCCACAAGTCATTTAGACATTCTACGAAGCTATATTTTATCAAAGGTGCAAAATTATAGTTTAACAAAATCTCTAGTTAATTTTCTATTTTAAATTAAATATTAAAGAAATACATAATTAAATTAATTATATTACTTAATCAATTATTAGCATGTGCTCATATGTCAATTGATACACACACACACACAAACACAAACACACCCCAATTGACACACATACACAAACACAGATATATATACACACATATACATAGATATACTAATCTGCGCCTGAGCGTAGAATAAGTTATTCTGTGGTCAGGCCAACCCACGCGTGCGCGGATCGAGTCACCCCTACGGAGCGCCGAACAGGCCATTTTGGCGCACTAACCCACGATCCCACACATGTGACGTCATGTGTCCAGTGCACACTATGACGAGGTTAAAATTAATTGTGATAGCAAGTTTACTGCCGCATGTATCACTGTGTTTATATTTTTTTTTACGATTCTTTCATACGCGCTTGGCTGGATGTGCCATTAAGAGTCCAGTAAGCCTTTTTGTAACAGATCAGTAAAGTCATGTGGAGATTGTAGTAAATCTATTTTAGCGATGTAGTAAATATTTTTAGTAAACGCGCAAAGACGTTTTTATTTGCTAGAGAAGATGTTTTTATTTATTAGACTTATATCATTATGTTACCCTCGTCATCACCAAGCTACTAGTGGACACCTCAGCTTAGCAAAAGCCAAGATGCAACCTACAACTACTACCTTTAAATAACACTAATTTTTTTTTTGTCAAAACAACACTACTAAAAACTAGGTTTCATAGCCAAACTTATTTAAAAGCATAGATAACATAAAATTTCAACAAGGAATTGAAAACTAAATTCACAGTTATTATAATCCAAACGAATACCAATAGCATCATGAATAATCTTCAAATAATAAAAATCATCAACTAGCATTGATAAAGTCCGTCGGGAGCTACTAGAAATACGTTAACAATTATTACAATAGAAGTTCTAACATTAATATGGTAAATGAAGTAATGTTGTGATGGCGTGAGGTGCAACAATGTGAAAATCATCCCATGAGCTATTTCCACCCAATGCATGTCATTCTCAACGTTCACCTAAAACAACAAAAGGCAAGAGTGAGTCAAAGACTCAGCAAGTACAATTAAGCAATATATGAAACATCATTTCAATGACAAGGCATTCTCAATATCCAAATTACATAATCATTGGTCATGAATGCAATGCAAGATGCACATGTCTCCACTTCTACATATACCGGTATAGCTGAGTATAACACTCGTCGGTGTTCACTCGCCCATTTTCTCAAATACGGGGATCTAGTGCCCATCCTTTTTTATACAGGGATCTCATTGCCCATATCTCAATATGGGGTTCTCATTGAAATGAAATGAATGAAATGAATAAATTCCATACTTTCCTATATGCATCATCAATTAACGAAAACATATAAACAAATGGAAATACTCATACTTCACATGAATATCCATAATAACAATCATATAACCAATTTGTACCATAAAACATCCACTATTGCTCTAAGGTGTACTTGACTTCCAGAAATGACGACCGGTTTGATGTGAAGAAGACAACACACCCAATGTTACCCTACCTACAGAAGATATTCAGTCACAACACTGACCAAGCAATTGAAAACACTCACTTAAACGTCCTCGATCCTACACGAATCCCAAACCCAACTATTCAAATATTTGATCTACTCAAACAAAATGATGAACTAGCAGTAACTCGATACTGGACAACAACACTAAAAAAATCATAACTTCCAATCTGTTTATCCAAAATTTACATTCTCAGTCTCTCTGGAAACCTTAAAGAATTATCTACAATAGTCTAGTTAGTGAGATTCCCTAATTTGATAATTGACTATTTTTAGTATACAGATTACTTCAACTACCAGAATCTAACAAACATTCGGACAATAGGATTGAAATAATAATAACTTTCATTCTGGTTATCCAAAAATTGCATTCTCAGATATTCTGGAAAGCTTAAGGAATTATCTACAATAATATAGTTGGTCAACTTCCCTGACTAGGTTGTTAACTATTTTTGATTTATCAATTACTAAGACTGCCATAATGTGATAGAGACTCTAGACAACAACGACAAGATTGTAAAACCATAACTTCCAAATTACTCGACCGATCAACATGATCAAATACTCTACAGAAAGATAATGAAGTCATCTACAACTATCTAGGAGATGAAATCCTTAAATTCCACACTAAAGATACCCAAAACTATAGAACAACGGAAACTACAAATTACTGATCCATTAACAGTCCCTACCGATCAATGAACTAATAATCCAAACGGAGAAGAAACGAGTTGTCAACCTTGAAGATCAAGATGAGGGAGGTGAAATCTCAGCGAATCCCCATGAAATTCCCCTTCTCTTCTTCTTCCCTCCTCTTCTTCTCGCTGATCTCCTCCTCCTCTTGGTAGCAGCACTAGTAGTAGGGAAAGGGTGCTACAGTATCCATGGACTACAGTACAATAGTGCTGCAGTAGCAGGTGTCTAGGGTTTGGTGGGGGACTGTCTCCTTTTGTCTCCTTCTTATGGTCGACTCCCCCATGGGCCCAAAAGCTGTGGACCGAAGGCCCAAAGTCCAATTCTCTCATAAAATCTGAATTTTCTCTTTTAATTTCTTTAATTCTCTCTCATTTAATTACACTCTCTAATGATATTTGGGATATTACAACCATTGAAAATTGTTCGTGAATCGGAGCTTCCAATCAAAAGTTATTGCTAAAATAAGATAAAGATATATTGACGTACAAAACAAGGAGCCGATTGTTACCTAGTTGGTTGTTTACTTGTCAGTACTAGATGGCAAAGATGACAGTAAAGTCATGTGAAGGTTGTAGTAAATCTCTTTTAGCGATGCAGTAAATCTTTTTTAGGAAACACACAGAGAGATTTTTATTTACGAAACTTATATTATTCTGTTACCCTCATCGTTACCAAGCTACCAGTGTAAACCGTTCATGAATCGATGCTTTCAATCAAAAGGTAATACGAAAAGAAGAAAGTAAACATTCATGTACAAAATAAGGAACCGGTTGTTTACTAGTTGGATAAGTTGACAGTAAAATCATGTGGAGGTTGTAATAAATCTCTTTTAGTGATGCAGTAAATATTTCTTAGTAAATACACATAGAGGTTTTTATTTGTGAGACTTATATCATTTTGTTACCCTCGTCGTCACCAAGCTACTGGTGTAAATTATTCGTAAATCAGAACTTCCAATCAAAAGTTATTGCTAAAATAAGATAAAAATATATTCACATACAAAACAAGGAACCGATTGTTTCCAAATAGGTTGTCTACTTATCTGTACTAGTTGTCAAAGATGACGTCAAAGTCATGTGAAGGTTGTAGTAAATCGCTTTTAGTGATGCAGTAAATCTTTTTTGGTAAATACACGGAGAGGTTTTTATTTGCGAGACTTATATCATTCTGGTACCCTCGTTGTCGCCATGTTACCAGTGCAAACCGTTCGTGAATCGAAGCTTCCAATCAAAAGTTAATGTGAAAACAAAAAAATTAACATTCATGTACAAAACAAGGAACCGATTGTTTGCTAGTTTGCTGTCTACTTGTAAGTACTAGTTGGCTAAGTTCACAGTAAAATCATATGGAGGTTGTAGTAAATCTCTTTTAGTGATGCAGTTAATATTTTTTAGTAAATACACAGAGAGGTTTTTATTTGTGATACTTATATCATTCTATTACCCTCGTCATCACCAAGCTACCAGTGTAAACTATTCATGAATCAGAGCTTTCAATCAAAAGTTATTGCTAAAATAAGATAAAAATATATTCACATACAAAACAAGGAACTGATTGTTTCCTAGTTGGCTGTCTATTTGTCTGTACTAGTTGTCAAAGATGACAGTAAAGTCATGTGAAGGTTGTAGTAAATCTCTTTTAGTGATGCAATAAATATTTATTAGTAAACAAACAGAGAGATACCAACAGTAATACTCTTGCCCAACACTGAGCCTGGAATGCCATTAAACTACCTGAACAATTAGATTTACATCAATTAACAATAAAATAACAGCAAGCAATTCAATATTAAAACACGTCCATGGGTCACAATAACATAAAGATAAAGACATGGCAAGCACTGAAATTAAAACTCTAGATAGTAGGCAGAATAATAGTTTAAGAATTAAGCAAGACCAAATCCAAAAGGACCTATTGAATGAATAACAGAATAATAGTCTCAAGATTGCAAATCCTATCATACTTCTGTCTACCAAGCCCAGCATATAAGAGGTTCTTAGCCTTGTGGTTGTTAGCCAAGAGGGCTATTGAAGCCGGCGTAGCAACCTCGGGCAAAACGAGCGGAGCTCTAACAACCTCCCATATAGCTGATCCTTCACTTTGAAGGAAGACACGCATACAATTCTTCCAATAGGCATAGTCGAGCCCATCGAAGATATGCGGTTTGGTGGAGTATTTCTCCATCGCCAAGTTCAGTGACCGGTTAAGATCAATATTGAACAAACTGAGCTCTGATACCACTTGTTGGACTGAAACGACGACTAGGAGGGGTGAATAGGAGCACTATCTATTTTTTTGCTTTGATCAGATTCAATATGATCTTGACTCCAATAGCTATGAGAGCTACGAAGATCAATAGATAAGCATAGCGGAAGACTTATACAGAATCCAATTTAAACCCCCAAGCGCAACAACTAACACCACAAAAAAGCATTGATGAATAGTAAAATTAGAACTACCGCAATGAACAGTGCGGTACTACCGGATGAACAGTAAAATCAGACGATGAATAAGAAAAACAGCATGAAAACGCAATAAAAATGGGCATAACTTTTGATCCACAACTCCAAACTTAGTGAAACTTGAAACAAACCATCCCTACGATGTCAAAAACCTATTCCAACCAAAGATCGTAAAGCTCCTAGCCAAAGTTCGGACCTTTTTCCTTTTGAATGAAGGTTGGTCCAAAGCCGAGCCAAAATTAAACTTGAATCCAAAAACTTGCTCATGGGTAAAATATGATCAAGATGATCCTAGATGCACTCCCACATGTCACAGCAAGCAAGATCACCATAAGAAACCAAAGGAAAACGAAGGAATCATCAAAGACCCAAAATCATCAAAGAAAGAGTAAGAACAAAGAGGGAGTCATCTTGATGAATCTTGCTTCGATTGATTAGAGATTGAAGTTGGTTTACAGCCACTCCATCATGGAGGATCAAAGCTCAACACTTAAGCACACACTCAATCCAACTCTCTAGAACCCTAATCTCTCCACTTTTCTTTCCAAACCCTAAAACACAAACTAGGGTTTCTTAAATACCAGGGTTGGAGGTGCTGGACCAGCACCCTCCTCTATTTATAGTGGAGGCTAGCTTCTAGAATAAAAACCCTAATGGGCGTCCGTTAAGCCCACAGACAAACGGGTTTCACTTACGCACGTATTTTAAAGCGCCATCTTCAACTTTTCTTGACCTAAACTACTTCTCCTTCTACCGTCTTGCACCGCGGTTCAGCCAAAAGTCATCAAGGCGGTATGTTGGTGAAATTACCAAAATACCCCTTCTCGATCTTTTTTCAAAGACCGAGTCCAATCTTCATGAAGCAATCCCATGCTTCGCCACGTGTAGGTTGATCAACGGCTCTCTTCATATCGGTAAGTCTCTCCCATCCGACTCCCACCAAAACCACCATGACACTTGCACCGACCTCTGCTCTGTTTGATGTAACCCGTCGCACCGAACTGCCTGTTCAGTCATCCTTGTCCATTCTGCACCATGCTTGAGTCTATTGACTTCACCCGACATTCTCGATCGTTCTGAACCTCAGCTGTCCAAGCCTAATCCCGATCATCCTCGCCGTTGACCATCGTTGACCTCCAAGCCTCCTGCAGAACAATGGACAAAGAAATCGATTCCGAGAACAAGTTCTTCGCAAGTTGATCCATGTTAGTCAAAATATGCATCATGCAACACATATGCACTAAAACCCATGAACTTGACCTAACCCATAGCCAATTCTCCAAGTTGCCCGACACTTAGAACACAATCGGTAGTACCGCCAAGAAACCAATGGTACTACCGCACAACGGTAGTACCGCTTCCAAAACTGTGAAACTACCTATTCCCAAGGAAGACCAAAACCCCCAAAAACATGTTCTCTGGAATTTACGTACCGCCATATGCATTTTGGTACAACCGACCTGCGGTAGTACCGCTTCTCACTTGTAGTAATACCATGATGCAGAACTACCGCTCTTTGCTTGCCGGTACTACCGCACTGCGGTCGTACCGCTCCCTCACTTGCAGTCCTACCGATTTCTGAATGTTCAGACCGAACGTTCGGACCACTCGTTTGGACCGTCCGATCCACCTCGTGAATGTTCATACCACTTTTAAAACCATTCGATCGAACCACCCATTCGGACACAAGACCTGCGGTAGTACCACTCACACACTTGCGGTCGTACCGCGATGTGGTAGTACCGCTTCCTCACTTGCGGTAGTACCGTTTTACCTGAACTTTGTTGAAAACGAGTGTTTCAACAAACCTTCAACGCTATTGCCAATTGTACCATGATCTTAAGATCATGAGCATATCCCCATGATATCCACAATCTCCCTCTTGATGAACACATTGGCAATTTCTCAAAAATGTAAGTTTGAGGTTTGAAAATTAAAGAACTCACGTTTTCGCACAAAGGCACAACTTGGTCTATAAGCAATAGAACGCAATGAAAAATGAGCAAGCTGGCTTCAGAATATCATGAGCAAGTGAGATAAGACAAAAGAAGGCAAGAAAGCTTCAATTTCCAAAGAAGAGTAAAAAATCTCACTTAAGGTCCATATGAAAGAACAATTGTTTAAAATGACTTTTGATCATTGTGAGGTTCCAAGAATTACGATTCAAGTTCATAAAAGGCAATAAGATCACAAGAATGCAAATTAGATGCTCCCCCTCACTATGTCATCATTTTTCATAAAATTTCATTTTCTCCATTTTTCTCCAAATAGCTCCCCCGTTTGACATTTTTGTTAAATCTTCTCCCCCTTTGACAATGGAGTCATCAAGGAATCACGCCTTCCTCTCATCCAGAGATGACAAGTGTAGAAATGAGGAAGAAGCATAAGAAAGAGCATACATGAAATGCAATGGAGTGGCTTCATTTTTTAATTTTTTAGTACAATAAGCTTTGGAGATTACCCAAAAGAACAAGCTAGCATTTCTTCTATTACTCAATACATATAAAGCCTGAAAGCGCTAGCAAGATCATGTTAAGACATATATAACAAAACTAAGCTAGAAGGCTCAAGATAAAGCGATGAATTGCAACAATTTAAGCAAAACCTCAAAATTAACAAGTTCATCAACAGGGATCCTAAAGTGATAATGGCCTTGTCAGAATGTCAATGTGAGATCAAGAAGCTAACAAAGACCATCCTAGAGACACAAAGTCCCAAATTGAATCATTTTGCTCAAAATACCTCAATCACCCAATTTTTACAACAGATTTTATTTGCAATGAATATTGATGTTGATTAAAGGTCTATCTTAGTGAAAAAGATCCTAGACTAGGAGTCATCCACAAACTCTTCCTAAGCTTCAATTAGGGTGACAAATCTTGAGGTTCGTGTCAATTTTGACAAGCAGTCCCTATGAGATCGTCTGGATCATCAAACTATCTCCAAGTTCATGTTTTTTACATACAGTCTCGTGAGAATAGTTTGGCACAATTTAACCACAGGAGAATCTTGAAATTCAATTTTTCATTTTTCACAAGAGCTTTTGTAGATTCTTAAAGAAACAAGAAGTTCCAGAATATTCAATCCTAGATTCAAGAGCTAACAAAACAATTTTGACAGGGCCAATGTCACAAAAGGATCACTAATTGTGCAACTAGCTAAAAAATCCATAAATTGCAATTTTCAGTTCAAGTTGTCTTAAAGTTCTAGCACATCTAGCAAAGACTTAGCTATACATGTGAAAGCATGATAGTGCCAACAAGTCAAAGAACTAAACATGAAATTGAGCAAAAATTGAAACACTAAAGCTCAAAAGGGTAATAGGCAAAGCTTCATCATCTTAAAAGATAAGCATTAAAGCTTATATTACAATGCATCTTTTTGTAATTTTCATATGAATGCGATACAATGAGATGCACAAAAGACTTAAAAGCCTAAAAATATCAAAAGATCAACAAGTTCAAAAACAGATCAAGAAAAGATCAGATAAACAAGGAAAATTCAGAAAAGAACCAACTCCCCCTCAAACCAACCCATAGGGGTAAATTACCCCTAACTCACTCCTCAAGATGGCAAACCTAGTTGGGTCTAAAGACTTGGTGAGGATATCAGCTAACTGAGCCTCGGACTCCACAAACTGTAGCACAATATCACCCTTCTCTACATGGTCTCTAAGGAAGTGATAGCGAATGTCTATATGTTTGGTCATAGAGTGTTGCACAAGGTTCTTAGCAATATTAATGGCAGAAGTGTTATCATAGAAAAGAGGAACACTCACAAAATTTAACCCATAGTCCTTAAGGGTGGACACCATCCATAAAATCTAACTACAGCACTAGCGGGAGCAACATATTCACTTCACGGTGGATTGTGCAATGAAGCTTGCTTCCTAGAAGATCAGAGACAAGAGAAGTGCCTAAGAAGTGACAAGTGCTTGAGGTACTCTTCCTATCTAGCCGACATTTCGCAAAATCGAATCGAAAACCCTCGAATGGACAAGGAAGAAGAGCAGAATACCAAATGCCATATTGAAGGGTAGAGTGAAGATACTTAAAAATGTGCTTGACGGCAGCTATGGGAAGTCCTCGAAGACACTGAAACCTCGCATGCAGGCGCACGCGAAGTGGATGTCGATCTTGAAGCCGTCGGTATAGAAGTGAGCCGATCATGCTCGCGATACTCATGTTGATCCACGGCTTCTCCTTCCTCATCCGGATCCAAAGTAGTCGAAGTCGCCATAGGTGTGGCGATCGGCTTGCGATCACCATCTCAAACGCTTGAGCAGCGGATCCTTGGTGTACTTTGTCCGATGGATCTAGAACCCTTCCTTGCATTGCTTGATTTGAAGCCCTAGAAAGTAATTGAGCTCTCCCATCATACTTATCTCAAATTCTCTGGACATGGTCTCGAAAAAGCGGAAACAAGAGCATGAGAAGAACCACCAGAAGATAATATCATCTACATATTTCTGAGCAAGCAGGAAGTCATTGCCATGCGTAAAAATGAACAGGGTCTTGTGTACCTTACCCATCTCAAAGTTATTCTTAAGCAAGAAGGTCTTAAGACTCTCATAGTAAGGTCTAGGGGCTTACTTAAGACCATACAAGGCTTTGGAAAGCTTGAAGACATGATGTGGATGCTTGGGATTCTGAAATCTTAAGGGTTGTCTAACATACACTTTCTCCTCTATGAAATAATTCAGAAATGCACTCTTGACATCCATCTCATACAACCTAAATCCCTTAGATGTAGCAAAAGCAAGCAGAATACGAATGGCTTCTAATCTAGCAACAGGAGCAAAGGTCTCATCAAAGTCTAATCCCTCAACTTGGTTAAAACCCTGGGCTACCAATCTAGCCTTGTTTCTAATCATAGAACCATCCTCACTTTGTTTATTTTTGAACACCCAACGGGTTCCTATCACATTATGACCACTAGGAGGTTCTACTAGGTTCCAGACCTTGTTTCTCTCAAAATTCTCTAACTCCTCATGCATGGCATTGACCCAGCTAGAATCAGATAAAGCATGTGATATATCACGGGGTTTGAAAGAAGCAACAAATACATAATAAGAGTAGAGACTCGGATCGTGATACCTGGAGCGAGTGACTCGCTCATAAAGATCACCAAAAATCTGATCTGGAGGATGATGCCTCTGAATATGAAGTGGAGCGCCCGGGGGAGATAGCGTCTCTTCGACCTCCGCAGGTACTGCTGATGATGAAGATGCAGTAGGAGCTTCAAATGAAGGTGAAGTAGTCGCAGCAGGTTCTTGTGCTGGAATAGGATCCTTAGCAGCAGCAGGTGAGAGACAAACATCAGCTTCTTCCTCATCTTCCTCCACAAAGATGCTCTCTGTCACCTGTGAATCACCTGAAACATCTGATCTAGCTCCAGGGTTGGTCTCATCAAAAGTGATATTGCATGTCTCCTGAAAAGGTTAGTTTCAATATTAAAAACTCAAAACCCCCTCGAATGTGCAGGATAACCTAGAAAGATACCATCAAAAGTCTTTGACTCAAATTTATCTAGATTTCCTATCTTAAGAATGAAACACTTGGTTCCAAAAACTCGAAAATGAGAAACAGAGGGTTTTCTACTAAATCGAAGATCATATGATGTCTTGCCCAAAGATGGTCTCACGAAGACCCGATTTGAAATATGGCAAGCTGTAGCAATAACTTCGACCCAAAACCTCCTCGGCATGCTATACTCATCTAACATCATCCTAGCCATCTCAATTAAGGTTCTGTTCTTCCTTTCCACCACGCCATTTTGTTGAGGGACGTGTGGAGAAGAGAACTGATGCTCAATATCACGCTCAGCACAAAAAGAGGCAAATGAGGCATTCTTGAACTCCTGTCATTGTCACTGCGAATTTCTCTCAGGGCACTGGGAAGATCAGAAGCCAAATGAAGAACAAGATCATAAAAATGATCAAAAGCTTCATCCTTTGAAGCAAGAAAGAACACCTAAGAGTATCTCGAGAAATCATCGACTATGACAAGAATGTACCATTTGCCACCAACTAAGCGAGCCCTAGCAGACCAGCAGTATCCATGTGAAGCAAGCGTCCGGCCGTCAATCATGACCAAGGTCAATGAAGGGTGTGAGGTGGAAACTTGCTTGCCATACCTACAGGGCGCACATACAACATCCTTGATAGTTTTGAGTTTAGGCAAACCTCTCATGAGCTCAAGGTTGCTAACTCGTGTCGATGATCAAAATCAATGTACCCCAAATGTCGGTGCCAAGCCAGAACTCAGAAGAAGAAGTGATCAAGCATTTAAGAGGACCGGTAAGAGATTCAGAAAAATCAGCTCTAAAGATCCTAGCAACTCTAGAAATCCCCAAAACAAGCTCACCAGCAGAATCAAGCACCAGACAAGCATTTTTCTTAAATCTAGTCTCATAGCCATCATCAAGAAGCTGTGAGACAGAAAGCAAATTGAACCTGAGCTTGTCCACAAGGGTAACGTCCTTCAGGACGAATTTGTCGTTCACCTTGATCGATCCCGTTCCTTCAATCCGCCCTTGTGTATTTTCTCCAAAGGTGATGAAGTCATCACCCGTCGACCGCGTAAAGGAAGTGAACCATCTTGAGTCTCCAGTCATGTGACGTGAATAGCCGGAGTCAACGAACCATGTGTTCTTCCTTCCGTGGTAACCTTGAAAATCAAGGAGCAAAAGATCGGTGTATCTCAATACTAGAGTTAGTTAAACATGACTTAGGAACCCAGTACTAAGACCATTGTCTACGAGTAGTATGCAAAGCAGAAATGCTATCCTTAATCCTACTTGATGTTCTATTATGAGCAATGGTTACACGAACATGAGATGCGTCCTATCTAGGAACATGATGATGAGCATGTGAAACAAATCCTAGTTCAGGTTTCTTCTTCTCTAAATAACCATGTCTCATGAAGGCTCTAGGTTGATGAGATGACATTCTAGTGAGATTTATCTTAGCATTTTTCAACCTACGCCAACAGAACTCAATCAAATGCCCATCCTTCTTGCAATAGGTGCAATGGTACTTGGTACCACTGGGAGAAGCACCTTTTGACTCAACAGATGGTTGGGCAAAACCTACAGATTTGAAAATGGTTTTTGCAGGTTGGGTTTTGAACTCAACTAACCCATTCTCCAAGACTTGAATGACATTTGTCTTGAATTTGTCCTGGGCATAGTTCTATCCTAACCCTTGCTTCTTATAAGGAGTTTTGGACTTGTAAAGAATCTTATTTAACTGTTTCTTACCTTTAGAGAATTTTTCTAATGTGTCCTTAAGATAAGCATTTTCTTTTCCAAGATTAAGACATGATTCACAAGTTTTGGCTTTAATGGCTTTAGCATGCCTATCCTTATAAACAACAACTTCAAGCTTAAGAGCTTCACATGAGGCACAGGTAGAAGAATCAATTATATCCTTAAGCTTGGCATATTTAGCTCTAACTGCTTCTATTATGTCTTTTACTTCATGCTCATGTTCTAAGCAGAAAGTGCAAAATCTAGATTCGACAGCACCAGAAGCATCCAACTTGCTAGACTCTAAACATCTTTCACAAGGAGCAGATTTAACTTCAATTAGTTCAGTCCTATCATTTTCAAGTTGGTGCAAGGCAACATCATGAGCAGATTGTAATTTAGCAAATGCAGAGTGTAAAGTATGGTAGAAAGAACATTCATCAGCATCAAGACTCTTAGCATTCATATGTTCTAATGTTAGATTTTCGACTTGTGACTCTAAGTCCTTATTCCTAGCCATGGTAACATCTAAAGCCTGATCCTGACTAAGCAGTTGCTCAAAGATGGTGTCGCATCTAGTAGAGAGAACATCATAGGATGGAGGTACCTCATCGTTGTCATCGGCGTCGATGGAGTCGGCCATGAAGCACATGCATGTGAAGTCCTTGGACTTTCCTTTCTTCTTGTCTTGAGGGAGCTCCTCCTCCTTGTCCTCCTCACTCCCAGAGTCCATATCACTCAAGGATTGTTCTCCAAGAGCTGCAAGAACCCGGTGAGCGGCCTTCTTTAGCTTGGCAGCATCAAACTTGGCCTTGTTCCCTTGAGGCTTCTTCTAAGCTAGCTTCTCCTCCTTGTGGCTGCTCTTACCTTTTAGCTTGGGGCAATTTGCCTGGATGTGATAAAGCTCTCTGCACTCATAGCAACTCACAGGGTCACCTCTCTTTTTGTTTCTCACATTGTTGTGGGCTCGTGTGAATTTTTTTGATCAAGAGGGCCAAATCGGACTCAGAAAAACTCTCAAGTTCCTCTTCAGGGATTGCAGATAAACAAGCAAAAGAGAATGCAGAAGAAGACTCAGAAGACCCATCAGAAGCTTTCTTGAGAGGGTCAGCGACCAAAGTCATATTCTCCTTCTTGGGAGGATCAACCCTTTTGATCTCATGAGTCTTGAGCTTGCTATAAAGTAGCTCCAAAGTGAGATCGAAGAGATTGACATTCTCCTTAATGGCGGTCGCCTTCATCTCCAACTCCTTGGTGTTGATTGCAGCCAAGAGGTGGGTGGCATTCTCAGACTGAGAATACTCGAAGTCAACTGCTCTCATCTGATCAAGCACTTTGTTAAAGCGACTAAATACGTCATTGATGCTCTCTCCAGGACGCATCTCGAACTTGTTGCATTCACACTTAAAGACTGTCTAGCGTACTTTCTTGATTTGGGACGAACCCTCATGGTAGGTTTTGAGGGTGTTCCAAATCTCATGCGCGGTCTCAAAATTGCAAATCCTGTCATACTCCTGTCTATCAAGCCCAGCATATAAGAGGTTCTTATCCTTGTGGTTGTTAGCCAAGAGGGTTGTTGAAGCCGACGTAGCAACCTCGGGCAAAACGAGCAGAGCTCTAACAACCTCCCATATAGCTGGTCCTTCGCTTTGAAGGAAGACACCATACGATTCTTCCAATAGGCATAGTCGAGCCCATCGAAGATATGCGGTTTGGTGGAGTATTTCTCCATCGCCAAGTTCAATGACCGGTTAAGATCAAGATTGAACTAACCGAGCTCTGATACCACTTGTTGGACCGAAACAGTGACTAGAGGTGGGTGAATAGGAGCACTATCCTTTTTTTGCTTTGATCGGATTCAACATCATCTTGACTCCAATAGCTATGAGATGAAGATCAATAGATAAGCATAGCGGAAGACTTGTACTGAATCCAATTTAAACCCCCAAGTGCAACAACTAAAACCATAAAAGTACTGATGAATAGTAAAATCAGAACTACCGCGATAAATAGTGCGGTACTACCAGATGAACAGTAAAATAAGGCGATGAATAGGAAAAATAGTCTGAAAACGTAATAAAAAATTGGCATAACTTTTGATCAACAACTCCAAACTTAATGAAACTTGAAACAAGCCTTCTCTAGGATGTCAGTAACCTATTCCAACCAAAAATCGTAAAGATTCTCACCAAAGTTTTGACCTTTTTCCTTTTGAATGAAGATTGCTCCAAAACCGAGCTAAAATCAAACTTGGAACCAAAAACTTGCTCGTGGGTAAAAGATGATCAATATGATCCTAGATGCACTCCCACATATCACAGCAAGCAAGATCACCGTAAAAAACCAAAAGAAAACGAAGGGATCATCAAAGACCCAAAATCATCAAAGAAAGAGCAAGAACAAAGAGGGAGTCATCTTGATGAATCTTGCTTCGATTGATTAAAGATTGAAGTTGGTTTACAGCCACTCCATCATGGATGACCAAAGCTCTACACTTAAGCACACACTCAATCCAACTCTCTAGAACCCTAACCTCTCCACTTTTCTCTCCAAACCCTAAAACACAAACTAGGGTTTCTTGAATACCAGGGTTTCTTGATTGTCTTTTATCGATCTTAGATGGCAAATCTTCCATCTCATAGGTTTTCAATCTAGAGAAAAGATCATCCATGGTTAAAGTATCTAGATCGATAGTTTGATTGATAGTTGTGACAACCATCAACCACTCAGAACCTAAAGATCTCAAAATTTTGGTTGCATTATCTTAGTAGGAATAACATTAACACCGTGCAAATTACTCAATATTTTCTCAAAACGAGCAAAAAGATCATCAATAGATTCACCAGGCTTCATAGCAAAATCAGAATATTCTTTTTGATAAAGATGTTTATGCACTTTCTTAATTTTAGTGGTTCCTTCATGATAATTGCAAAGAGTCTTCCATATTAAGTGGGCAGAATTAATATGAGCTACACGATCAAATTCTTTGCGAGAAATCCCTTGAAACAGCAGGTTACGAGCTTGGGAATTTAAATCAACATCAATTTTATTTATATCAATAATGAGAATAGAATCACATAAGGTTTAGAAACTTTATTCCAAACATCACTACCTTGCGCCTCAATGTAAGCCTGCATACGACACTTCCAAAATGCAAAGTCAGTACCATCTAGCATGGAGGGACGATTCACATACCTCTCTAACGCCATAGCAACCTCGCTCTGATACCACTTGTAGGATCGTTGATGACAATCAGAGGGAGGGGGTGAATGATTGTGGTAGATTTTTAAACTCTAACTCTCTAAATAACTAGTGCTAATTCTTTTTGATAAACACATGAAGAAATATTGTTAGCCAAATTGACTCGGCAGACGTGCTACGCGGTCTCGTTGGAAGCTGATCAAAGATTGCAACACACGCACGCATACGCTACAAGAATTAACTCATGCCTTCGGAATTAACATGAAGTGAACAACTAGAAGATGACTAGAAGAGTTACATGCACTAGAACAACCATGAAGAGAACGACTAGAAGATGACTAGAAGTTGCAAACTCACCTAATGAATCACTAACGTATGAAAAAAAACGTCGCCATCAAAGCTACACATGATTTTTGGATTCGTTCGATGCCCAAACAATGAAGCATCTCATGATATCGCCGCTACAAAGAACACGTCGTTTTCTTCTCTGTGTCGCACACAAGCCGCCACCGAGAGCTCAAAACCCTAGCAAAGTTATGCTCTTCTCAAGCCGCCACCAAAGACATATACACAAGCCCCTACTACACCCTACACATGCACGTTCATCGCTGGACCCACATACTGACCTTATTAGAACATCCTCTATCAACCCATCATGCATGTGGCCCAGCCCATCATGCATGCCACTATTAGCACTTAATCTCCCTACAACTTCACGTACAAAGACTTCCAAAACATGGCCGGCCTATGTGTACCACCGCTGTTAGCACTTGACCTCCTGCCGAGATCTCCGACCGCAGAAATCATCTCTCCGTAGCTCCAACACGCATTATACATCTTTGATCTCCATGCGCCCCAACTCGAGCCCAACCGTCTCCTTCAGCACCCTCGACCCTCCGAACCATGACTTCACACTAAGCCATCTCCCGGTTACCGCCGTAGACCATGATCGCCTCTGAGTTACCCTGCACATGCAAAGACCAAAACACCATCTTTTTTCGGCACAAGTTCTTCCCAACTTGACCGATATTAGTTCACACACGCGCCACGCGCCAAATAACATCAGTATCCAATATTGTCAATTATTTATCACTAAAATATTCTAGACCTGGCCACATGGTCTAACAATAGTGGAGGCTAGCTTCTAAAAGAAAAACCCTAATGGGCACCCGTTAAGCCCACACACAAACGGGTTTCACTTACGAACGCATTTTAAAGCACCGTCTTCAACTTCTCTTGACCTAAACCACTTCTCCTTGCGCCGACTTGCGCCGCGGTTCAGCCAAAAGTTATCAAGGCGGTATCTTGGTGAAATTACCAAAATACCCCTTCTCGATCTTTTTCCAAAGACCGAGTCCAATCTTCATGAAGCAATCCCATGCTTCGCCACGTGTAGGTTGATCAACGGCTCTCTTCGTATCGGCAAGTCTCTCCCATCTGGCTCCCACCGAAACCACCATGGCACTTGCACCAACCCCCGAGCAGCTTGATGTAACTCGTCGCACTGAACTGCCTATTCGGTCATCCTTGTCTATTCTGCACCATGCTTGAGTCCATTGACTTCACCCGGTATTCTCGATCGTTTTGAACCTCAGCTCTCCAAGCCTAGTACCGATCATCCTCGTCGTTGACCGCCATTGACCTCTAAGCCTCCTGCACAACAATAGACAAAGAAATCGATTTCGGGAACAAGTTCTTTGCATCTTGACCTATGTTAGTTAAAACATGCATCATGCAACACATTGTCAGAACCCGGGTATTAATACACCCAGATCCTCTGTGCATAACTGAACTAGTCCCATGATCAGTGGCTAGCTCACACAGTAAACAAAATGATAACAAAGTCACATCACAACTTTATTATTAACAACTGAGTTGATTACAAAAGAGGCTACGGTGCCAACAATAAAATAAACACATGGAAGACGAAGAAGTAGTAGGGTCCAGTTAATGCGCCACGTGCAATCGATCGGGAAGCGGCCTAGTCGTCGAGATCCACATCGGTAGCAAAGTCCTTCTCCTCTGAAATTTTGTTTGCATAAGCAAGAATGAGCACAACTTCTGTGCTCGCAAGTTACACCCGTCAAGTAACAGAATGACATGCATATATGGATGTAACAATAGAAAGGCTTATTGGTTTATTTGCATAAATCAGCATTTTCTTTAAATACTGGTACTAGATTCCAAAGCAGTTATTCTATAACTAAAGTTAATAAAATTCTCAATTTTATAGTCAGATAACGTTCACACATGAATGGTGAAGGATATCCTCCTATCACATGGCTGTTTGCCTAATTCCCAATTTGATAAACCAGTTTTGAAGAAGTTTGTTTTCAAACGAAACCAAAGTCTAACTTTGAGTAGTTCTGCTAGCATGTCCATAACCGCGGACACGGCTATTCGAATAGTTTTACACTCTGCAGAGGTTGTACAGCTTTACCCACATGACAAGACTTCTCTAGTTTGTCCGGCATATATCTATGCCACCACTCACTACCTTTGGTAAGCGGTCTAGAGTACGTGTCGAGGCCTTTACAAAGCGCCATTCCACCGTAGTTACCCCTCGCTAAGGTTTCGCCACCTCCTTTGGAATAAAGACCTCCGGATTCGGGCCCCCTCTTGCGCTAAGTGGGATTAATATAAGTCGTAACATGACTACCCAATACATCTGTAGGGAGCGACTATGGTGGAACATTGCAAATTATTTAGCCAAGTCCCGCCCATACGAGACATGTGGTGGTACGGTTAGGCGTAGCATCATGCGCTCGAAGACCGGTCCTTAACTGACTTGGGCAACTTTCCAATAAAACCCATGGGACTTAACTCTGACCAAATTAAGCCCGTGCATGAACCTGCACCCACCAATCATCCAATCCGCCCAAGTCTAAACCATCATTTTATTTTATTTTCCAAGTCATTTGTAAAACTTCCATGACACACAGATGCCAAGGGTACAATTTAATCAATAATTGATTTATGGCTGAAATTCCACAAAAACAAGTTTGGTCTAAAAGCATGGCTAAGCAATACGTTTAAATGATCCTAGTTCATACTATTGTATCAACCAGGTTTGATCTAGGGTGATAATGTGTTTGATTCAATATTAACATTGGCCATACAAAGGATTTTAGGCATAACTATAGATTTAAAACAAGAATTTAAGATACTGATATAAATAAGCATGCATAATAATTTAAAGCAGAATATAAATAATTTAAAATAGTAGGATGAATATGATCAAGGGTATAACGCCTAAGCTTGATGAGGTGGCGTTGTTTTTCTTAATGATCAACAACGAGAACTTACGGTGTTGAGGTGACGTTGTTTTTCTTAACAGGTCACCTAGTACTCACAAGTACTATCTTCAGGTAGTCCAAGTGTACGATCACGATGATCACACAGTCAAAATCAATCCTCTTATGTTGCTCTTCAGTCGAAATCTGATTCTCCGAAGTCGTTGATGATCACACAGTCAAAATCAATCTTCTTATATTGCTCTTCAATTGGTGTCGAAATCTGACTCTCCAAAGTCGTCTAAATCTAATCGTGAAAATACGACAAATTCAACTCAAATTCAAATAAATTCAAAAGGACAGATCAAATTAACTCCAAATAGAAATATTTTACTTTAGTTAGCTAGATAATAAGTTTATATGAATTTACAAACTTGAATGGACTAAAACGGAGTTCGGGAGCAAAAGATATGAATTTTAGAAGATTGGAATTACATGGAATAATGAATTAGGGTTTTAAGGAATTGCAAGTCAAATGAACCCAAAATCAAATGATTTTGGTTTAGATGGCTAGATCTTGATTTTATAGGAATATAGAAATTTGAATGGACGAAATCGGAGTTCGTATGAAGGAGAACGAACCCCGGGAAGTTCTAAATCTAAATAAAACTCTAAATCAGATTTTATTGAATTTCTTGAATTATTTTTCTAAAGAAAATCCTAATTATTGCGCAAGCTGATGTCAGCGAGCGAATTTCAGAATTTTAATGAATTAAAAGAAATTCCGACATGTGGGACCCACATGTCGGTCTCACGGCTCACATGGACTAAGTCCACGGTTGATGTGGACCGTGGTCGGGAGGTGGCGAGTGTGCGTGTGTGGCGGCCACGTGAGCGAAGTTGGCGATGTGGCACCAGGTGGCATCACGGTGGCATGATGTGGCGACCAGCGGCGGGCCACGTCGGACGAGTCCGGCGGTGATGTTCGGCCCGCGGCTCGCCGGCGTTGTGGCGCGCGGCGTCCGGCAAAGGCACCAAAAGAGAGAAATCGCGGTCTCGGGCTTACCACGCGCGCGCCGGGACGAAGGGGTTCGCCGACGGCGGCGTGTTAAGCGGCGCGTGTTTGAGTTCAACGGCGCGACGCTCCGGTGGTGCTCGGGCGAAGTGGAGGCGAGCATCGGGTAAGCGGCGGCGTGGCGATGCGGTGGCGTGGTCGAGAGGACGCGCGGCGCGGTGGCGAGTTAGAGGCGAAGTGCATGCGGTGCGCGACAAAACTTGTAATCCGCGAGATGGCGCGAGAGGGAGAAGAGGGTGGCGGTGTTGGGATGAGGAGGGCGATGCGCTGAGGCGTGCTTTATAGGGAATAGGGAGGCCGGAGGTCGGAGTTCGTCTTGGTGGTGCGGCGGCGGACAGTGCTCGCGCGAAACCGCAAAACCGACGCAAAGAAGGGAGATCATGGGCGGAGTGGAGGCGGCTAGACGTGGGGGTGTTAATGCCCTTGATGGCGAGGAAAGCGGGGAAAAGAAACGGCCGGAGGAGAAGCTTCCGGGACGCGGTAATGGCGGGGCGCGCGGCGTCGTGGAGAAGAAGAGAGGGTCGGGAAGAAGAAAGCTCGCGAGCCGTTGGATGCCGATCCGAGGCTGCGGAAGGGTGAGGTGGTGTGGTGCTATGAGGGCCGTCCGATGGCGATCGGAAGGTTCACAGCAGGAGGACGTTCGGAACCCCCGAAGGTGCTTCAAGATCTGACCGTTGGTTTGAGATCTGTCGGTCGGGAAAAGTGAGGGGATGTGGGGTATAGATGACCGTCAGATGGCGATCGGGCGGTGGGGACGTGAGCGAGGAGAGAGGGAGGCGCGGGTGATGAAGATGGGCCGGGGCGCTGTGAGAATGGGCCGGCGGTGGAAATAGGAGTGGGCTGCGGAGGTTTCGGCCCAAAAGGAATTTAGGAATTTTAAATTGCTTTCTTAATTGATTTAATTCCAAAAAAATAAAAAGGGCTTTAGAAAATAGCAAAATACATCCAAAAATTATAGAAAAAATCACAGAAATTTCGAGAGGTATTTTGGACTTAATTAAAATATTTCCAACTTAAAGTTGGCTTTTATTTTTGCAAATAAATTATTTTGGCTTGAAAAAAAACTTAGGAAAAAGCTTTTAAAAACTCAGAAAATTCCAGAAATTAAGTAAATTTTTATTTTTCAATTTAAATCCAATAAAACTTCAATAACTTGAATTTTTTTTTTCAAATTTGGCTTTCAAAATTTCAAAGATTCAAATAAAGCAATCAAACTCTGTCAAATTCTCAGAAAATCAAATAAAACAATAACTTTATTTTAATTTATTTTGGTAACATGACTTTGGGATGTTACAAACTATCCCCCTTAAAAGGAATCTCGTCCCCGAGATTCGGAGTGGCTAGAAAGAAAACTGGAATACAAGGTTCTCAACTAGATTTGTTGTCGGCTGAACCCTACTCATCATCTGACAGAATTGTGACATTACACGGATACCCTTGTCTAGAATTTTGCGGCTTCTTGTTTGATTGAATGATTTCCCTTTGGAGCTTCGGAGTTGCTGCTTGCTGCTTCTTTGGACAATGGTGGGTATAATGTCCTTTCTCTTGGCAATGAAAACAAGTAACACTTGCAATAGGAGGAAACTTCTTCTGAGGTTGGCCTTTAGCAGATAATTTGGAGGTGCTAGGGCTAGCTTGATGGTTCACTGCTTCATTTTGGGGTATTGGTAAGCCCAAACTTCTGTACTCTTGTACTTGGGACATAATTCTCGCGTTGGCTTTTCTTCCTGCACGGTGTTATTGTTGCGATCGAGCGGCCACGGAATCTTGTCGAGCTGGGGTGAGTGCTAAGCGTCCTTTTGGGCATTGATTGGCATAATGTCCCATATCGACAAGCAAAGCATTGTATTCCTACCTTTGATGTCTTGTTCGTTGAATTTGGCCATCCTTGATGTTGCGGGCGTGCGCATCGGTGGATGTGGTGCCGATCTGTAGTCTTGAATACGGTCGTCGTTGATGCTTGGTTGGGTTGGGGTTGAATCACACAAGCCTTGGGGTTTCTTGCATCATGTTGTCCTTGATCCACCATCTTCCTCTTGGAACACCAGTGCGATCCACGTTGTTCTTGTGTTGTAGGAGCGATGGTCGAGGCGATATTATTGTTTCTCATTTGTTGCATCAATTGTTGCATTAATTGAGTCAGGTGATGAAAACTGGTTCATATTCAAGGGTTTCGCTATCGATTGTTGGTTGCCTCTGGCGAGGATATCTTTCTTTGGTGTTACTATCATCTTAGAACGACGGTTGTTCTTCATCTGCCGGTTACATCAAAGATTTAGGAAAGGAGAACAAAGGATAGGGAAGAAACAAATATGAGGAACTAAGGGAATAGAGCGAAATAATACTCCCAAACGAAAGAACCAACTGAAAAACTTTTCAGAACAACTTTACACAACGTTCTATCGATCGAGACTCTTAATTTGGTAAAACGACTCAATGCACAGAATGAGTCTTGGCAAACCTAGACTATATGGCTGAGCTGACATCGTATCTTCTGCTCGTGGTCCTCGTTGACGTTGCTCCCTTTATAACTTCATGTCTTCTTGTCTGGATCGTAATGGGGGAAATCGTATTGACCATCTATAGAAATTTCCAAGGAAAAGATTATCCATTTACTTTATAAAAGGGTGAAGAAAGAATTAGGGAAGAAAGAATATCTATAAGGAAGCTATAGATAGATGACCAAGATGAGGAGGGAACAAATTATTTTTTTCTTGTTATAAAATAAATTTTGAAGTTTTCAACTAACGGCCATTCTAACTAGGTCACGACCTACAGTCGATATGGCTCTGATACCAACTTGTCAGAACCCGGGTATTAATACACCCAGATCCTCTGTGCATAACTGAACTAGTCCCATGATCAGTGGCTAGCTCACACAGTAAACAAAATGATAACAAAGTCACATCACAACTTTATTATTAACAACAGAGTTGATTACAAAAGAGGCTTACAGGCCAACAATAAAATAAACACAGCGGAAGACGAAGAAGTAGTAGGGTCCAGTTAATCTGCCACAGGCAATCGACTGGGGAAGCGGCCTAGTCGTCGAGATCCACATCGGTAGCAAAGTCCTTCTCCTCTGAAATTTTGTTTGCATAAGCAAGAATGAGCACAACTTCGTGCTCATAAGTTACACCGTCAAGTAAATGAATGACATGCATATATGGATGTAACAATAGAAAGGCTTATTGGTTTATTTGCATAAATCAGCATTTTCTTTAAATACTGGTACTAGATTCCAAAGCAGTTATTCTATAACTAAAGTTAATAAAATTC
This sequence comes from Ampelocalamus luodianensis, assembly GCA_036346255.1. Classification (NCBI taxonomy): domain Eukaryota; kingdom Viridiplantae; phylum Streptophyta; class Magnoliopsida; order Poales; family Poaceae; genus Ampelocalamus; species Ampelocalamus luodianensis. The sequence goes on along the minus strand of CM070628.1, from coordinate 22,166,296 downwards.
TCAATTTTATAGTCGATAACGTTCACACATGAATGGTGAAGGATATCCTCCTATCACATGGTCGTTGCCTAATTCCCAATTTGATAAACCAGTTTTGAAGAAGTTTGTTTTCAAGCGAAACCAAAGTCTAACTTTGAGTAGTTACGCTAGCATGTCCATAACCGCGGACACGGCTATTGAATAGTTTTACACTCTGCAGAGGTTGTGCAGCTTTACCCACATGACAAGACTTCTCTAGTTTGTCCAAGCATATATCTATGCCACCACTCACTACCTTTGGTAAGCGGTCTAAATGCGTGTCGAGGCCTTTACAAGCGCCATTCCACCGTAGTTACCTCGCTAAGGTTTCGCCACCTCCTTTGGAATAAAGACCTCCGGATTCGGGCCCCTCTTGCGCTAAGTGGGATTAATATAAGTCGTAACATGACTACCCAATACATCAGAGGGAGCGACTATGGTGGAACATTGCAAATTATTTAGCCAAGTCCCGCCCATACGAGATATGTGGTGGTGCGGTTAGGCGTAGCATCATGCGCTCAAGACCGGTCCTTAAGCGACTTGGGCAACTTTCCAATAAAACCCATGGGACTTAACTCGACCAAATTAAGCGTGCATGAACGCACCACTAATCATCCAATCCGCCCAAGTCTAAACCATCATTTTATTTTATTTTCCAAGTCATTTGTAAAACTTCCATGACACACAGATGCCAAGGGTACAATTTAATCAATAATTGATTTATGGCTGAAATTCCACAAAAACAAGTTTGGTCTAAAAGCATGGCTAAGCAATACGTTTAAATGATCCTAGTTCATACTATTGTATCAACCAGGTTTGATCTAGGGTGATAATGTGTTTGATTCAATATTAACATTGGCCATACAAAGGATTTTAGGCATAACTATAGATTTAAAACAAGAATTTAAGATACTGATATAAATAAGCATGCAGTAATAATTTAAAACAGAATATAAATAATTTAAAATAGTAGGATGAATATGATCAAGGGTATAACTTGCATAAGCTTGATGAGGTGACGTTGTTTTCTTATGAGATCAACTTAACAGAACTTCGGTGTTGAGGTGGCGTTGTTTTTCTTAACGGTCACCTAGTACTCACAAGTACTATCTTCAGTAGTCCAAGTGTACGATCACGATGATCACAGTCAAAATCAATCCTCTTATGTTGCTCTTGATCGAAATCTGATTCTCGAAGTCGTTGATGATCACGGTCAAAATCAATCTTCTTATATTGCTCTTCAATTGGTGTCAAATCGACTCTCCAAAGTCGTAAATCTAATCGTGAAAATACGACAAATTCAACTCAAATTCAAATAAATTCAAAAGGACAGATCAAATTAACTCCAAATAGAAATATTTTACTTTAGTTAGCTAGATAATAAGTTTATATGAATTTACAAACTTGAATGGACTAAAACGGAGTTCAGGAGCAAAAGATATGAATTTTAGAAGATTGGAATTACATGGAATAATGAATTAGGGTTTTAAGGAATTGCAAGTCAAATGAACCCAAAATCAAATGATTTTGGTTTAGATGGCTAGATCTTGATTTTATAGGAATATAGAAATTTGAATGGACGAAATCGGAGTTCGTATGAAGGAGAACGAACCCGGGAAGTTCTAAATCTAAATAAAACTCTAAATCAGATTTTATTGAATTTCTTGAATTATTTTTCTAAAGAAAATCCTAATTATTGCGCAAGCTGACGTCAGCGAGCGAATTTCAGAATTTTAATGAATTAAAAGAAATTCCGACATGTGGGACCCACATGTCGGTCTCACGGCTCACATGGACTAAGTCCACGGTTGATGTGGACCAGGGCTGGGGCTGAGGTGGCGAGTGTGTGCGTGTGTGGCGGCCACGTAGACGAAGTTGGCGATGTGGCACCAAGGTGGCATCACAGTGGCATGATGTGGCAGCCACGCGGCTGGGCCACGTCGGCACGAGTCCGGCGGTGTTCCGGTCCGCGGCTCGCCGGCGTTTGGCGGCGCGGTGGCGTCCGGCAAAGGCACCAAAGAAATCGTGAGGTCTGAGGGCTTAAGGGCCACCGGCGCTCGGGGACGAAGGGTTCGCCGACGGCGACGTGTTAGGCGGCGGCGTGTTTGAGTTCAACGGCGGCGACGGGCTCCGGTGGTGCTCGGGCGAAGTGGAGGCGAGCATCGGGTAGGCGGCGGCGTGGCGATGCCGGTGACGTGGTCGGAGTGGACGCGGCGGCACTGGTGGCGGAGTTAGAGGCGGCGAAGTGCATGCGGCTGCCGGCGACAAAAACTTGTAATCCGGCGAGATGGCGGCGAGAGGGGAGAAGAGGGTGGCGGTGTTGGGATGAGGACAAAGGCGCACTGAGGCGTGCTTTTATAGGGGAATAGGGAGGCCGGAGGTCGGAGTTCGTGCGCGGGTGGTGCGGTGGCGGCGATTAGTGCTCGCGGGCGAAAACTGCAAAAACCGACGCAAAGAAGGGAGATCATGGGCGGAGTGGAGGCGGCTAGACGTGGGGGTGTTAATGCCCTTGATGGCGAGGAGCGGGAAAAAAACGGCGGAGGAGAAGCTTCCGGGACGCGGTAATGGCGGGGCGCGCGGCGTCGTGGAGAAGAAGAGAGGGTCGGGAAGAAGAAAGCTCGCGAGCCGTTGGATGCCGATCCGAGGCTGCGGAAGGGTGAGGTGGTGTGGTGCTATGAGGGCCGTCCGATGGCGATCGGAAGGTTCACAGCAGAGGACGCGGAACCCGAAGGTGCTTCAAGATCCGGCCGTTGGTTTGAGATGCATCGGTCGGGAAAAGTGAGGGGATGTGGGGTATAGATGACCGTCAGATGGCGATCGGGCGGTGGGGACGTGAGCGAGGAGAGAGGGAGGCGCGGGCGATGAAGATGGGCAGGCGCTGTGAGAATGGGGCGGTGGAAATAGGAGTGGGCTGCGAGGTTTCTACCAAAAGGAATTTAGGAATTTTAAATTGCTTTCTTAATTGATTTAATTCAAAAAATAAAAAGGGCTTTAGAAAATAGCAAAATACATCCAAAAATTATAGAAAAATCACGAAATTTGAGAGGTATTTTGGACTTAATTAAAATATTTCAACTTAAAGTTGGCTTTTATTTTTGCAAATAAATTATTTTGGCTTGAAAAAACTTAGGAAAAAGCTTTTAAAAACTCGAAAATTCGAAATTAAGTAAATTTTTATTTTTCAATTTAAATCCAATAAAACTTCAATAACTTGAATTTTTTTTTCAAATTTGGCTTTCAAAATTTCAAAGATTCAAATAAAGCAATCAAACTCTGTCAAATTCTCAGAAAATCAAATAAAACAATAACTTTATTTTAATTTATTTTGGTAACATGACTTTGGGATGTTACACACATATACACTGAAACCCATGAACTTGACCTAACCCATAGCCAATTCTCCAAGTTGCCCGACACTTAGAACACAATCGGTAGTACCACCAAGAAACCAACGGTACTACCGCATAGAGTTAGTACCGCTTCCAAAAGTGCGGAACTACCGATTCCCAAGGAAGACCAAAAGCCCCAAAAACACGTTCTCTGGAATTTACGTATCGCCATATGCATTTTGGTACTATCGACCTGCGGTAGTACTGCTTGTCACTTGCAGTAATACCGTGATGCTCTTTGCTTGCCGGTACTACCGCACTGCGGTCGTACCGCTCCCTCACTTGCAGTCCTACCGATTTCTGAATGTTCGGACCGAACGTTCGGACCACTCGTTTGGACTGTCCGATGCACCTCGTGAATGTTCAGACCACTTTTAAAACCGTTCGATCGAACCACCCGTTCGGACACAAGACCTGCAGTAGTACCGCTCACACACTTGCGGTCATACCGTGATGTGGTAGTACCGTTTCCTCACTTGCGGTAGTACCGTTTTTCTTGAACTTTGCTGAACAAATTCCAATCGACCATCTATAATTATTCAATGTCTATCATCTCCAAACAGAATAATCTATCACCCTAAGATAAAGTTTTCTCATGACAAGTGATCAAATAATTGAGTGAATACTGTGTTCCAAGTGCTGTCCCTTCCCAAGAAGCATTGTCAACAATCATCTAAAAACAACAGTAAAGGAAGGGTGACTCCACGACTCAGTAAGTACAAATCAGAATAATAAATGAGGCATCACCTCTGTCGACGATCAAGACGTCGATCTTACGAAAATAAAAGGAGAAAGTGACGTGGGAAATCTAAGGAAATAATGGGACTGCTCTTTATTAATATGAACTGGGTTTTACAAGGTATGCTTTAAGAACAATGCTTGTTCCCTTACAAACTCAGACCTATCACACAAATCTATGGCTTGTGCTTTAGTCTGATGGCTCTGTCTCTTTTCTTCCTTCTCCCCTTGATCCGTCTAGGTTCCATCTTTAAATAGCCCTCGAAGAGGCGGCAGTTATTTTCGGAGAAGGCGTCGATGCGGCGTTAAATGCAGTGAGTCAAGTGACGGTTGATACGGAATCAACCGTTCGGCAGTTGTATGTCTATGAAACATATAACCGCATGGAGGTTGTTCGCTGGTGTGTCTGGATGAGATACGTCGTATGGCATGGAATACACACGTGCTCCATTCATCATACAGTAGAAAATATACCTGGAATCTGTTCCAAGTATCAGTTCATATATTTTACGAGCAGTTCTCCTGGTCGAAAGCTTGGCTTAGGCTTTCGTCCGACCAGGGTACCCATTATGTAACCTCTGGAATCTCTACAACCAGTGAGGTCGTGCACCTCAGGGGTTACGACCACGAAGACGTATGGTCTTTTATATATTAAAAATAATATATAGAGGTTTTAATCCTCGTCAGCTAGCCTCCGAACTTTAAATGAATAAGTTGTGTGAATACTTTTCTTCCGATGAAGTCGTATCGGGCTGACGCTCATTTAAATGCAAGGGTATTTGAAGCAGTTTGTATTCACTTTAAAGTTGAGAACTTTGCCTTGGGAATTGAAGAGTTTGGCGTCCGTTGGACTTCTACTCTTATTTAATTCTATCGCAATCTAAAGGTTATAAATAACCATTAGAGGATAGATCTCTGAAGAGAAAGGAAAAATCCCTAGCCTTCTTAGTTTCGCTTCTGTGATAGAAAATTCTCTTCTCAAGGATGGATTTTAGAAATCCAGAGTTCATAACTGTAGGATCGCGGCAAGGCAACGATAGCACAAACAAAAATTTTACCGCGTAACCAAGGAACCTCCACTAGTAATAGATCACGAGATTACCACTAGACGCGCCGACCCGTAGCGGAAGTAAAGTCGATGTAGTAAGTTGACGCAGTCGTAGTCGTACTTGCCGCGCGCCTTCTCCTCCTACTCCAATGAACGTCGTGAGTTGCGGATCGTCCTAGTGCTGATGCTTTGCAACAGCACCTTCAAGGTATCCACACGTACAGGGCAGGGACACCACGCGCAGGAGTGCTAGCGCCGGCGGCATGGTTGAGGAGAGCGTGGCTATTAGGGTTTCGGGATTTCTTCTAGAAAGATTGATCGATCACCTCACCCCATGCCACCGCCCCTCTATATATAGGCATCCATAATGGGTCCCAAACAGGAGGCCCAATAGGAACTCGTGGCCTATAAGAATTCGGATCACCATCCAAATCAAATCCTAGCCCTTTAAGTGTGTGACCCTATAGCCCTTTCCAACAGTCTCCCACTTGCACTAGAGTCAATCATTTAAGTATCTAATACCGATAGCTCTTGTGTGCGCCTCATGCTTTGGCTGTGTGAGAGGCTTTGTCAACGGATCAACAACATTTAAATCCGTATGGATTTTGCATATCTTAACATCTCCTCTATCCACCAATTCGCGAATAAGGTGGTAACGCCTGAATATATGCTTGGACTTCTGATGGGATCTAGGCTCCTTAGCCTGCGCAATGGCTCCATTATTGTCACAATAGAGATCCATTGGGACCGAGGCACTCGGAACCATACCCAATTCAACAATGAAATTCCTTATCCAAACACCTTCCTTCGCAACTTCAGAAGCCACAATGTACTCGGCCTGCCGTAGAATCAAGAACCGTCCCTTGCTTTGAATTTTCCACCATCGCTCCTCTATTCAAAATGAATACATAACAGATTACGAACGATAATCATCTTTGTCGGTTTGGAAGCTTGCATCGGTGTAACCATTTACAACGAGCTCTTCATCACCGCCATAACCTAGGAACGCATCCTTAGTCCTTCTCAAGTACTTAAGAATGTTTTTCATACTGCCCGATGACCTTCACGGGATCACTTGGTATCTACTCGTAACACTTAGAGCATATGATACATCCGGTCAAGTACATATCATGGCATACATGATGGATCCAATAGTCAAGCATACGGAATACCATTCATACGGTCTCGCTCATCGGTTGTCGAAGGACACCGACTCTTGCTAAGACTTATGCCATGTGACATAGGCAAGAACCCTTTCTTGGCATCCCGCATCTTGAACCGAATCAACATCTTGTCAATATAAGTACTTTGGCTTAATCAATTAGCCTTCTTGATCTATCTCTATAGATCTTTATCCCTAAGATATATCTTTGCCTCTCCTAGGTCCTTCATAGAAAAACTATTTTTCAATGATACCTTAACAGATTCCAGCATTGGAATGTCATTCCCGATTTTCTTATATGTCATCTACATATAGGATCAGAATAACGAGTGCGCTCCCACTAACCTTCATGTAAACACAAGGTTCTTCTTTGTTCTTGACGAAACCAAACCTTTTGATCTCCTCATCAAAACGTATATTCCAACTCCGAGATGCTTGCTTCAACCCATAAATGGACTTTTGAAGTTTGCACACTTTACTAGCATTCTTTAGATCGACAAAACCTTCAGGTTGTGTCATGTACACATCCTCACTTAGGTTTCCATTAAGGAAAGCCGTTTTGACATCCATTTGCCATATCTCATAGTCGAAACATGTAGCAATAGCTAGAATGATCCGTATAGATTTAAGCATCGCTACCGGTGAGAAATTCTCATCGTAGTCAACCCCTTGAACTTGTCGAAACCCTTTTGCAACTAGTCGAGCTTTATGAATGTGAACATTTCCATCCATATCAATCTTTTTCTTATAGATCCATTTGCATTCAATGGTTTTAACACCATCAAGAGGATCGACCAAGTTCCAAACCTGATTGTCACTCATGGAGTCTATCTCAGATTTCATGGCTTCAAGCCATTTCTCAGAGTCTGGGTCCATCATCGCTTCCTCAAAAGACTTAGGTTCACCATTATTCAACAATAATACGCCATGCCCATACCTTATAGGCAATTGACGTGGCCTTTTAGATCTACGTGGAGCTGATGCCTCATCTACAGGTTCAACAACAATTTGTTTATCCTGTAGAGGTTCAGTAGGAGTTGAAACACTTTCAGATGTTTCCCGAATTTCTTCGAGTTGTATCTTTCTTCCACTGACTTCTTTTGAAAGAAACTCTTTCTCCAAAAAGACACCATTTCGGGCAACAAAAACTTTGCCCTCTTCCCTGTTGTAGAAGTAATATCCTTTGGTTTCCCTAGGATATCCTATAAAGAAGCATTTATCAGACTTGGGTGTGAGTTTATCAGACGTCAAATGTTTAACATAGACATCACATCCCCAAATCCTTATAAAAGACAAACTAGGACTCTTCCCAGTCCATATCTCATATGGTGTCTTATCTACTGATTTTAATGGTAACTTATTTAAAGTGAAAGCGGCAGTTTCAAGAGCGTAACCCCAAAAATACAATGGCAGATCAGATTAGCTCATCATCGACCGAACCATGTCCAACAAGGTCCGATTACGCCGCTCGGACACCCCATTCCATTGTGGAGTGCTTGGTGGTGTAAGCTGTGGAACAATTCCACATTGCTTCAAATGATCACCAAATTCATGGCTCAAAAATTCACCTCCACGATCAGATCGTAAGGATTTGATTGTCTTGCCAAGTTGATTATGTACCTCACTCTGGAACTCCTTGAACTTTTCAAATGATTCCGACTTGTGCCTCATTAAATAGACATATCCATATCTACTATAGTCATCGGTGAAGGTAATAAAGTACTGAAAACCACCTCTAGCTGTCGTGCTCATTGGTCCACATACATCAGTATGTACAAGTGCCAACAGGTCGGACGCCCTCTCAGCTCGACCAGTGAAAGGAGTCTTGGTCATCTTTCCGAGTAGGCAAGATTCGCACGTTTCAAATGATTCTAAATCAAATGAGTTTAGAATTCCATCATCATGGAGCTTCTTCATACGTTTCTCACTTATGTGACCCAAACGACAATGCCAAATAAAAGTGGAATTCATATTATTAGGCCTAAGCCTCTTTGCATTAATATTATAGACAGGTGCAACATCAAGATTCAAAATAAACAACCCATTCAAAATAGGTGCATAGCCATAAAACACTTCATTCAAAAATATAGAACAACCATTGTTCTCAATAATGAATTTATAACCTTCTGCCATCAAACATGAGGCAGAGATAATGTTTCTACTCATGGCTGGAACGTAATAACAATTATTTAATTCCATAATAAATCCTAAAGGCAAAAGTAATGGCAAGGTCCCGACGGCTAATGCAGCAACCATTGCTTTATTCCCGACGCGAAGATCCATCTCGCCTCTTGCAACTCTCCTAATCCTTGTTAGACTCAAAGATCGAATTACAAATATGAGCAACCGATCCAGTATCAAATACCCATGAGTTAACGAAGAATCGCAAGAAAAACATCTATAACATTAATACTGAAGTGGAAGGTTTAGTCCCACCATTCTTTTCAGATCGGCCTGTATTTCTTGCGTTCCTCTTCCAATGGACTAACTCCTTGCAAGAAAAGCATTCATTCTCTTGAGTCGGGCGGACTTAGTCTTGGGCTTAGGCTTATTGGTTTGGATCCTATCCAAACTTTAGCCTTACCCTTTCCATTGACCTTAGTCTTAGCCTTCTTCTTGAAGCTCGTACTCTTTTGCACCATCATCACATGATCGTTGCTTTTCTTAATGCCGTCTTCGCAGATCTTGAGAATCATATGCGCGGTGAGATTCTTGTCTAAACTATTCATATGGAAGTTCGAATGAATGCCCATAGCTTGCAGGAAGCGAAGCAAGAATCAAATCAGAGCCAACTCTTGACTAAGTGGAAAACCAAGTTTTTCCAAGCTCTATGTGTAACCAACCATCTTGATCACATGTGGGCTCACCGGACTACCCTCAGCTAGCTTACACCCAAACAATTTCTTTGAGATCTCATATCTCTCAATTCTTGCTTGTGTCTCAAACATGCCTTTGAGCGCCACGATCATATCGTAGGCCTCAATGTTCTCAAACTGCTTCTGAAGGTCTGAGTTCATGGCAGCAAGCATGAGACAGCTAACATCAAGGGACTCATCACATGCCTTTTTATAGGCGCTTTTAAGAGCAGCAACATCATTTTCAGCAGGCACATCTGGAATTGGTTCCTCTAGAACATGTTCCTTTTTATCTTGCCTAAGAATAATTCTTAGGTTGCGGGATCAATCTGCAAAATTTGTTCCATTTAGTTTTTCCTTATCAAGTACCGAACGCAAAGCAAAACTGGATGTAGGTACAGCAGTTGGTGCCATGATCTACAACATAAAATATGCAAAACTAAGACATATGTTCAAAAAGTAACTTGTATTAAACAATTTAATAAAGATACTCCCACTAAATACCATATCCCTCTTATGACATTCTAGTGATTCAAGATCCATAATTAATTAATCTCCTAGTGAGCTTTGGCATCATCGCTAGAAGATTAGTGAATATGGTAAGCAACCTTTGCTAATCATATCTCTATATGACTCTTGTTGTTGGCAAAGATCTCTATGCTCGGCACCCAACCCTATGCCCCAAAGTCCATAATCGTTATGATGACCTTGTCAAGTTAGACCAATGCTAAGCGTGTAAGTGTCCGACACAAACCCATCTAGTCAAGGAGAGTTAATGGCACTCGCTTTGGCAAGATCTACCATTAAAATACAAGACTTTGGATGGTGCAAAGAAATTGGGAGGGCATCAATTTTAACTCAATATTAAGTGAGGGAATTTTACTTCTACCATGTCAAGAGCATTCAAAGCAATTAAATAACATGCATAGAAATAAATAAACAAAAGAAAGGCATTCACAGACAATCATATTGTGTTGTGATATAGTATGACCCTTCCACAAGGTGATCTCCATCGCCGTGCTTCCTGGCGCCATGTCTCCAAGTACTCCCACTAAACCACATCGCTAATAGCACTAGTGATAAAATACAAAGGGTGAAAAGGCATCACAAGTCGACACGCAGCCGTTATACAAATAAAGACAGCCTTGGGCTGCAATAAACATGACACGCAGGTCATGAACATTACACACATACATGCATCTCATACATTACAGGTCATACTATTCACAAGATCCTGCAAGAACAAGTTAGGCATAGAATCGCATTCTATCTAACGTATGACGTGAACAGCAATACCAAAAACAAGATAAGGTCCTAATCCACAGGGGTGGCAACCCGCACCAGAAGGGCGAAAACCCTATCTATATTTCAAGGTCCTGCTCGGCGGTGAGCGGAGCGGGGTCACAGGGGCGGCAGCCCCTGTATGCGAAAATTTTCGGACAATGTAGATCCAATCTACTGTTTCGTCCATGTAAATCGCATTGGATTAATCACATTAACCCTTTTCGATCGCAATTCTGATTCGATCAACCAGATTGATCTTCACACGCTCCATGGATTTACGATCACTGTCTGCCCCGATGGCGGAAACCCGACCGGTAGAGGCAAGTCGTGAAACGACCATGAACACATGATTACAGAATAACGATCATCAATCACCTTACGACCACCGCGCATGGACGATCATATCGACCATTGCCAAGAACGATCTATCACATAGAACGACCAGCAGAAACAGAAATAGATCACATCTATGACCCCCCCGCATATCACCATATGCATCTGATCCGAATCTAAAACTAAACGGGATGGCTCTGATACCACTGTAGGATCGCGACAAGGCTACGATAGCACAAACAAAAATTTTACCGCATAACCAAGGAACCTCCACTAGTAATAGATCACGAGATTACCACTAGACGCGCCGACCCGTAGCGGAAGTAGAGTCGATGTAGCGAGTTGAAGCGATCAGAGTCGTATTTGCGATGCTTTGCAACAAAGACTCCAAGGTATCCACACGTGACAGGCGTGGACACCACGCGCAGGAGTGCTAGCGCCAGCGGCGTGGTTGAGGAGAGCGTGGCTATTAGGGTTTCGGGATTTCTTCCAGAAAGATTGATCGATCACCTCACCCCATGCTACCGCCCCTCTATATATAGGCATCCATAATGGGTCCCGAACAGGAGGCCCAATAGGCACTCGTGGCCTATAAGAATTCGGATCACCATCCAAATCAAATCCTAGCCCTTTAAGTGTGTGACCCTATAGGTTCGTGTGTAATCGGTTGTGACTCGGAAACTCTTTCCCGATCACGAGTCGTCAGCGGTACCTAGCAGCACATAACGATTCCCGAACACACACATAATATATCGGACGAACCTTAATGCAATATGATCTACGACTGTGTCCTTATCACTTACGACCAACTCGTATTTAGTCACGACCGGTTCATAATTAGTTACAACCATTCAGAACTCCTTACGACCGATTAGTATCTAACTACGACCATTTGCAACTCCTACGACCGATTGGTGATAATGTTCGAGTAGTCTTCGACCGGTCGCATCTCCATACGATTTCACCACCACGACCACGGCAGAATCGAACGACCTTCTTGTGTATTCTCCCTTTGCCTCACGACATCCGTTGAACTCCTGTGAGATAATATGTCATCCATGGACTGTTCAATACTTTCTCAATCAAGTGTCGAATAACTTCATGTGGTCGACACTTCACCACTAGTGGCATGGCCATGCACTTTCTTTATTCGACCACAACGAGGGGCCTAGAGACATCTCTCCCGTTATGTTAGGAGGGCAAATCCATATCCGACCAGTCACATTCCTCCGCATGTTTCATAGCATACCCAAAGCTACCTTTATAACTACCGATTCACGGAGTAGCGTTTGGCAACCCCTAAGAGTGCTATTACACATGTAGGAAACCATGTCGATCTCAGGTCTAAGGATTATACATCATCATTGCTTGAGACCAACTAACGACACATAGAATCATAACAATCTCAATAGTGTCTCAAGGTGGGTCTAATCCAACACTATGTTCTCTAACATGTGTCAACATTATTGATTCGATATCTCTATATCCATGACGGGTGAAATATGGTCATCAATCAATATATGTACTAATGTAGAGTCACCGTGTTCCACCAAAGTGACATTCGATCAAGGATACTTTTTAGAACGACATCATATAAGATAAAGAGTTTCACCAACAAGTCACATACTCATTGATCTATATAACTGATGATTCATTCAAGGAACAAGATAACATATTATCAAATGTTATGAACATAATGAAATATAATCATCTCTATGATTGCCTCTACGGCATATTTCCAACAATAACACCTTTATGTCTTTTGATAAGACAAAATTCATGGGACAAATTGACTTTTAGATCACCATTTCGGGGTCCAGACCCATGGAGTAGTGATCCTAAGGTGATCTAAAAGTCAATTTGGTCTATGAGTTCTGTTTTCAAGGTGAATATGGCCTTCGAAGATTGAGTAAATACTTCATTATGTATAGTCTTCAATCAAGATCGAAGTTCATGTCAACAGAAAGGTGCAAAACTGGCGCTCATTTGGTTATACATCTCCAGTCTCCTTCTGCCAGAAATCAATCTTCGATCAACCTGAAGCTATTCTTCGAAAAACTAGTCGAAGGATTTTCTGTTTAGAAGGTTTGTAGAAGAAATGTAACCAGGGGTTTTTGTAATATTTGGATCTTTAATGAAATAAAGCTTTATTCTGCTCATATCTTTGTAATGAGGTTTAGTCGAATCTTGGATATTTTTTCTAGTGGGCATGCATCCAGATAGAAAAAGAATCCAGATAAACAATACTCTCATTATCCGATCTGAATGAGTGGCTTAAAGATTATGAGAAAAAATGGTAAAGGGAAAAAGCATCCTCTTAACTATAGAAAGTTAATTTTGAACAGATCTTCTGGTGTTCTGGTCGTGTCCGACCAGAGTACCCCTCAGGAAAAGGTTCCTGAGGAAGAGGTGGTCGTGGAGGTTCCTGATCAGGATACTCCTAAAGCTAAAACTGCCGAGGATGAAGTAGTAAAGAAGCGCCTGAAAGGGTTTGACAAGATTCTTTCAGGATCCTCTTGTAATCCTTATTCCTTCTCCGGAGGTAGTCATCTCTAGAGATCCTCAACAGGTTCCACCTCCTTCTGGAAAGATTTATCGAGGATAAGGAACTTGATGAAGCCTGGGGAAAGATTTCGGACCATCAAGCTGAGATTGGTCCAGATACAATCTTTTCCGAATATAATGATATGACAATTCGGGTAAGTGTTCTACGACCATCCTTACAAATTTTTCTTTTAAAGTTTCTCTGAAAACTTATCAAAGAAAGGGATTTTATTTTTGTAGCACATGGTCAAGAAATATGCTGTGGTCGGAGGACTGACCCAGCGAGTAAGATCTTTGGAGCAAAAGCATTCCGATCTGAGAAGTAAGAACATTTCTCTTTTAGTTTGACTTCCTAAATTTTATCATCTTGTTTATCTCTTATAACTTAACCTTCTCTTCCTATCATATTTGATAGATTTAGAGAAAATTAAAGAAGAGACCGCGGCCAAAGAGGCCATAATAATAAAACTGAGGGAAGAAAATCGAGTAAAGACCGTTGATCGAGCATGATGACCGGACAAAAGGAGGTTTTCGACTCTTGTGAGAAGAAAATTAAAGGTAATCGGTCGTAGACTTAACCGAAGATTCTACAACTCAATTGTAAAGAGTATATTAATTTCTTTTATCCACTCGTGCGAAAAACCCAAGCACTTGAACAGCGAGAAGACCCTCGAGTTTGAGCGTGGCAAAAGGCAACTCTTGTATTCGGCCTTGATGAGAAAATCTTGGCTCTTAACAAAATGATCTTTTATATGGGATCAGGATCAAGCTTGCCTTGTTTAGGAGATCCAGAGAAAAAGATAAACTATTTTGGTCAACTTCTGGAAGATCAAAGGCCTGCTCAAAACTATGAGGGAAAACCATACCCAGACAATGAAGGAAGCTATTGTCAATAGAGTTAGTGTTACTTTATCAAAACTAAAGGCTTCCGAACCCTCTATTAGTCTTAAAGCTGTGGAAGAGGACTTGATCGCTCGAAAGTGAAGCAACAAAACTTCTCGATGAAGTAAGACTTCTGAGAGAAAGTTCTTTCAAGAAATGGAAGTCGGATCTCCATCACGTAGCGACTAGTCTCGTGGTTCCAATATATAAATGGATGTAATATTTAGAATATGTAAAATGAAACTTACCTTTATCAATGAAGATCTGCTTTGTCTTATCAATATTGTTAAATACTCATATATCTCCTAGCCCCATCGCTTATATTAGTAGACGAACCTTACTAAAAGAAAGCAGTAGACCAAGAAATTGAGTAATAACAATGACCATGGTAGGAGTGCTGATAATGTATATGACAACGATCCAGTGAATATTAGGAAATCATGTGGTCGGAACCAACTGACGATTTCGACTAGTCTAGATCTTGTCCATTATCGAAGTACTATGAAATACCACTTGTAGTCAGAAGATATAACAAAGACCGGATTTGCTGATAAGAAGATATGCATGAAGAATGTATGCAAAAAATGAAATGAATAGATAAGTACCTTTATTTAGAAAATATTCGGATCTGATCGTATCGAATCTCAAGAATTTGAAGATTTGTAAAATATCTCGCAAACGTGCTCATGCTCAAATCCCACTAACAAGAAGGATCGTAGGAAAAGGATCGTCACTAGAAGCTCCTTCCAGCAAGGTGACCACATGCAGAGAGGAGAGACTTCGACCAGGAGGCTTTTCGTGTCCCGACCAGTAGCCAAACTTGAGTAGAACAGAATGTTGAAATAAAATAACAGTCTTTAAATTCAAGAAAGAACGAAAACCAAGTAAATTGTCTGGATTCGTACTCCTTATACTCATATGTTTCTTTAAGAAAAGAATATTTGGTCGTGCGTGCGCATCATTGAAGCAATGATCACGACTAAAACCAATGTGGTCGGTGACATTTAAGTCAGCAACCATGAGTAGTTGAGATCCCTTTTAAAAGGAATATCGGAGAGAATGAGTGTCTTCTCCGACCAACCAGCAACAAGAATGGCATATGACCAGATGCAACGAATAATAAGTATAAACAACCATACTTATCGCTTAAAAAGGAAATGCATCTTTATTAAAAATGAATGGAAATGAAATTAAACATAGAACTTACGCAATTGATCAATATTCCAAGAGTTAGACAAAACTTGCCCATCTGTCATAGCTAATCGTATCGATCCTGGTGGGTAACCGACCACGGTGTATGGACCTTCCCACTTAGGTGAAAGTTTGTTGCGACCCGCTTGGTTTTGATTTTTTCTAAGAACCAAATCACCTCATCGCTAGGTCGCTGCGGTTGCACCTTACAACCGTGGTACCGACGTATGGCTTGCCGGTAGATTCTTGATCGTAGCAAAGCTTGATTTAAATCGTTCTTCAAGGAAATTGATGTCGTCAAGTCGCTGCGTTCACATTGATTACTTTCGGAAAAGCAATCGGTCGAGCAGAACCAATTTTAAGTTCGGAGGAAGCATGGCTTCACCCGTAAACAATAAAGAATGGTGTTTCACCGCATGACTAGTTGTGGTACGAACGCCCATAATACGTGAAGGAAGTTCTTGAACCCAAGCCCCGACCGCTGAAGTAGCGGTCGAACACTCGTCGTTTGATTCCTTGCATTGTGATACCATTGGCTCGCTCAACTGCTCCATTGCTATGTGGATGAGCAACAAAAGCGAAATGTATCTTGATACTTAGGTCTTCACAGAATTCCTGAAATGTGCTGCTCGAGAACTATGCACTATTATCGGTGATTATACGACTGGGTACACCAAACCGTGTAATCACGCTTTTTGTTAGGAACCTCTTGGCGGCTTCAGTTGTAATTTTTACAACCGGCTCGGCTTCGATCCATTTAGTGAACGTGTCAATCATGACGAAAAGGAACTAAAAGCCCCCGGGTGCTCTTGGGAAAGGTCCCAGAATGTCTAGTCCCTAGGTTGCAAAAGGCCAAGAAAGAGGAATTATTTGCAAAGCTTGAGACGGTGATGTACTTATCGGCTATGGCGGCATTGTATCATTACTTCATCACGAGCTCTTTTGTATCATGAAGGGCAGTTGGCCAGTAGTATCCTTGCCTAAAGGCTTTACCAACCAAAGTTCTGTAGGAATGATGAGGTCCACAGACTCCTCCATGAATTTCGGCTAGCAATTTAATGCCATCCGAGCGAGATATGCATCTCATCAACACTCCGTGAGATCCTCGTTTGTACAAGGTACGTTCAATTAGAGTGTATGATTTGGCTTTTCGTGCTATACGATCAGCCTCTACATCATCTTCTGGAATTAGGTCATGCTGAAGATAA
Organism: Ampelocalamus luodianensis; assembly: GCA_036346255.1. NCBI lineage: Eukaryota > Viridiplantae > Streptophyta > Magnoliopsida > Poales > Poaceae > Ampelocalamus > Ampelocalamus luodianensis. The sequence continues at coordinate 22,149,644 of CM070628.1, read as the reverse complement.
TTGTAGATCAATGTCATCCAATCTCTACCGTGATCGTGATGGCGCCAACCATCATCGACCTGTGGAGCATCCATGTTTGCATAATCAAGGTGTGCAACCTCCTTGCGAACATCTATGTCCTCGGAAGGCTCGACTACCGAGGGTGAATCGAGTTTCTCGAGAAAAACTCAGCGGACGGATGTCCTTGTGGAAGCCATCCGCCAATCGGTGCGCGAAAGTTTTCCTTTCTAGGAATGTGTTGGATCCAAAACCGAAGAAATGCTTTTGAGTTTCCGCATTCCGCCGATATGATGACATCTTGGTACTAGAGCATTGATACTCTTTCCTACTTGATTCGCTACTAGTTGAGAATCGCCTTTCACTAGCAATCGGAATCTGAGCTAACGAGTGCTCGAAGTCCCGCCAAGAAACCTTATTCGCCACATTGTTAGTAGCAGAAAGTTTAATCGAATAGCGACTTTATTTGTTCGCGAGGGGAAATCAAGACGACCCCACCCCGAGCGTGCAACATCAAGGAACCGTCGAAGTACATTGTCCACTCATCGTGGTGCTCGCTCGGGCCCTTGGTGGGTCGGGGTTTGTCCATTCGGCAATGAATTTCGCTATTGCGGGACTTGATTGCTGTTCGTGGGACAAAATGGAGATCGAACGCCCCAAGCTCAACCGCCCATTTTGCTATTTGTCCTGATGACTCCCTGTTTTCGTGGACTTGACCAAGGGGATATCCCGTAGGTACGACCACTTTGTGGGCCTGAAAATAATGCCTTAGTTTCCTTGAAGCCATAAGGAGACCATAGAGCAACTTTTGTACCTGCGGATACCTTTCTTTTGGTCCATGCAAGACTTCGCTTATGTAATATATTGGTCGTTGAACATGGTCTCGTTCTACGACCAGTACACCACTAACCGTTTGTGGCGTTGCAGCCACGTAAATTAGCAATGTTTCTCCCAATCTCAGAGAGACTAAGATTGGGGGACTCGTAAGGTACCGTTTTAATTCTTCGAAGGCGCTGCCTGCCTCTTTAGTCCATTCAAAATTTCCATGTTTCCAAAGAAGCTTAAAGAAAGGTAATCCTTTTTCGCCTAGCCGTGCTATGAAACAACTTAGCGCGCCATACAACCGCTAGTTTCGAACTTCCTTCTTTGTGGTGGATTATGATCCGATCGATGGCGGTGATTTTTGTTGGATTTGCTTCGATGCCTCTAGTCGAAACTAGGAACCCAGAAGCTTTCCGACGTAAACCCGAACACACATATCTCTCGGATTCAACTTAAGGTTATGACGTCTTAAGTTATTGAAAGTCTCTGTAGATCTAGAATATGATCGCGGCGTTGATGCTCTTTACGACGGATCATCGACGTAGGCTTCAAGATTCGACCTATCTCGTGGGCTAAAGGTCTTTTGCATCAACCTTTGGAATGTTGCACCAGCATTTTTGAGACCAAATGGTATCTTTACATAACAGTAAGTACAATATGGAGTGATGAAGGAAGTTTTCTGTTCATCTTCTTTACTCATATTGATCTGGTGGTACCCTGAGTAAGCATCTAAAAAACTTAACAACCCACACCCGAAAGTAGAGTCTACAAGTTGATCGATGCGAGGAAGGGGAAAGTCATCCTTCGGACAAGCTTTATTAAGATCTGTAAAGTCAATACACATTCGCCATTTCCCATTGGCCTTTCTAACCATTACAGGATTGGCGAGCCACTCTGGGTGGTCGACCTCACGAATGAACCCAGCTTTGAGAAGTTTGTCAATCTCGATGGATTGCTTTTTCCGATCAAAGTAAACGCCGTAGCTTCTGCTTGACCGGTTTTTTGTTAGGCTGTAGAGCTAGCCTATGCTCGATCACCTCCCTGGGGACTCCGGGCATATCGGACGGCTGCCAGGCGAATACGTCCTGGTTAGCTCGGAGGAAGGAGACGAGCGACTCTTCCTATTTAAGGTCGAGTCCTGCCCCGACCAGTATCTTGGCACCCTCTGGAGAAGCACTTCCGTCGAGTTGTACTTTTTTTATCTGATCGAAAGGTGTAACACCCTGGCTATTCGGAAGCCAAGATGTCACCTAAAACATCTAATATACATCCATAATGCGGAAGAATTTGAATAATAACAACTAATGATATAAAGAAATCACTACTTAATAGAACCATGGCATGACAATAGTCTGAAGTCAAGCAAGTGTAACGAAGGATGATCGAAGATCACAAGCAATACATAACCAATCATAATATGGAGAAGGTATCCTTCCTTCACCATTTAAATTTATTTATTACTGTTCATCCCTTATCGAATGAAAGATAGAAACTATATCATATTGTTGAACTTGGTTATGGTGAATTGCAAGATTAGTGCGTGTCTACTCCCTCCCGATAGAGCCAACATCAATGATCACCTAAAATAAACAAACAAAACAAGAATGAGTCCGTGACTCAGCAAGTACAATGAATAAATGAACATACCACAAATACGAACAAGACCTCATCTTTAAAGAATGCGAACATACCCCGAATGAGTGTATGAATGAATAGAATGAATGGATTTAATGAAAAGAATGGACTGCACACATGCTTATACCGGTATAGCTAGTGACACACCCATCGGTGTGCACTTAAGCCCGTATTTTACCAAAATACGGGGATCCTAATCCCGTATGAAGAACATTTCATACGGGTGTCCAAAACTGCCCACATTGGTGGTGGGTCTTACGTGCCCATACTGGAATTGATGGGTCTTATAATTCACTCCGTGGAAGGCACATGAAACAGATGCATGAATCAAGTATGAATTATGAAAGACATTATATATATACTCATGTATATAACACATAAGAAAAGGACATAAACTTTGAATATTCTCGTGGATATCAGAAAAAACACAATATAGTCATCAAGTATGCATCATACTCCAAACATATGAACATCAAAGTACTTGCCTTTCCATGCGCTTCCTGCGGTAGTAGGCAAAGAAGATGTCCCTAAACGAAGCCTCTCGCCTGAGTATAAGTACTCGAAATAAATACAACATATAACAGAGCGCTTCCATTAACGTTCTACAATGCCTTCCGACAACCCACAATTAACTAGTTAGCTCTAATATGAAAGCAGACTACTCGTGCACAACCTGAAACTGGACAGCAGAACGGTAAAAATCATATCTATTGGTCTGGAACTCGGAATGAGGTGAGACCAATTTCTATGGATTCTTAACTGACATATCTACAATACTCTAGTTGACAAGGTAACCCAATTCGGCCAATTTAATTTACTGACAGATAACTGAAACAGCAGTACAGAATCTGTCTACACAAATAAGACAGCAGTATGAAAATGATCATGACTTTTAATCTACAACTCCTAATTGAGTGTTCTTTAACAATATCAAAAGCTAAGACCAAGGCCTACAATAACCTAGTTGGGTGAAAGCCCTGAATTTTCCATTAACACACTCATATTTTAAAAGACAACTTGATAGTTTATTCTCGTCAGGATTCTGGATAGCAGAGAGTAAAATGATCATAACTTTTGATCCGTTCGACGAAAGTTAGTGTTCTTGGCGGCCACCGAAAGCTAAGAACAATACCTACATAACTCTAGGAGATGGACATCTCAAATTCGGCCTCCAAGATCACGAAACAGGCCACGCAACATTCTGGACAGAACTAACTTTTTAATCGCAGCAAATCGATCTAATCAATTATGATCCAAAACACATCTACCACTAATCAAATGATGAGGATCGGCATACGTTACCCTTGCAGCAACCAGGAAGTTGATGGTTGATCCACGAAGAGGTTCCCCTCCTTCTTGATCAGCCAATTCCACGAAACACCGCTCCTACCTTCGCGCCGCGGCCGGCAACGGGAGATCGGCACCAAGGGACGGCTCCGGGAGGTGGGGGTGCTGCACTAGGGGCTTGGGGCGGCAGCAATGGAGGTGGAGAAGGGGATGCAACCAGTAGGGGGAGGCGCAAGATGGAGGGGGAAGGGGAGAGGAGGGAGGTGGCGGCCAAGGTGGGGAGGAGAGGGGGAAAAGGGCGGCTAGGGTTTTGGGGGAGGGTGGCACCTCCCCCCCTATGGCCGGCCAGGCCTCATGGGCCAAGGCCCAGGCCCAGGTTGCCAGGAAAACGCAGCAAACCCCCTCTATTCTCCTGATTAAACATTTTTCCAAAAGAAACCTTCTACCGATTAATTATTTTCTTCCGAAAATTATTTCTAGCACTATTGGAGAATTACATTAATTCTCTCTCAATTTGAATTGCACTCTCAAATGAAAGTCGGGATATTACAGAAGGTTTCAGTGTCATCTTTGGCCTTGAATGTTTGACCTGCATGTTAACGGTGTTAGTTCCCCTGGTCGGGAGTTCATCGACCAGTTCTAAGTATTTTCGATCGCATGCGTAGGCTATCTTCTGATCGCCTCGGACCGTGATTACACCCTTTGGTCCCGGCATTTTCAAACTCTAATAACCGTAGTGCGTGGCTATCAGGAACTTTGCTAAAGCTGGACGACCAAGAATTGCCTCGTATGCAGTCTCGAAGTTCACCACATCAAATGAAATATTTTCTATTCGGAAGTTGTCGGGCTTTCCGAACATAACCAGTAGGGATAAGTGCCCTATTGGCTTAGCGGTAGACCCAGCAACTATGCCATGAAAGGTATATTTCACCGGTTTTACCTTGGATTTGGGAATCTGCATGTCTTCCAAAGCACATGCAAATAAAATATTTAAAGAACTACCCCCATCTATCAAGACCCGATTAACCTTGCAGTTATTAATAGTAGGCTCAACGACAATTGGAAACCTACCTGGTCGATTTGAAGGAATGGGGCAGTCTTCTTTGCTGAAGGAGATTATCGTTTCCGACCACCTTGAAGGTTTAACGGCGATCGAAGGTTCGGTAAGGTTGACCTCTCGCTCCATGGCTTTCGGTGACGTCAGACTGCATCGAAGAAGATCCACCGAAAATCACATCGACGGTGTGCTGAGGTTCTTGGTACTCCATCTCTTCGTCACCATCTTTGTCCTTCTTGGAGCTTGTTTCCCCAAGCTCTTGAATCGACAGGAGTGGTCCTTTACCTGCATAATAATCTTCCAGCTTCTTTTGCCAAGCGCGACAATTGCGCAGGTCGTGTCCTACTTGCTGGTGAAGAGGACACCATTTTTTATTTTTCTTGTAATCATTGGTCGGAGCCTTAGCCTTGACACGATCAGTATAATCTTTTCTTCCTTTGGTAAATTTTTCAGGAACAACAAGAACCTCTTTGTCGTTGGCTCTGCCATGCTTCTTTTTCTTGAGAGTCTTCTTTTGTTTCTTTTTCGTTCTATCAAAGCCAGGTTGGGAAATCTTATCTTTTTGATCAACAGCTTCATTCCACTCGACCGCTTCACTGGCCGTAGCGTACTTGTCAGTCATGTTGAAGAGCTCGATGGTTGTTCGTGGGGGATGTATAGCTAAATCCTCCGTAAACCTTCGATTTCTCAATCCCGCTTTGAAGGCTTGGATAACGGAAGATTCTGCAACCTCCGGTATTGAGTTACGAACTTGGCTAAATCTTTTGATGTACTGCCGGAGAGTCTCGTTTGATTTTTGCCGTATTCTATGGAGATCGTCTTCCTTTCTAGGGTGATCATATGTACCCTGAAAATTTGCAATCAAAAGGTCGCAGAGTTGCTCCCAAGTATACACGGACCCGACCGGAAGGTTAAGCAACCACGATCGGGCTGATCCTTCTAATACCGTAGGAAGATAGTTTGCCATTACATTTTCATCACCACCAGCAGCTCTAATAGCGGTGGTATATATCTGGAGAAATTCCAAGGGATTTTGGGTCCCATTGAATTTATCCATATTGGTCGGTCGGAACCTATTTGGCCAACGTACAGCCTGGAGCCCTGCTGAGAAAGCTCGACAGCCTGTGATAGTTTCGTGACACCTTCTTTGAAAAGGTGCCGGATTGTAATCGGTTGGAGACCGATTTTTAGGACTTGATTGCTAGTGCTCCAATGTCACGATTCGGTCGAGGACGTTACTAGAACGCCTCCGACCACTTGCCTGGTTTAGGTGATGTCGAAGATCACCAGGTCCAAGCGATGGTTCCTCTTGACGAAGTGAAGGTGGGGATTCCTGGAATAGTCTCCTCCCCTCATGACTTGTTGGTCGGAATCGTCGAGGTGGTCGCAGTGTCAACTGATCTTCAACACGATCATGCAGGCCCCTGCTTCGGGAAGAATGCTGCGATAAAGTCATGGTCTGACTTTGCGGGTGCCTTTGTTCCCGATATGCTTCTGTGCGCTGCATCGTCTGTTGGATAATCTCCGATACTTGACCTGCGAGTTGGGCAAAACCGGAGTCTTCCCGAGGTGGTCGAAGTATTTAACATATCCCTGACTCGCTGCAGGTTTTGTATTGTTATCGAAGGTCTCGAGGGATTTCTACCAGAAGAAGGTGTTTGATGGCTTGAATCCCCCGACCTCCTGGTCGATCTTGCCTAGTCCCTTACATTGGTTGGGGAAGGATCAGGCGCATTAACTGGTGAACGTCCACCGATTGGTCACCTCCGGCATTTGGTGCTTGATCGCCGTACCATCTCCATTATGACATGGTGGTGAGGCAACGTATGGAGGACCGTACCGGCATTTCGATCTGTATCTCCAATCGCATTGACCTCGTGCTTCCAGAGTGATCCTCCGATGAGCTTCGTCGAATCGATGGAGAGCTTTTCGCAGCTTCTCGCGAAGCTTGCACGACAGAGAGCAATCGGTGATCAGCACCTCCTGAGGTTTTCAGAATGGCCTCAGCCTGATTCGGCGAATTGCCGATCGAATGCTGAGCTTTATCATCCCCACTTGGTTTACAACCAATGGAGGTTTCATTGACACCGTCACCAGGTGTCGGTTGGCTCCTGGAATTGCTAGAAGCCGTCGGTGAGTACCTATCAACCATGATCGCATCAAAGGTATATTGAACCTTGGGTTGCGGTGTTGAATTTTTGTCACCTTTTTTGCTGGTCGAAAGGCCCGGGCTTGCTGAGGCTTTAGGTTGTTCCGAACTGGTCGGAAGCATTTCCTCTGAAACCGCCACTGATCGTTGCAGTGTGTCTTCATCCATCCGGTCGACTTCGCCGATTTCTGCCATGGGCGAACCGGCGGAGGAGGATGATGAAGAGATTCCGTTTTCCTCCATGGCGCGCATGCATGCGTCCATATTGAGGTTGGCGTAGTCCGCCAAGTCGAACCAATTTTCTTCATCCCAACTTCCCGCCATAACCGCATCAGCGATCACACCCGGGGAATGGACAAAGATTTGATGAGCAGAGAAATTCTTCTGAGATTCCACGTCGCGTTCCCCACGGACGGTGCCAGCTGTCGACGATCAAGACGTCGATCTTACGAAAATAAAAGGAGAATGTGACGTGGAAAATCTAAGGAAATAATGGGACTGCTCTTTATTAATATGAACTGGGTTTTACAAGGCATGCTCTAAGAACAATGCTTGGTCCCTTACAATCTCATACCTATCACACGAATATATGGCTTGTGCTTTAGTCTGATGGCTCTGTCTCTTTTCTTCCTTCTCCCCTTGATCCGTCCAGGTTCCATCTTTAAATAGCCCTCGAAGAAGCGCAGATTCTCCGAGAAGACGCTCGATGCGGCGTTCGCGTGCTGTCGAGTCAAGTGACGGTTGATACGGAATCAACCGTTCGGTGGTTGTATGTCTATGAAACATATAACCGCATGGAGGTTGTTCGCTGGTGTGTCTGGATGAGATACGTCGTATGGCATGGAATACACACGTGCTCCATTCATCATACGGTAGAAAATATATCTAGAATCTGTTCCAAGTATCAGTTCATACCTTTTACGAGCAGTTCTCCTGGTCGGAAGCTTGGCTTAGGCCTTCGTCCGACCAGGTGTAACACCCCAACTCAGCACGAGCCTGGAATGCTACTATCCTAAGCTAAACCACAAAATTTCGACAGAACTTCTTTGGTATACGATGATACCGGAGGTTCTTCACAATAATTCAATAAAACAATAATAAAATCAGTTATAAGACTTATTCATAAATCCTAATTAACCAATTAAGGTAACACCTTGGCTATTCAGAAGCCAAGTTGCTAACCACCAACTTAACATAAACCATACAGCATAAAATTTCTCAATAACATCGATCAATCCTCAAAGATCATAAAAGAATGCCATCCATGACTAGATTTATTTATTACAATCTGAAAGTTAACATAATAGAGTCTTTAATCATTCTTGCAATGGAACTAAGGTGAAGTGCATTATTCGAGTAGTGCATGTCTACTCCCTCCCAAGAGAACCTCATCAGCGATTACCTAGAAATGGGTAAACAAAGCAAGGGTGAGTCCATGACTCAGCAAGTACAATGATTATTAACACATTTATCAATATGAATAAGACCTACTCGGCCTCAACATTGATCATAACACAAATGAGTACTTATGATGACATGAAATGAATGCTTAAAATCAAGGGAATGGACTGCACACACACATATACTGGTATAGTCAGTGAAACACCCGTCGGTGTTCACTCAAGCCCGCATCTTAACAAAAATGCGGGGATCCACTTCCCGTATGAAGAACGTTTCATACGGGTGTCCAACATTGCCCATATTGGAATTAATGGGTCTTACTCAACCATCATGGAATTGATGGTCTCCCTCATCCACTCCCGTGGACGGCAAATGATAATGAATGCATGAAACAACTTATTGAATATAACATTATCATCATTTCTATTCACGAATTCAACATAGAGACAAAACATGGATATTTCACTTCATACTACACAAGAGTTATCACAGCACACTCATATCAATAACCACAATGCACAAACATTTAGATTAACAAAGTACTTGCCTTCCGCGTTGAGGCGCGTTAAATTTGGCGACGATGGCGTTCCTAAACTCGAAGCTCCACCGCCTAACCAATAAAATAAATTCAATAAGAACACCAAAAATACCCATTTCTACTAACCGGCGTTATACATTGCTTCCCTGATGACTCTAGTCTTTAATACAAAGCTTAAACTAAAATCAATGTTTTCAGCTATAAAGCTGTCCCTGACAGCAGCACGACAATTAACGTATCTCAGGTCGGAAGTCAAAAGTGGTAAACCCAATTTCGTAGCTTTTAACCACTAATCTACAATACTCTAGTTGACGAGATAAACCAATTTGGCCAATTTAATAGGTTAATAATCGTTTGAACCTTCGGTCCAGAATCTGTCCACAGAACGAACAGCAGAATTAAAAAGATTGTAACTTTTATTAGGTAGCTCCAAATTGAACGTTCTTTACCAATCTGAAAAGGTCATCGAATCCTCTGCAATAACCTAGTTGGGTGAACTTTCAGTTTCAACCAATTTCCCTTTCATAATTTAGGAAATAACCAGACAGTTTATTCTCGTCAGGTTTCTGGTAGCAGGTACTAGTTTCAGTGACCTCGGAGCCACTGAAACTTAAGAACGAGGCCTAGATATCTCTAGGAGACCAAACCTTTAGATTCTGCCTAAAAACAACCGAAACAACCCCTCCAACATACTAGAGAATTGAGCAAACGCGATGATGGAAATTAACAAAACTACTCGCCCACTTAACGAATGACTTCTAGAAATCCCAAGAACACATCGTTAACCTTGACGACGTGGGAGAGGATGCTGAGCGAGCCTCGAAGAAGAAGTTGGTGATGATTTCCTCTTCTTGTTCCACAGCCCACGATCGTCGTCCCCGATCCTTGCGAAGACCGGCAATGGAGGGAGACCAACACCGCAGCGGGGAAGACGTCTTGAGGGGCAGCACCACGGAGGAACAACCAGGGAGGGGAGGAGGTAGGGCGCACAGGAGGGGGAGGCCAAAGGGGGCGGCGGCCAAGGGGGTGGGAGAGGCAAAAGGAGGGAGGGGCTAGGGTTTGCAAGGGGCAAGAAAAGGGGGTGGCGCCCCCCCTCCTTGGCCGGCCACAAGGAGGCCTAATGGGCCTCTAGCCTAGGCCCAGGTTGGCCAACAATAGCGAAAAACCCCTCCGTTCTTTAGTCTATTCACTGATTCCATTGATTCCTACGCCGATTAAACAAAAACCTTCTCAAAGATTAATCAGGAGTATTACACCAGGGTACCCATTATGTAACCTCTAGAATCTCTACGACCAGTGAGCTCGTGCACCTCAGGTGTTACGACCACGAAGACGTATGGTCTTTTATATATTAAAAATAATATACAGAGGTTTTAATCCTTGTCAACCTCAACAACAATTCATTCCCATTATTCTCATTATCTCATATCACATTTTCACTTATCATGAATGCAATGCAAACTTATGCTCATGTCACAACTCAACTTCTGCTTATACCGGTATAGCGGAGTGTAGCACCCGTCGGTGTTCACTCATGCCTGTATTCTTTAATACGGGGACCAATTGCCCATCCTTTTTCATATTGGGACCTCATTGCCCTTATCTTATATATGGGGACCTCGTTCCACTCCCGTGGATCACATCTTCCCCTCATGAATGCTCAACATATAATGCAATGATTATTATCTTTCATCATTAGCAAATGATATAATCATCATTCTTCCATAATCATCATCATCAAGTTATCAAAAGCATGTGAGAAAAATGAAATAGGCATAATTCATATGAATAATCATGGCAAGTATCCACTTAACCAAAATGATAATCTCAAGCACTCAAATGCCATTTTACCACTTGCCTTTCCAGTTGCGATGATCGGGATAAATTGAAGGTGACAACAATCCCAAAGCAACTCCACTTACAGTAAACATCCAAACTCAATACAAGCTACGGCGATACAAAACAACACTTAATCAACAACGTTCCTATGCGCTCTCCAATTCGACAACTTCCCCCTTTACCAGACAGTCCCTCCTACTATCCCGGCACTAAACCATCATAACTTTCAACTCCCACATCGTAAAATAGGAAACCATAACAGTTATGGAATCTATATAAAATTTTCTACAACTTTTTAGTTGATCAAATATCCAGATTAAATCTTCTAAACCCCCATTTTTAACTAAGATAGATCTGTCATCTTCTGAGCAGTAGATGTAATATTTTCATATCTTTTGATTTACACATGAAAATATAATGAATTATAACTTTTCAGAAACTACAGGGAATTATCTACCACTTCCTGGGTGTGCCCAAAATTCCATTCTGCCATTAAGTTAGTCAAATTAATATTTTCCCACGACTACGCGGAGCAGCAACTCGGTTCTGGAGTGACGTCTTCCAAAAATCATAACTTCTGTTCTACTCGTTCGAAAATCATGTTCTTGGACTCTTTGGAAACCTTAAGAAATTACATACCCTTTTCATGAAGACCAAAACCCCAAATTATCCCCTCTTCTATTTTTAATCTACTGATTAATACGTGCTGCTAAAATTACACCCAAAATCTGGACAACAACCTTCCAGAGGTTGTATCTATTAGTTTGCTACTCCGTTTTTAACAATCCAAACTTTTCTAAAAAGATAATGTGATAACCTAACTTTTCTCTAATAACACCGAACTCTAATTTCGAGTCTAAATACCCCTAATCATCCCCGCAAGGCCGCAACATTCTGCCCTAAACCTGACGAATCTGGACAAAACTGAAATCCATGTTCCCCTTGACCAAACATTCTAAAAATGGAATAGATCATTATCGTCAGAGAGATGAAGCCAAAGCATGAATTTTCCCTCTTTCCCCTTCTCTTCTCTTTCCTCTTCCTCCTTCCCTTCCCTCTCTTCCTGCTAGAACCTCTCCTCCTTCCTCCTGGTCAGTAGCAGTGGAGGGCAGTGCCTGCAGGGAGAGGGGTGGCGCAAGGGGCTGCAAGGGGTGGAGACAATAGGGTAGTGGCGGCTTGGAGGGGAAGGGCTGCTGGAGGTGGTGGTGCAAGGGAGAAAGGTTGGGGCTAGGGTTATGGTTGGCTCCCTCTTGGGCCGCGACACTGTGGGCCGAGAGCCCGCAGCCCAGGTTTTCCATTTTAAGTGAAAACCCCCTTTGAACTCTTGTTAGTTCCATTCTCTCAATAAATTATCCTGTCTAAAGCGAAACAAGATATTACATTTTTATTTGCGAGACTTATATCAATTTATTACCCTCATCGTCACCAAGTTACCGGTGTAAATCATTTGTGAATCGGAGCTTCCAATAAAAAGTTAATGGGAAAATAAGAAAATAAACATTCATTTACAAAACAAGGAACAGATTGTTTGTTAGTTGGCTCTCTACTAGTATGTGCTAGTTGGCTAAGTTGACAATAAAGTTATGTGGAGGTTGGAGTAAATCTCTTTTAGTGATGTAGTAAATCTTTTTTAGTAAATGCACAAAGAGATTTTTATTTGCAAGACTTATATCATTATGTTACCCTCATCGTTACCATTCTACCGGTGTAAACCGTTCATAAATCGGAGCTTCCAATCAAAAGTTATTGCTAAAACAAGAGAAAGATACATTCACGTACAAAACAAGGAACTGATTGTTTCCTAATTAGTGGTTTACTTGTTTGTACTAGTTGGCAAAGATGGTTGTAAAGTCATGTGAAGGTTGCAATAAATCTCTTTTAGTGATGCAGTAAATCTTTTTTAGTAAACACATAGAGATGTTTTTATTTACAAGACTTATATCATTATGTTACCCTTGTTGTCGCCAAGCTACCGGTGTAGACCATTTGTGAATCGGAGCTTCCAATAAAAAATTATTGCAAAAATAAGAAAAGAACATTCATGTACAAACCAAGGAACTGATTGTTTGCTAGTTGGATATCGACTTGTCTGTACTAGTTGGCTAAGTTGACATTAAAGTCATGTGAAGGTTGTAGTAAGTTTCTTTTAGCGATGCAATAAATCTTTTTTAGTAAACAAACATAGAGATTTTTATTTGCGAGACTTATATCATCCTATTACCCTCGTCGTCACCAAGCTACCGGTGTAAACTGTTCGCGAATCGGAGCTTTCAATCAAAAGTTTTTACTAAAACAAGAGAAAGACACATTCACGTACAAAACAAGAAACTGATTGTTTCCTAGTTGGTTGTCTACTTGTTTCTAATAGTTGGCAAAGATGGCAGTAAAGTCATGTGAAGGTTGTAGTAAATCTCTTTTAGCGATGCAATAAATCTTTTTTAGTAAACGCACAGAGAGGTTTTTGTTGGCGAGACTTATTTTATTCTGTTACCCTTGTTGTCACCAAGCTACTGGTGTAAACCGTTCATGAATAGGAGTTTCCAATCAAAAGTTATTTCTTCCAATCAAGGATCCGCATGGGTTTTACTGCTAGATTGGACGATACCGAGACTTTTACCACAGATTGTAACACGGGCATATGTTTTACCGCTGATCCCACGTGGGCTGGCACGCCGCACGTAGAATAGCTTTTTAGCGCGTGCTACATACATATATGGTAGCGCTTTTCTTCGCCTGAGTGTATAATAGATTATTCTATGTGTCGACTGCACCATGGGTCGTGCGTGTAACACCCCAGCCCAACATAGTGCATAGGTCACCAATAGTCGGATTAGTACTCTGCTGTTGTAGATCAGTGTTTCTGTAGTTCTGTTAATTCGCAAGGTTGAATTAGTTCCAAGTGAATTCAGCGTTTGGGGTCTCCTAGAGTTATGTGGGTGATTGCGATGGTTTTCGGGAAAGTATTAATTCACAATTTTGGTTGGATAATGATTTAGTTATGATTTTGCAAGTCCGAGTGCCCGCTCACTCTCGTTTCGCAGCGAGCTTAGTTATGTGATTTAGGTCCTGGAGATGGATGAATCTGGTCGGTTGATTCCCATGAGTTATGTAGATGACTTCGATGGTTCCAGGAGTCTAAGTTTATGTTTTTGGACATGTAGAACGAAAGTTATGAAATTTTGAAGTTGTTGTTGTAGTTCTATCCTACTGATGCGGATAGAAGGAAAGATTGCTCTATTTGCAACCTTTGTTGTACAATGGAAAAAATTATAATAAATTTATTGACGAATCTAGTTCTCTCAGAGTTTCGAACGACTTAGATCAGTGGGTTTTGTTGTACCAATTGAAAGATACAAAATTCCTAAGTCGATAGTACCGAAGATGACAAAACTGTCTTCATAGATTGTCACATCTCGAAATTTGGTTTGTGTTTCAAATGTATAAAAATGAGGAAAATTTAAAAATTTCGATGCTTCTTGTTGTTATTTGAATTTTTGGAAACCCTTTTCAAAAGGTTTTGTTGATTTCAAGAACTAATGCTTCAATTACTTAGAAGCATAGCACTTTTTTAAAAAAAACTTTTAAAAACAAATCTTGTGATCAACCTCTGGAAATTTTATGCAAGGTCCCTCCCGGAGTCAGCTACCTCCAGTCCAAATTTCAGAATTTTTGGAGTTAGTTTTCTACCTCTAAAAATTCTTCCAAGTTTCTGCTTCTAATTCAAACCCTAGTCAAAGTTGCTGTTTGGGTTCAAGTCGGACTCGGGCCCAATCTTTGTTTCTGGTTCGGCCCAACCATCCCCACGCCCTGTACAGCCGTTCAAAATGCACAAGCGTTGTGAGCCGTTGGATTTCAATCGGACCACTCGCGCTCCTTGTGTTGTTTGGATTCCTGAACGCACAATCCTTTCTCAACCGTTGGATTTCAATCGCACCGTCCACGTTCACGTGAATGTTCGGACCTCCGGTCATGCCAAAGCTTTTCAGTCGTTGGATCTTGATCCAACCGTCGCTGTGCGTAACCCTTCACGCTGGGTCGCTTGGTTCAAACCGACCCGAGCCACTTGGTTGAACCCAATCAACTAATTGCACTCGGGCTCGCTCAAAGTGGTGCTTGGATTCCAACCGTTGGATTCCTTTTCAACCGCCAAGATTGCTCGTGAATGTTCGGACCTCCAATCATCCCAGTCAATCTCAGCCGTTCAATTCTGATCGGACCGTTCTCGTTCGTGTGAACTTTCGGACCACTGAACTTCACTTTCAATCTGAGCCGTCCATTTCTAATCTAACCGTGGGAGTGTTTGGGCCCGTGTTAGTTGGCTTGGCTCAACCAACTCATCTCTGTTCGGGCCAGTGCCACTTGTTTTCCTTTCGCTGCCTTGTGGGCCTCCCCTATCCTGGTCATCTCCTTCCTCCGGTTGCTCCCGTGCGCACGAGCGCCATGGCAGAGCATGGGAGATGGCTGCGCCTTGTCAATCTCGTGTGTCAGCTGCAACGGCTCTTAGAGTTTAATGCGTGTCAGCTTTGCCCTCGAAGTCGTGGTCTTCACCATGGAGCTTTGTCCTAGCTCAATCCTTTGCCCTCTGGCTATATCTAGCACTTGAACTCCTCCTCAGCCCTTTTTCAGCACCACCTTTGCTTACCCTAGCTTCCTCTCTGCTTGTTTGAGCTCAAGCACCAGAGAGCCCCAAAACGCCATTGACGGCTGGAGCAAGCTCTCTTCACTGTCGGTGCTGCGAGGGTTCTTTTTCACTTCTGTTCGCGTCACTCCGCACCTCTCTTCACCTTAATCTTTTCCCCTAACTTAATTTTGGTTTGCATTCACAGGAATCACCAAATTTGAGTTTTGTTCTTTTGCGGCCGAAGATCACCCCCCTTCGTCCCCAACTCCAGTAAGAACCTCCCCGCTTCAATTATCTGCTCATGGACCATCTCTGAGCCTTATTGAAGCTATCTTGATCACGCGGGTTTGTTCTTTTTGCTCAGGCTTCCTTCCGCGCGTTGTCTTCTTCGTCGCCGGTGCTGTGCTTCGTCGTCGGAGCAACTCTGACCATCTCCTTGCCTCCACCGCCCTCAGGTAGCTTGCTTGTAGTCCCTAGAGGCTTAGGCACCTGCTTCACTGAATTACTGCGGAGCTCTTTTGCATTTTTGCTTTCGACCGTGCTTTGTACCGCCACTCCTCTCGAGCTCGCCGTTGTTCTAGGTCGGCTCCGCCGTTGAGAGTGCTCTCTATGGGTGTGAAATGTTATTGTGAACTTATTCCTGACTTTGGTTCACGCCGCCATGACCGGAGTCACCGGCGGTGAGCTTCGCTCCGCGTCGGTTTTGTTGTCGGACGGGGTAATCACTGTAGCGACACCATTAGGACAAAGATCTGTCATTAATTGCTAATCATTGCTTAAGAACTTAATGACTGTCCTAAGTTAGCTCTTGTGTCACTGTCGTGTGGGCCCTGCGCATTTAAACCTCCGCATTGAGTGCGCAACGCTTTGTTGATCTCCGCATCGCCGATCTAGATTCAACGGTCTAGATCTGTTGGAACGTTTCGACCGCCTCAACGCCCCGCCTTTGGACCGTCCATTTCTTGATCTGTGGCTCAGATCACGTTAACCTTCGGACCTCCGAATGTGACCTTGATCTGAGCTGTTCCTTTTTAGATCCACGGCCCAGATTTGTTGAGGCATTTGGGAAGTCCGAATGTTCCATCTCTTGTGGACCGTTGGATCTAATCCAACCGCTGAGTTTCGCGTGGGCCTCAGCGCGCGCATTGTGTGTCCGTTCGTTTGGGCCATCCGATTCAAGATCAACGGCCCAGGTTTTTCTGCTTTGGGTTAGTATTAAATAAATATGGAAATCCTTTATTTGTGAACTATAAAATGTGTTAAACTTCAAAATAGCATAACTAATTCATTTTAACTCATTTTTAGTTGGTTCAAATTTCGTTAGCTCTGGTTTTAACTAAGATTTGATCTAAAAATAGTTGGAAGCTTCGTTTTGTTCCAGAAAATGTTGTTAGAGGATTTAAATTCAGTTTAGCTTTATTATTGCCCTAAAAATTTGTTTAACTTGAAAAACACATAAGTATTTCTCTGTAGATCCTTTTTGAGTGAAACCAAGTTTGTTGGTTTCCTCTGTTAGTGCGCTTACTGATAAAATAGGTTTTAGGCATGCTACTATACCTAGAGTTTTATGTCTTTGAAAAATCATAGAAAATGCATCCTAGCTCCAAATGAGGTGAATCGAGTTGTGTTGTTCATCTCATAAGGTGCTCTGCTTACCATAAAAATTTCAGGTGCAACACCTCTCTGGAAATTTGTGCCAAAAATTTAATTTCAGGTGAAGAGTACCTGAGATGATTTTTTCAGCCTTTTCCAACAGACCAAATTTGTTTTGGCCATAACTTTTGCATTAAGAATCCAAATCAATTGGTTCTTGTTGCTAAATTTCTTAAAAATCATGCTCTTCCTGTTGTGCAAATTTCAGAGCTTTTTGTCAACTTTGGTTTTTGAGTCTTTTTGGTGTTCTTCGTTCTTATCGGTTCTTTTCGTTTCTTTCGCTAGGTTCCGACGAGTTCGTTGATTGTGAAAGTGACCCTCTACAGCAAGCAAGTGATCTCCAGTAAGGCAAGTAGATGTAGCATTCATTTGATCATATTGATCCCATTACTTTTAAAGTCTAATATCTTATTTGTAAAGAATATGTATGCATGCTTTTGTGTCAAAGTTAATTTTGCCGATTAGATGTAACTAATCCTATTGCATTGTTTCCCTAAAATTATCCACCCCTGCCACTAACCTAAGTTAAATATTCTCGCTAGTGAATTAGTGCCCGGTGGATGATACATGCTCTTTTATGTCTTTTCGGTGTCATGCTTAGAAATGCTTAGTTACCGGTAGAATTGGACGGTTATCGAGTTCGTCGATGACCATGATCACATAAAAACTTATTATGACTTTATGTCCAGCACCTTGTGCCTTGTTACTTTGAGAAACTAAAACTGAAAACAAAATGTTTTAGACTTTGGCACAATGGTAAGATGGTGTTCTTTTGGGTGTGAATGGTTGGTGCCCCAGTCAACAAGGACCGAATTACTTGCGCCATTGATCCAAGCACTTTTGCGTGCTAACCACATGAGAGGGATATGGGACCTCTCTTGACTTAGTACTTTGGCGTATGTTAGCTCCGAGTCTCAAGTGGATGGGTGTGTTGTGTGTGTGTGTTGTGTTAAAAAGAAACATGCATTGTGTGTGTTGGGTGAATAGTGGTGGAGTCCCTGTCAAAGTTCTCCACCGTGAGGAGCATCGTCCTTTTACGGTCGATGAGAATCGGTCCTTGTCTAAGGCTGATGACTCCGCATCAATATATGGGGGTATCCATCCCCATACGGGCGACTCGTAGTTAATGATGCACAATATTGGAAATGTCTCATAAGACTTAGCCGTGCCGGCATACCAAAGGAAGTATGTTAAATAGCTTGGCAAAAAGGCGGTCTGACATGTGGGTACATTGGTACACCCCTGCAGAGTTAAATATATTCGAATAGCCTCGTCCTAGGTTATGGATATGCTTAGTTATTTCCCGCAAGAATTAGACTATAACATTTTCATTAAAACTTGTTGTGGGTGGTACGAATGGGGAATTCGTGCTATGTTGTGGTGGCTATTGGGTTAGTCACCTCCAGGATGTCTTTATGTTACTACTTATTGTCTCGCTGTTATTTGAGCAAATAAAATCAGATTGTTAAAACTGCTTTCAATCTATTACTTATTGCAAATAAAATCTATTTTATGCTGAAAATGAACCTTAAAGCCTTATCCTTTGATTCAGCTTGCATATAGTTATATCTAGGTTTGTTACTCGTAAGTCTTGCGAGTACATTTTTGTACTCATTTGCTTTGCTTAATTGTTGTAGAGGAGGTTGATCCCCAAGGGATCAAGTTTTGTGAGATGGTCTTCGCTTTGGACGACTAGCTTGGCGACCCGGTCGGATTGCCTTGTGGGTAGTGGCAACCGGTTGGCATTTGTTTCTGGCCATCTTATGGCTTTTTCTTCCGCTATTTATTTAGCTCTTTAGCTTGCCTTTTGACCGGTCGGCCTCTGTTGCTGTAACTCTATTATGAATGTCTTTTGTGTTGTAAAGCTTTTGCTTCGGTTCTGTGTGTTGTATGGAATTAATGCATAATTTTGTAAAGGGGTATGTGTACTGCAATTCTGGGAAGTACATGTATCCCGAGGTTTGGATTATTTGATTTGTAATGCTAGGGCCAAGTGGATGGTTGGGCATTACAAGCTAAATGACTCGGGTCCTCACAGAGATAAAAACAAAGGCTTAGATGAAATAAGTTGAACATTCGGTCACTTGAGAAGTTGTAGGTATGCGTGTGTAGGTTCCAGAGAACTTAGGGTCATGAATTTTGGAGGTTTGATTCAAAAGTTATGGTTTTTTTTCCTTTGGAGGCTGTCTGTTTTGGAC
The DNA here is from genome assembly GCA_036346255.1 of Ampelocalamus luodianensis. Classification (NCBI taxonomy): domain Eukaryota; kingdom Viridiplantae; phylum Streptophyta; class Magnoliopsida; order Poales; family Poaceae; genus Ampelocalamus; species Ampelocalamus luodianensis. The sequence goes on along the minus strand of CM070628.1, from coordinate 22,130,447 downwards.
AGACTGGGATTAGGAAGTGATTCAATAAACTCTCAATTTACGAATAGGAGCAAAGAGTTCTTGTTGTTTTATTGCTTTGTTGTGATATTTGAATAGTGTTCTTAGTATAATTTATAAGCACCAGGTGGTGGGGAGAACCGGGGATAGAGTCCTCCCGTCGTCATCATTCGTCTCGTGGTTATGGCAAGTACAACTTGAATTGACTTGATTGTTTATTTTCTAAGTGATTGAACCTTATGAAATGGTTAAATTCTACGAACTATGATTAATTCTAGTATTACTTGTTCCTTTCATGGTTGTTATCCCATGCTTCGTTGAGATTATATTTTTCATCACAATGTCTTCATTCATTCATTCATGATTCACCACGGGAGTGGGTAGTGAAGTCCCATCATTCCAATATGGGCAAGTAAGACCCACCATTCCAATGTGGGCAAATTGGATCCCCGTTTGAAAGATTCTTCATACGGGCCTTAGATCCCCGTATTTTGTATGATGCGGGCCTAAGTGAACACCGACGGGTGTTCACTAGCTATACCGGTATATGCAGAAGAGAAGTGGATTTCATATTCATATTTGCATCAATTGCATAGCATTTTCTTATGAATTCGATATATTGAGAATGAACTGTCTTGATTCGAAGTTTCCTATGATATTCAATTGTATTTGCTGAGTCTTGGACTCACGCTTGTTTATTTAATATTTTAGGTGAGCGATGATATTGGCATACTTTGGGAGAAAGCGGGACATGGTAATTTTGCACTTGAGAAGCACTTCACCCGCACATGACTCATTCATTTTGGAATTGTAATAATTAACTAGGTTATGGTTCCTTTAATTTCTCATGGTCGATGTTATTGCTAGTTGATGATTTGGTATATCCGCACACATTCTTAATAATGTTCCACTTAAATGAAATGTTATATCGGGCTTAAATCCTTGCTAAAAATATGTTAATTAATGTATAAAAATTGTTTTGTGATAAAGTTTAACTGCCATTAGATGTTGATTTGTCGAGAAAATTTTATAGTGATGTTTGTTGTTGGTAGTTTAGGTTGCATCTTGGCTTCCGCATAGCCAGGGTGTTACAGTGCGGCGCCCTCTTAGAATCGACAGTAAAACCTGCACGCACCATGTTGCAATCACAGTAAAAATGCCCCAAGAGCACACATATCGGTAGCAAAAATCGATTCCCCAACGCTCATATCATACAGGGGACCAAGCTAACTAGCAAGAATCTGTTTCTTGTTTTGTACATAAATATTTTAGCCATAAATTTTGATTGGAAGTTTCGATTCATGAACGATTTTCACCGATAGCTTCGTGACGACGAGAGTAACAGAATGATATAAGTCTCACAACATACGACGTTTTTTAGCATTCACTACAAGTGATTTACTGCATCGTTAAAAGAGATTTACTGTAACATCTACATGACTTTACTGCTCTATTACAAAAAAATTTACTAGACTCCACTTGTACTTTACTGGCATATCCAACCATGCGTGTATGAAACAATCGTAAAAAAATATAAACACAGTGATACGTGCGGCGGTAAATTGCTATCACAATTACTTTCGACCTCGCCATAGCGTGCACTAGATGCGTGATGTTACGTGTGGGAGATCGTGGGTTAGTGGGCCAAAATGGCATGTTCGGTGCACCGTAGGGGTGGCTCGGTCGGCCCGCGGTGGGCTGGCCTGAGAGCAAAATAACTTATTCTACACTCAGGTGCAGATTAGTGTGTGTATATATATATATAACACATAATTTTATTTCTAATAGAATTTCTAATTATCTTTGCACTTTTCATTAAAAACTAATGACACACTTACCAACTTTAATTAACATTTATTACTATTTAATTTTAATTTATATCAAATCAAGGGTGGCCCTATTGTTATTGAAATATTGGCAACATTTAAGATTTGGCAAGATTAAAGATTTTAACTTAAACTGGAGATGAAGAATTTAACTAAATGATTTATTTTAACTAAAAACTAATTGATATGGCCCACTGACCATTTCAAGATTTTATGTGCATGATTTATGTATTAACAGAGACACAAAATTTTATTTTGATATATTGTCTATTTAAACTAACATCTTCATATTAAATAACGATGATATATTAATTAACTTAATCAATTAAATTACTATTACTATTATTTTAGCAATGGACTAGGGCCTACATGTCATTGGGATAACTATATTTAATATGACTTCTAATTAAAGTTGCCCTTTAGATTAAATGCTAATGACACACTAATTATTTGTAATTAACATCTAATTACTTGATTTAATCACTGATCAACATAATTAACATGTAATTGCTAATTGCAACATCTATTAACTGATTAACCTACTAACTAATTTTAATTAACCAATTAATTTGGTAGGGCCCATTGTCATATACACTTCACGAGAGAGAGAGAAGCAGAGGCGCAGAGCGAGCAGCGAGCGGTGGAGGAGAGCATGCGCAGGGCACACTCGCCGGCGGCGAGGGCCGTGGAGAGGGGTCGGCGACCTCAAAAATGGTTTCCCGTGGGGGAGAGGAGGCTAGGAGTGGTCGGCATCCATGCGCGGACTTGGATCTGTGGTGGCGCATGGCGACCGAAGGTTAGGGAGAAAAGGGGCAGCGGTGCTGGAGGGACTAAGGGGAGAAAAGATGGCACGCATGAGTATGAGTTGGGTGAGGGGAGCTCACTAGTACGGACCATGGAGGCAGGGAGGTGCCGAGGTGGGCGATTCATCAGTGGCGGCAAACTGAGGTGAAGGACGATTCGAATTAAGGATTGGGGAAGGAAGAGGGTGGTGTAGGGGTGCTCCATGTGTAAGGAGTGGACGTAGAGCTCACGAGAGGAAGGATGCCATTCTTGGCGGCGGGCGGTGGCCGGACTTGGGAAAGATGACGGCATGGTGGCGTCCTATGGAGGAATCACAAAATTGGATGAGGAAAAATGAAGAGGTGGCTCGGAAAACGATATGATGCGAGAAAGAATGGAAGGAGCTCGCCGCGTCAGCCAAAATGGCGGGGTGAAGGAGGCGGCTAGCGTGGGGAGTTGTCACCGTTGAGGAAGAAGACATGGGTATCCCCGACACTCTGGCCGTGAAGAGAGGAAAGGGAGGTGAGCACAGGGATGAGGATGTCGAGATGAAGGCAATGGCCAAGGCAGGAACGGGTGGAGCTTACTGGAGCGGTCGGAGCATCTCGGCCCGAGCGAGAGCTGAGCTCTCCTCTCCTCTAGTTCTTGGTGGGGAAGATGGAGGAGAGGAGAAGTGCAGAGGACAGTGAGGCGAGTGTGGCGCACAACCCGGGCGTAGCTTATATGGGGCGGAGGAGCTTGTAGTTTCTCACGAGAGGTTGGGCGATCGCTCGAGATGTTGATGTTGCGCACAAGCGATGGCATGGGCGGGGGTGGCGATGGTCGGGGTGTGATTGGGGCATGGGGGTGTCGTGTCAGAGTGGGTGCGGCTGGTGATAGGACGACGACACATGCCACAGTGCTGAGAAGCGACGTTGGGGTCAACGGAACAGTTGAATTCTGACCGAGGCGTGATGAATCAAATTTCATTTTAATTTGTTTTCAATTTTCATTGATTTAAATTAGTTTGTATTTTGTTAATTGTTTTCTTGAAATTCAAAACTGGACAACGCTTTCAAACAAAATCCAGAAAATTCTGATAACACAAAAAATAAAATAAAATGTTTTTTCATATAAAAAGTTTCACCAAATTTCACTCTTTGAATTGTTGCATAAAATTTGGGATGTTGCACTATCGTAGTAAGTATTTTCCAAGCAACACATGACGACCATGATAAGTAAAGTTGCAATGAAATGTAACGTTAATTAGTAGCAGAAAAGGCATTACTATGGGCTGGAAAGAGACATCATGAAGAAGCCATATAAGCTCACATTACCCTATGATCCATGATTCATGGTTTCAGATGTGAGATGCCCTTTCAACTTGGCTACAAATCTCAAATAATTCAGCTGGTCCATAGAAAACAACACCAGCTAATGAATAGGACCTCCTTTATGACAATGATATGTGCTAGCTCTCCATTCGGTATAAAGCCTAAATGCTCTTCTTAAGGGCACGTTTATCATGCAAGAAATCTAGAAGCACTGAGAGTAAACAACTCAAAGTGCTGAAAATTTTAAGGTCCTAAGAAACTTCAGAGGATATATCACTAGGACTTCCTCCCTTCTTTAATACTAGGCCCTGAGTCCTCATCACCGGATGGCATTAAGGTTTGTTCATAGACACAAAATTGGCAGATTGACGAGCACCCAAATATTAGTTTATTGGAACTGTATATTCATAAGATGATTGAAATTTTCTTAAACATAAGTTACCTTTTTTATTCATTAGATCAATATCCAATCATATGACACATCAATCTCTACACAAATCCAATGATCACAACAAGTGACTTAGGCCCTCTTTGTTTAGGCTTTTTTTCTGGTTTAAAAGTAAAAAAGCATAAATCTAAACAAAGGGGGTGCTTTTTTGTTTGGCTTATAATAAGTTTAAGCCAATTTAAGCCTAAAAGCCATAAGCCAGGGGAGAGGTGTTTTTTTGGCTTTTACGGAATAGAATATATGTTTGCCACCAAACTTCGTTAAAATTACCCTCAAATTGCCATCGTATATAAATACAAATCGTTTCCTTTTTTCCATCGAATCCTTCCCCAACAAAAATATGATGAACTGTGATGTGTGAATTTGGTCTCTGAATCGAAGTCCTCGAACTTTGATATCATAATTTGGTATTGTTGGTTACAAAAATATGTTTGGTATTATCAAGACATGATCAAGGATATTTTAGACATTTCGAACAAAAAAAAGCCAATCAGTCCATAAAAAGTCAGATTACCAAACACCCTCGGTTGGCTTAAAAGCTAGGGGGCTTATAAGCCACTTAAGCCAAAAAGCTGGCTATAAGCTATAAGCCAAAAAGCCTAAGCCTAAACAAAGAGGGCCTTAAATTTAAAAAAATTTCAAACGACTTAAAAGTAGTAAGGCTGTAGTTTATATGACCATAGTCACAAATAACAAATACAAAAGGAACACGTGATAAGTGTAGTTACAATGTATATATCCTCACAATCACAGCATATCTGTGGATGAGAATAAATAATGACATCTGCACAAGTGCATATTCTCTTTATCCAAACAAATTTCATTGTCTTAGTCCATGCATGGGGGCCACATTAGTGGCCATGAAACACCAACCACAAGGCCTGCCTCCTTTTCCTTCTTCCTTTCAGAAAGATACTGCCATTGCGTAAGCTCCGCAAGAAAGTGAAAGCATCAGTTGAAGAATGAGGAATAAAATGCTATCCAGACCAGAGCACGGCTAGCTGGCTAGTGCTCTCATCAGCATCTCTATCCATTGTTCCTTCTGAAACTAAATTATGAGGCCCCAGAAGCAGAAACTCCATCAAGAAACGCAACTACAGTATACGTACATCGTCTGTCGATCGATCATTCGCCTCTAGGAATGATTCCTGGAGAGTCAAGACCGTATGCCGCATTCCGTACGACAGTGTCAATCCATGATCATACAGTTTCGTCCTACAATTCACTGCAAATGCCCGTCACTGTTAGCCAACCACCGTCACTCTGAATGGCCGGAGCACCTAGCCCTGCTGATATTACTTACAAGAATGGCCGTGCGCCATAAGGCCGCTGTCTGATCGCGAATCGACAGTGCAGACGGTGGCTCTTTCGGAGGCACGCCGGGCCGGTAGAGATTATCGAAAACCAGGCACGATAATAGAACATGACACGGTGATAAGAATGGAAGAAATCTGGTGATTGATCTCAACCCCTGAGCCATGTGTGTGTGTGTGGGTACAGGTCCGGCCTGTTGCTGTCCCTGCTTGGCTTGTGCTGCCTCAACATCTGAAGAAGCTCTCTCAGAAAAGCCATATATCTGAACATTCTTCAGGCGTGTGGGTCATGTAACCTGTACGTACGGCCGCCGTGATCCTTTCCAAGCTATAAATCCACCACACTGCCCTCTTGCTTCCTTTCACAAGCCTCTATCCATTTCCTCTCTTTCTCTCTCATCTCCACTTCAGTTATATTCTCTCTCTCTCTCTCTCTCTCTCTCCTGACTCAGTGTCAGTAACCCAACAACAAGCAACATGTACCCTGGTGAGGTTGCAAGTCTAGTTCTCCCATACTTGCTACCTGCTGCAAGAACAGCTTCCTTTGGACCCCATTATCACATAGCTGCAGATGATCACCTGTTGTTCGAGTACAGCAGCAGCAATCTAGTGCTGCCATACTCTGCTGCACACTGCCTGCAGCATGGTGGCGAGCCGTTTCTTGATCGTGCCGGCCCTCCGGTGGTGCGCAACGTGTCGAAATCCGACCAGTCGGCCGACGGCGACCGGCAGTGCAGGCTCCAGCTCGCGGAGGAGAGGAGGAAGAGACGGATGGTGTCAACCGGGAGTCGGCGCGGCGGTCGCGCATGCGGAAGCAGAAGCAGATGAGCCAGCTCTGGGCGCAGGTCGTCCACCTCCGGGACACCAACCGCGACCTGCTCGATCGGCTCAACCGCGCCATCAGGGACTGCGACCGCGTACTCTGCGAGCTCCCGGCTGAGGACGAGCGGGCCGAGCTGCAAAGGAGGCTCGAGGAGCTCCCGTAGTCGATGACGGCGCGGTGAGCGTCGCCGTCGACGTGGCCGGCGATGGTGATGATCAGCCAGCTAGGGCGGTTGCAACCACCTTGAAGTGAATAACGATGCTCTGAGGACGTCCACCAAGTGGCTTCCTTCATTTTCTTCTACTTTTCTTTCTGTTCATCAAATCTTTTTCCATGCGCTTGTAATAAACTAATAATCTTCTAATATATATGGAGTGTATATGGACCAATCACAAAAAAAGTTAAGGTAGCGGCAGGCATGTTCGAACTAGAATTACTGACAAAAAAAGACTGGTGCGTATGCTGCTGATTATGCTGCTACTTGCAATAGTTGACAGTGCGCCGCACCGGATAAGATTCATAGACCCTGATTAAGTTGGAGGACGAGTTCGTACTGTTATTGTTCGCAACAAGTGGTAGTGGAGCATTCCCATTAGAAGAAATGAGACAGCTGCTGTTCAAGCACTATCAAGTGCAAAAAATTGTTACCGATATATCTTTCTCGGGAAAATTGACCTCGCCAGGTTTTCAGCTTCGGTTAGAATTTGCAGTTCCAGATTCCAACCTGCTTTCAGAAGCAACCTTTCAATTGATCTCACCACATTACTCAGTGAACCAACAGGCCAGACGGCCCAGAACATGGCACATAGAGACACTCAGACACAGATGTGGAGTTGGAGAGAACCGTTTACATCATCAGTATGAACATCCGCATGAGCAGTGGGAAAGAAAAGGCAATAAGTAAGGAACTATCTATTCATAAGTTGCTTAAAATTTTGTTAAGTTTAAGTCACTTGTTGTAACTATTGAATCAATATCCAATCATATGACATCCACTGGATCAATATCCAATCATATGACAATCATATGACACACCAATCTCTACACAAATCCAATAATCATAACAAGTGACTTACACTTAACAAAATTTCAGACAACTTAAAACTAGCAAAACCAGATAAGTAATTGAATATCTATATTCCTTCCTCGCAAACAAATAAAAAGGAGATAATACCAATAGTCATTGCGCTTATTCAGAGTCGCAGCTGCAATGTTTTTACAGTCATGAGTATGAAAAAAAAACGAAGGAGAAGCATGAAAAAAATGCACAATTTAAGGCATTCATGATCTTTATTCATCGGCCAAGCGATGTGTAAATAATATCTGGCATAATCAAACTAAGAAAGCTTTAATAATCAGAATCATTCACATGTGCAAGGAGATCCTGTTCTTCTCACAAATTTTCCTACCTCCCCAACAGGTTCCATCAGATGTGAGATGTGTCGTGGTGTCCTTCAAAATGATTCAATTGGGCCTGGCCTGAGCCCAACGAATTTGACCTAGCTCAAGGCCTAACTAGACAAATGCCCTAGCTGCTCCGCGCAAGTAGCCTATTGACTAGATGGGGCCCAAGCCTATGTCTATTGGACCGCTTTGTATAGGGCCCGTTTACGCTATAGCGCATCGTTTTTCTGCAGTACAAGTGTCCAACCCCACCTTCTCTCTACGAGAAGGCAGGTAAAATGCACTCCTAGGAACAACCCGGGGCATGATTTCTTCACCTGCTAGAATCACAAGGTTACAAGTTCGGGTTATTTGCTTAAGATGTTTTCTTGACTTATCGTGATTTTTCTTTGGATGTGTTACTGATTAAGCTCTTTGGCAACTAAGTGCAACTACTGAAAAATTGGTATAATTCATGCCATAGGTAGCATTTCTACATAGATCGCCCAAACATTTTGTTGGGCCACATGGAGGGGACAAGAGCCTAACTGCAGTCCACAGCATAGTTGTCAATTCCAATTTTGGAGGCATTCTGATTTGACTTCTGGTATAAAATGCTATTGGTACTGGTCAACGTGGCGTTCGGATTTTAATATAATAATATATATTTATTCATAAATATATATGTAATTATAGGCAAACATAATTTCACTTAGAATCTCACTTCAAATACATAACTATAGAATAAAAATGACACATAGTTCAATAACTTCATAAATACGAATGTTGTACGTAGTTAAATAATACAACACGAGTTCATAACTTCATATATTTTACCATAGTCTAGCATACTAATCTAATATAATTTCACTTGCTGATGAGGACATCAACCCTAAAGATGCAACCACTGTTTCGACCTGCTGCACTGCATCCTCTACTTTAACCACATTTTCTCCAATAGGACTTTTGGCTACTGCAATACCATATTCCCCAATTGGACCGAGCTACTTATCTCCTACGAGCCTAGTGGCATCTACATGCCATCGTACTGCATCTACATGCCATCGTACTATATCTACATGCCCTGGTTCTACGTCACCTCTTGTCGGCCTATGGACTATGTAATGAATGGGCTGACTTGGCCCATATGCTGGCCAGCCACCCTAGGAAGCATGTACTGTTCATGTGAACAGTACCACCTCCTGTGTGAACAGTACCCCACCCTAGGGTTTCCACCTCCTGGCCGCCCTCATATAGGAGCCGTCGCCCTTTAGTAGAATTTGGGTTTCGTTGATTGAAGTTTAACTTTGCTACTTTATACTTTGTTCTCTTGTTCGACGAGATCAACAGCGACATTGTCTTCGGAACCTCACTTATCAATACAATTTCAATTCCTATTTGCAATTTCAGATTGCGTTTTATCTTGTTCTTACGTGCTTCTTTGGTGTATACAGGAATTGATCTTCATGATCAGGTCATCCGGGTATTCGTGCACTGTTGATAACGACTTATAGAGCAGTTCAGCGATTGCGTGGTTTCGAGCCTTACAAGTTCGTAGTCAAGAGCGTGAGAGTTGAGTGACTTCTACCGAATTTATCTTCTCATCGAAAGATCAGACCAAATCAGAACCTCCATGGTTCATCACTTATCGAGCCAGGGTCTGGTTCGGGTCGGTTGAACAGTGCTAAGCCTGAGTTTTGAAAACAGATTTGACCAATTAAGTAGAAGGTTTGACTGAGGCTTTAAATATAGGCATAAATTTCTAAAAATTCTGAAATAATTCAATGATGTTCCTGAGATGACCTAGTATTTATAAAAATTATTAAACTCACTGTTCATAATATAATGTGCATAATTAAATTCAAACTTAGGGTAGGTCGATAATTGGTGTTTGAATTTTCTAGGGGTTGATTTGAGTTCCAAAAATTTGGGAAAATTTATATTAAATTATGATAATTAATATAGTATTTGAATAAATTATTTCCAGATGATGATCAAAGGTTTTTGTTCCTGTTTTTATTTGTGGTTTTAAATTTGAAGTGTAGGTTTAATTTGTTGGATAGATTTCCAAGTGCAAAATATTATGCAAATGATTCCAAAATACCACGCATGCTGATAAGATGCATACTAAACCCATTAATTAATTTGGAGATGTTACATTTTCCAAGCACGAAGTTCCACTATATCACCATTCTTTCCACTCGCCTCAGTCTAAATCTTTTTCCACCCTATTGGTTAAGTGCAACACATGCTATCAACGAGTAACAGCACACAGCACACAGTTTTTACACAAAGTTCCCTGATCACTTAGTCAAGTTTAGATTTGCAACTCAAAATGATATCAATAACCCGTTGCATGGCTAAGCAGACTATTCGTGTCTAACCAACCCATGTTGGTGCTATAATGATACCATCTAATAATTAATGAAATTAGGGTGACAAAAGATCAAGGTAATACAATGAGCAAGGTGGATATAAACAAATAGGTGTATAGCTAATCCCAAAACATCTAAAGAATTAAATACTTGAAATAAAAGGCAATAGCTTGAATCAAAGTAATTTTAGAAAATTGGGTTCAACATAGTCAAAGGTACAACTTGCCTTGAAACAAGTCTTGGTACTCGTATTGAGCTTGATCAACTTCTCTTTCCTCGAAAGCTCCCGAAGTGTCAACGTCTACTCGCAAACGAAAGTGAATAAATAAATAAATACAAAATAGAGCAACAAATAAACTCAAAAAATTAAATAAAAATCTCAGGAAGGTAGGTGTTGAATTTATATGAATTTAGAAACTTGAATGGGTTCAATCGGAGTTCGTATAAGGAAGAACGGGCTCTCAAAAGATTTAAATCTAAATAAAAGAGAAAGAAAAATACTATTTTGAATTTTCAGAATTTTCTTTCTAAAGAAAATTCAATAATATTGCATCAGCATGACGACAGTAATGAATTTCTGAATTAAAAGAAAATATGGAAAATAAGGAATACAGACTGACAGGGTTGGCTCGGTTCATGTTGGACCGAGTGCACATGGGTGAAACATGAACTGACACGCGGCTACTGATTGGATGACATGAGGCAAAGATGCCGAGGTGGCAAGTGAGGTGGCGTGCCACGTGGGGGGGGGTGACGCAGCATCGGCATGAGCGGCGGTGCTCTGAGCCCAACGGCTTGCCGGTGGCAACGGCCACGGCGGAGGCGGTAAGGGGATGGATCTAGGCATAGGAGCAATAGTGAACATGACGACGTGGTCGGTTTTCACTGGAGATGACCACAGCAGTGGCAGCGAGGGGTTAAGCGATGGTGCTGCTCACGGTGGTGACAGCAAAGTGGTAGGTCCCTGGAGACGACGAGGTGCGCATCGCGTAGAACGAGGGGAGGTGATCTCGTTTTCAGTGACAAAGTGGACGAAGGCTCACCGGTGGCGACAAAATCCGGTGAGGAAAGCTTCGGCGGCTAGAAGTTTCTCAGGCTCGATACAGCGAGAAGACGACGCAATCCGAGGGGCGAGTAAGGGTTTTCGACGGAGGAGAGCAAGGCAGAACTTTTGACGCCGATGCTGTCGGACCCCCGGGCGTGGAATACCCGAAGACCCTATGTGTATTCTGTGCTAGTCCCTGGATCAGTAGCTAGCACACATATTCACAACATTTGGTATTCACAACCATACATTCACATATACAAGGTAAGCAAAATAGTGCTTAACTTAAGCAATTGCAGTATTTACATTATAAAGGCCGACCGACCAAATAAGACTTAAGTACCAGAAGTAACAGAGTAACAGAAATAGCAGCGGAAGATTAAAAGTGGTGAAAGTAAATAAATTTCAGCGGTGTGCCCATCCATACCCAAAGGCAACCGACAAGAAACAAATCCTAGATAGACCCGTCCCCGAACCCTTCGGTTCTGAGTGCGAAGAAAGCGTCGCCTGGCGTCGGTTCATCTTCATACTCTAAACAACAACAAAAGCAAGATTGAGTACTTGTGTACTCAGCAAGACTTTTAGTGTATCACAAATGTTATATTAAATGCAAGGCTAAACAAGAGAAGGCTCTATGCTACAAGTTATTTTGCGCTAAGCAGGTTTTATTTACAATATTCATAAGTAGAACTTTGCAACAGAATTTGAAATGAGCAGTTAAATAGATAACAGGACAATAAGTAAGTAATTGAATGATTCAGCAATAATAACAACTACAGCTCACAATCTTCCTTGGTTGCGAGCAACAATTTACGTTTAGCCATAACATGGCAGTTATCTCAAATGAATTAGAAACCATTTCCCACACTTTCCTGATAAGGCAATTTTTGAAAATCAAGACTATACTCGGCAATACTACACTTAGCACGCTCATCACCGCGAGCACGGCTATTATAATATATTTACACTCTGCAGAGGGGTACAACTTTGCCCACAGTACATGAATTCTCTAGTTTGTTCAGCATATATCTATGCCACCGCTCACTACCGTAGGTAAGCAGTCTAAAGCACGTGTCGAAGCCTTTACATCATCTAGCCCTAACCTTGCACTTAGCCCGTCGAATGTTGTTCCTCACTGAACCTAGGCATACCCGTCTAGGTGCTACGTTTATTGTCACTTCACCCAGGTATCCCCATCCCAGTGAGGCATTCGCCGTTATGTCGGCAATCAAACATGCTCGCACCTCTCCTGCCTACCCCTCATGCAAGGCTAGTTCTTGACAACTTAATTAGCTAAGGCCACCCCATAAATGGCACTATGGTTGCACGCTTACGCTTAGGTCGGATATATCGGTGTTCGGTCCTTAATTGACCCGGGCGAGAATCTCTCCCTATCTACGAGTGAGGTTCCTTTCCCACCCTTTTCAGAATATAATATAACTCGCCTGCATCTAAAACTAGGTTTTGCATTTTGTTTTAATAACAAAATAACATAGGCACACCCCTCTGGACATTTTCACAAATCTCCCTAATTCACATTTACCATAGTGTCCTTTATACATCCTTTTTCAGAAAATTCTATCATTCTAGTAAGCATTTGTGCGATAGCTCGCACTCAAAATTTCCAATTGACATTATATATTGTCTAACCCATATCCTAATGTTAACAAAGTAGGGATATCAACATGTCAAAAGAATTCATGCAGCAATTAGGATTTACAGCTACCAACATCCCAAATATAGCAATTTAATATTGAACATACGCGCATGCAATAATAGGATTTGCAAAACAAAGTACAATAAGTAAAATACTGGGATCAATATGATCAAAGGAGGTGGTTGCCTTGCTTATATTGTTCATAGAGTAAGGTTGCTTGATCGTCGATAATCTGGCTCGCGAACTCCAGCGTCTATTCAAAAGAATCGAGAACAAAACACAAGGGATAAATAAATCCAACAGCAAGAGAATCCAAATATTTCTGCATATTAATACAGAGAATGATTTCGTAAAAGTTATTAATGTTTTGGGTTTGCATTGACTTGTTGTTACTGTTCTATTAAGAGCACCTTGACTGTTTATGGTCACATTTTAATAAAAGTATAAGATTTTATGGTTAACATTATTTCTAGTTGGTCCTCATTTTTATCTTAGATATTAGTGTTATTAGCAACTTTTACTTGATTTTCTACTACTTTGCATTATCCCAGGTCAATAATCTACAAGTTACAAAACTTTACTTCAATCTCAAATACTTCTACTTCACTCGACTTTCGTTGGTTACAGCATCACCATGCCAATTCCGACAAAGAGTATTTGAAGATCACCACACATAAACCACTTAGGAACTAATAAAACCTCTCAACACGTCACTTTGCTCTAAACATATTCAGCTACCACATCAACATGAGGTTTGAGAGATCACAAACGCGAACTAGAAACATATTCATTTAATCAATATCTGGCGAGCGATCCAGTCCCTTTATACAAAACATTCAATATTATCATCATAATTCCTTACTATCAATCACACTAATAATGAAACAATAAACTCTTAGCGAGACTCATCATAGCCTCTTATCCCATCATAAACTTCTCCAAAAGAAACACAAGCCACAAGGTTGAAACAAACCTATTTTAACTAGTTTATACTATGAAATAATAATTTTGCAAAGCACACTATCAGAGGCCACTTACTCATTCATCCACTCCACCATTAGTGTTACTCACACCCGCTCCAACTATCATTAACAATTGTCAATTGTATGTATCATGTATGAAAATAGGGTCCTACTTCTATTTGTAGTCACATAATCATTTATAAACACAAAGTCAACATTTAATAATCTCATCTCCTGTACAACAGGGTTTCACAACATACTACCTCAACGTTCGTCTAATCCAATATGTATGTTTCAATCTAGCAATTATGTATGATCATCAAGTAACCAGTTAATGAAAATTTCCAAATTTGATATCCTCTAAGGCATCGTTCAAACACATTCTTAACATAACCATCACTAATGGGTAGGCTAATCCATTGAGATACATTACTCCGTGTTAGCCAACAGATCTACCCGATTCCACAATCCTAACGATCAGACCAAGTCATCAATATACCACACCTCTTAATAACTTTATTGATTCCAACTAAATATTGTCATACTCATAGTCACAGCTCATCAAGAACTACTAGAGTACAACCTCCACTTATTCAACTTTCCTTGTTAAGGATCTTAGTTAAGATCGATCATGCACACACTGCAGACTCAACTTGATAACTCATAACACAACCATTAATCTTCAACACTCAAAATACCCAAGAGAGATACATTGAGTCAAAGACTTCATGTACTAAAGGACTTGGACAAGGAAACTTTCATTAACCAAAAACATCAAGCGAATAAATAGGTCAAGTTTTCCAATAAGAAAAACAAAACTCCCACACAAAGGTCAATCTTGACAATTAGCAAAGTTCACCAATCGCGAGAATAACTCAACGGTTGGGAAAACAATAATTGATTTTACAGGACAAATTAAGCCAATGGAAACACACCAATATTTTCAAAGCAACCCATCAATTACAATGAAATAATAACCTAAGAGAACCTCATCAAACACAACCGGATAAGAGTTGACCAAATTCAAATTCAAGGAAGAGAACAACTCTTCTAAAGATTATCACTATCAGCACCTGAACTAAGATATCCGAGGTAGCACTTCTCTATTCCCACTCCACGAATGGTGGTGTAACCTGGTAAAGCCCAGGGTCACAACTACGACCTTAACCTCTCAACATCGATTATTCCCACTCATAATAATCATAATAATTAATTAATAAGCAGTCAAACTCAATTCATATCAGCAATCATCAAAACGATATAACGGAAACGTAAATGCAATGATTAGCCCATCCCCATCCTCTCATGCACGGTGTGTCAAACTTTTAAGTTCATTAGCATTAGCAATTTTTCAATTAATCTAGTCACCACGGACCTACAGCCTGCTCTGATACCAACTGTAACACCCAGCTCGACATTGAGCCTGGAATGCTACTAAAATTAAATTAAACTAGAACAATTTATAAATTTTCGACAGAACCTCCTTTGTATAGTCAACTATACTGAGGTTCCAGCAATAATCAAAGCATTTATCAAAATCTTCATAATCAAGTTCACTTAAGCATGCAAGATAATCGAATGAACATAATCAAGTATTGCAATTCTCACTACTACAATTAGCCTGATACCCAAGCAACAAAAACATCCATCGGTGTTTCTCAAGCAGTTTATTTATTCCTGAAAAGAAACTAAATGGCAATCGCTTTAAGGTTGTGAGGTAGTGAGTGCATCCAACATCTACTCCCTCCCATGCATGTCGTTCCTACCAGATGTACCTAAAACAAATCAAAACAAGAGTGAGCCCAAAGACTCAGCAAGTATCAACAAGGCTAAAACAACGTATACAGTCATAGCATCAATAATCAGCAATAACATTACACTAAACATAGCTTTCATACTTATGGAATGCGACCAATGCAGTGCACCTTTTGAACTTTATCTCTTTTCGCATTTTACCGGGAATACGGGGTATACATCCGTCGATGAATACCCATGCCCGTGCCCTCTGGCATAGGGACCAAGAGCCTATACACCACATGTATAGGGACCTTTGCCCATCATCTTAATGATGGGGACCTCTTTACCCATTGCCCACATTCCACGAATGTGGGGACCTCAAGCCCGTCATTGCATGACGGGGACCTCAACTATTTATACTTGTTCACCACATAACCAAGTCTCAAACATGTTCAAAACATACACATGCGCTATGACATCATCTTTCATACCTAAGAACTCAACATGTACACAATAACATGTAAGCTTTAACAACATACGAAGGAAACTTTAATCACAACTTGCATTCATCAAGATAGATGGAAGCTCATCACATTAACATCAATGCATGGCTATTACGAGCAAGACACAACACAATCTCAGCATACAAACATAAATATGCTATAACCCGAATACTTGCCTCAACCGTGCGAGAACGGCGGACGCGAAGAGGGTGCTGCCCCTGGAATCACGCTCTCACCTGAACATAAGGATAACCCCAATCTAAGACCAACATACTGGACCAAAATCATAAGTAACAACACAATAGAACTCGCTAAACTCCCAAGCGTTTCCAATCTTCCTATTTCCAGCGATCGATTTGGTGGTCACTGCGGACATGCAACTTCTAAACTACATAACTTTCTTCTCAGGAGTCCAAATAAGATGATCTAATACTTTCTGGAAAGTTAATTAAATTACCTAAATAAACTTAGTTGGGGAGCCCTTTTGATTCTTCCATTTACTTCCCCTACCAAGCCAATCTACAGAACATCATTTATCACGTTGGGTTCTCTGGACAGTGCACTAAAACCACCATAACTTTTTCTATGAAAGTCCAAATCTTACGTTCTTTATCTCTCTGCAAAGGTATGGAAATTATCTACATTTTTCGTTATATTGAGATCCCATGATTTCGTCTTTAACTAATAGATTAACTCAGTTTTCTACAGACTGTCAGGATGTTGACAGATTAACCAGACAGCGGCACTAAACAATTCATAACTTTCTAACCGTTAATCGGATTTGGGCGTTCTTGGCGGCCATTGAAAGCTAAGAACAAGACCTACAAAACACTAAGAGATCAAAACTCCTAATTCGGCCTCTAACCACACGAAATTGACTGCGCAATATTCTGGACAGATCTGCAACTTCAGCGGACAGACTTCAAGCTAGCCAAAAACTACCAATTTCTCTTCTACGACTAATCACCCAACATCAAACGACGAGTTACCCTTGATGTAGCTGAAGATCGCGAACTCCGGAGGGTGATCCCACTTCCTTCTCTTCTCCCCCCTCCCTTCCCTCTTTTCTTCCTTCTTGACCGGCCACCGCAAAGGAGATCCCTTCTTCTTCTCTTGGCCGGCAGCAATGGGGGAACTAGGGGAGGAGCAAGAGAGAGGGGGCGCAAGGGGAAGGTAGCCAGAGGGGAGGTTGGGGCGCAAGGTGGAGGAGGAGGGGTGAGGAAGTGGCGGCCACAATGAGGAGGGGTGGGAGAGTGGGGTCTTGCTAGGGTTTGGGGAAGTGGCGCCCCCTTTGGCCGGCCACCCCCTAGCCCTCATGGGCCAGGGCCCAAGCCCAAGTTGGGTTAAAACAGCGAATTCCCCCTCTCTAACTGTTGAATTGAGCATTTTCCAGTTGGTCCTTCCCGTAATTCCATTTATTTCTCTCCCGAACATTTAATCTCTCCTGACTATTTGCTTGTCACACTTTCGGGGTATTACAGATACATAATCAGTCTCTGCTGTCAGTTAGTTTCAGTTTTTCATCTAGTCTTCTTCTCTATTTGTTCATCAAGACCAGAGTGATGATTTAATCTGAGAATGTGTAACACTCCAAATATTTATTTAAATGAGAAGAAAGATTGTAGGGAGGAGAATTGAATAGAGGGAGTGGTTTTAACAGAAGTTCAGGGGGATTTTTGCGTAATTCGGAAAACTTGGGCTGTGGGCTGAAAGCCCACAACACCTTGGCCCATTAGGGCAACCATCCAAGTAGAGGGGGGCAGCCATGCTACTGTAGCACGCACTGTAGCGCCGCCACTGTAGCAGCCCCTCCCCTCCCCATTGCATCTCCACCTCTTTTCCCCTCCCCTCCCCTTTGTGGCCGGCCAAGAAGAAGGAAGAAGAAGAAGAGAAGAAAGCGGGATCCCATCCGGAGTTCGTGATCTTCAGCTACGCCAAGGGTAACTAGCTTCGTTTGTTGTTGTGTGTTTAGTCGTAGATCCGAAATCGAGTAGTTTTGGCAAGATTGAAGTCGGTCTGTTAAAGTTGCAATTCTGTCCAGAACGTTGCGCGGCCAGTTTCATGTGTTTAGAGGCCGAATTAGGAGGTTTGGTCTCCTAGAGATATGTAGATTTTGTTCTTAGCTTTCAGTGGCCACCAAGATCACCCAAATCCGATTAACGGTCAGGAAGTTATGAATTTTTTAGTATCGCTGCTCTGTTAATCTGTCAGTTTAGAACAGTCTGTAGAAAATGGGATGAATCTGCTAGTTAAGGTCGAAATCAGAGGACCTCAATATAACGAAAAATGTAGGTAATTTCCATACCTTTTGATAGAGATAAAGAACGCAAGATTTGGACTTTCGTAGCAAAAGTTATGATGGTTTTAGTGATCTGTCCAGAGAACCCGACGTGATAATTGTTGCTCTATAGGTTGGCTTGGTAGAGGTAGTAGTTGGCATAATCAAAAGGGCTCCCCAACTAAGTTTATTTAGGTAATTAAATTACCTTTCCAGAAAGTCTGAGAACACCTTATTTGGACCCCTGAGCGGAAAGTTATGTATTTTAGAAGTTGACTATCCGCAGTGATCACCAAAGCGATCGCTAGGAATTGGAAGATTGGAAAACACTTGGGAGTTTAGCGAGTTCGTTTGTGTTGTACTTATGCTTTTGGTCCAGTATATTGGACTTAGTCTGGGTTATCTTTATGTTCAGGTAGGAGCGTGATCCCAGGGGCAGCGCCCTCTTTGCGTCCACCGCTCTCGCACGGTTAAGGCAAGTATTCGGGTTATAGTGTATTTTCGGTTGTATGATAAAATTGTTGTGATATCTTGATGTAGCCTTGCACGAATGTTAGCGTAATGAGTTTTCCTTTTATCTTGATGAATGCAAGCTATGGTTAATGTTTCCCCTGAGCGTTGCTAAATCTTACATGTTGTTATGTACATGTTAAATTCTTGGGTATGAAAGACGTGGGCATGGAGCATTTGCATGTTTCAAACGTGTTGGATACTTGGTCATGTATGCATGTTTTTGATATATGATAGCGAAGTAAGGTTGCTTACATGATAATGAGAATATGATGTAATCCTGCTTATGAATATGTTATCATGGCGCATATGCATGTTGAGAGCATACAGGTGCCCTGGTCACGTGGTGACCAAGTACATATAGTTGAGGTCCCCGTCATGTAGATGACGGGCTTGAGGTCCCCACATTCGTGGAATGTGGGCTATGAATAAAGAGGTCCCCATCATTAAAGTGATGGGCAAAGGTCCCTATACATGTGATGTATAGGCTTTTGGTCACGTGCGGAGGGCACGAGCAAGGGTATCTGGCGACGGTTGTGTACCCCGCATTACCGGTAAAATGCGAAAAGAGATAAAGTTGAAAAGGTGCATTGCATTGGTTGCATTCACATGAGCATGAAGGCTATACTTTGGTGCATTGTTTATCTTGGATTATTGATGCTATGAATGATAACTTGCTTAGCCTTGTTGGTACTTCTGAGTCTTTAGGCTCACTCTTGCTTTGATGTGTTTTAGGTACAACTGCAAGACCGCATGCATGGGAGGAGTAGATGTTTGGATGCACGCACTACCACTCAATCTTAAGAATTACTTATGGATGGTTTGAGTTTCAGATTAAGCGTAATAATGAGAATAGAAAATTTTGATTATGTTTATGAGATTATCTGCATGCTTGAAAGAACACGATTATGAAGATATTGATAAATGCCATGATTAATTGTTGGAACCTCGGTATAGCTGACTATACAAAGGAGGTTTTGCGAAAATTTGTAATTGATCTTAGTTTAGTTTAGTTTAATTTAATTTTAGTAGCATTTCGTGCTCATGTCGGGTAGGTGTTCTGATTGGTATCGAGCGGTGTAGGTCCGTGGTGACTAGATTAATTAAAAATTTGCGAATGGCTAATCAACTTAAAAGTTTGACACACTTGGTGCACGATGAGGTGGGGTTGGGTTATTGCATTGCATCTATGGTTCTATTATATCGCATTGATAATTGTTGATATGAATATAGTAAGATTGCTTATTAAGCGATTATATGATTGTTATATGTGAGGATAATAGATGTTGAGAGGTTGTGGTTGTGGCCTGGTTTTACCAGTTACACCACTATTTGTAGTAAGAGATTAGTGAAGTGGTTACCTCGGATATCTTAGTACAAGCGTGATAGTGAGTATCATTAGAGAAGTGTTCTCTTCCTTGAATTTGAATTTGGTTAACTCTTGTCGGTTGGGCTTGATAAATTTCTCTTGGGGTTAGTAGTTCTTATTCCACTCGATTTGTTTCCATTTATTTAATTTGAATCTTAAAATGAACATTGTTTTTTTCGAACTATTGAGCCGCTTGCGGTTGATGAACCTTCTTTGGATAGTGGTTGCAATGCGATCGATGGGTTTCAATTGGTTTGTATTTGTTTCTGAGCAAATATTATCTTTTCGACTCTTGAGCTATTCTTGCTACTTGTAAGCGTTGTCATTGGCAATATTGTTCCTCTTCAGAGAGTTCTACCTTCTTGTTGGCAAACTTGACCCATTTATTCGCTTGGAGTTTTTATGATGGAAGATATCATTTACCAACTCCATTGAAGTATGTTTCGACTTTATGCACTTCTTTTGGAGTAATTGGAATGTTGAAATTTCGTGCATCCTCTTTGAGAAAGAAAATATCAAAAACTATTTTGAAATATTTGTTGTGTTATGTGAGAGGTTCCACGCATAAAAGATAAATTGATAATGTATGAGTTATCAAGTTGGGTGCGTAGTTTGATGCGTGTCGATCTTAACCAAGATCCTTGGAAGTGAAGTGAAAGATTTGATGTTGTCATGGAGTAGTTACATGATGAACTTGTTTAATGGTATGACTATACATACTAGGAATCCACAATTATATTAAGAAGTGTGAGATATTAATGATTTGGTCCGATCATAGGATTGTGGAATTTGGTAAATTTATTGGATAATTTGGAGTAATGTGTTCCAATGTATTAATCTACCTATTAGTGATGGTCATGTTTAAGGATGTGATTGAACAATGACTTACAGTATATCAATCCATTAATTTTCATAAGTGACAACTTGATGATTATACTAAATTGCTAGATTGAAACATGTATATCGATTAGATGAATGTTGAGGCGTACCTTGCAAAACCCGGTGTTTAAAGGAGATGATGTTATTAAATCCTTAATTAAACTCGAGCATAAAATGGAATGTTGACTCTGTGTTTATAAATGGTTATATGACTATAAATAGCAGTAGGACCCTATTTTGTATACGTGATAGAGACAATTGTCAATTGTCAATGATAGTTGAAGGTATTTCTTTTGGAGAGATTTATGATGGGATAAGAGGCTATGATGATTCTCGCTAGGAGTGTATTATTTCATTGTTAGTGAGATTGTCGATGAGGGATTATGATGATACTATTGAATGTTTGGTATAAGGAATTGGATCGCTCACTTTGACATTGATTAAATGAAAATGCTTCTAGTCACGCGTTTGTAATCTTTCGGACCTCATGTTGATGTGGTAGCTGAAATTGTTTTGAACAAAGTGACGTCTTTGAGAGGTTTTATCGGTTCCTAAGTAGTTTATGTGTTGTGGACTTGAAATCTCTTCTTGTTAGTGTTGGCATGGTGATGCTGTAACCAACGAAGTCGTTTTCTTTGTTAAAGGAAAGAGTGAAGTAGGAGTATTTCAATTTGAAGTCAAGCTTTGTAACTTGCGGTTTATCGATTCTTGCCTAAGCTTTTGTTTGCCCAATGAGTTTCCTGAATCCCAAAACCAATGTTTTATTCTCGTTTGAGGTTTGATACACTTTGCTTGTGGAGCGTGTGCCCTCAACTATGATCACTCTTTTGTTTTCTAAGATCTTTTCTATTTGATTGTTTCTCTTGAACTTGTAACTATTGTAAGTGGTAACGTTTTCCTATATGCTGAAAATGATTTATGTTTGCCTCTTTTTCTAAGAAAGGGTTAACTGAACTGTATTGTAAAGTCCCTTGGTTGTGAATTGGCAACTAGATAGTGGTGGTCTAGTAGATGATTTTGTGAACCTTTATGTGTCAAGTTGTTTGAGAGGCATTGAGTAAATTGATTTATTAGATTAATCCTTGAGAGAGTTCGATTTAAATAGAATGTTTGTCTTTGGAGCTAACTTATTACGTGTCGCAACTAGTAGAACCTATAAAGGGATGTGGTCCAAGATCTTTTGTTCATTTTGACAGAACATTAGAATTAGAAAGTATGAAAATCTTGACCAAATTTATTAGAGTATCGCAATTGGGTACTCGGTAAGATTGTGTAGAAGAATTATGATGGTGTGGCTTAATGAGAGTAGCGGTGTGGAAAAAAATATAATCGTCGTGTTAATTAATGGGATAGCGAGGATTGTTGAGCTATTGTCAAGCATGACTCGGCCTCGGTGAGTAACCCTATGGGAGTTAGATTATCTCTAAGGATATCTTGGTCAAAGAATATATTTATTTATTAATGTTAGTGATTGAGTATGTTTAAATCTTGGTCAATTAGTGAGGGTATTGCGAATGGGTATATTGTGGTCATGTAGTGAAAATTAATTGGTGTGGTTGAGTGAAGGTCAAAGATTGGTGAAATGAAACGCCTTAGGCGATTACTTGGTTAGTGAGAAATATTGATATTAATGGTGAGGTTATTGTTGAGTGTGTGAAAAGTTAGTAAAAGAATTTGAGGATTTCCTATCAATTATACGAGAAATTCATTATAGGAGACTTGGAGGTTAAATTTAGACTTGCCTTTCTATGCTAGGACCTCGTGCCCAATGTTATGTGTAGAAGAAGAAGAACAAAAGTGGATTCGAATAGTATTGATCATTGATAGAATCCTTGGTGTAGTAAATGAGTATGTGTTTGAGAATTTCAAGTTGATTATCTTTAACAGAATGAGGTGATGTGGTTGCGGGTGAAAAATCTTTATTGAGGTGTTGGGAACCAGTTGTCAAAAAAAATAAAATAAAATAATTCCTTTGGTATAGGAGTGGACTAGAGAATCCTTGTGTGGATTAATAGAGTCCCCCTAGATAAGTGTGGTTGTTCTTTCGGTTTTAGGATCATTTTGGGGTTGTCGGTTAAGAGGAAGGAGTAAGTTTGATGATTTGGAAATCCAAGATTTTGGAGAATGTTTATTTCTTAAAAGGACATCTCAGAAAAGAATGTTTTCTCCAGTAGAGAAGTGTTCTATTGGTTCTTGTTGGAGTTGGGTTTTATGACGGAGAACACTTACAGTTTGAGTTGACCCTATGTCGGCAAGGCGGTTCCTTCCGATCGGGAAAATAAATGAAGTGTTTGATTTGGGCATTCCAACAATTTCTCTTTTGACTTATGTGGTGTTTATTTGCAAGCGCCTAATTGGATTGTGAAAAGATTTTCATGATGAATCTTCAATTTTGGATTTGAGTGTTTTTAGAGGAAAGTTGGTTAATAGTGGGTGGCATTGTGAATTTTTGTTTTCTGTTGAGCTCGATTATTAAAGTTTGTTTAAAATAAGTTGTGTTACGCATCCACGCTTAACAAAGGTTCTCCTTACTAGGATGAAGAGGTCGTTGAGAGATGAAACAAGAGTTACATATGTTTATGTTGATGTTACGTGGTTTGGTCCCCAAAGGAATGATAGCCTAGAGTATATTTGGCTTGTTGGAAGTTGCGAGGATTTTGGAAGATAGCAATTCGCTAGAATTGTCTCGAGTCCTAGAGCGCGGTATATAACGTTTTATCGACCGGTGTTGATATAATGCTTGAGGCATTTGGAGTGTGAGGTTTCATAAGAGTGCTGACCGGTGAGTATTACCGCATCTTGAGTCATGTCCGTTGAGTGATTACGGTTAGGTCGATGCAGTGATGAGGTATAATACATTAGTTGTATCAAGGTGCGTTAGTCCCAAAGTCCGAGAGGAAAACAATTTGGGAATTGAAGTCTCGCATATGCGAGCAATATCGAAATTGTTCACAGCAGTGTGTGGTATTGTTGGTAAATTCTAGTTGTGATTGTTCTTTGGTGTAGGCGTGGTTAGAATTGGGGTCGAATTCCATTTAAGGGGGTAGAATGTAACACTCCAAATATTTATTTAAATGAGAAGAAAGATTGTAGGGAGGAGAATTGAATAGAGGAGTGGTTTTAATGAAGTTCGGGGATTTTGCGTAATTCGGAAAACTTGGGCTGTGGTGAAAGCCCACAACACCTTGGCCCATTAGGGCAACCATCCAAGTAGAGGGGGCAGCCATGCTACTGTGGCACGCACTGTAGCGCCGCCACTGTAGCAGCCCTCCCCTCCCCATTGCATCTCCACCTCTTTTCCCCTCCCCTCCCCTTTGTGGCCGGCCAAGAAGAAGGAAGAAGAAGAAGAGAAGAAAGCGGGATCCCATCCGGAGTTCGTGATCTTCAGCTACGCCAAGGGTAACTAGCTTCGTTTGTTGTTGTGTGTTTAGTCGTAGATCCGAAATCGAGTAGTTTTGGCAAGATTGAAGTCGGTCTGTTAAAGTTGCAATTCTGTCCAGAACGTTGCGCGGCCAGTTTCATGTGTTTAGAGGCCGAATTAGGAGGTTTGGTCTCCTAGAGATATGTAGATTTTGTTCTTAGCTTTCAGTGGCCACCAAGATCACCCAAATCCGATTAACGGTCAGGAAGTTATGAATTTTTTAGTATCGCTGCTCTGTTAATCTGTCAGTTTAGAACAGTCTGTAGAAAATGGGATGAATCTGCTAGTTAAGGTCGAAATCAGAGGACCTCAATATAACGAAAAATGTAGGTAATTTCCATACCTTTTGATAGAGATAAAGAACGCAAGATTTGGACTTTCGTAGCAAAAGTTATGATGGTTTTAGTGATCTGTCCAGAGAACCCGACGTGATAATTGTTGCTCTATAGGTTGGCTTGGTAGAGGTAGTAGTTGGCATAATCAAAGGGCTCCCCAACTAAGTTTATTTAGGTAATTAAATTACCTTTCCAGAAAGTCTGAGAACACCTTATTTGGACCCCTGAGCGGAAAGTTATGTATTTTAGAAGTTGACTATCCGCAGTGATCACCAAAGCGATCGCTAGGAATTGGAAGATTGGAAAACACTTGGGAGTTTAGCGAGTTCGTTTGTGTTGTACTTATGCTTTTGGTCCAGTATATTGGACTTAGTCAGGTTATCTTTATGTTCAGGTAGGAGCGTGATCCGGGGCAGCGCCCTCTTTGCGTCCACCGCTCTCGCACGGTTAAGGCAAGTATTCGGGTTATAGTGTATTTTCGGTTGTATGATAAAATTGTTGTGATATCTTGATGTAGCCTTGCACGAATGTTAGCGTAATGAGTTTTCCTTTTATCTTGATGAATGCAAGCTATGGTTAATGTTTCCCCTGAGCGTTGCTAAATCTTACATGTTGTTATGTACATGTTAAATTCTTGGGTATGAAAGACGTGGGCATGGAGCATTTGCATGTTTCAAGCGTGTTGGATACTTGGTCATGTATGCATGTTTTGATATATGATAGCGAAGTAAGGTTGCTTACATGATAATGAGAATATGATGTAATCCTGCTTATGAATATGTTATCATGGCGCATATGCATGTTGAGAGCATCTGAGTGCCACTGGTCACGTGGTGACCAAGTACATATAGTTGAGGTCCCCGTCATGTAGATGGCGGGCTTGAATCCCACATTCGTGGAATGTGGGCTATGAATAAAGAGGTCCCCATCATTAAAGTGATGGGCAAAGGTCCCTATACATGTGATGTATAGGCTTTTGGTCCCTGTGCAGAGGGCACGAGCAAGAGTATCTGACGGTTGTGTACGCATTACCGATAAAATGCGAAAGAGATAAAGTTGAAAAGGTGCATTGCATTGGTTGCATTCACATGAGCATGAAGGCTATACTTTGGTGCATTGTTTATCTTGGATTATTGATGCTATGAATGATAACTTGCTTAGCCTTGTTGGTACTTGCGAGTCTTTAGGCTCACTCTTGCTGATGTGTTTTAGGTACAAGCTGCAAGACCGCATGCATGGGAGGAGTAGATGTTTGGATGCACGCACTACCACTCAATCTTAAAATTACTTATGGAAGGTTTGAGTTTGATTAAGCGTAATAATGAGAATAGAAAATTTTGATTATGTTTATGAGATTATCTGCATGCTTGAAAGAACTCGATTATGAAGATATTGATAAATGCCATGATTAATTGTTGGAACCTCGGTATAGCTGACTATACAAAGGAGGTTTTGCCGAAAATTTGTAATTGATCTTAGTTTAGTTTAGTTTAATTTAATTTTAGTAGCATTCCAGGCTCATGTCGGGCCGGGGTGTTACAGAATGAGTGATGGTTAACTAATTTGAATGCCCATTTAAACAACGCTTTTGAGTGATCAATTAGCTAAATGATTCAATAGCATTTCTTGCTACTTGGATTAGGATATCACAAGCCTGTTGTCAGCTTTGAGTAAATTCAGACTTCCCTCTATTTATACAACCCTCAATAGCCAATCTTGTCTGGACTTAATTGCTGCTACTAAACTATCTTCAACTATCAACTTGGTTAATGCATTTGAGTGAACTAATGGACAGCCATAACACTTGTTAGCATTTGATAATTGGTTTTGCAAATTGGTTTTACTGACAAAGCACTTAGCTAAGAGTATCAAATTTTTGTTCTGAAGTGAAGTGCTATTATCAAATTTTGTCACTTGGTTTAATTATCCATTTGTTAACTAAACTTTGAGTGAATAATTTGTTAATTACAACACTTAGCTAAGAGTACTAATCATCTAACAAGGGGGGTTTCTTATTGCCAGTTCATGCACAGGAATAATAGAGAAGGGCAGCTACAGGGGAGGCTCGGGCAACTTGGAGCAGTGGTCGTCGTCGGCGATGGAGCAGCGGCGAGGTGGCGGTGATGGCTGAAATGGGATGACGGAGAGTCGAGGAGGCTAGGGGAGGTCTCGGGGCGGTCGGCGAGGCACTGTGGCGGCGCGGCGACAGCAGGCGGCGGCTGGCCGTGGGGGTGAAAGGAGGGCGACGGCGTAGGGTGGAGTTGGAGCAAAAATGGTGGGATTATGAGCATAATTAGGTCATGGGGGACTTACCAGAGTGGTTGCCGAGGACACGGAGCTGCCGAGGTGGCCGCGGAAAGCTCTGCGCGCGGCCGGTTCAACATGGCGGCGGTCCTGGAGAGAACGAGAGATCAAGTGAGTGCTAAGAGAGGGTAAAGGGATGACTAGGGATACCCATGGCGAAGGGAATCGAGCTCGGGATCGCTGGAGAGGAAGTGGCGGCGGTGGAGGCGAATTTGGCTGGAGCCGAGGAAGAACACTCGTGCGCAGCTCCTCGGTGGACGAATCCAGAAATTTCTTGACGGATTAGGTTCCTGGGGAGGCTGGACGCGCCGTGACGCGATCGTCAGTCGCCGAAGATCGCCAGCGCGGCTAGAACGGTGACGAGCGGCTCGGCGGTGCTTCTGGTTTCAGGAATGGCATTCGGGGCTTCTAGCTCGTTTCGGTTTTGGAGAAGAGATAACTGGAGAGGGGAGTTGGGGAAGATGAACAAGGGGATTAGAGGCACCTGGTGCTCGGTTTATATAGGTAAGGGGCGAAGCATTCACGAGGAGGCCTGCGGGAAGTGATGGTGGTGCGCTCGGCGCTGCGACGGTAAGGCCGGGCAGGGTATGGGCACATGACGAGACCAGAGCATGGGGTGGCATGGGCTAGGCTAAACCGGTATTTGGGTAAGCCGGGCAGCTCGGCGGCATGCGCATGTGCACGGCGCGTGTCCTGTGCATTGGCGAGTGGCTTGGTGCGGTGGATAAGAAGGGCTGAATTGTGGGGCCAACGGTGATGGAAGAAAAGGATTTCATTTCGAATTTTCCAAATTGGTGAGAGGTTTAGTGGAAAGTTAAATATAGTTATCAAGCTCCAAAAATTATGGAAAATTATGGGGAGGTTCCTGAGATAGTGTATATTATGGTGTAATTGTTTCAGAATTTTATGTTCTATGTATAATTCTCAATAATTCTTTTAAGCTGCTCTTTGTATGAAATTTTATTATTTGATAGGGGGGAAAGTTTGTAAAACATGTTTTAATTAATCCCCTATTTTATTAACAGTACAAATTCACCAATTTTGCATTTATTATCATATTTTGTTTCAAGTTGTTTCAATTATCAATTAGATTTGGATGGTTAGTTATCATCTCTTGTTTTACTTCATTTTAAATTCTTAATGAAATTTGGATTTCCAGAAATTTGGATTCTCAAATTTCTTAATTAAACAAAAAGTCTTGCAAATAAAACCTAGCAAATAAATTGTAATTGAAATCCATCAAAAGTTTTAGAAAGTTCACATTTTTACCTATCTGAAAACAATCCCAGTTTTTGGGATGTTCTGATCTGAGAGGCTTTTAAATGCTTGGGGCGGGAGAATGCAGGTAAAGCACGGTGGTGTGGCATCGTGTTCAACTCGAACACAACACAAGGAAAGCGGGTGTGGGAGGAGATGATGCCGATGGGTGGGACCAGTCGGTGAGATGAGAGATGAAAGGAGGAGCTGGCTTGAGCTGGCTCGAACGGGAAAGAGCGACGGGTTGGGTCGACACCGAAGGAAAAGGAGACTGGGCTGAAAAGATAAAGAAATGGTCCGACAAAATGGAAATCGGCCCAAAATATTTTTCCTAAAATTTAAATAGGTTTTGCATTTTAGAAAAACCAGAAAATCCAAATGGCAAATAAAAATAGCAAATGAACTTGGAAAATTCTAGAAAAATCTGGAAAATATTCCTAAGCACAAATAACTCAAATAAAATAGTTTTTAGAATTACTTCATTTTCAGATTAATCACATTAAATTGTTTTGACATTTGTGTAATATCCTGATTATTAATAGAGAGTACAATAAAATTAGAAAGTGAATTAAAGAAATTAAAAGGGAGAATTCAGAATTTATGAGAGAATTGGGCCTTGGCCCTTCGGCCACGGCGACCTAGCCCAAGTGGGCCGGCCATTAAGTGGTCAGGGGGACGACCCTTCCCCAAAAACTCTAGCTGGCCAACTCCTACCCCAAGCCGTCGTCGCTCCTGCCTAGCCGCCGACGTCCTCTATAGCCAAGCCCTTTCCCATTTATTGACTGGCCGCACGGCGCACCATGCTAGTGTTGGAATTAATACGGGCTAGGCCCAAATTTATATTCTAATTAATTCCTGAAAATCTCAAAGGCCCATGTGCATGTGCTAAAACCGTTTAGTCCCATATGGAGAGTTTTATAGGAGTTACACCACATTAAAAGGTGGAACGTGGTAACCCCCTTGTGGAATTGGAGAGAGCCAATACACGCGCGCGCTCGCTCGCCTCGCCTCGCCACGCCGAGCCGAGCCGTGCCGTGCGTGTACGTGTGCGTGTGCGTGTGCGTGTGTGCGCGTCTGCGAGCATGTCGGTGCGGCGCGTTTTCTTTATCTATTCGAAAACGAACGCACAGGCTTCGCGATGAAGCGGTGGCGATAATGGCAACCGTTTACGGTCTCTTCTTTGCCATTAATCAAAGCGTTACGGTGAGTAATGGCTGCGGTTTCCAGCGATTAATGGAGAATCAATGGTGACCGTTTTCAAAGCGTTACCCGGTGAGTAATGGCGCGTTTCCAGCGATTAATGGCGAATCAATGGTGACCGTTTCCTTGCGAATCAAAAGCCTCAGTCGTTTGGTTTTTGGCTATAAGTTACAAGAACAGAGTCGCGAAAAGGCGCTTCTTCATCATCCAAAATCTCTCCACGGAAACGGTCTTTCACAGTTTTGATTGTTGTCTTGGCGATCTCCATCCCGTGGCGGCGTGTGCGCCAAACCGGGAGAGCGGTCTCGGAACCTCGTCCTGAAGGCTTGCACGGCGAGGACGAATAAGGTTTTTGGGGAGCGTTCGCGTGACTGCTCGCTGCTTCCTCTTCGTCCGAATCTCTGCTACATCTACATCAACTGTACGACTACTACCACGACGTCTACTACGCTATGACGAACGACGATCTCACCAAAACTCTTGATATCGCTGCATCTTCTGCTGTTCCTTCTCTGGATCAGGTATGTTGTTTCTCATTTGTTGTTTGCTTAGTTTTATCATCTGTTGTTGATCTGAACGTTGAGATAGGTATGCTAGTTATATCTATAATGTTATTGCTTATATGCTTTGTGAAAATGGCTAGAATAATTTCCATGATTTATCTAGTGTATTTCCGGATTAAAGTAATTCAAAAAATGCTTATATATTCAACAATCCAAAAACCTTATTATAGGCATTTTTCGTCAACTGGCATTGCTGCTGCGCTCAAACCATCTCAGTTCGATGGCTCGAATTATAAGAGGTGGCGCACTAAGATGGTGCTTTGGCTAATCGCCATGAGCGTTTTCTATGTGGCAAAGGCAAGTTCGAAGGAACACTTACTCGATCGAGCAAGCGTTGAGGTGCGATAACCTTTTAAAGGTGCTGTGGTTAGCGTTCTTGGTGAGAAGTTAGTTGATGCATACATGGTAATTACAAATGGAAAAGAGATGTGGGAAGCACTCGAGGCCAAGTTTGGGGTTTTGGATGCGAGCGGTGGAATTGTATCTCATGGAGCAATACCATGACTATAGAATGGTTGATGGGCGTTACGTAGTTGGCGGGCTCATGAGATACAATCCATGGCTAAAGAACTTGAGCATTTCAAGTGTGTGTTACCGGACAAGTTTGTCGCGGGAGGCATTATTGCCAAGCTTCCTCCTTGGAGGAATTTTGCTACTTCTCTGAAACACAAGAGACAAGAGTTTTCTGTTGAAAATCTCATTGGGTCTCTTGATGTTGAAGAAAAGGCGAGGGCAAAAGATACACACACTAGAGGAAATGAGGGACATTCTAGTGCCAATGTGGTGCAGAAAAAGAATGGTCAAGCTCAAAAGTTCAAAGGCAAAAACAAGACTGCACAAACAACAAACTTTAAAAAGAAGAAGAAGAACACAAAGGATGGCCTTTGCTTTGTGTGTGGCGAATCTGGTCATTGGGCCAAGGATTGCACTCAACGCAAGGGTGTGAAGAATCAGCAAGGGCAGAATTCCAAGTCTGCCAATGTTGTTGTTGGTACTCTTGAGGCGGAACTTGGGTATGGTAATTTACCTCTTTGTTCTTTCCGTATGTCAATCTTGATTGGTGGATAGACAGTGCTAATATACATGTGTGTGCTGATATTTTATTATTTTCTTCTTACCGGTCACTCGGGATTCAGTAGTTCTAATGGGAGCGGGTCACATGCCATCGTTCATGGTGTTGGCACAGTCGTCCGAAGTTTACTTGGGAAAGATTGTGCAAGCGAAGAACGTGCATCATGTGCTATCTATCAATAAGAATCTCGTGAGCGGATCTCTTACGTGTAGAGATGGCTTTAGACCGGTATTTGAGTCTAATAAATTTGTAATGTCCAAATGTGGACAATTTGTTGGTAAAGGGTATGTGTGCGGAGGCTTGTTCAGCCTATCTCTTTCAGATTTGTGTAATAATGTTGTGAACCATATTTTCAAAGTGGTAATGAGACTACTATTTGGCATTCACGACTTTGTCACATAAATTTTGGTTGCATGTGCAGTTGCTTGAGTTTAGAGTTAATCCGAAATTCACCCTTACCAAAGGTTCTAAATGTCAAGTTTGTGTGCAATCAAGCGACCTCGTAAGCCTCACAAGGCCGCGGAGGTAAGAAACTTGGCACTATTAGAACTTATACATTCGGATCTGTGTGAGATGAATGGTGTGTTGACAAAGGTGGTAAGAGATATTTCATGACTTTGATTGATGACTCCACTAGGTTACATTATGTGTATCTTTTGAAAACTAAAGATGAAGCTCTTCACTACTTTAAAATCTATAAGGCGGTGAGAACCAACTTGAAAAGAAAATCAAAGGGTTAGGTGCGATCGTGGTGGCGAGTACTTTTCTAATGAGTTCAATTTATTCTGTGAGGAACATGGTATAATCCATGAGAGGGCGCCTCCTATTCACCCAGTCAAGCGGGGTTCTTTGAAAGGAAAAACCGCACTCTAACTGATTTGGTTAACGCCATGTTAGACACTGCAGGTCTTTCCAAGGCATGGTGGGGGGAGGCTATATTAACTTCATATCATGTTCTAAATAGGGTTCCCACAAAAAATAAAGAGATAACTCCATTTGAACAATGGGAGAAGAAAAGACTATCACTTTCATGTTTGCGCACTTGGGGTTGTTTGGCGAAAGTCAATGTGCCAATTTCCAAGAAGCGTAAGCTTGGACCAAAAACCGTAGATTACATCTTTTTAGGCTATGCTCACCATAGCGTTGGATATAGATTTCTAGTGGTGAAATCTGGAGTACCTGACGTGCATGTCGGTACAATTATGGAGTCCAGAGATGCTACATTCTTTGAGGATATTTTTAGATGAAAGATATGCCTAGTTCATCAGTCGAGAGCACGATACAACTCCTGAACCTGCCATTCCAATGGAATATTTTGAGCAAACCCCGATCAAATTCACGAGGAGGAAGACAATGAAACTCGAGGAAGAGTAAAAGACAAAGGAGCTGCAAAGTCTTTTGGTTACGATTTTATTGTGTACCTTGTGGATGATACTGCAAGTACCATTTACGAAGCATATGCTTCTCGGATGCGGAATACTAGAAGGAAGCGATTCGAGTGAAATGGATTCCATTATCTCTAATGGAACTTGGGAGATCGAGCGTCCTTATGGTTGTAAACACTGTAGGATGTAAGTGGGTGTTCAAAAAAGCTTAGGCTGATGGTACTATCGAGAAGTATAAGGCACGGCTTGTGGCCAAGGTTATACCCAAAAGGAAGGCGAAGATTTCTTTGATACTTATTCACTGTGGCTAGATTGACCACTATTAGAGTACTACTATCTCTGGTGCCTCACACGGTCTTCGTTCATCGGATGGGCGTTAAGACACTTTTCTAAATAGAGAGTTGGGCGAGGAAATTTACATGGAGCAGCCGGATGGATTTGTAGTAAATGGTCAAGAAGGAAAGGTGTGCAAGTTGTTGAAATCTTTGTATTGTCTTAAACAAGCACCTAGCGGTGGCATGAAAAGTTCGACAGAACCTTAACATCTGCGAGCTTTGTTGTGAATGAAGGTGGCGGATGTGTGTATTATCGCCATGGTGGGGCGAGGAGTCATTCTATGTTTGTATGTTGATGACATCTGATCTTTGGGACCAACCTTAATGTGATTAAGGAGGTCAAGGATTTCTTGTCTCGAATTTTGAGATGAAAGATGCAGGAGTAGGTGATGTTATATTGAACATCAAGTTGTTGAGAGTGATGATGGTGGGATTACATTGTTGCAATCTCATTATGTGGAAAAGGTTACAGTCGTTTTGGTTATAGCGTGCAAACCTTCTCCAACACCTTATGATCCTAGCGTGTTGCTTAGGAAGAATCGGAGAATAGCTAGAGACCAATTGAGATATTCTCGATAATTGGTTCACTTATGTATTTAGCTAGTGGTACCAGGCACGACATCTCGTTCTTTGTGAGCAAACTAAGCGGTTTGTTTCTAATCAGGAGATGATCATTGGCATGCTCTTGAGAGGGCAATGCGCTATCTAAAGGGTAATATGAGTTATGGCATTCACTATCCGGGTACCTAGGGTACTAGAGGTTATAGCGATTCAAGCTGGATATCGATCTTTGATGAGATTAAGGCCACAAGTGGATATGTCTTCACACTTGGAGGTGGCGTTGTTTCATGGAAGTCTTGCAAGTAGACCATCTTAACGAGGTCAATAATGGAGCGAACTCACGGCATTGAATCTGCGCGCTGTTGAAGCCGAATGGCTTCGTGAGCTCTTGATGGATTTGCGGTGATTGAAAAACCGATGCAGGCTATTACGATGTTGTGACAATCGGTAGAGGGTTGTCAAAGTGAAGCAGTTCTAAGGATAATATGAAGGCATCAAGACATGTGAAGAGAAGATGAAGTGCATCGGAAAATGAGAAACTCGGAGTAATAGCTTTGGATTATATCCAAGCGACTAAGAATATGGCGATCCCTTCACAAAGCGGTTTATCACGGAATGTGATAGATAATGCATCGAGGAGATGGGTTTGAGACCCACGTGAGTTATACCATAGTGGTAACCCATCCTATGTGATCGGAGATCCGTGAAGTAGGATTGGCGAAACAAACTATTGGTTAGCGGGAGGAGAGTACCTTTATAGACCCACTCCATTGGAGATGCAATTCTCTCCTAAATCTGTATGGCGAGTTGATTCTTATCTTAATGTGTTATGTGGCTTGTTAAAGCAAAGATGTTGTCTCTGAGCGATCTTGAAAGAACACACCTATATGAGCCCGATTGCTAGTCACGATCTATAAAATAGGGTAATTTCTAAGAAGCTCATGAATAGGCGAGAGTATGACTTATATGCTCCAACCCGCGGGATGCTGGCGATCTAGTATCGATTAAGGACTTAAGTGAAACTTATTCACACAAAGCGCCAATTCAAGGCTTAGTCCATTGTGCGATTGTGGATAAGTGTAACTTACATTCAGTGGATATTCAACCTTAACGGTCTCCATCAAAATCTTGGTATATCAAAACAAAGCGTGGATCAAGGCGGTTGGCATGTGCCCTTGGGATATGGTGGGGATTGTTGGAATTAATCGGGCTAGGCCCAAATTTATATTCTAATTAATTCTGAAAATTCCAAAGGCCCATGTGCATGTGCTAAAACCGTTTAGTCCCATATTGAGAGTTTTATAGGAGTTACACCACTTTAAAAGGTGAAACGTGGTAACCCCCTTGTGGAATTGGAGAGAGCCAATACACGCGCGTGCTCGCTCGCCTCGCCTCGCCACGCCGAGAAAGCTGAGCGTCGTGCCG
This sequence comes from Ampelocalamus luodianensis, assembly GCA_036346255.1. Taxonomy (NCBI): domain Eukaryota; kingdom Viridiplantae; phylum Streptophyta; class Magnoliopsida; order Poales; family Poaceae; genus Ampelocalamus; species Ampelocalamus luodianensis. The sequence goes on along the minus strand of CM070628.1, from coordinate 22,095,388 downwards.
TGCGTGTCTTGCGTGCGTCTGTGGCGTGTCGGTGCGTCGTGTTTTCTTTATCTATTCGAAAAATGAAACGCACCGACTCGCAGTGAAACTGTCACAGCCCCAATAATTAAAATGGATTAATATGTATTTCATTAGCATGCATTATTGATTTCAAAACATTTCCATAATATATTGCACTTAGAAAATCTAATTTGAGGTGAACATACACATCAAAATTCAGTTTTCACTTCAAATCGATAATAAAAGTTGTGATCATCATCTGAAATCAATTTATTTAAATACTACATTAATTATCAGGAATTAATATAATTTTCCCAAATTTTTGAGACTAGTTTGGACCTCATTAAAATTCAAACAACATACATAGACATACAACATGTTTGAATTTAAATGTTACAAAATATAATATGAGCAGTGGGGTTTCATAATTTTTATGGGAACTATATCTTCCAGAACCCCACAAATTATTTCACGATTTTATGAAATTTATTTCTATTTATAAAGCACTGGTCAAAGTAGAAGGAGTGATTTAAAGCTCGGTCAAACTCGGAACCTAAACCTAGCTCTTGTTCCTCCGTAGAGCCCTTTGCGACTCGGTTGAGCCCGATCAACTAAACGCACCTCTCGAGAGCCGTCCGATGGGAACTCAGCGGCTGAGAACACGTACCGTTTCGCCCCGCCCTTTCCCCTCGTCCTTGAACCTCAGCCCTTGGATCCGGATCGGCGGCGGCGTTGGACCTCATCTCGGCTCGCGCGCCAAGCGAGGAGCGGCCGGTGGGGCGTGTTGTCAGATCCGTCGTCTACCTCCCGTCGCGTCCGCTCAGGTATCCAATGCCACGCGGCCGCGCTCGTCTGCTCCAGCCCGTTGCAGCTCCGTCACCCCCGTTAGCCACCGCCGCATGCAACCACTCCTGGAGCTCCTCCTCTTCACGCCGCCTCCAGTGCCGTCATCGCCCGAGCATAACATCCCCTCGGCACCCCTCCTTCTCCCTCACTTCTCCTCGGTTGACAGAGGAGAGGGAAGCCAGCTTGAGCTCGTCTCTAGGGTAAGCTCCAACCGGGTGGTGCCTTTCTCCTTCCTGTTCAATGCCATCTCCATTTTTGTTAAGCTCAGCTCTTGTTCTTGCTTGTAGCCTCGGGTTCACCTTCGTGCCCTCGGCTGTTCCAGAGCACGCTCTCGAAGACACCTCGTGCTGTTCCTCACCTCCAGGAGGTATGGTCCTCAACCGAGCGCGTCATATCGCATGCCTTGGGTCCCTGATCATTTCCCCTAACTCTATTTTGGCAATGCATGTCAGAATCTTGTTGATTTGAAGATTGAACCATTTTCGTTTTGGTAAGCCATTCTTCAATTCTTTGCTCATGATGCATTCTCATATGGTCCTTGAGTTATCTTCCATTCTCCGTCCTTATGATTTCTCCAATCATCTTCTCCACGTGAAGCCGTGTTGTGCCGCTACTTCTTCTTCGGCGCCGACACTGCTCCAGCCATCCCCAAGCTTCCCCAGGCCCTCTCCTAGCCCAGGTAGCTTCCTCATCAGCATAAGCTTGTGTCCATTTGCTCAGAACGTTTACAAATCGGCGTAGCTCCTTTTGCCGTATTTAGTACCGCCGCTCGCCGTCGGCTAGCCGCCGTGCTTGGCCGACTCAGTCGTCGGGACTACTCCCATTAGGAGCGCCTTGCTATTCTCCATCTGTCCATGCTCTTGGTTCACGCCTTGTAGTGTGGAATCGCGCATGAGCCGAACAACAGCGCGAGGGCAAAGATCCCGTTGATAAATGCGGTCGTGAAGTTCTTGTAGCACGTCATTAACGTTAACTGCAATCATTAGCATTTAATTGATGTCGGGAGTGAGTGGTTAAGTCCACTAACGTGTGGACCCTAAGACCCTAAACACGTGCTTAGAAACTAAATGTACTGGAGTTAATCTAGACCGTCGGATCACGAAAGAGCAGTTTGGATTTGTGAGACATTCGGACCATCCTAATGCACCTCGTGTGGACCGTTGGATCTTGATCCAGCGGCTGCATATCGCGACTCTAGGATACTGCGTGCGCGCGCCTCGCGGCGGGCATTGGCGAGCGAGCGGCTGGTCGATGACCGTGGCTAGGTGAGCCTCGGTGAAAAGCGATAAATGCATTATAAAATCCGAAAACCATTTCACGACACACTAAAATTGGTATTAACTTCTAAAATGCAAAAATTGGTATTAACTTCTAAAATGCATAACTATTTCATCACAACTCCAAATCACGTGAAACCACTTCTGATAATTTTCATATTCAATGAACTTTATATTAAAATTGGTTTCAACTTTGTCTCTGTAACAGAGAGCTTTATTTTGGAAAATGAGTCATTAATCCTATTATTTTTACAATAAGAAAGGGGCTGATAACTTCAAAAATGCATAAGTAATTATTGGAATCTCCAAAAACAGTGAGACCACTTTTGATAATTTTTATTTTCAGTGAACTTAATTCTAAAAATGGTCTCCATATTACCTCTGTCACAGAAACTATATTTGGGAGGACATAATCTTTAACTCTATTATTGTTACACTATAAAAGGCTGATAACTTTGAAAATACATAACTAAATCATAAGAACTCCAAATGGGACAAACTCAACTATTCTGAACTTGCATTAATATTACCTATTTACCTATGTAATCCTTTACCCCACCACTGTTCTACAAAATTTCACTTCATAATTAAATTACATAATGACGACTTATTGAAATCAAATTCAAACCATTATAACTTTCATATACTAAATCAAAATGAAATAATTCTTTCACCAGAAATCATTTAAAATCATGATCTAACTACTGTAGAAAAATCATGCATTTTTGAGCATTTTAGTTTTGAGTTGTTTTCTCGGTATTTATTGGATGTTATAATTATATAGATCCGAGCATATTGATATCGACACTTACGCTACTGAGAGCGAGCAGCTACTGTACCAGCAAGGCAAGCATCATTTGAACTTTCTTTTGCATCATATTTGATCTCAGTTTTGGTTAAGTTAGTGCAATGATAATTGCTTGCATGCTATTTTGATTATGTCGATATTTTTTTTCTGTGATGTGTAGTTTAGTTATGTCCTATGCTTGAGGTTAATCTTGAATTATGCCAACTCCTATATGCTTAAGATAGGATGTGTGAATTATGGGTTATAGAATTGCTTAGCCATGCAAGTCTAGATACGGTAGTTCGATCGTCGGGAATAACTTGCGGTTTTGGGATAAACACAACTCTCATTTTATGATTTATACTTCAGATCTTTGTAGCCGTTTTATGAGTTAAATTTTGTCATTTTTAAAATGAGATCTGGTGCGGACAAGTGTTGGATAGTGATGGTGCTTTGTGCACGAGCATTGGGTAAGTGAAAGGACTTGTCCGGACAATTAAGAACCGAACTTTGGGTACCTTTGTTCAAGCAACACTCGTTTGCCACACGCGGTATATGGGTGCCGTATGGTTAAGTAGGGGAGGTTTTATTGTGTTAAGTCCTTGGTGGTGTAAGGGCATAGCGGCCAGTGAAATCCTATGTTGTTTAGGAGCCGATGTAATCCTTTATAGTGTGCAAGGGCGCCAATTCTTTTGCTTTAATTGCATCGGTATTTCCAATATAACTTGTGAGCCCCTAGCAAGTGCTATCGGGCGCTTGTACTAGGCAAGGAACCATCTCACAAGGGGACTTAGCCCAATGGGATCTTCTTCTTTGAAAATAGTGTATCTCGATTTACAGGCGGCATACCATAGGAAGTATGCTATATTCGGAGGCATCTGGAGGCTTACGGGCTAATCAAGTCGTGTGGGTAAAGTAGTACACCCCTGCAGGGTATAATCTATTCGAATAGCCGTGTCCACGGTTATGGACGACCGCTTGAAATTTGTGGCTGCTTATTGTTAGACTTTTAATTAAAATTGTGGTTGAACTTGGTATTCGTCATGAACGGGATGTTCATGTCTTTAGTTCATCAAAGTGGGCTGCCACTTTGGTCATTGTATGATTAAATTGTTTATTACTGAAATGTTTTACCATATGGTTTACTTCTACTTCAAATCTGATTTTTAAAATGGGCACATGAAAAACTAGTATGTGTAGGATGTTAATTGTTGCGTCTCTTTCGCAAAACTAAACCAATATGAGCCATCCTTTGAATGACCCTTATGCATAACTAATTTTATTTGTGTAAGACTTGCGAGTACACTTGTACTCAGCTAGATGTTTGCTGGCCTTTTCAGGTGAGGACGATTATGAGTATGACGATCTCGCTAGTGTTGACTTGGGTGACACTAATGAGTAGTGTGCTATCATTTAACCCCGATCGATTGTCGATGGGTGATGGGCATACCACTGCTGGTCTTTTGCTTTATCTATTTACTTCATTGCTACTTGATATTTTACTTGAATTTGGCGGTCGGCGTTTGTAATAATTGTAGACCTTAACTATTATGCAGTATGTCTTTTTAATCTCTTGTTGTATGCGTTGTATGGATGTAATCAACGTTGGATGAGGGTATGAGTATATTGGTCGTTGATCTTGGGAGCCAATATAAGTCATACTCGTTGTTGATAATTCCCATTTAACTCACTAAGCGTAGTGCTTCGGATCGAAGAGAATCGACAATCATGTAGCGCTGCAAAGGAACAACAGCGTATGATCGTTGAGGCTCTAGGATTCGCTAAGCCTCTCACTTGGATCGAGTTAAATTGGAATTCATTTACAGGAGACCGTGATTATGTCCCTAAGACCTTGTCTAATCTCGGTCTTATGGAGATAATTACCGGGGTCCCCAGCGTTGGTATCGAGCCATCGATTTGTAGGTTAGAGGTAGCAGCTTGGCGTTAGAGTTAGTAAGCCTTACGAGTCAAAATATTTTGAAATTATCAAATTACTTTCAGAAAGTTTAAGTTAAGAATATCTTTTATTCCTTATCCATCTTAGTATCTTTCTCTCTCGATCTGTTTTGGTTTATGAAACTAACTTACCTTGCCTTCTTGCCCTTAGATGAACCCTCGATGCCTTGTCAGGAAACTCAAGTGAAGAGTGGATGGATACCGGCGTTGCTACGAGACATGATGTGGAGGGCGAACTTCACATATCAATCCACTTATTCCATCTACCGTCGTGATCGAGGACCAGGAATGGAGGAATTTATGGCAGTGATAGATATCGTTGCTAGACAGGTCACGGGGAGCATACCTTACCGCTTCCAGGCGCATGGCTCTTCTGAGGCCATGGCGTTACAAGAAGTGGCTTTGGTGGCCATGAGTCGTCTTCGCTACGACCTGACAGAGTTAGCCTAGCCCCCATATGATCACTTTCCGATGCGCGCACGCGCCAGGGATGTGAACTCGTTTGCTAAATTTAGTTCGGTGAAGACCCTCTCAGTCGACAAGCGGCAAGGCCGGTGCACATCATGGATCAGATGCACCGTTGCACTATACATGAGTTGTGGGAGACGCGACGGCGTCTCATTGAAGCTCAGGAGCACTTAAGGCTCATGCATGACATGAGGCTCATTCATCCCAGTGTGCTATATGGCACTAATATGATCTCCCCTTATCTTTCTGCGCCACCAGATTGCCGCCTTCCCGTGGTAGAAGGTCAGATTAACGCCATAGGATCACCCTTGCGTCTTCCTAATCTAGAGGACCACGATGATCTGGATCCCCAGGGCACATCTTCTGGACGAATTTCCGGTGAATTTTGACCGGAATAATATCTAGGCAGTTAGGGCAGAGAGCTCTATGTTTGAGATTGTATCCTTAGGTTTATGTAATAGGGTAGTAGATGTCGAACTGTTATGTTTATTTGCAAACACTACTATTTCAGTTGTAATCTTAAGCCTGCGGGCGCTTATGTACGGAGTTGTATTGAATTGGTTTTATGTCGCTTAATGTTTTGGTGTTCTATTTGAGGTTATAATTTTCATGCTCTTTGATATCGATTGTGCATGTATAGCCAAGTAATGGCTTTTATCTTAAATACTAACCATCCTTGTCTAATACAGGATGACAGGACCGACTACGCGATCAGGAGCCCTGCGCGGTAGAGGCTCCCCATCTAGGGCACCACGCCTAGCACCCTTGAGCGATTTTACGATCGGGGCAGTCATCCAGCGATCGCCCGAGCATGGCGAGCCCTCTCGGCCGCCGTCCGCCGAGGTGGACCGCCTCGGAGGTGCTCCTCCGCCGCCATCCATGGTCGAGTTTATGATGATGATTGGCGCAACCGGATGGACTAGACCGGATGCTTGAGGCGATCGTCGTAACACCGCCCGGCTCCCGTTCGGCAGAGGAGCTGCCCGCGCCGGCGTCGGAGGTCTTGCCGAGTTTTGTGGACCAACCCTCCGACATTTGCGGCGGCAGGACGATGGAAGCGAGAGGACTGGCTGCACAACATAGAGAAGAAGCTGAACATTGCGTAGTGTACGAGTTGAGAGGTCTTGTTTGCCGGCTATCGGTTGGCGGAGTGCGGCAGCGCGTGGTGGGATAGTTATTCGCCATGCAGCCCGGCCCACACGTCGACTTGGGCGAGTCGAGGGACGCGTTAGAGGCTCATATCTGGGAGAATGCGCTTATCAGCGGCGATTCCTGCCTTGAGGCAGGGCGGAGGACCGTCGCGAGTACTGCATGACTTCAACTACTTGGCGGTATGCTCGGACGACGTCTCGGCGAGCGCTCGTCGCCGAACGAGTTTTCCATGGGTTGTCAGGAGTTGCGGCTTGTCTTAGCGCACATGATTTGGGAGTTTCGGCATCCCGGTCAACAAGGCGATAGTGGTGGAGCATGAGAGCATGACGGTGGATGAGTCGAGGAAGAGGAGGAAGGCTTTACTGGCAGCGTGGCAAGTGGCGGCTTTCGAGCCACGCCGGGACTACCTCGGGCACCTCGTGCCCCAACTTCAGCACCATCGAGGTCTCTGTAGCACCTCCACGACCTTCTCCACCGGCAGCTCGGCACAGCGGGGCGAGACCATAGGCGGTGGGGCATACAAGCCGGCGTCATTTGTTTCACTTGTGGCCGTCGGGGCCACTATGCCATGATGCCTCGCCAGCGGCGAGGATGCCGGGCGTACTCTGCTCGGCCCACCCCAGCTCGGCGAGGCCACCGCCACCACCATAGAGAGCGCACCTCGCACCCATGCATGCACGTGGTCGCGTCAACCACATCTCGGCGGAGGAGGCGAAGCGACGACGGCGTCGTGCTAGGTACACTACTTGTTAATTCGTATCTGCGCCGGTTTTATTTGATTACGGAGCATCTCATTCATTTATTAAAAGCGAGTATGCTGAAATTAACCAATTCAAGATACATACACTACACCCACCTTATCATATTCGGTCCCGGTCGGTTTTTCACGATCAAGTGCTGCGAGGGCGTAAAATTGAAATACAAAATGTTAACTTTTCAGCAAACTTAATAGTGATAAGTTCGGTGGGCATCGATGTTATCTTAGGGATGGATTGGTTATCTAAGAATCGGGGAAGATTGATTGTGCCCGGTCTATTTGATGTGGCGAGGGCGGCATCCAGTCGTCTTTGCACCTTTAGTGGGTAGTTCTCACCTATATGCTTTAGAGGCGAGTACCTCTCTCGCGCTAGAGGAGGTACCAATAGTGAGTGAGTATCCTGATGTGTTCCCTGAGGAACTTCCAGGCATGCCCCCTGATCGAGAGGTAGAGTTTGTCATTGAACTTGCACCCGGTACTGCGCCCATCTCAAAAAGGCCGTATCGGATACCGCCCAATGAGTTAGTAGAATTGAAAGAACAACTTAAGGAGTTGCAAGACAAGGGTTTCATCAGGCCTAGCTCCTCGCCTTGGGGATGCCCGGCTCTCTTTGTCAAGAAGAAAGACAAGAGTCTACGGATGTGTGTTGACTACCGTCCATTGAATGAGGTCACCATCAAGAACAAGTATCCGCTTCCGCGGATCGATGACCTATTTGACCAGCTCAGTGGAGCTCAGGTGTTCTCCAAAATTGACTTGAGGTTAGGCTACCATCAGTTAAAGTTAGAACCGAGGACATTAGAAGACCGCCTTCTCTACTCTAGTTACGGTTTGTGCGAGTACACAGTCATATCCTTTGGTTTGACCAATGCCGACTTATTTCATGAACCTCATGAATTCGGTGTTCATGGAATACTTGGATCAGTTTGTAGTGGTTTTCATCGACGATATCCTTATCTACTCTAAGTCTGATCTTGAGCACGAGCAACATCTGAGACTTGTGTTAGAAAAGCTTTGCCACCATCAGCTGTATGCCAAATTCAGCAAATGTGAGTTTTGGCTCAGAGGTTAGTTTCTTGGGTCATATCCTATCTAAAGCGGTGTCATTGTTGATCCTAGTAAGGTGCGAGATGTCCTTGAGTGGAAGCAACCCAAGAGCGTCACTGACATTCGTAGTTTTCTTGGACTTGCGGGATACTACCGTAGGTTCATCAAGAATTTCTCAAAAATTGCAAAGCCTATGACCCAACTTCTAAAGAAAGAAAAGAAATTTGAGTGGACAGCGAGAATGCGAGCAAAGCTTCCAAACCCTAAAGAATGCTGTGAAGCTCCGTGCTTGTTTCGCGAGCGTTCACAAGAGCTTTGATATCTACTGTGATGCATCTCGCCACGGGCTCGGTTGTGTGCTCATGCAGGAGGGCCAAGTAGTGGCCTATGCATCGAGGCAATTGAGGCCCCATGAGGCCAATTATCCCACACACGACCTAGAGCTCGCGTTTGTAGTTCATGCCTTGAAGATTTGGCGACATTACCTCATCGGTGTCGTTGCGAGATCTACACCGACCATAAGAGCCTTAAATATATTTTCACCCAAGCCGACTGAACTTGAGACAAAGAAGATGGCTTGAGTTGATTAAGATTATGATATGGGACTCCATTATCATACAGGAAGGCTAATGTTGTGGCCGGCGCATTGAGCGAAAAATCTCAATGCAACTGTTTGTCGGTAACTCCTTTTTCTGCGGGTTTATGTGCTGCATTGCAAAGCCTACACCTGGAGATAGTTGAAGAAGGTTCGCTTGCAGCCCTCAGTGTGACTTGCACACTTGAGGACCAGATTAAGGAAGCCCAGAAAACTGATTCAGAAGTGGCTCAAATTTTAGAACTAATGAAACAAGGCAAGGCAAAATGTTTTAAGCAAGATGCACAAGGTACCCTATGGTTTGGAAACCGCATGGTGGTACCATTTGATCGCCACTTGAGAGAGTTGATTCTCAAGGAGGCTCATAACTCAAAATTCTCTATCCACCAGGAGTGCGAAAATGTATCAAGATTTGAAGAAGAAAGCGTGGTGGAGCGAATGAAGCAACACGTTGCGCAGTATGTGGCCGAGTGTGATCTATGTCAAAGAGTTAAGGCTGAGCATCTGAAGCCAGCTGGTACTCTAGATCCTCTGCCCATTCCCCAGTGGAAATGGGAAGAAGTTGGCATGGATTTTATCACCGGCCTTCCTAGAACAAAAGCGGGTTTGATTCTATATGGGTAATTGTAGACCGTTTGATGAAGGTTGCTCACTTCATTCCTGTAGAGACCACCTACCGTGGGGACAAGTTAGCGGAGCTTTACATTGCAAGAATTGTTTGTCTCCACGGTGTTCCAAAGGTGATAGTTTCCGATAGAGGCCCTCAATTCACATCCTATTTCGGGATGCTTACATAAGCGATGGGGACCAGTCTATCTTTCACTCCGCCTACCACCCATAAAGCGGATGAACAAGGTGAAAGAGTGAATCAGATTTTAGAAGACCTTCTCCGAGCTTGTGTCTTGTCCTATAGCAAAAACTGGGAGAAGTGTTTGCCATTTGCGGAGTTCTCTTACAACAATAGTTTCCAATCAAGCATTCAAATGTCGCCTTGAAGCATTGTATGGGAGAGCTTGTAGAACACCTTTGAACCGGTCGAAGCGGGAGAGGCCATTCTATGGCCCAACCTTGGTGGAAGATCTTTGAAGAACAAGTTCGTGTCATTCGCGAACGGCTTAGGGCGGCTCAATCACGTCGAAGTCGTATCCGACCGTCGTCGTCGCGAGTTGAGTTTGAAGTGGGCGATCATGTATATCTTAAAGTCTCTCCTATGAAAGGAGTTCGTCGCTTCCAAATCAAAGGTAAATTAGCACCTCGCTATATTGGACCTTTCCGTATTCTAGCTAAGTTGGGATCGGTGGCCTACCAGTTGGAGTTTCCACCGTCACTTTCAGACGTGCATAACGTCTTCCATGTCTCCCAACTCAAGAAATGTCTTCGAGTCCCAACGGAAGCAACCGAGTTGGATAAACTCGACTTGCAACCCGATCTATCTTATCGAGAGAGCCCGATTCGTATCCTTGAAGAAACCGAGCGCAAGACGAGGAATCGTGACATCAAGTTCGTCAAGGTCCAATGGAGCAACCACCACGGAAGATGAAGCAACTTGGGAGCGTGAAGACCGAATCGAAGCGGCATATCCGGACCTCTTCTCTACATGAAGTGCCCTCGTATCAAGAAAGGAAAGGTAAAATATATCAATGTAAAAATTCATTCTTGTAGTATAATTATAACATGTCAACACTATCTTTGAAGGAAATCAAGACAACATAAATTATAACTTCTAATGAAAACTTTATAATTCTTCTCCACCCAGATCTCGGGTCGAGATCTTTTGTAAGGGGGGGGGAGGTTTGTCACAGCCCCAATAATTAAAATGGATTAATATGTATTTCATTAGCATGCATTATTGATTTCAAAACATTTCCATAATATATTGCACTTAGAAAATCTAATTTGAGGTGAACATACACATCAAAATTCAGTTTTCACTTCAAATCAGTAATAAAAAGTTGTGATCATCATCTGAAATCAATTTATTTAAATACTAAATTAATTATCAGGAATTAATATAATTTTTCCCAAATTTTTTAGACTAGTTTGGACCTCATTAAAATTCAAACAACATACATAGACATACAATATGTTTGAATTTAAATGTTACAAAATATAATATGAACAGTGGGGTTTCATAATTTTTATGGGAACTATATCTTCCCAGGAACCCCCACAAATTATTTCACGATTTTATGAAATTTATTTCTATTTATAAAGCACTGGTCAAAGTAGAAGGAGTGATTTAAAGCTCAGTCAAACTCTGGAACCTAAACCCTAGCTACTGTTCCTCCGACCGAACCCTTTGCGACTCGGTTGAGCCCGATCAACTAAACGCACCTCTCGAGAGCCGTCCGATGGGAACTCAGCGGCTGAGATCACGTACCATTTCGCCCGCCCTTTCCTCGTCCTGAACCTCGGCCCTTGGATCCAGATCGGCGGCGGCGTTGGACCTCATCTCGGCTCGCGCGCAAACGAGGAGACGCCGGCCGGGTGGGGCGTGTTGTCGATCCGTCATCTACCTCCCGTCGCGTCCGCTCGGTATCCAATGCCACGCGGCGCGCCGTCTTCTCGGCCCGTTGCGGCTCGGTCACCCCGTTAGCCACCGCGCATGCAACCACTCCCGAGCTCCTCCTCTTCACGCCGCCTCGGTGCCGTCATCGCCCGAGCATAACATCCCCTCGGCACCCCTCCTTCTCCCTCACTTCTCCTCGGTTGTGAGGAGAGGAAGCCACTGAGCTCGTCTCTGGGTAAGCTCCAACCGGGTGGTGCCTTTCTCCTTCTGTTCAATGCCATCTCCATTTTTGTTAAGCTCGGCTCTTGTTCTTGCTTGTAGCCTCGGGTTCACCTTCGTGCCCTCTATTGCTCCAGAGCGCTCTCGAAGACACCTCGTCTTTGTTCCTCACCTCCAGGAGGTATGGTCCTCAACCGAGCGCGTCATATCGCATGCCTTGGGTCCCTGATCATTTCCCCTAACTCTATTTTGGCAATGCACGACAGGATCTTGTTGATTTGAAGATTGAACCATTTTCGGCCGGGAAACAACCTTTCCTCTCCCACTTCATTTTGGTAAGCCATTCTTCAATTCTTTGCTCATGAAGCATTCTCATATGGTCCTTGAGCTATCTTAACCATTCTCCGTCCTTAGGATTTCTCCAATCATCTTCTCCACGTGAAGCCGTGTTGTGCCGCTACTTCTTCTCCGGCGCCGACGCTGCTCCAGCCATCCCCAAGCTTCCCCAGGACCTCTCCTAGCCTAGGTAGCTTCCTCATGCCCCCTAGGAGCATAAGCTTGTGTCCATTTGCTCAGAACGTTTACAAATCGGCGTAGCTCCTTTTGCCGTATTTAGTACCGCCGCTCGCCATTGGCTAGCCGCCGTGCTGGGCCGACTCAGTCGTCGGGACTACTCCCATTAGGAGCGCCTTGCTATTCTCCATCTGTCATGCTCTTGGTTCACGCCGCCGTGGTCGGAATCGCCGGCGAGCCGCCGGGCAACCGCGCGGGGCAAAGATCCCGTTGTCGTACGGTCGTAGTTACTATAGCACGTCATTAACGTTAACTGCAATCATTAGCATTTAATTGATGTCGGGAGTGAGTGGTTAAGTCCACTGACGTGTGGACCCTAAGACCCTAAACACGTGCTTAGAAACTAAATGTACTGGAGTTAATCTAGACCGTCAGATGCGAAAGGAACGGTTTGGATTTGTGAGACATTCGGACCATCCTAATGCACCTCGACTGTGGACCGTTGGATCTTGATCCAACGGCTCGCAATCGCAGCTCTAGGATACACGTGCGCGCGCGCCTCGACACTGGCGAGCGGGCCCGCTGGTCAGTGACCGTGGCTAGCTGAGCCTCGGTGAGAAAAGCAGTAAATGCATTATAAAATCCGAAAACCATTTACTGACACACTAAAAATTGGTATTAACTTCTAAAATGCAAAAATTGGTATTAACTTCTAAAATGCATAACTATTTCATCACAACTCCAAATCACGTGAAACCACTTCTGATAATTTTCATATTCAATGAACTTTATATTAAAATTGGTTTCAACTTTGTCTCTGTAACAGAGAGCTTTATTTTGGAAAATGAGTCATTAATCCTATTATTTTTACAATAAGAAAGGGGCTGATAACTTCAAAAATACATAAGTAATTATTGGAATCTCCAAAAACAGTGAGACCACTTTTGATAAATTTTATTTTCAGTGAACTTAATTCTAAAAATGGTCTCCATATTACCTCTGTCACAGAAACTATATTTGGGAGGACATAATCTTTAACTCTATTATTGTTACACTATAAAAGGCTGATAACTTTGAAAATACATAACTAAATCATAAGAACTCCAAATGGGACAAACTCAACTATTCTGAACTTGCATTAATATTACCTATTTACCTATGTAATCCTTTACCCCACCACTGTTCTACAAAATTTCACTTCATAATTAAATTACATAATGACGACTTATTGAAATCTGAAATTCAAACCATTATAACTTTCATATACTAAATCAAAATGAAATAATTCTTTCACCAGAAATCATTTAAAATCATGATCTAACTACTGTAGAAAAATCATGCATTTTTGAGCATTTTGGTTTTTGAGTTGTTTTCTCGGTATTTATTGGATGTTATAATTATATAGATCCCGAGCATATTGATATCGACACTTACGCTACTGAGAGCGAGCAGCTACTGTACCAGCAAGGCAAGCATCATTTGAACTTTCTTTTGCATCATATTTGATCTCAGTTTTGGTTAAGTTAGTGCAATGATAATTGCTTGCATGCTATTTTGATTATGTCGATATTTTTTTTCTGTGATGTGTAGTTTAGTTATGTCCTATGCTTGAGGTTAATCTTGAATTATGCCAACTCCTATATGCTTAAGATAGGATGTGTGAATTATGGGTTATAGAATTGCTTAGCCATGCAACTCTAGATACGGTAGTACGATCGTCGGGAATAACCCGGCGGTTTTGGGATAAACACAACTCTCATTTTATGATTTATACTTCAGATCTTTGTAGCCATTTTATGAGTTAAATTTTGTCATTTTTAAAATGAGATCTGGTCTGGACAAGTGTTGGTTAGTGATGGTGCTTTGTGCACGAGCATTGGGTAAGTGGAAGGACTTATCTGGACAATTAAGGACCGAACTTTGGGTACCTGCTGTTCAAGCAACACCCGTGCTGCCACACGCGGCATATGGGTGCCGTATGGTTAAGTAGGGGGAGAGTTTTATTGTGTTAAGTCCTTGGTGGTGTAAGGGGCATAGCGACCGTGAAATCCTATGTTCTTTAGGAGCTGATGTAATCCTTTATAGTGTGCAAGGGAGTGCCAATTCTTTTTGCTTTAATTGCATCGGTATTTCCAATATAACTTGTGAGCCCCCTAGCAAGTGCTATCAGACGCTTGTACTAGGCAAGGAACCATCTCACAAGGGGGACTTAGCCCAATGGGATCTTCTTGCTGAAAATGATTGTATCTCGATTTACCCGGCCGGCATACCATAGGAAGTATGCTATATTCGGAGGCATCTGGAGGCTTACGGGCTAATCAAGTCGTGTGGGTAAAGTAGTACACCCCTGCAGGGTATAATCTATTCGAATAGCCGTGTCCACGGTTATGGACGACCGCTTGAAATTTGTGGCTGCTTATTGTTAGACTTTTAATTAAAATTGTGGTTGAACTTGGTATTCGTCATGAACGGGATGTTCATGTGTTTAGTTCATCAAAGTGGGCTGCCACTTTGGTCATTGTATGATTAAATTGATTATTACTGAAATGTTTACCATATGGTTTACTTCTACTTCAAATCTGATTTTTAAAATGGGCACATGAAAAACTAGTATGTGTAGGATGTTAATTGTTGCGTCTCTTTCGCAAAACTAAACCAATATGAGCCATCCTTTGAATGACCCTTATGCATAACTAATTTTATTTGTGTAAGACTTGCGAGTACACTTGTACTCGGCGGATGTTTCTTTGGCCTTTTCGGTGAGGAAGATTATGAGTATGACGATCTCGCTAGTGTTGACTTGGGTGACACTAATGAGTAGTGTGTTATCATTTAACCCCATCGGTTGCGATGGGTGTTGGGCATACCACTCGCTGGTCTTTGCTTTATCTATTTACTTCACGCTACTTGATACTTTACTTGAATTTGGTCGGTCGGCCGTTTGTAATAAGCTGTATATCTTAACTATTATGCAGTATGTCTTTTTAATCTCTTGTTGTATGCGTTGTATGGATGTAATCAACGTTGGATGATGGTATGAGTATATTGGTCGTTGATCTTGGGAGCCAATATAAGTCATACTCGTTGTTGATGAATTCCCATTTAACTCACTAAGCGTAGTGCTTCGGATCGAAAGAGAATCGACAATCATGTAGCGCTCGCAAAGGAGCAGCGCGTATGATCGTTGAGGCTCTAGGATTCGGCTAAGCCTCTCACTTGGATCGAGTTAAATTGGAATTCATTTACCGGAGACCCGTGATTATGTCCCTAAGACTTGTCTAATCTCGGTCTTATGGAGATAATTAGCGGGGTCCCCACGAAACGGCCGCGAATGGCAACCGTTTACGTCTCTTCTTTTGCCATTAATCAAAACGTTACGGTGAGTAATGGCTGCGGTTTCCACTAATTAATGGAGAATCAATGGCGACCGTTTTCAAAAGCGTTACCGATGAGTAATGGCTGCGTTTCCAGCGATTAATGGCGAATCAATGGCGACCGCTTCTTGCGAATCAAAAGCCTCAGTCGTTTGGTTTTGGCTATAAGTTACGAAAGAGCAGTCGAAAAGGCGCTTCTTCATCATCCAAAATCTCTCCACGGCTGAAACGATCTTTCACGATTTTGATTGTTGTCTTGGCGATCTCCATCCCGGCGAAGCGTGTACGCCAAACCGGAGAGCGGTCTCGGAACCTCGTCCTGAAGGCTTGCACGGCGAGGGCGAATAAGGTTTTGGGAGCGTTCGCGTGACTGCTCGCTCACGCTTCCTCTTCGTCCGAATCTCTGCTACATCTACATCAACTGTACGACTACTACCACGACGTCTACTACGCTATGACGAACGACGATCTCGCCAAAACTCTTGATGTCGCTGCATCTTCTGCTGTTCCTTCTACTGGATCTGGGTATGACTGTTTCTCATTTGTTGTTTGCTTAGTTTTATCATCTGTTGTTGATATGAACGTTGAGATAGGTATGCTAGTTATATCTATAATGTTCTTGCTTATATGCTTTGTGAAAATGGCTAGAATAATTTCCATGATTTATCTAGTGTATTTCTGGATTAAAGTAATTCAAAAAATACTTATATATTCAACAGCTAGCTGGTGCCGATCATTGCCCCGCTTGATTGCCCGCATGTAGCCGCCTGGCCACACGCGTCGCGCATCTGCCGGTGGCCGCTAGCGCATGGAATCTGTCGCTGCCCACGCATGCCGCTAGCTAGCATTGCACGCACGCACGCATGCCGCTGTGTGTGTTGCTCTTGCTGCTAGTTCTTGCATTGTACGTGTACATGGTCTTCCTGTACGTGGCATGCTAGTGCTGCATGTGTGCTGCTGCTCCCTTGTGCACATGCGCGTATGCATGGATGCATTATGTTGTTGTATGCATGGGCCTATGTTGCCGTCGCTACTGCCGCTGGATTTTCTATCGTGGCTGCTCTTAGGCTACAGAGGAGAAACAAGGAGGATGGAAGAACTAGCAAAGACATGCTGCATGGTTTGCATGGCTTCATAGTGGTTTCAACGAAGAGAAGGAAGGAAGAGAAGGAAAAGCGAGGATTAGATCGTAGTTTTGGCTTCCATCACGTGGTAACGATCGATTCTTTCTCTCTGTTTTCTAGTTATTTTAGTAGAGATTAGAGGAAGTAGCAAGTGTTCGTTAGGGAAAGCGATTAGTAGATCGAGTCGATCAGAGTATTGTTGTACTATTTTACGGGTAGTATAGAGGCATAATTTGAGAATTTCATCTACTAAAGAGTTGTAGATAATTTAGATATCTTTCTGTAGAATATTTAATCATGTCAATCGGATGATTAAATTTCAAGTTATAATTTTGTAAGCCTGCTGTCGGAGGAACTATAGTGTTTAGGGCGAGACGTTTTAATATGTAGATTAAAAATAGTAAATGAGGTAATTAGTGTATTTGCTCTACATGAAACGTGTAGATATCGTCTTAAGGGTTCCAGAAAGTATTGGTTTGCTAGATTTCGATTTCGGGTGAATAAGTTAGAGTATTTTTTTACTACTAGGACAGCAGGTAGTGCATTCGGTAGATTTTGGTTTGTTTGGTCGGTTTGGCGTAAACACGTGAGGTTGCTTAGTGTGACGGGCTGGTGCTGTGACGATGTGATTTTGATGATGTTTTTGAGTGTGTGTTTTACTTGCTTGTTTAGGGACTGTGCCTCATGTGCCGTGCCACAATTTCGTCATCCGGCTTCGAAGGGCTAAGAGGCAAGTACACGGTAGAGTGGTGAATAATGAGTTGTTCACTATTATCATTGATATTACTTATCATACTATTTATTATGCTCCCATCAAGCTTATTCTTATACATGATATTGATGACATTAAGTGAATGAGATTATGATATGTCATTAATGATATTGAGATATTGAGTTAATGAGATGGATTATATTGATGAATAATTAAATATGTTGCATCATTTACATTCCTCATGACAGGAGTTGCACGAGCCAGGTCGGTGAGAAAGTCATGTAACTAATCAGGTGAGGTCGGTGAGAAAGTTACATGACTAGTCCGAAGTGCTCTAGATAAAATCTTACTTTGGTGGGGACTTCACGAAAGTGAAGGATAGAGTGGTTCATCGACGGGTGAACACTCCTCTATACTGAGTATCGGTGATGAGATGCATATGAGCATGAGCATAATGGTGCATTCGCATATATGAGTAAATTGTTAAATTGTGCAACTTTACCTATACGAAATATGGCTTGTTCACTTGAGTATGAGAATGGCATTAAATAAATAGATGATGATGATAGCCTTGATTATGGTTGGCAAACTGTTGTTTATGGCTTTGTTGTGTATTTGCTGAGTCTTGGACTCATTCTTGCTCTATTGTTGTTTTTAGGTGACCGTTGATGACGTTTCACTCGGGAAGGGCTAGCACACTTGGAATCACAACCTACACCCAATCATTTGATTCATTGGACATGGGAAACTTTGATTATAGCACGATGATTTATATTTAGGACATGATGGTATTGAATAACCTTAGATGATAAGTTAGAGTTCATTATTCATTCAATAGATTTTATCCGATTGGTTTTGCATTGTTTTTCGATTATTATCTTGCTATGCTTTCTAGAGATTATTTCTCTATGATTGTTATATCATTATACTTGTTTCAATGTGACCCGTGGATGAGTTTTATTATTGAGATGCTTGGTGTAGATTATTATAAAATGATGTTAAAATTGATAGTTAGTGTAGTTAGTGGCATTCTGGGCTCCGTGTTGGGCCGGGGTGTTACAATTTGAAGGTCCCATTTAAGCTTTATTAAATTCAAATAAAATTTGTGAATTTTTCCAAGGGACTAAACTACTCAAACTCAAAAGATTTTGAAACTCACAAAATTGGGATTTTAGAATGCTCTAGAGGGATTTGGCCAAAACTGAGAGATGACTTTTGTGGGGAATAGAATGAGGAATATTTGGTCCAATTTATAGCGAAAAAGGAGCAACAGGACAATCGGAATTGATCACCGAAATTACTCATCGGAGATAATGCGACTGTTCGGTTGTGACAGGAGAAAACAGCCGATGGGTATAAATGCACCTATTACAGGTGCGAGAGGCCAACAGGAGGGCCCGGTTGAATTGGGTTCGGTCCTAGGAATTTGAACAGTGTTTTGTTTTTAAAAAATAATTAATTAATCCAAAAAATAGTTGTTTTTGTTTTGAAAATTCCTAGAAAGAATAAAATAACTCGAAAAATAATAGATAAACTCAAAAAAATCTAAGAAAAATCTCAGATTCCAAATACAATATTTTATGTTCAAATAAAACAATAAGAACAAAATATTTTTTCCATGTTTACACACTAATTAGTTTTAAAATGCTAAAAAAAGTTTTAAACTAAAACAAATAGCAAGATAGCTCTAAAAATTATATAAAATTTTAGAGTAGTTAAATATCATATTTAAGGTTAAATAAAATATTCACAACACAAATTTAGTTTTTCTTTTCGAACATAAATAAATTTTAATTGCTAGATATTTTGGAAAAGCTTTAATAAATTAAGGATAAAGAAAAGGAGAGGGAGAAGCAGGCTTGGCTGGGAAAACAAAAAAATGGGGGCGAGGTAGAAAGGAATTTAGCCCTTGAGGGATTTGAGGATTATAGTGGATTTCTGAATTTTAGAAAATACAACAAATCAAAAAGAGCTCAAATAAATAGCAAATGAACTTGGAAAAATCCAAGAAAATACCATAAAATACCTTGGAACTAAAGGAACTCAAATAAACCTGTTTTAAATTTAATTGAAGTTTGATTTATTCATATTAAATTATTTTCATGTCTTAAAATTCAAATTAATCTTTTAGATAATTGAATAAAATTCAAATGATTCCTTTAAATTTTTAAAATTTTAAAAGAAGCAAAAATAGTGATGTTACACTATTCAAATAGTTTTTCGCTTTGTAGAGGTCACACAACTTTACTCAGAAGAGACGACTATCTTATAATGTCAACATGCTACCGTAGACGTGAGACTAATAAAATCATCACAATGCCTTCACAATGCACCACCCCAACGCAACCCATCCCGCTAAGGTTTCACCGCCGTTGGGCTATGTAACATCCCAAATTTTGGTTTGTTTTTGAAAACTTTAAAATAAAAAATAACCATTTGATTTTCTTGCTTAATTAAAGCTTAATTGGAATTTTTCATAAATAAAAAAGATTTAATGTGAATAACATAAACTTTAGTTAAATTAAAAGTTGTTTTATTTGGGTTCCTTGTGTTCTAGAGAATTTTCTAAAATTTTGTAGGAATTTTTGGGATTTATTTGCTATTTCTTTGAGCTTGATTCTCTTTAATCTATTTTCCTAAATTCAAAAATTTCCTTTTTCCAGATTTTCCTTTTGGACTGAATTTCTTTCTTCAGCCTTTTTCCTTTGTGCCCAACACATTTTTTTGCGCCTAGCCGCTTGACCCGCTTTTTCCTTTTTCCTTTGCGCACAAGCCCTCCTTTCTTCTTCTCACTACCGAGTGGGTCCTTTGGCACGTCAGCTTCTTCCTCCCGTCTCCGACTCAAAGTCCCAAAGGCGCACGTTGTCACTACCGTGCTCTGTGCGAATCCTCCCTTCTCGAGCCTATAAAAGTGTGCCTCCCGCATCAAAATTTTCGCATCGTTTCCCTCGTCCGAAGCCCTAAGAAGTTGCTGTCGATATCGCTTCTATTTTGCCAGATTGCATTAAGGATGCCGCCGCTGTTGAAGGTCATAGTCACCGAAGTTCGTTGCCGTTAAAGCATCTCCACCCGCATCGTCACTTCATTCCAAATCTCGCCTCCTCACATCAGCATAACTCTTCTGTCGGCTCTAAGTAGCTAGCAAATTTTTCCTAATCTCTACCACTCTGACCACAGTCTATTGAACCCAATTGGGACCCAAAACTGCCCGCTCTCCAACCGCATCCCAGCACAACGGAGATCTACACCTTTGCCCATACAAAACCCCAAACAGTGCAGCTCGAATACTAGCATGGTAACTGTTGTTGTAGGCAGACTCTGCTAGTGCTAGGTGATCCTCCCAACTTCCTTTCCAAGACATGACAAAGGACCTAAGCATGTCCTCAAGTGTCTAAATTGTGTGCTCAAACTAGCCATTCGTCTTAGGGTGAAACGCAGTGCTAAGACAAAGCTGCGTGCCCAAGGCACCCTACAAGCTCTCCCAAAACTTGGAGACAAACTTGGCATCACAATCAGAAATAATAGTCTTAGGCATACCGTGTAACCGTACTATCTCTCACACATAGATATGAGCCAAATTGCTTAGCGAATTTGTTGTACAGATGGGTATGAAATGCGCAGACTTGCTGAAACGGTCCACTACAACCCAAATAGCATCCTTCCCTCGCTGCGTGCAAGGTAAACCAATCACAAAATCCATGGAGATATCCTCCCACGGCCACATTAGATATCCACAATCCTGTTGGACATTTATGCTCTGCCTTGACCCGCTGGCAAACACCACAGGACGCCACATAAAGAGCAATATCAACTCTCATTCTTTTCCACCAAAAACTCTTCTTCAGATCCTTATACATCTTAGTATCACCAGGATGTACGGTGTACGGAGTATGATAAGCTTCCTTTAGAATATCATCCTTTACCCGAGCCCTTTGTGGCACACAAAGACAGCCTTTAAACCATAATGCACCAAACTCATCAATACTGAAATTCCCTTCTTTGCCCTCATCTAGACGCTTCCTCACTTGTTGGAGCATCCGATCATGCTGTTGTGCTTTCCGTACATGCTCTGGAATAGCATACTCAAGAAGCAAACATGTCTCAGCCTGAACGATACCCGTAAAGCAAAAAGAGATATCCATACGCTCAAAATCAGCAACAAGACAACTATGCGTAGAGGGAGTCGCCTTATGACTAAGAGCATCCGCTACCACGTTTGCTTTGCCAGGATGATACTAGATAGTGAGGTCATAGTATTTTATTAACTCCAACCATTTTCTTTGCCTCAGGTTCGATCTTTCTGGGTGAAGATATACTTGAGGCTCTTGTGATCAGTGAAAAGATCACAAGACTCGCCATACAGACAATGGCGCCAAATCTTTAGAGTAAGAACCACTGCAACAAGCTGTAAGTCATGGGTGGAATAGTTCTGCTCATATTTCTTCAACTGCCTCAACGTATAAGCAATTACTTTGCCATCTTGCATGAGCACACAACCAAGCCCAACTCGAGAAGCATTCGAATAAATTGTGAAGCACTTCCCAAGCTTAGGAAGAGTAAGAACATGGGTAGTCACCAACTTATCATTCAAGGTTCATGTAACATCCCAATTTTCTGAGCTTTAAAAATCTTTTAAATAGTTAGTAGGAGAAAATTCACCATTTGGATTTATTTGAATTTAATTCAAAAGCTTAATATTGGATTTTATAAGCAAAAACATTTAATGTGAATAATGCCAACATGAACAATAGCCGAAACTATTTTATTTGAGTTCTATGTGCTCAGATATATTTTCTAGATTTTTCTAGAATTTTTCTGAGTTCATTTGCTATTTTCTATTGCCCTTTTGAATTTCTGGTATTTTCTAAATTAGAAAAACTATTAAAATCTCAGAAATCCTTCCGGGCCTAATCTCCCCGGCCCATTTCCTGTTTACCGCACGCGTAGTGATGTGGCCCGGCTTCCATGACCGCTCGCGCGCGCGCGCTGCTCGCCCTTGCCACGACGTGTGGGTCCCGCACGTCAGTCGTCGCTCGCGTCACCTTCTTCTTCGCGAGTCCGGCCGAGTCCGCCATGGATTCAAACTCGAGCTCGTCCGACAAAAGGACTTTCCAAACTAAACCGCCCCGGATTTCTTCGCCAAATCCTATCCCCGCTTATCCCGCACTCGCTTCGTTGGAATCTTATCCCGACACGGACTCTATCTCCATTTCTCTCGTGCTCATCTCGGACTCCTTTTAGGGTTTCGCGCCACGCGCCCTAGCCCCGACCCTATAAAAGGCCCCGAGGATCGCCTATCTCCACGCATCGAAACCCCAAACCGGGACCGAGAGCCCTGCGCGCGCGCCCCCGCCGATTCTAGGGTTTTCACCGCAAGGACTCGGTGAGCTCGCTCCGCGCCGTCGATGCCGCCGAGCTCGCCGACCGCACCACCCGATGTCGCACGAGCATAAGCAACCTCCTGGTGTTGTCCACTTCGTAGGAGCATCGCCGGAACTCCGATCCGACAAATACCGAAGCTGCTCCTCCGCTTTAACGTCACCGCCGGCCATCTCCGGGTGCCTCCAGCGCCGCTCGTGAGTGCACCATCGGGTTCGCAATAACAAGGGCTTCCGTCTAGTACCATCGGACCTCGCCGGAGCGCCGCCGTTCGCCGTTGCCGTGCGGTCCAGAGCGCCGCTGCTTGTCGGGCTGACGTGGCCATCCACGTCGGCTGCCATCTCACCGCCGCTGCGTGTCGCGTCGCGTGGCGCCTCGTCAAGACGCGACGCGGCACGATCCACCGAGTTCCCTAGCCCCGAGGCTCGGTAGACTCGATCCACTGTGGAGTCGTGTCACCGGCAGTGGGACCCACTGTCAGCCGATCTATCACCCCGTCCGAACGTCCTCGCTGACGTCAGCTTGCGCAATAATCTGATTTTCCTTTAGGAAAATAATTCGGGAAATTCATGAAATACTGATTTTCAGCATTTTATGTATTTTCAATCTTCCAAAGGCCATTACATTTGCATCCTAACTCCAATTGAGCCCATTCAAATTTCTAAATTTGTCTAAATTCGAGATCTATCTAATTATTATTTTTATTTAATTTTTGGAGTCTGTTTTGCCTCTGTTATTTATTTGTTTTGGTTGTTTTGCTTCGTTTGTGCGTAGACGTCGATACTTCGGGGGTTTTCGTCGAAGAAGGCTTCAACCAAGTTCAAGACCAGTACATAGACCTATTCCAAGGCAAGTCATACCTTTGATCATATTGAATCCCAGTTTTCCTAAATTATATTGTGTTGAATTATTGCATTTACTTTAATTATGTGCTTAACTGCTTTTGGGCTAGTTATTGATCCAAACTGTTATATTCACCTTGCCTACTTGTATACCTTAATCTTTTGTCGCCCTAGATTGGTTTATTATTTAGTTGGTATTAACATATTGCCAACATGGTTGGTTAGACCGACTAGAATTGCTTAGCCATGCTACGAGTCGTCATCTCATGTGAGTGCAATTATGAAATTGACTAAGTGATTATGGAACGTGTGATAAAGCGTGCGTCTTTGTGTGCTATTACTCGTGATGGCATGTGTTGCACTAAACCAACTGGGTGGTAAAAGATTTAGACCGAGGTAAGTGGTGGATCTTGTGTGAACTGGTGGCTTTGTGATTGGGATTTATCGTGTGGTTTAGTTAGAAAATCGAAGTCTTGCCTTAGTCAATTAAGGACTTAACTTTGTGCGCCATTGAACTGAGCTATCTTTGACGACCGCATGTCCGTGACAGCCTAACTTAGTAGGTTACGGAGTTTCAACATTGGGGTTCGTGGATAGGTTAAGCTTTGTGATATGGGATTTGTGTGAATAAGAACGTCAATGTTGAGACGGTTGCCGAAGCTGTTTTGTTACGATTAGTGCTAGCTACACTAGTTGTATCGTGTGGGTAAAGTGTACAAACCTCTGCAGAGTGTTAATTAATCTATTCGAATAGCGCGTCCTCGGTCATGGACAACGCCGGGATTTCACATGAGGGTAGTGTTCATAAAATGTGGGATTGGGAGTGTGTGATCTCAATCATATGGTCTGTGTGAATCAATCGGTTTAGTTGTGTGTCTTTGTGGAAACAATTGTTAAATTAATATTGCTTATTTGTTTTAAATTAGGTTTTCAATCTATTATTTGTATTCAATTGCAAATGTTGCATTTCTGCAAAATAACCACAGAAGCCATTCCTTTGGAATAAGCCTGCATCTATATATTGCATTCTGTGGTATGATTTGCGAGTACGGTTGTGTACTCACGCTTGTTGTAAAACTTGCGCCCAAACCTACTGTATGGAGGAGTCTTCACCGCTTTTGAGGAGGAGTTTGTGGAAGAAGGTTGATCGCTAGGTCATCGATCGATCGGTTGCACGTGGTGTCTTGATTGGAGTTTGCCAGAGTTTATTTCGTTCCGCTGCAGTATTTCTTTAGTGTTAGCCCTGCGTGGCTTATTAAGTTGTAACCCCGACCTTAAGGTCAAAACTCTAAGTTGTTACTCAAACTATTCGTTATGTTATATTTCGCTTGTGTGGATTGATATTCACCTATGTTGCATTGTGTGCACTAGCGTGATCTGGACTAGTGCGAGAATACACAGAGGTCAGTGCATTTTGGGTCCCGACAGAGGTGGTATCGAGCCATCTTGACTGTAGGTCTGGACCTTAGTTAGATCGGCCGTTTTTAGAGAGTCCAAATTATTTTCTAAAAGAAAACCAACTTGCAAGAGTAACCTATTGCTTAACTCCTCTCATGTCTCTCTAGACTCAGCTATTGCTAAGAATTTTTCCCTCTCTCCGCTGTTTTTAAGTTGTTCTTACCCTCTCTCTGTCTTTTGGACAGATGCCTCGCCTTCAGACCTATGGTGAGCGTTGTGGAGGTTACGCCGCCGAACTTTGGAAGCTTCTGCAGGTACTTGGAGGTTTTGATCGTCCGTTGTACCGAGGAAACAACTGGATGGTGGATGGACATAAGCGGGGTACGATCTGTCGCTTGACGATCTACACGGGATGAACACCAAGGCAAGCCACCTTTGAACATCTCCGTCGGGAGGATCACTTGGAGTGAAGGAATACAGAATCGCCGCGCTGGCCATGCCGGATCGCCACATATGCGCGAGTTGCAAGGAACCGTCTTCCGCTACCACCCCAGAGCAGCCGCCGTGGAGCTACCTGCACACTATCCATCCACGGAGGGAGAAGAAGATGCCACAGTGGTACACCTCGCCCGGTACGTCGTCGCCCAAGAGGAATCCATGGAGATGATGGCCGCTGATCTAGACGGTGCCTACAAGAGCCTGCACCAAGCTGAAGAGAAGATCGCCATCCTGGAAGAGATACTGGACGCCCACCACCAGGCAGACCAAGAAGAGGAAGAAGATCTAGAAGAACATGAAGAATCTGAGGAAGATCCAGAGGAAGTGGAGCCAGAACCAGAGGAGCCTGTCGCGCCATCGACGCCTGTTCCTGTTGCACCAGTTCCGGGGCACCAGGATCAGTTTGCGAAGATGCCAGCACAGTTCAAGGTCTACAGCAGGCAGGAGCACAGCCGTGGTTGTGGAGGTTACCTCAGCGACTGAGTTCGCTAAGGCCTAGGTTCGCAGTTGAGGCTTAGTGTGTTAAGCCGCGTCAGTCTAAGCCTAGTTGTGTCGCCCTTTAGGCGTTAGATTGTGTGCTTAGGTTCGCGTTTTTCTTTGAGTGTGAGTATGAGCTGCAAAGGCCCTTTGGCATCTGTTGCAAGCCATACTAAGTTCTTAAGTAATAAAGTTGCTTTTGGTTCTCTCAGTTGTTGTTGGGTTTAACCAATCCCCCGCTTAGTTCTTAACTCACCCCATGCTTGCTACCTTATCTAACCCTTGGAGCTTCGCCAGATGGTTACAACTCGCCAGACAGTTGCAAGTGGTTGGTACCCAGACACCAGTGCAAGATGAGCGGCCAGCAGGAGCAGTTCCGCCACCAGCACCTTCAGTGGATCTGCAGAACTTTGGGTCTTTTATGGCAGCACAGACACAGTTGATGCATGCCATGATGAACCAGATGCAAGCTATAAGTGAGCGGAATAACAACAACCATCACCCCCAGGGAGCCCCAGCTGCTCATGGCCACCAAGGACCTTCTAAGTTGGCAGAATTCATGAGGACCCGTCCACCAACATTCGCTGGACATGTCTCACCCGTGGAAGGCGATGATTGGCCGGGTGATTGAAAGAAAACTGCTGATCACTCAATGCAGCGACCATGAAAAAGTTCTCTATGCCTCTCACCAGTTGGAGGGCATCGCAGGAGAATGGTGGGAGAACTTCTGCGCCGCTCATGAGGCACCACATAATATCACTTGGGAGGAATTCTCTACAGCATTCCGCCAATACCACGTACCAGAAGGAATTATTGAACTAAAGAAAGATGAATTTCGTGCCCTGAAGCAAGGAAGCTTGTCAGTGTCTGACTATCTCAACAAGTTCTCGCAACTTACTAGCTATGCTGTAGAAGATGTTGCAACAGACAAGGCTCGCTATAGTCGTTTTCTGAAGGGACTGAACACTGGACTTCAGGTCAATCTCCTTGCACATACCTTCCCTGACTTCCAAGAACTGATCAATAAAGCTTTAGTCATGGAGGATAAGCGCAAGGAACCGAAGACAATCGCAAACGCAGATGATCCGGCGAGGAGGCCAGCAATTCCAACAGAGCAAGGGCGGTGCCACGCAGTTCAACCGGTTTTCTCCACAGAACTCCGCTAGGACACCTGCACCAACCTCAGCACCTCGTCCAGTTGCTCAGAACACTCGCACCCCAGCACCGACCAACGCTAATCCAACAGTCAACAAGTCGCAAGAGCCAAGGGTGTGCTATACTTGCCGTCAACCAGGCCACTACGCAAATCAGTGTCCACAGAGGGGAACGATCACTCTAGTTCGTTTCAACCTTGGAGCTACACCAAATAAGACACCGGCACCGGGTCACCAACAGGGAACTTTCCAAGCCCCCAACCAGCCAGGAGGAGGGACGCAGTCCGTGGTCCGAGGCCGTGTCAACCACGTCACCCTGGAAGGAGCACAGGAAGCACCAGACGTCGTACTGGGTAAGTTCCTGGTTAATTCAGTACCCGCATCAGTTCTGTTTGATTCTGGAGCTTCGCATTCTTTTGTGTCTGAAGTTTTTGCAACTAAGAATAAGTTGGAGGCTATACAACTTAAGCATACTCTATTAGTTCAATCGCTCGGAGCGAGCTAAGCTCTAGAGTGGGTTGTTTAGGAGCTAAGTTACTCATAGCTGGAGTTGAGTTTCTAGCCAACTTAATTGTTCTAGACACCCAAACCCTAGATGTCATTCTTGGCATGGATTGGCTATCCAAGCACAAAGTCATGTTTGGATTGTGCCAAGAGCCGTAACGGTTGAGAATCTTGATGGAAGGAAAGTGGAGTTTCTAGCCACATCGGTTCGTGAAGGACACTTGCTAGTAAGCGACACGAAGACCATTGCAATGGAGAGTGTACCAATAGTCGAGAATACCGGATGTGTTTCGGAAGAGTTACAGGAATGCCACCAGATCGTGACATCGAGTTCGTCATTGATCTAGTGCCAGGGACAGCGCCAATTTCTAAGCGACCTTATTGAATGCTAGCTGACGAGTTAGCAGAAATGAAGAAGCAGATTGAAGAACTTCTCGAGAAAGGTTTCGTAAGACCAAGTTCGTCACCGTGGGGAGCACCAGTCTTGTTCGTCAAGAAGAAAGACGGAAGCATGAGGATGTTTATCGATCACCGTTCTCTCAACGAGGTCACTATCAAGAATAAGTATCCATTGCCCAGGATAGATGATCTGTTTGACCAGATGAAGGGAGCCGGAGTGTTCTCAAAGATCGACTTGCGATCGGGCTACCATCAGTTGAAGATCTACCCTAAGGATATACCAAAGACCGCTTTCTCAACGGTATGGACATTATGAGTTCTTGGTCATGTCATTTGGTGACAAATGCCCCGGTGACTTCATGAACATGATGAACAAAGTCTTCATGGAATACTGGACAAGTTTGTAGTGGTGTTCATTGGCGATATTCGTTTATTCCAAATCGGAGGAGGAACACGCAGAACACCCGAGGTTAATTTTGGAGAAACTCGGGAGCGTCGGTTGTATGCCAAGTTCGTAAGTGTGACTTTTGGAAGAAGGAAGTGGATTTCCTTGGCCATGTGATGACCGCCGATGGAGTAGCGATTGACCCGGAAAAGTAAAAGCGATGTTACAGGACCAGCCCAAGATCAGTACCCGATTCGCATTTCTTGGGAATGGCGGGTTACTACCGCTTCATTGAAGGATTCTCCTCAATTGCTAAGCCTCTTACGCAATTGTTGAAGAAGGAGAAGAAGTTCACTTGGACCCCACTTGTGAAACAAGTTTTCAAGAGTTAAAGAAGCGCGACCACGGCCCCTCTGTTGATTCTACGGACATCGGAAGGACTTCGATATCTTTGTGATGCTTCGCGTCAAGGACTAGGGTGTGTCCCGATGCAAGAAGGGAAAGCGATTGCGTATGCATCAAGACAACTAAGACCACATGAAGAGAATTACCCTACTCATGATCCGAATTAGCCGTCGTGGTGCATGCTTTAAAGATTTAGCGTCACTACCTTATCTCCAGAATTGTGAAGTCTACACAGATCATAAGAGCCTAAAGTACCTCTTCACCCAGTCAGACCTGAACATGAGGCAGAGAAGATGGTTAGAATTGAGCAAGGATTACAATCTTGGAATCCACTACCATCCCGGAAAAGCCAATGTAGTTGCAGACGCTCTAAGTCGTAAGAGTTACTGTAATGCTTTGGAAGTAAAGGAAAGTTGCCGAACTTTATGAAGAATTTCAAAAGCTAAGGCTAGAAGTTGTGTCAGAAGGATTTATAGCCAATTTGGAAGTACATCTACCTTGGAGAAGCAGATTCGTGAAGCACAACCAAAGGATCCCGTGTTGTCAGAGATCAAGATCAAAATGATAGAAGGAAAATTTAAAGATTTCACCAGGGATAACCAGGATATACTCGGATTAATGGTCGTATCTATGTACGGATATCGGACAGTCTAAGACGATTGATCTTGAAGGAAGCCCATGACTCAAAGTATTCGATTCACCCCGAAATACCAAGATGTACCAGATGTTAAGAATAAATTTTGGTGGCCAAATTTGAAATGGGAAGTCGCAGAGTTCGTGGCCTTGTGCGACGACACATCCGAAAATAAAGCGAACACGAGAGACCAGCAGAGTTTCTTTGCAACCGCGAAGATTCCGAATGGAAGTGGAAGAAATCGGGATGGATTTCATCACGGTTAACCCAAGACCCAATCAGTTACGATTCGATCCGGGTAATAGTTGATGGATTGACCAAGGTCGCACATTTTCGCGCGATCAAAACCACGCACTCGGAGATCGCCTTGCGGAGTTGTACATGGCCGTAATTGTCGGTTGCATGGAGTGCCCAAGAAAATAGTGTCGGATCGAGGATCTCGATTCACCTCTCGCTTTTGGCGAGTTTGCATGAAGCATTGGGTACCCATCGAATTTGATCGCATATCATCCACGAGATGGATGGACAGACTGAAAGAGTCAATCAGATATTGGAGGATATGCTGAGAGCTTGCGCTCTAGCGAATGCTACCCGATGGGATAAAAGTTTGCCGTATGCAGAGTTCTCGTACAACAACGATTATCAGCCGATCCGCAAATGTCGCCATTTGAAGCTTTGTATGGCGTGCTCGCGAACCCGTTAAATTGGTCGAGACAATGAACGCGATGTTTGGGCAGATATCATCCAAGAGGCGTAAGAACGAGTTGCTATGATCGGGAAAGGCTAAAAATAGCCCAATCAAGGCGTAAGAGTTATGCCGATAACGCGCCGAGATCTCGCCGAGCCGTAAGATTTTGTCTATCTTCGAGTGACCCCGCTCAGAGGCGTCAAAAGGTTTCATGCCAAAGGGAAGCTTGCCCCTAGGTATGTTGGCCCGTTCAAGATTTTGGAACGCGTGGGAAGTTGCTTACCAATTGGAGCTACCATGAGCGTTAGTGAGTACATGATGTCTTTCATGTCTCGCAGATTGAAGAAGTGTCTTCGTGTGCCGTAAGAGCAAGCCTGTTGGAATCAATTGAGTTGAAGGAGGATCTTACCTACAAGGAGCGGCCGGTCAAGATTTTGGATGTCGCGGTGCGCCTCACCGAGAAAGAGGCGCTCGTTTTTGCAAGGTTCAATGGAGCAACCACTCGGAAGGAGAAGCAAGCGTGGGAGCGTGAAGAAGGGTGAAAGCCGAGTTTCCTAGCCTTTTCTCTAGCTAGCTTTGAATCTCGGGTCGAGATTCCTTTAAGGGGGAGGTTTGTAACATCCCAATTTTCTGAGCTTTAAAAATCTTTTAAATAGTTAGTAGGAGAAAATTCACCATTTGGATTTATTTGAATTTAATTCAAAAGCTTAATATTGGATTTTATAAGCAAAACATTTAATGTGAATAATGCCAACATGAACAATAGTCAAACTATTTTATTTGAGTTCTATGTGCTCGATATATTTTCTAGATTTTTCTAGAATTTTCCGAGTTCATTTGCTATTTTCTATTGCCCTTTTGAATTTCTGGTATTTTCTAAATTAGAAAAACTATTAAAATCTCAGAAATCCTTCCGGGCCTAATCTCCCCGGCCCATTTCTCATTTATGCACGCGCAGCCCGGTTGTGCCCGGCTTCGCCACGCCGCCGCGCGCGCGCGCTTCGCCGCCGTGGCGTGTGGGTCCCGCACGTCAGGTCGTCGTCTCCGCGTCACCTTCTTCTTCGCGAGTCCGAAGCCGAGTCCGCCATGGATTCAAACTCGGAGCTCGTCCGACAAAAGGACTTTCCAAACTAAACCGCCCCGGATTTCTTCGCCAAATCCTATCCCCGCTTATCCGCACTCGTTTCCGTTGGAATCTTATCCCGACACGGACTCTATCTCCGTTTCTCTCTCGTGCTCATCTCGGACTCCTTTTAGGGTTTCGCGCCAAGACGCCCCTAGCCCCGACCCCTATAAAGGCCCCGAGGATCGCCTATCTCCCGCATCGAAACCCCAAAACCCGGGACCCGAGAGCCCTGCGCGCGCCCCCGCCGATTCTAGGGTTTTCACGTAGGACTCGGTGAGCTCCTCTGCGCATTGTCGGTGCCGCCCGAGTTCGCCGATCGCACCACCGCATCGCACGAGCATAAGCAACCTCCGGTGTTGTCCACTTCGCCGAACTCCGATCCGACAAATACCGGCCGCTGCTCCGCTTTAACGTCGCCGCCGCCATCTCCGGTGCCTCGCGCTCGTGAGTGCACCATCGGGTTCGCAATAACAAGGGCTTCCGTGCTCGTACCATCGGACCTCGCCGAGCGCCGCCGTTCGCCGTTGTCGCGGCGGTCGAGTAGCGCCGCCTTGTCGGCCGACGTGGCCGCCCACGCCGGCCGCCATCTCACCGCCGCTGCGTGTCGCGCGGCGTGGCTGCCTCGTTAGCACGCACGCGGCACGATCCACCGGTTCCCTAGCCGAGGCTCTGTGACTCGATCCACCGTGTGCGTGTCACCGGCAGTGGGACCCACTGTCACCCGGTATCACCCCGTCCGAACGCCTCGGCGACGCCTATGCGCAATAATTTGATTTTCCTTTAGGAAAATAATTGAGAAATTCATGAAATACTGATTTTCAGCATTTTATGTATTTTCAATCTTCCAAAGGCCATAACTTTTGTATCCTAACTCCAATTGAGCCCATTCAAATTTCTAAATTTGTCTAAATTCGAGATCTATCTAATTAGTATTTTTATTTAATTTTTGGAGTCTGTTTTGCCTCTGTTATTTATTTGTTTTGGTTGTTTTGCTTCGTTTGTGCGTAGACGTCGATACTTCGGGGGTTTTCGTCGAAGAAGGCTTCAACCAAGTTCAAGACCAGTACATAGACCTATTCCAAGGCAAGTCATACCTTTGATCATATTGAATCCCAGTTTTCCCAAATTATATTGTGTTGAATTATTGCATGTACTTTAATTATGTGCTTAACTGCTTTTGGGCTAGTTATTGATCCAAACTGTTATGTTCACCTTGCCTACTTGTATACCTTAATATTTTGTCGCCCTAGATTGGTTTATTATTTAGTTGGTATTAACATATTGCCAACATGGTTGGTTAGACCGACTAGAATTGCTTAGCCATGCTACGAGTCGTCATCTCATGTGAGTGCAATTATGAAATTGACTAAGTGATTATGGAACTATGTGATAAAACTGTGTGTGCTATGTGCTATTACTCGTGATGGCATGTGTTGCACTAAACCAACTGGGTGGTAAAAGATTTAGACTGAGGCAAGTGGTGGATACTGTGTGAACTGGTGGCTTTGTGATTGGGATTTATCTGTGTGGTTTAGTTAGAAAAACTGGAAGTCTTGCCTTGGTCAATTAAGGACTTAACTTTGTGCGCCATTGAACTGAGCTATCAGCATGCGACCGCATGTCCGTGACAGCCTAACTTAGTAGGTTACGGAGTTTCAACATTGGGGTTCGGATGGATAGGTTAAGCTTTGTGATATGGGGTGTGTGAATAAGAACGTCAATGTTGAGACGAAGTTGCCGAACTGTTTTGTTACGATTAGTGCTAGCTACACTAGTTGTATCGTGTGGGTAAAGTGTACAAACCTCTGCAGAGTGTTAATCAATCTATTCGAATAGCCGCGTCCTCGGTCATGGACAACGCTCGGGGATTTCACATGAGGGGTAGTGTTCATAAAATGTGGGATTGGGAGCTGTGTGATCTCAATCATATGGCTGTGTGAATCAATCAGTTTAGCTGTGTGTCTTTGTGGAAACAACTGTTAAATTAATATTGCTTATTTGTTTTAAATTATGCTTTCAATCTATTATTTGTATTCAATTGCAAATGTTGCATTTCTGCAAAATAACCACAGAAGCCATTCCTTTGGAATAAGCCTGCATCTATATATTGCATTCTGTGGTATGATTTATAGTACAGATTGTGTACTCACGCTTGTTGTAAAACTTGCGCCCAAACCTACTGTATGGAGGAGTCTTCTTTGCTTTTGAGGAGGAGTTTGTGGAAGAAGGTTGATCGCTAGGTCATCGATCCCGATCGGTTGCTGTGGTGTCTTGATTGGAGTTTGCGAGTTTATTTCGTTCATTGCAAGATTTCTTTAGTGTTAGCCTGCGTGGCTTATTGTTGTAACCCGACCTTAAGGTCAAAACTCTAAGTTGTTACTTAAACTATTCGTTATGTTATATTTCGCTTGTGTGGATTGATATTCACCTATGTTACTGCTGTGTGCACTAGCGTGATCTGGACTAGTCACGAGAATACAGAGGGTCCGACTGCATTTTGGGTCCCGACGGTTCACCAACTCATCATTCAAGGTACGTAAACTACGCTCACACTCATCTGACCACTGAAATCTGACACCTTTCTGTGTTAGCCAAGACATCGACTTGGCGATGATAGAGAAACCCTCCACAAAACACTGAGGCCCTGTTTGGTTCGGCTTTAGCTTCCGCCGGCCGAAAAAGCGGAAGCCAACCAAACGGTAGGCTTTTGAGCGCTTTCTAAGCCGCCACAATACACGAAAGCCGAAAGCCAAAAGCCGATGCAGCCCAGCTTCCGCGGCTTCCCACCACCCCGCTCCGCATTTGCCCTCAACTTGCATGGTATTTACCCTTTGCCATCCGATAAAACCGCCTCAACCTCACCCCCGCCCACAGCTCCCACACTCGCCCGCCTCCTCCTCCTCCCCGCACACCTCCTTCTCCTTCCCACCCGCCGCATGCCGCCTCCTCCCCGGCACCTCCTCCTCCCCCGGGCGTCCTCCTCCTCTTGGCGCCCTCCTCCTCCTCCCCCCGGCGGCCACCACCTCCTCCCCCTGGTGCCCTCCTCCTCCTCCCCCCCGCGCCCGCCTCCCCGTCGGCCTCAACCAGATCCAGATCCAGATCTGGATCTCGACCTCCCCTGCACCGCCGCCTCCTCGGGCTCCCTCCCCCGGCGCCGGCTCCACCTTCCTCCTCCGCGCCGTGTCTTCCTCGGGCTCTCTCCCCCGACGCCGGCTCCACCTCCCTCCTCCGCGCCGCGCCTTCCTCGGGCTCTCTCTCCCGCGGCACCTCCTTGGGCTCCCTCCTCCGCGCCTCCGCCTCCTCGGGCTCTCTCCGAGCCGCTGGCGTTCTCTCCCGAGCCACCGGCCTCCTCCATCCTCCCCGGCTCTCTCCCCCAGAGCCGCGGCCGCTCTCTCCCTCCTCCCGACGCGGTCGCCGCCCAACTCCTCCTCCCCCGAGGCACCGCCGCCTTCTCCTCTCCCGACGCCCAACTCCTCCGCCTCGGCGCCTCCGCCTCTCCCTCCGCCGCCGCTGAGCTCCTCACCCCCACCCCCTCCGCCGCCGCCGCCAGCCGCCTCCTCCTCCGCCACGCCGCCAGAGCCTAACCCTAGCTTTTTTTTTCTTTTTTCCTTTTTTCTGTAATGATTATTATTAAATGTAATTGTAATAATTGTTAATTACAATAATAGTTATTTATTATATTTATTTATGTAATAATTGTTTATTTTAATAATTATGTGTTGTAATAATTGATAATTGTAATAATTATCGTTAATTGTTGTTAATCGCGGTAATTGTGCTAAATTACGGTATATTGCGGTATATTGCAATAGTCGTCGTCAAATGCGATCAATTGCCCTGATTGCGATATTCGCTATTAATTATTATTAATTACGGTAGTTATCGTCAATTGTGTTAGTTCTTCATTGTCTTTAAATGTCGTTAATTATCGTCAACTATCGTTAGTTCTCGTTAAATGTTGTCAATAGCTGTTACTATTCTCAGGGGTAATTCAGACATTTCTCATCTCAGAAGCTGCAAATCACCTATCTAAAAGCGATGTACCAAACACCAAATCGAAAAGCACGGTGATTGCGGTTCGCGACCGTAAAGCTCTACAAAGACACCAAAAGCCGCTCTTCAAAAAAGCACAGCCGTTCCAAACAGGGCCTGATAATAACCTGCTAAGCCCAGAAAAATCCTCACTTCCTTGACATTTGTTGGCCTTTTCCATTCTACTACCGTCGAGATCTTACTAGGATCTTCACGAATACCTTCTTGATTAATCACATGACCTAGAAACCCAACTTTTGAAATCCAAAACTCACATTTCTTCAGTTTGACATAAAATTGATTCTCCCTCAAGGTTTCAAGAACCAACCTCAAATGTTGCTGATGATCCTCCTTAGACTTGGAATAGAACAAAATATCATCAATGAACACCACTACAAAATCATCAAGATACTGATGCAGCATATTGTTCATTGCTTCCATAAAAACAGCAGGAGCATTAGTTAGTCCAAAAAACCTAACCTTATACTCATAATGCCCATACCTCGTGGAGAAAGCCTTCTTCTCAATATCCTGCTCCTGCACACGGATTTGATTGTACCCCGACTGAAGGTCAATCTTGGAGGTCAATCCGAAATTCCACATCCTGTTCTGGAGGCATTCCCTAAAGTTCTGCAGGAAATACATCAGAATATTCACTCACCATGGGAATCTCCTCAATGTGCAAAGATGAACTTGGCTTTGCATCAAGAGACCAAAGTAATCCAATTCTTGATGTGTGTCGGCTAGGAAACAAACTGGCCAACACAAAGAGAGAATCTGACGGAGCACTACCTTGAAAAACCAACTCTTCACCAGACGAAGCTTGCAAAGTCACAGTCTTCCAAAAACAATAAATCTTAGCATGATAACTGAACAACTAGTCCATGCCAAAAATAACATCAAAAAGCGATAGCTGAATCACCATCAAGTTAGTTGTGAAATCCTGATCTTCGACGGTAACAGAATAGCCCGGACAGACTGTAGAACTAGAAATGAGACCTCCGGAGAACTGACTACAACAGATTGAGAAATATGCTGCAAACTCAAACTAGCCCTCCTAGCAAACTCAAGTGACACAAACGAATAGGTAGCCCCTGGATCAAAAAGAACGAAAGCCTCATGGGAATCAACGAGTAAGGTACCTGTCACCACGTCAGGACGGCCTACTGTCTCAGGTGTAGGCATGGCGTAGTACCTGGTGGCACCGGGGTGGAGGACGCCCTAACACTCGAAAAAGGAAGAGCAGGGACTGCTAGAGGTGAGGCGAACGGAGGCGTTGTGGACGGTACAGGGTTCCAGTAGAACCCAACAGCAGGCGCTGGAGGAAACATCGCAGGAGGA
Organism: Ampelocalamus luodianensis; assembly: GCA_036346255.1. Lineage (NCBI taxonomy): Eukaryota > Viridiplantae > Streptophyta > Magnoliopsida > Poales > Poaceae > Ampelocalamus > Ampelocalamus luodianensis. Next base: position 22,058,790 of record CM070628.1, on the reverse strand, counting down.
GCCCAAGCTAAAGGGTACTGCTGCATAGGAGCAGCTGCAAGCATCTGAACTAAACCTCATGGTGGTACGGCGCCGAAGATGCTGCAGGAACTAGCTCCCACCTGATGATACTCGCTGGATTCTACTTACAGACCAACATCTTATGGCCTGACTGTAATACCTCGTTTTCGTTTAGGAAGTTTTCGGTTCGAATTCGAATTTAAAATTCGCAATTTCGACGTTTCGTCGATTCTTCTAGTTTTGGGCCTTAGGCCAACAGGCCCAAGAGGAGGCCCTATGGGCCAAGATGGGCTGCCTTGGAGCCCAAAGAGGGGCAGCCGTGGGGGGCCCAAGCCCACCTAGTGGCCGGCCAAAGGAGGGCCTTTTAGGGGGGCGGCCAAAAAACCCTAGGCCCCCAATTTTGCACTCCTCCTCCCCCTCCTAGCCGCCACCACCTCCCACCTCCTCCCCTTCCTCCTTGCGCCACCACCTCCCCTCCATTGGTGCAGCCCAAGCTCCCCAAGCCGTGGCCTCCCCTTGCTGTCCCTGCTGGACGTGGTGCTCCCCCCTGCTGCCGGTTCTTGGTGAATGAAGGCGAGGTTCTTCGCAAGGTTGCCAATCAAGAAGAAGAGGAAGAAGAAGGGCTGGGAGAGGATCATCTTCGAGGCTTGATCGTCGTCTACCTAGTGCTCCAAGGGTAACGATTCGCGGTTGTCCTTGTTGGATTAGTCGTAGGAGAGAAACCGAATAGATTTGATTGGTTTAAAGTCAGTCTGCTGTAGATATCAATCTGTCCAGAATGTTGCGTGGGTGATTTCGCATTCTTAGAGGCCGAATTTGAGTTTTCCGTCTCCTAGAGATATGTAGGTATTGTTCTTATCTTTCGTTGGCCGCCAAGAACACTGAATTCCGACTTTCGAGTCAAAAGTTATGATAGATTTATTATCCGCTGTCCAGAATCCTGACGAGAATTAGCAGCCTCTGTATAAGTTGATATATGGCCTAGTTAGAAGGTGATTCAGAGGTCTTGCCCATAACAAATTTTGAAGATGATATCACTAGCTTTCAGGATTGATAAAGAACACCTCATTTGGATTTATAGATCAAAAGTTATGCACTTTTCATTGTGACTGTCCAGTTTGAAGGTCTGTCTGTCCAGATTTGTATGTCAGTTTATATCTTTAATTTTGACCCGTGTGCCACTTTTTGTTAAAGGCAAAATATGAATGTCGTGCCAACTAGGTTAATGTAGATAATTTCATAACCTTTTCAGATTGTTAAAGAACACTCAATTTGGAGTTGTAGTTTAAAAGTTATGGATGTTTTAGTACTACTGTTTATTATGTTCGGACAGTTTCTGTACTGCTATTTCAAACAACTGTTAGCCTTTTAAATTGGCCAAATTGGTTTATCACGTCAACTAGAGTATTGTAGTTTAGTCAGTTAAGAAGCTACAGAAATTGGATTCACCTCGTTTCGACTTCCAGATCTTAAGTTATGCCAATTACCGTGCCGCTGTCCAGAATTAAGTTATGTAAGAAATTGTTAATTTCAATTTAAGCTTTGTTTTAATGACTAGAGTCATCGAAGCGATGTTTAACGTCGATTAGTAGTGTTGGGTATATTATGTCCTCATTGAAATTATTTTACTTGTTTAGGAGGTGAAGCCTCGGGTTTAGGAGTATCATCTTTGCCGACTAACGCGTCGCATCGCGGAAGGCAAGTACATTGCCACCCTTAATGATTGTGATTGATGAATGTTTATATGGTCATGCTGTGATTTGGTATGATACGAGAGAAGATGGATTGTCTATGTTCTTTCATATGTGTTGAATCCATGTTTTGTTATCATGTCTTTCAATATTCGTATTTCATTCTATGCATTCATTATGCATGTTTCCTCCACGAAAGTGGATTGCAAGTCCCACCATTCGGTGTGGGCGGTGTTGGACATTGTCATGTCCCATCCACGGGAGTGGATTTGAAAGACCCATTAATTCCAGAATGGGCATGTAAGACCCATTAACTCCAAGATGGGCAATGTTGGACACCCGTATGAAACGTTCTTCATACGGGAAGTGGATCCCCGCATTTTTGTTAAGATGCGGGCTTGAGTGAACACCGACGGGTGTTTCATCGCTATACGGATATATGCATGTGTGCAGTCCATTCCTTTGATTTTGAGCATTCATATCATGTCTTCATATGTAGTCGGTTGTGATGTGATCGAACGATGATGAGATTGTCTTATTCATATTGAATGATCATCATATTGATATATGTACTTGCCGAGTCATGGACTCACTCTTGCGTTGTTTGTTTATTTTAGGTAACCCCGATGTTGGCTCACTTGGGAGGAGTAGACACGCACTACTCGTTCACATCACCCTATTCATGTTCAAGATTAAATTTAGTTCTATCTTACATTCGTTAATGATGAACTGTAATAATTAAATTATAATTGGTGAAGGAAGGATACCTTCTCCACATTGAGGTTGATTTATTATCGCATATGAACTTTCATTATCGATGAACTGAAATAAATAGTTTAGATGGTGAAGGAAGGATACCTTCATCATGTCTCGGTTGTTTTGATACTATCATTAGTTGATTTTATTCAAATTCTCCCGCAATATGGATGTATGTTAGATGTTTTAGGTGACATCTTGGCTTCTGAATAGCCAGGGTGTTACAGTTGGTATCAGAGCGGGCTTTAGGTCCATGGTGAATAAGTTAGCAACTTAGGTAGCTGAACTTGCTAAAATTGTTAATGGTTAATTAACCTAAAACTTGACACACTGGTGCACAATAGGAAGGGATGGTTCAAGCAATGCGTTTCCGTTGCCGTTATGTTGCATTGTTACTCTATGATATGATATGATCTTCTATACCTATGAAATTATTCTGTGATTGTTATGAGAAGATATTCTATATTCATAGTTGATTATTGGCTATGGGTGATGTTGAGAGGTTGAAGTCGTGGCCCTAGGCTTTGCCAAGCTACACCATAGTTCGTGGTAAAAGAATAGAGTAGTATCTACCCCGAATACCATAGTTATGGGTGTTGAGGGCGAGTTTCTTTAGAAAAGTTATTCTCTTCCTTGATCCTAATTTTGGCCAATTCTGGTAATAGTTGCGGTTGATGAAGTTTTCTTGAGTTAGTGTTTTACATTCCTTCTGATGAGTTTTCATTGGACTTTCTTGGTTCCATAAATCGACTACTTGTTCTCCTGTCGCTGGTCTAATGTTGTTTCTTGGGAACATTGGTTATCGGCAAGATTTATCTTTTCTTGGTTATCGGCAAGATTTATCTTTTCTTGGTTATCGGCAAGATTTATCTTATTGGAAATGTGATTCAATTATTCGCTTGGCATTCTGGATACTGAAAGTTGTATGTTGCAAGTTCTTTAACATGTGAAAGCTTTGGCTTTATGTATTTCTTTTGGATTATTTCGAGTGTTGAAGTTTAATACCTCCTTTTATGAAAGATTGTGTTAAAATTCTTAAGTGATGTCTTGTCATGCTTAAGTAAGAGGTGTTAATTAAATGAATTAATCGTTATGGTATGAGTTATCAGATTGGGTTATTAGCTTTGTGCAAACAGTTTATTCTTAACTGGTATCCATGGAGGTGAATTTCGTATTGTGAAATGTTGTTATATTTGGTACATGATGAATTTTAGATAAGAGTATATCCATAACTGTTCAAGAACCTATTGTTGTTAAGAAGTGTGAAAAATGTAGATGTAGCGGGTTGATCTTTACGATCGAGTAATCTGATAAATTTGTTAGATGAGTTGGAATCTAGGTATTCTTTCGGTTATTCTAACCGCTAGTGATGATAAAGTTTAGGGTGTGTTCGGATGTTGCCTTGATAAATATTCATCTTGAATCTGTCTTCTATTTGGATATTGATGATCTTATTCGAATGTTAGCTTTACCTAATTCTTGCCATGCTAAAAATTATTGATACATGTTTAAATGACTAGATGAGAGATGATGTATCGCCTTGTGAAACCTTATCTTATGTATCCTATATTATCGAAGTTAAAGACATTTCATTCTAATTTCTGAACATAAGGTAGAATGTTGAATCTATCCTCATAACTATTGTTGTGTTTGCAATCAGATGAAGGATTATGATTGTGCTATGTGTGGCTAGAGAGCATTTAGAGTGTACTATCTTAGCGTCGAGTGTTAGTAAGAGTCAAATGGATGAAATCTAATAAGAGATTTTCTGTTGATGTACATTTGTGAGATTGTCATATTCTAGTATCATCTTATTGAAAGTATTGTCATATTCTAGTATCATCTTATTGAAAGAGTTTTGTTTCGATTATGAGGTTTTTGCACTAGGCTTTCCTTAGATCAAGTATATGCAATCTTATTTAGATTTTAGAGACATGATAAGGTAATTCATTGTGTTTCTTTTCAAAAGTTCATGAAGTAATAAGAGGTTATGATGATTCTTGCTAATAGCATATTATTTTCGTTGATTAGTGTGATTGTCAGACTGTGGTTGTGATGATAATGTTGAATGATTTATAAGCAAAAGAAATTGATCATTTCCATGATATTGTTTTAGTGAAAGTGTTTCGAGTTTTGTGTTTGTTATCATTTGGACCCCATGAGTTATGTGGGAATTGAGTGCATTTGAGCAAAGTGATGTATTGAAAGATTTTATTGGTTCTTAATTTATTCAAATGATTTGATTGAAAGACTCGTTTGGTTAAGTTGTCAAGTAAGGTTGTATTCAAAGGAAGTTGTTTCCTTCCAAAATGAAAGAGTGTAGTAGAAGTATTTGAGGGTGGATTCAAATTTTGTAGCTCGTAGTTTATTTGAAACGTGCTAAACCTTGTTGTTTGGCCGCATAAGAGTTACTCTAGTTTAAGAAAGAAATGTTCTATTCTTATTGGTTGAGGTTTGAAATTCTTTTCCTGCGAGACTTATGCCTCCAACTTTTGACTTTCCCTTATGATTTCCGAGCTCTTTGCCTAATTGAGTTTTTCCCCTTTGGTACTGTGTTTACTTCGAGTGGTAACTGTCTTCATTTGCCTTTTTCTTTGAAGAAGGGTCCACCGATTCATCTCAGGGGTCTTCCGAAGTGTTTATTAATTGTGGTTGTGAGACCTTGGGTTGTAAGTATTCGAGGAGTATTGAGGGATGAACTGATTTCGTGTATGATTCTTGGAGAGAGTTTCATTTATCCAGAATATTTGCCTTTGAGGCTAAACTTATTACATTGTTGGAACCATTAGAACCTATGGAGATTTTTGATCCAAGATCCTTTGTTCAATTCGGGTGGAACATTAGAATTTTTGAAAGTATGGAAATCTTGATCAATCTTATAGAGTATCACAATTTGGTAGTATTGTGAGGTTGTGAAGGTTATTCTTGTTGTTGTAGTTTAATGAGACTGGGATTACAAAGTAATCGAATCGTCATGTCAATTAATGGGATAATGGCAAATGTTGAGTTAATGTCAAGAATGATTTGGCTTTAATCAGTAACCTTCTGATAGTTACAATCTTTGTAAAGGTAAACTGGTCAAGAAAATATTTTCATGATGATTTTAATGAGTGAGTATGTTGGAATTATGAAATTTTAGGGATTTAATATGAAGATTTCCCTATCTTTATATGAGGAGTTCGTTGTTAGAGTCTTGGAGGTTAAATTTGGGCTTTGCATTGTTATGCTAGAACTTTGGTCGCCCAATGATTTGTGCATAGAGGAAGTAGAATGAGGGTGTTAATAAGGGTGGATTCCGAATAGTAGGATGTTCATTGATAGAACCCTTGATGAACTATATGAATGTGTGTGCTGAGGATTCCGAGTTGGTTATTAATAAAAGGTTGAGGTGATGTGATTACGTGTGAGATCTATTTTGAGATATATTGGGAGTTAGTTGACAATTTAATTCTGTCGGTATAGGAGTTGTCGAGAGAATATTTCTGTGGAGTCGATAGAGCCTCTATACAGAAGTGGGGATGATGTATTTCGGCTTGAGCATAGCGTTGAGAATGCCAAGTTAAGAGTGATGAGTTATTATGGTATGCGATTAATTGGAATTCTAATGTTTGAGAGAAATTTTATTCCTAAAAGAGAAACTGAGATATTGCTACTTCCTCGATTAGTGGCACGTTTTATCGATTCTTGTTTGAGCCATGTGTTTTTGACGGATGTCTTTCGCAAGTTGAGCTCAGCATTTATGATGACATGTGTGGTTCTTATCGATTCAGAAAGAATAAAAGAAATTTCTGATTTGGACATTCAAGTGTTTCTCTCCTTTGGCTTTCGTGACGTTTTTTCGCAAATTGCCACTTGGAGAGTGGAAAGGTTATCTTGATGAAATTCTGATTTCTGGATTTGACTCTTCAGTACCGGGCTGGTAACGCATAGTGGCGATGTAAGTTTCTCATTTTCAGATGGGTTTTGTTGAGAAAAGAGTTTGCTTAAAGAGAGTTTTGTTGTGTGTTCTAGATAAAGGAGGTGATCCCTGTTTCAGCGAAGAGTTCAATTGAGAGGTGGAACAAGAGTTCCGTGTTCCGTGTGCACGTTGTGTGGTTCGGTATCAATGGGAAGGTTAACCCAAGGTGTATTGGGTGATTTTCGCTAGATGTCGTATCGCTAAGACCGTCTCGGGTCCCCTACGCGGTGTACACAACTTTTGGTTTGTACTGGTGCTGAGTGAATACCTAGGAGATCCGGAGTTTGTTATTCGTTAACAACGCTGACCATCAGGTAAGAGCTTACCTTCGAGTCTTATCCGATGAGTGTACCCGAAAGTACCGGGTTGAGTTTTAGTTCAGACATCGTCTTAAGTCGTTGTGTTGTGGTCTCTTCAGTCCGAGGGAGCGGCTACTTGGGAAGTTGGAGTTTCGCATGCTTGAGCTTTTGCCAGTGTTGTTCGCAATGGGTACGTAGTTACCGTTGTTAGTTCCCAGTTGTGGTTGTTCTTTCGCGTAGAGTTGTGTAAGGATTCGAGGTCGAATCCTGTTAAGGGGGGTAGAATGTAATACCTCGTTTTCGTTTAGGAAGTTTTCGGTTCGAATTCGAATTTAAAATTCGCAATTTCGACGTTTCGTCGATTCTTCTAGTTTTGGGCCTTAGGCCAACAGGCCCAAGAGGAGGCCCTATGGGCCAAGATGGGCTGCCTTGGAGCCCAAAGAGGGGCAGCCGTGGGGGGCCCAAGCCCACCTAGTGGCCGGCCAAAGGAGGGCCTTTTAGGGGGGCGGCCAAAAAAAAAACCCTAGGCCCCCCCACTTTTGCACTCCTCCTCCCCCTCCTAGCCGCCACCACCTCCCACCTCCTCCCCTTCCTCTTTGCGTCACCACCTCCCCTCCATTGGTGCAGCCCAAGCTCCCCAAGCCGTGGCCTCCCCTTGCTGTCCCTGCTGGACGTGGTGCTCCCCCTTGCTGCCGGTTCTTGGTGAATGAAGGCGAGGTTCTTCGCAAGGTTGCCAATCAAGAAGAAGAGGAAGAAGAAGGGCTGGGAGAGGATCATCTTCGAGGCTTGATCGTCGTCTACCTAGTGCTCCAAGGGTAACGATTCACGGTTGTCCTTGTTGGATTAGTCGTAGGAGAGAAACCGAATAGATTTGATTGGTTTAAAGTCAGTCTGCTGTAGATATCAATCTGTCCAGAATGTTGCGTGGGTGATTTCGCATTCTTAGAGGCCGAATTTGAGTTTTCCGTCTCCTAGAGATATGTAGGTATTGTTCTTATCTTTCGTTGGCCGCCAAGAACACTGAATTCCGACTTTCGAGTCAAAAGTTATGATAGATTTATTATCCGCTGTCCAGAATCCTGACGAGAATTAGCAGCCTCTGTATAAGTTGATATATGGCCTAGTTAGAAGGTGATTCAGAGGTCTTGCCCATAACAAATTTTGAAGATGATATCACTAGCTTTCCGGATTGATAAAGAACACCTCATTTGGATTTATAGATCAAAAGTTATGCACTTTTCATTGTGACTGTCCAGTTTGAAGGTCTGTCTGTCCAGATTTGTATGTCAGTTTATATCTTTAATTTTGACCCGTGTGCCACTTTTTGTTAAAGGCAAAATATGAATGTCGTGCCAACTAGGTTAATGTAGATAATTTCATAACCTTTTCAGATTGTTAAAGAACACTCAATTTGGAGTTGTAGTTTAAAAGTTATGGATGTTTTAGTACTACTGTTTATTATGTTCGGACAGTTTCTGTACTGCTATTTCAAACAACTGTTAGCCTTTTAAATTGGCCAAATTGGTTTATCACGTCAACTAGAGTATTGTAGTTTAGTCAGTTAAGAAGCTACAGAAATTGGATTCACCTCGTTTCGACTTCCAGATCTTAAGTTATGCCAATTACCGTACCGCTGTCCAGAATTAAGTTATGTAAGAAATTGTTAATTTCAATTTAAGCTTTGTTTTAATGACTAGAGTCATCAGGGAAGCAGTGTTTAACGTCGATTAGTAGTGTTGGGTATATTATGTCCTCATTGAAATTATTTTACTTGTTTAGGAGGTGAAGCCTCGGGTTTAGGAGTATCATCTTTGCCGACTAACGCGTCGCATCGCGGAAGGCAAGTACATTGCCACCCTTAATGATTGTGATTGATGAATGTTTATATGGTCATGCTGTGATTTGGTATGATACGAGAGAAGATGGATTGTCTATGTTCTTTCATATGTGTTGAATCCATGTTTTGTTATCATGTCTTTCAATATTAAGTATTTCATTCTATGCATTCATTATGCATGTTTCCTCCACGAAAGTGGATTGCAAGTCCCACCATTCCATGTGGCGTGTTGGACATTGTCATGTCCCATCCACGGGAGTGGATTTGAAAGACCCATTAATTCCAGAATGGGCATGTAAGACCCATTAACTCCAAGATGGGCAATGTTGGACACCGTATGAAACGTTCTTCATACGGAAGTGGATCCCGCATTTTTGTTAAGATGCGGGCTTGAGTGAACACCGACGGGTGTTTCACCGGCTATACTGATATATGCATGTGTGCAGTCCATTCCTTTGATTTTGAGCATTCATATCATGTCTTCATATGTAGTCGGTTGTGATGTGATCGAACTCGATGATGAGATTGTCTTATTCATATTGAATGATCATCATATTGATATATGTACTTGCCGAGTCATGGACTCACTCTTGCGTTGTTTGTTTATTTTAGGTAACCCCGATGTTGGCTCACTTGGGAGGAGTAGACACGCACTACTCGTTCACATCACCCTATTCATGTTCAAGATTAAATTTAGTTCTATCTTACATTCGTTAATGATGAACTGTAATAATTAAATTATAATTGGTGAAGGAAGGATACCTTCTCCACATTGAGGTTGATTTATTACTGCATATGAACTTTCATTATCAGTGAACTGAAATAAATAGTTTAGATGGTGAAGGAAGGATACCTTCATCATGTCCTGGTTGTTTTGATACTATCATTAGTTGATTTTATTCAAATTCTCCCGCAATATGGATGTATGTTAGATGTTTTAGGTGACATCTTGGCTTCTGAATAGCCAGGGTGTTACACTGACAGGCCACAATGACGACAAGCCCCCAGTATAGGAACACTCAGAAGAATGGTGACCATCCCCGCACTTGAAGCATATCATACCCTGGCCTGGAATAGGATGCAATGCCTGCGAAGATGAGGAAGTGCGCGGCGCTGAAGGAGCAGACTGCCTCTGCTGAACAGATCGCGTCGACGATTGAGGATGATAGCCTCCCTGGAACCTCTTGGAAACAGGTCGCTGAGAAGACCCACTTCCACCACCAAAACTCCTCTTCTAGCACTGCCAGAACCACCAGAAGGAGTAAAGCCACTAGAAGACTACCTCTCCCTAGTGAGCTCTCTCTCCAACTACATACCCTTGGCCTGATCGACCATAGAGTTGAAGTCAAGCAAGCTGGTTGCCCCCAAGACGTGGAAATACTCATGGTTAAGTCCCCTACGGAACCACTTTGCCTTCTCTCGGTCATTACCAGCCACGGCTGGCACAAAGCGGGCTAGGTTATTGAACCCCACCACGTAATCTGCCACAGACAGCTTCCCGTGAACGAAGGTCATCAGGGAATGTTCCATCCTCTCAAGGAAGAACTCAGGGTAAAACTTATCTCTGAATTGCTCCAAGAAAATCTCCCACGTGATCGGTCTCTAATCTGTGGTCCTAGCTGATAGAACCCCTTCCCACCAAATGTCTGCCTGACCCTTCAGCTGAAAGGCCACGAAGCGTGCTCTCTGCTGAGAGGTCATCTCCAATGCTCCAAATTGTCTTTCCATGTAATGGAGCCAATCCGCTGCCTAGACCGGTGTGCCCGCTCCGTCGAAAGGGTCCAAACGGAGAGACATCCACTCGCGGAGGCTCATCCTAGCCTCTTATGGAGCTAATGCAGCTCCAGGAACATCAATAGTTGCACCTGTTGTAGGAGGAGCTACCAGCACCTACTGACGAAGTTCTTGAACCTCCCTCTAGAGGTCCTGAAGTAGGGCGGCCGGCGCAGCCTGAGCATTAGCGGCAGGGTGAGCAGCCGAGGCGACTTCCTCAGCCCCCTCACCAACGACCTCCTCAGCCGAAGTGGTGTCACAGCTGGACCGCATCCACAACCACGACCACTGCCTGCTCCACGACCACGGTCTACTGCACATCCACGGCCTCTACCTCTCACCATTTCTGAATACCAAATGAAACACAACTAACAATTTAGCTCAAGTACAATAGTACATAATCAAATCAATAACAATCCATCTTCAACATACTGAAACATACTAACAGAAACGCAAATGCAATGCATGTCCCAAATCCCAACTTACTGCGCACAGTGTGTGAATTTAATAATTCAATTACCACGGACCTAATGCCCACTCTAATACCAACTGTAACACCTCAGCCCAACATTGAGCCTAGAGTACCGCTAAAATTTCAGCAAGCATAACATTGACAAAACAGTTCACGAGTCACAATAAAAATTATGGTAGAAGCATAGTAAGATAACAAACCACAGGTTGCGCGTAACCAAGCGATTAAACACTATGGAATGAATAAATGAGGTCTAAATGTTCATATAGGATTTAAACAATATCTATCAAGTCATAAAAAATATTCTAACATAAAGAAGTAAAGGTTTCTCACTAACTATCAATTTTCTCTAAATGTCGATAGAGTTTCATTTGAAATTATGACCATTGAAGATTTCAAAAAAAAATCAAGTATGAGCATGATAAATAGGTAATGCAATTTAAAAACATAAGTCTAAACATCCATATGGAGGAATCGGATATCTCAATTACTATACCCTCCTGAAGTCGAGGCCTCACCAATGATCACGTTAACAACCTCCTTCTTTGGCTGTTCACCATGTCTGCTCTTGCGAAAATGGCAGTCTTTCGCCACATGACCATTTTCCCACACACAAAGCAGGTGATGTTCCTCATATTCTTCTTCTCAGTTTTCTTCTTAAAACTAGTTGTCTTGTTCGGTTTGTTGGATTTGTACTTCTTTGCAACAGTCTTTTTCTCGATGAAATTTGCATTGTTCTGACCAGAAGTGTTGGGTGCATCTTTTGTTCTTGCCTTTTCTTCCACATCGAGGGCAGCAATGAGATCTTCAACAAAAATCTCTTTCCTCTTGTGTTTCAAGCTAGCGGCAAAATCCTGCCAAGAAACAGGAAGTTTGGCGACAATGCCCGCAGCCACAAACTTAGGAGGCAACACACAGCCCAAGTGCACAATCTCACCAACCAATAGCTGAAGATCATGAGCTTGTCCAACTATGGACTTAGCCTCATTCATGGTAAAGTCGAAGAATTGCTCACACATGTAGAGCCAGCGACCTACTTCTGCCTCTGCATATTTGTGCTCTAGTGCATCCCATAACTCTGTGACGGACTTATAGTCCATGTACACATCATAGAGCTGATCAGCCAGAATGGTCAGAAGGCAGCCAAGAGCAGTGTTGTTCGCATTATTGACCTGCTTATATGGTCAACCAGAACGGATATCGCCGGTGGATTATCGCCGGGACCCGCATCACGATTCGGAACCCTGCGTATCTTGCACTAGTCCAGATCACGTTAGTGCACGGGGTTAACACGGTAAATATCGATCCACACAAGCGATAAATAAAGTAAACGATTAGTTTGAATAACAAATAAGGGTTTTGACCTTATGGTCGAGTTTACACTTATTAAGCCACGCAGGGCTAACAAAGAAATAAAGCAGCAGCGGAACGGAAAACTCCAGCGTAGATCCCACCCATTCACCACAGGCAACCAACTGGGATCCAGACCTTAACGAACGATCAGCCTTCAACGAACTCCTCCTCGAAAGCAGGCGTAGACTCCTCCACTTCTGTAGGTTTGGGCGCAAGTTTTACAACAAGCGTGAGTACACAACCGTACTCGCAAATCATACCACAGAATGCAATATATAGATGTAGGTTTATTCCAAAGGAATGGCTTCTGTGGTTATTTTGCAGAAATGCAACATTTGCAATTGAATACGAATAATAGATTGAAAGCATAATTCAAAACAAATAGACAATATTAATTTAATGATTGTTTTCACAAAGACACTGACTAAACAGATTATTTCACATAGCCATATGATTGAGATCACACAGCTCCCATCCCCACATTTTATGAACACCACCTCGTGTGAAATCCCGAGCATGTCCATGATCATGACGCGCTATTCGAATAGATTGTTTAACACTCTGCAGAGGTTGTACACTTTACCCACAAGATACAACTAGTGTAGCAAGCACCAATCGTAACAAAACAGTTCGGAAACTTCATCTCAAACATTGACATTCCAGTGTGCTTACAAACCGTTATACATATCACATAGCCCATGCATAACACACACCATTGGACAGGACGACGAATCCTCCCGTGATGCAACCACCAAGTAGTCACACCTCCACCTATCACAAAGCCTAACCTACCACACGAACATCAATGCCGAGAATCCATAACTTACTAAGTTAGGCCCGTCCCATACGGGCATGTGGTCGCATGATGAAGGCTCAGTTCAATGGCGCACAAAGTTAAGTCCTTAATTGACCAAGGCAAGACTTCCATGTTCTAACTAAGCCACACAGATTATTATGCCCATCACATAGTCCACCATGTCACACAGTCTCCACCACTTGTCTCAGTCTAAATCCTTTACCACCCAGTTGGTTTTAGTGCAACACATGCCATCACGAAGTAATAACACATAGCACACAGTTTTACACAAAGTTCCATAGACACTTAGTCATATTTAATATTTGCGACTCACATGAGATGATGATTCGTAGCATGGCTAAGCAATTATACTCGCATCTAACCAACCCACGTTGGTGCTACAATATTACCAACTCATAACCAATCTAGGGTGACAAGGGTATATGACATACAAGGCCAAGGTGTGATAACAATTTGGATAATAACTATGCCCAAAGCATTTAAATAAATAATTAAACTATAATGCATTAATTTAACACAAAGTAATTTGAAAACTGGGTTCAAGATGATCAAAGGTATGACTTGCCTTGGAAAAGGTCTATGTACTGATCTTGGTCTTGGGGTGCTCCTTCTTCCACAAAATTCCCCGACGAATCGACGTCTACTCGCAAACGAAACAAAACAAACAAAATAAATAAATAACAGAGGCAAAAAAAACTCCAAAAATTAAATAAAAATCTCAGATAAATAGATCTTGAATTTAGACAAATTTAGAAATTTGAATGGGCTCAATCGGAGTTCGGATGCAAAAGTTATGGCCTTTGGAAGATTGAAAATACATAAAATGCTGAAAATCAGTATTTCATGAATTTCCCGAATTATTTTCCTAAAGGAAAATCAGATTATTGCGCAATGCTGGCGTCAGCGGAGGAATTTCGGAAAAAGAAATAATAAAATAAATCTCTGACATGTGGGACCCACATGTTAGAGGCTAGGCTCACGGTGGACTAGGTCCACCGAGCCTCGAGACTCGGTCCGTGAGCGCCGCGTGGCGCACACGTGACGCCGATCGGCGTCACCGCCGCCACGCTGCGTGCACGGGCCGCGCGGTGCCGACGTGGATGACGACAGAACGGCGGCGGCTCTGGACCGTACGGCAACGGCGACTGGCGGCGCTCCGGCGAGGTCCGATGGTACCAACTTGAAGCCCTTGTTATTGCGAACCGGATGGTGCACTCACGAGCGGCGGAGGCACCCGGAGATGGCCGGCGGCGACGTTTAAGCGGAGGAGCAGCTTCGGTAATTGTCGGATCGGAGTTCCGGCGATGCTCCGGCGAAGTGGACAGCACCAGGAGGTTGCTTATGCTCGTGCGATCTTGGTGGTGCGATCGGCGAGCTCGGCGGACCGACGCAGCGGAAAAGCTCACCGGAGACCTTGCGGGTGGAAAACCAAAAACCAGCAACGGCGGCGGCGCAGGGGCTCTCGGGTGATCTAGGGTTGGGGGTTTTGGTGCGGGTGTTCAAGCGATCCCGGGGGTCCGGGGGCGTGCGGCGGCGGAAACCCTAAAAAGGAGTCCGAGATGAGCACGAGAGAGAAACGGAGATAGAGTTTGTTTCGATCTCGATTGAGGGCAGATACGGGCGCGGGGAGATTAGAGATAGAGTTTGGCAAAGCAATCCGGAGGTTTTTAGTTAGGAAAATCTGTTGTCGGATTGAGCTTCTAGAAGACGGCAATGGCGAGCGGCTCCGACTCGGACGCGGAGAAGAAGGCGCGACGAAGACGAAGATGACGCGGCAAGCGGGGCCCACACGTCAGTGGATAGGGTTAGGATGCGGCGCGTGCGAAAGCGGTGCGGTCACGAAGCGGACTCAAGATCTGACCGTCCAGATCTAATCGAACGGTCCACAATCAGAGGAACATTCGGACCGTCTGGTTACCTCATGCGCATCTAGCCGTCCATGCTTGATCCAACGGCGGAGAGTGAACGGGGTAAACCGGAGGAAGAGAGAGAGAAACAGAGAGGCTGACAGGTGGGGTCCACCTGTCAGTGGGAGGCGGCTTCATGTGGCGAATCAGGGCCGCGGAGGCTGGGTGGCGGGGAGAATGGGCCGGGGTTTAGGAATTCGGCCCGATTGATTTTCTGAGATTTTAAATAGGTTTTCTAATTTAGAAAATACCAGAAATTCAAATGGACAATAGAAAATAGCAAATGAACTCAGAAAAATTCTAGAAAAATCTAGAAAATATATCTGAGCACATAGAACCCAAATAAAATAGTTTTGGCTAATGTTCATGTTGGGATTATTCACATTAAATGTTTTTTATTGTAAAGTCCAATATTAAGATTTTGAAATTAAAATCAAATAAAATTCAAATGGTGCATTTTCTCCTACTAACTATTTAAAAGATTTTTAAAGCTCAGAAAATTGGGATGTTACAATTACCCACCACAGCCCCCAAAGACATAAGCCAAAACATGGCTCTAGTCTGCCATCTACAAAAATTCTGACCAAAAAACCACTTAGGTTTCATAGCATCAGAAGCTCTAGCCATAGTTGTGTTGCAACAAAGTTTACAATAAGGTTTCTGGAATGTTGGAAAAGAGGGCAATATTTTAATTTCAGATTTTAATAGAAGGCAGATATTGCAAAAGACCAATAATGCATAAATCAGTACTAACAGCATGCAACTCATTGCACTTCATAATATATGAAAAACAAGATGTAAACAAGTCAATAAATCACACGAAAGACTTATAGATGGGTCTGATGAAGAACAGGAAGTAGCGCAGACTCGATGCAGTGTAGAAACGTAGATGTCGCAGTGCAGCAAGCGGTCGCGCAGATGCGCTTCCCAGAAACCTTATTGCCGCTCCCCGTGTAGGTCTTCACGGCAGCAACGACTCGGAGATACCGCACCCCTTCTTCACGGTGCACGCCAAGAAGAAGAGTCGACGAGGTTCAGATGGCGCAATACAACAGCACAGGTTTTCAGAAGGAAGAAAGAAGGAATGGAGGCTTTTGTTCTACGCGCTATGCTCTGGACGGCATATATATAGAGATGCAGACTAGTAACTGACAGATTAAACAGTCATTTACCCACTGGTAACTGACACACTTAACTAGCCATTTACCCACTGGTAATTGCCTGTCATCATCACCCAATAAAGCCTCAAATTCAAATATTTGAATCTCATTCAAACAGAGAGAGAGAGAGATGTATGGTTCAGCAAAAATAAGGTGGGCTTGGTCTGCCAAGTGGCGCGCCACGTCACGGCACGGTCGCGCATCGCAAGTCACAAGTCACACGATTTTCCCCCAAAAAATACGCGAATGTGCGCACGTGTGTGTTTAGCCAAAGCCCTCCTCGTGCCACCCTCATCCATGTGTCACATGTTTCAAAGAGTGGCAAGGACTCCACCTTATATGTTGGTCACTTCCACCTTGCTTTAGCTATATAGTACTAAACCATACATGCTTTGTAATTATAGAAAATTGGCCTCACTCATATGGGCCAATTTCCAACACTCCTCAACCTCTTACACATCCTAGATCCAATATAACTACAACAAGTAGAAGGAGGGGAAGAGAAGCTCAAGTTGCAACAAAGAAAAGCTAGAAATTACAAGAAATAAAATAAATTTCAGAACATGTAAGAACTTGGAACTTTCATTGCTTCAAGAGGAACTTTCATTGCTTCAAGAGGAAGGATTACAAAACCACACTTCATGGTGGGCAAAGCTCAAAGGAGCATAAATCCTTTTCCAAGACTTGCTGGTGGAGGCATACCTCTACCCCTCTATTTATAGCTCTATGGGAGCAACCTCAACCCTTGGATCACTTCAAGAGCTAAGATTAAATCTCTCCACTCATTCATAGCCACTTAGGGTTCAGCCAACTCTACCCCTTGCCTAGAATACCCCTCTAGACAAGCTACAATTACATCAATACCCTTATGTTGATGTTGGTCAACATAAGCCACCTAGAGCTACAACGTTGCTCCACCTTGACAGTCTTCACTCCTCGTTGACTTGTCACATCCACGCCTGTATCTCGAGCTCCAAACACCCTCGGAACGCCTCGCCGACACTTGGACACTGCCAAGTCACCCTGAGCCAGCGCACGGACCCGTCTTGTGCCATCTTCACGAAGACTCCATCTTCATGACTGGACTTGATTCCCGATTATCTCCTCGACCACCATGATCGTTCTGGACGCCAAGCTCTCCAAGCTTGCTCCCAATTCCACATCGATGATCATCCAAGCCATCAAGTCAACAAGCAATCAACAAAGATGAAGAAATCATTTCCTGGGCACAAGTACCATGCACTTGCTTCTTTTCCTTTTACCTTTTTTTCCTTCTCCTCTCCTCCCTGTTCTTCTGTACCTACTCTGTTCTTGTAATTACCTTTATTCTATTTATTTCATTTATAGTAGAGCTCCCTCTACTGTTTTTGGTCAAAAAAAAGAGAGCATGTATGCATGAAATGCATGGGAATACAAACCTAGAGAGCTTTGTATATTATTCAACATGAATATGAAGCTCAAAGTATTACACCAAGCCACCTCAATTTAGAACTTGCTAAACTAGTTCATGACCAAATATATAGCATAAAGCAAAGACTAGCTGGCAAGATAAGCAATTTGCACAGATTAAGGCCAAGTTTTGCATGATTACACAAGTAGAAAGTTCTTAGCATAATTTCAACTAAAAATACATAGCCATGTCCAAGATGCAAAGAAAAACCTAGAGTTCAACCTAGTCAACACTTTGGGCGTGCTACAAGTTCATGAAAGAACCTAAAGCTCATTTTATTTCATATTTTTGTTTGCAAGGTGGGATCGAACCACACCTTTTGCAAGGTGGGATTGAATCACATCTTTTGCAATTTTCAATATTTTTTATTTTTTTTTGAGGTTGACCTCACATCTTTTCAATATTCATTTTTCCATATATTTTTTTGGTGAGGTTGGCCTCACAACTTTTCAATATAATTTTTTCTTTTTTGGTGAGGTTGACCTCACATCTTTTTCTATGAGCAAATTTACACAAGGTTCAAGCATGATTCAAAATAGTGCAAGCCCAAGTTGCTCTAGGGACTCTAATAGAAATTCAGATTATCTAAATACATGGAATAAGTATTAAGAGTCCAAAAAAAAACATGTGAAAGCTACAAGTTTCATCAAGTTTTCAATAAAGCTCATATTGACATTAAAATTTCAGCAAGCATTGATAAGCATGAACAAGCTAGCAAAGTATTTCATTATGATAGCAAGGTGTGAATGATATGAAGCAAGATTTTAATGTGAATAATAGACAAAACTCCGTATCATCTAAAAGAGTATATCACATATGCGTACATGATATACATGATAAACAAAATAAAGATCCAAGCTCCCCCTCAACAAGTAAATCAATTTCAGAGACATTTTGGTTTAGGTTGAGTTATGTCAAAATTGAGCACAAGAAAAACTCAAATGAACTCCCCCTGAACCAAAGCTATAAGTTAGGGAGAAGAAGCTCGAAAACGAAGAAGAAAAGGGGCAAACAAAAAGCATAGACAGGATAGTGGAATTACTATGGCTCAGACTCGCTCTCATCCACCCCATATGACTCTATGACTAGCTGATCATCTAAACACAAGGGAGTAAACATGTTCCCTATCTACCCAGGGGGCCCAACACCTGCTAGACCTATAATAAGTGAGTGAACTCAACCTAGTGAGAAGAGAGCAACTAATAAGCAGTATCCTAAAGCCACAAGATGAGAGGAAGAAGTTTAAACTGCCTAGTAAGCTCCCCCTTAAAGTAAGCCATAAGGACACACAACCCCAAGCTCTCCCCGCAAAGTCGTGAACCTCGAGCTATCTAAAGGCTTGGTGAAAATATCATCTATCGGTGGTCACTCTCAACAAACTGGATCACTATGTTACCCTTCTCCACATGGTCTCTAAGAAAATGATACCGAATATCTATGTGTTTGGTCCTAGAGTGTTACACTGGGTTCTTGACAATGCTAATGGCAGAAGTGTTATCACATAAAAGTGGAACACTATCTAAGGCTAACCCAAAGTCCCGTAAGGTCAAAACCATCCAAGCACGTGACTATAGCAACTAGCGGCTGCAACATACTCGGCCTCTGTAGTGGACTATGCAAAACCTGACTGCTTCCTAGAAGACCATGAAACGAGAGAAGTGCCAATGAATTGGAATGTGCTAGAAGTGCTCTTCCTATCTATCCTACAGCCAGCAAAGTCTACATCGGAGAAGGCTCTAAGGGAAAGACAGGAAGCAGAAGAGTACTAAATACCATAGTCCAGAGTAGCTCGAAGGTACCTGAAAATGCACTTCACCGCCTAACGATGAGAGGCACAGGGAGAGGTCTGAAATCGAGCGCACAGACACACAACAAAATGTATGTCCGGCCTCGAAGCCGTGAGGTACAGGAGGGAGCCAATCAAACTGCGGTACTCCTTCTGATCTATGGGATCGCTACCCTCATCAGGATCAAGTGTGGTCATGGTCGCCATCGGAGTCGACACCGGCTTGCCATCAGACATGTCAAAGCATTTCAGAGGTCTGCGTGTACTTGCCCCGATGAAAGAAGGTACCCTCTCGAGTCTACTTGATCTGGAAGCCGAGGAAGAAGCTCAACTCACCCATCATGCTCATCGCAAACTCTGTGCTCATGACATCAGAAAACTGGGAAACAAGAGCATGAGAGGAACCACCAAAGATAATGTCAACCACAAAAATCTGGATGAGCAGAAGGTCATTGTCATGCCTACGAATGAACAAGATCTTATCTACCTTACCCATCTCAAACTTATGACTCAAAAGATAGGACTTAAGCCTCTCATACCAAGCTCTAGGGGCTTATTTAAGTCCATATAAGGCTTTGGAAAGCTTGAATACATGGTTTGGGTATTTGGGGTTCTCGAAACCTGGAGATTGTATAACATAAACCTATTTCTCAATATACCCATTGAGAAAGGCACTCTTGACATCCATTTGGTACAGCTTGAAGCCCTTAGACGCCGTGAAAGCAAGCAAAATCCTAATGACCTCTAGCCTAGCTAGAGGGGCAAAAGTCTCCTCAAAATCTAAACCCTAAACCTAGGAAAAGCCCTGATCTACCAGTCTAGCCTTTTTCCGAATGACTACCCCATCCTCACTCTGCTTGTTCTTAAATACCCACTTGGTTCCTATGACATTATGACCACTAGGAGGCTCAACAAGCGACCAAACCTTGTTCGTCTCAAAATTCTCTAACTCCTCATGCATGGTATTGACCCAAGACTCATTAGACAGTGCATGGAAAACATCCTTGGGCTCGAAAGTGGCGACATAGGCAGAATGTAGACAGAAGAGAGACAAGCCATACTTTGAGCGCGTGACACGCTCAAAGAGATCACCTATGATCTGCTCAGAAGGATGAGAACGTTGAATGTGTCGGGGAGGTCCTGAGTGTGATGCAAAAGTGGCCTCTACCTCATGAGTTGTGGAGGTAGGAACAGAGCCACAAGCCTCAGAAGAGCTAGAAGGTAAGGGTTGATCTCCCTGAGGCACAGTGGTCAAAGCAAGCACCTCAGGATCAGATGGGACTAGATCAGGTAGAAAACCCTCATCTCCATTATCCTCATCATCGACAAAGATGGTCTTGGACTACATAAGTGGAACTGACATATCTGGCCTATTGCCAGGACTAGCCTCATCGAACGTAACCTCACAATTCTCTAACAGCCTACTCGTCTCGCAGTTCCAGACCCTATAGTCAGTGAGAAGTAAATATCAGTGGCTCGATACTAGGGTAAATAAGTACAGATCTAGGAACTCAGTACTGAGTCACACGACGAGCAGAAAAACCAGTCAAAGAAACAAAAAACTAACCTCTAGCGTCACTATGCAACTCACCTTTTAGAAATCATTCATTCATGGCAACAACTATTTATACATGAGATGCACATACTAACTAATCAACTCACGCTGAAACAAACTAGCACTAACTATACTAATAACTAGCTTGACTCCTACATGCAAGCCACTTAACCACACGTGATCAAGCACTAACAAACTCCCCTTCAGATGCTGAGCTCCTAGACGTTGCTGCATGCACTCAATCTAGGTTGACTAAGAATATGCAGCCAGTGGCGGATCCAGAACAAAAATGACCGGGTGTCCTCACTCCTTATATATATTTTGGGTTATGTTGGGCTGTGGCTTAGGGTGTCCTTTTATCTTAGGTTAGGGGTGTCCATACTATATGTAAACAACAACTCTATAAAGAAAAATGATTTTTTGACCCTATATATAAAGAAAAATAATTTTTTGACCCGGTGTCCTGTGTACCTGTAGCATACTGTAGATCCGCCCCTGTATACAGCTACATGCTGACTAAGAACATCGGCTGCACTACTACATGACTCATGCAATGCACTTTCTAGGTACGTACAACTAAGTGCATGCCAAACATCCACTACTACATGGAGATGAATTACTAAGTAGACAAACGTGCATGCAGCTAAGTATGTAAGCTAGTGGTGTGCATGCGCACTTGCTTGGCTCGGTCAGCATAAGAAGCAAGAGCAGCATGGGGGGGGAGCATCCAGTGGGGGCTTCGGTTTTAAAGAAGTGGAAGGAGAGGGAGCTGCAGTGCAGGGGGGATCTCGGCATGGGAAAAGGAATGGAGGAGCTCGGCAGTGGGGGAAGGAATGGATCACTACTGGTTTTGTAGAGAGGGGGAGGAGGAAGAGGTATAAGAGAGGGAGCTTGCTGGAGGCACGGGAGGGAGGCTGGACTTGGAGATGAAGTTAGAGCTTTCTAATGGAGCTTCCAGGAGAGAGCTTTGGCTGGGGGAGGGGGAGAGAGAGAGAGCTCGGTTGGCTTTTATAAAGGAGCAAGGGGGAGAGAGGGAGCAGCACAAGGGGAAGGAGCATGCAGCGGCACTAGGCAAGCAGCAGCAGCATGGGGAGGTGGCGTGCGGGAGGGAGGAAGCCAGGGCTTAGGGCGGCCAGTGGGAATCCCGGGCATTGGACATGGTGTGAGAAGAAAAGGTGGCAGGGCATGGGAGGTAAGAGAAAGAAGAAAGCAAGAATGCACGTTCGGGAAGAAGAGAAACAGGAGGAGAGAGAACCGGAAAATAAATAAATCAAAAAATTTCAAGAAAATTTTATAAAATACTTTGGAACTTGAATAGATCAAATGACATAGTTTTGGATTTTTTTTAAGTATATCTTTCCTTCAGAAATAAAATATCTTTCCTTCAGAAATTCAATTTTAAGCCTTAAATTAAACCGATAAAATCCAAATGATTATTTTTATTTATAAATCTTCAAAATAAGTCACCAATTTAAATTAAATTTTACAACAAATAAAATAATTTTTGGGAAGACAGAAAAGAAGTAAAATAGATCGGGTTGCAAGAAACATAATTAAAGTTTGATTTAATTATTTAAATGTTTTTCACTTTGGAATTTCAATTTAAGCTTCACATTTATTCAATGAAATGCAAATGGTTTGTTTTATTTCTAAAGCTTTGAAAGAACTCTGAAATACGGGCAAGCTGAAAAGAAATAAAAAGAACTCCATGGAAAACATCCGGGTCTTAGAAAAAGGAATTCCAAGATAAAACCAGAAAATCAAATAAGGCAATTTTTATTTAGTCGAAGTTTGATTTACTCGCATTAAATTGTTTTTAATTTATGAAATTCCAAATTAAGCATTAACGGCTTAGGAAAATTCAAATGGTTAATTTTTTTAAATTTTTTTTAAAAAGGCCTGAATATTGGGATGTTTGTGGGGACCCCGGAAATTATCTCCATAAGACCGAGATTAGACAAGGTCTTAGGGACATAATTACGGGTCTCCGGTAAATGAATTCCAATTTAACTCTATCCAAGTGAGAGGCTTAGCGAATACTAGAGCCTCAACGATCATGCGCGTTGCTCTTTGCGGCGCTACGTGATTGTCGATTCTCTTTCGATTCGAAGCACTACACTTAGTGAGTTAAATGGGGATTCATTAACAACGAGTATGACTTATATTGGCTCCCAAGATCAACGACCAATATACTCATACCCTCATCCAACGTTGATTACATCCATACAACGCATACAACAAGAGATCAAAAGACATACCGCATAATAGTCAAAGTCTCTGACTTATTACATACGGTAAACCGGCCAAATTCAAAGTAAAGTATCAAGTAGCAGCGGAAGCAAATAAATTAAGCAAAAGGCCAGTAGTGGTATGCCCATCACCCATCGGCAACCGACTGGGAGTTAAATGATAGCACACTACTCGTTAGTGTCACCCAAGTCAATACTAACAAGATCGTCGGACTCATAATCTTCCTCACTGAAAAGGCCACAAACATCCGGTGAGTACAAGTGTACTCTGCAAGTCTTACACAAATAAAATTAGTTATGCATAAGGGTCATTCAAAGGATGGCTCATATTGGTTTAGTTTTGCGAAAGAGACGCAACAAATAACATCCTACACATACTAGTTTTTCATGTGCCCATTTTAAAATCAGATTTGAAGTAGAAGTAAAACATATAGTAAAGCATTTCAGTAATAAACAATTGAATCATGCAAAGACCAAAGTGGCAGCCCACTTTGATGTATTAAACACATGAACACCCCGTTCATGACGAATACCAAGTTCAACCACAATTTTAATTAAAAGTCTAACAATAGTAACTCCCGAACTCAAGCGGTTGTCCATAACCGTGGACACGGCTATTCGAATAGATTGATACCCTGCAGGGGTGTACTACTTTACCCACACGACTTGATTAGCCCGTAAGCCTCCAGATGCCTCCGAAAATAGCATACTTCCTATGGTATGCCGGCCGGGTAAATCAAGATATAGTCATTTTCAGCAAGAAAGCCCTATTGAGCTAAGTCCTCCTTGTGAGATGGTTCCTTGCCTAGTACAAGCATCTGATAGCACTTGCTAGGGGGCTCACAAGTTATATCGGAAATACCGATGCAATCAAAACAAAAGAATTGGCGCTCCCTTGCACACTATAAAGGATTACATCGGCTCCTAAAGAACATAGGATTTCACGGTCGCTATGCCCCTTACGCCACCAAGGACTTAACACAATAAAACCCTCCCCCTACTTAACCATACGGCACCCATATACCGCGTGTGGCAGCACGAGTGTACTTGAATTAACGACGTTACCAAAGTTCGGTCCTCAATTGTCCAGACAAGTCCTTCCACTTACCCAATGCTCGTGCACAAAGCACCATCACTAACCAACACTTGTCCAGACCAAAAGCTCATTTAAAAATAACAAAATTTAACTCATAAAACAGCTACAAGATCTGAAGTATAAATCACAAAATGAGAGTTGTGTTTTATCCCAAAACCGCCGGGTTAGTCCCGACGATCGAACTACCGTGTCTAGACTTGCATGGCTAAGCAATTCTATAACCCATAATTCACACATCCTATCTTAAGCATATAGGAGTTGGCATAATTCAAGATTAACCTCAAGAATAGGACATAACTAAACTACACATCACAAAAATATTAACATAATCAAAATAGCATGCAAGCAATTATCATTGCACTAACTTAACCAAAACTGGGATCAAATATGATGCAAAAGAAAGTTCAAATGATGCTTGCCTTTCAGGGAGTCCACTTTCTGACTCTTGGTTACGTACTCGCTTACTTTCGGCAGCTCGAAGACTATAGAAAAGACGATACCGAATAAACGCCGAGAAATAGCCAAAAACTCAAAGTACTCAAAAATAAATGAAATTTATATAGTAGCTAGATCATGATTTTAGATGAATTTAGGTACAAAAATTATTCCATTTGGAGTTTATGTGAGAGAGTTATAGTAGTTTGAAAATCAGATTCATGAAAAATGCTAAAAAAATTCACTTCTGTTACTGTTCATCCCATTTTATTTATTTCACAAAAATTTGCAGAATACTAGTGGAGATAAAAATTACATGGTTAGCTAGATAATAATATTTTACGAATAACCCAATTGGATTCATCTCATTTGGGGTTCATATGAATTTTCTATGAATTTTCCAAGTTAATTCAATTTCTAGTGTAAAAATAATTCTTTCTGAATTTTAAATGGAATTGAATCCTTTTTGAACACAGGCTGACCTAGCCTCTGCCATGTCAAGTGAGGCCTACATATTTTCTTTTCTTTTCCATTTATTTCCTAAAGGAAAACATCTACCGACGAATATAATCTTCTCACAAACATATACTTAACCGATTCTCCGGTATTGAATCCAATCACATGTATAACACTTCCCCAATCATATTCTCATATCTTGATCTAAATCCCGTACTAACCTTCACTAAAGTATCATCAAGGTAGTCAATCCAACAAATAGCGTCCGGAATCTCGATCTTCCAACTATACAACCTATCCAATAATTATACGAAACCTATCGACCCATGGGCTTATGACCATGACTAAATCCATTAATCATTCCCCGATATACTATTTAAGCTATTGCTAACTATCTAGCTCCACTAGTCTCGCCTCAGCAAATCACAATCGCATACACTCAATTTTCCACCGATCAAGGTTTAATTGACGAATCGATACCTAATGATCTTCACAATTTAAGAACACATCCAACATCTAATTAATCACTACTCGATCAACTTATATCCATACCATCGAACTTAGTTGTGAAGCGACATCTACCAATCCATCACACTGTGTCTCTATGATCAACTAATAATCATTTAGCTACTAATCCAATAGAGAGCACAATTGCATCGACTTCGGCACAAGGGACTTACCTACTAATTAGATGGTAGTCCAAATATTTATCCGCAATCAATATAATCCATTCCTACCTTCTCCCAATTCTAGCATGTATAACTCACATAGATATTAATTAAGGCATCCGACCAATTTGCTCACAATTAAATAAACCGTCCGATTCAACATCAGTATTTCCTTAAATACCATCTCGTGAGCTACCCATCAAGTAATAATTTATAAAATCCTTATGCATCCTATCTCCTAAAATTACTAATCCAATGTGAGAAGAAACCTCCAATTAATTTATCCTCCATAGATCGCCACTAACTTCCATGCGACTTCAAAATAATATTGTCCGATCGACTAATCAACTAATATATTTTAGCTAGCGTCTACCGATCAATAAGATACATATTTCGCTACGATGATAAAATTAATCGCATATACCGACATACATCACATGAAGACGCCTACGCATAAATAAGATATAAGCGGAGAATTACATAGGTTTTAAGCTACCAATTTATTTTACAATTAAACATTCATAAATAGATGACATGCAGACGACTAATATGCAACATGCACGACTAATATTGTAATGCGGTAAAATAAATAACACTAAGAATTTTACCGCAACGCTAGGCGTGTGAAACGTCACCGGGTGTCGTCTTCTAGACTCGCATCGCGCCCACCGTGGTCGTCGCCGATCCCACGCCCGCCGTAGTCGCCGCCGACTCGGCCGCGTCCACGCCGACGCCGTCGCTCGACCACGCCACGGAGCCGGCTTGCGATGCCACGCTCAGCGCAACACGCCACACCGCCTCGCCGCGCTGAGCCGCCACGCCGCGCATGCATGGGCGTTGCATGCATGCGCCGCGCTCGATCGGCTTGCCTATGCCGCCGTCTTTGTTAGCCGCGTGCGCTCGGCCACCTCACCGAACCGCTTCAAGTGTGCACGGGCCTCACCACGTTGCGCTGGCGCATCCACGCCGCTCTGTCTTTGGGCGCGACGCTGCGTCGGGGCTACTCTGCGCTGAGCCCGACCTTGCTCGGCGCTAGCCGAGCCGCCGCCAAGCCATGGAGCTGCTGCGGTAGCCATGCGCCGGCTATGCCACCAAGTGAGTGCATCGCCATGCGCTGGTTGTCTTGCTCTGGAGCGACATCTTGGTGGCGCTCTCGCCGCTGCAGCATGGAGCCACATCACGCTAGCTCCTCTCACTTCTCCCCCACCATCGCACGCATGCACGGCAGTGCATCACCCTTGGTCGCCGCAATCACCAAGACAACCTTGCTGCCTCCTCTCTTCTTGCAAAACACCCCATTGAACTTGCATGCGAAAACCAATAGGATAGATGGATCGCTCATGAGGTGAGGAGTGCTACCGTATAACATGCAAAAGGTGATTCTCGTTTTGGGAGAGATTTAGAGGAGAGAAGTGGAGCTTGAGTTTGTGTTCATGAAGAGAAAGAAATGGTGTGCTTGCTGTTGGAGGAAGAAGGCGGTGTGGGAAAGAGAGTTGGCGGGGATGGGGCTCGGTTGGGATGGTAGTGGGGTGCTCAAATGACTAGAATTAAGTGACATGGGAAAAGGCGGTGAGCTCTCTCACTGGGCATTAAACAATGGTCATGCATGTGACTTCTAGTGGTTCGATTTTGGGAGGAAGAGAAAACCGAATGGCGTGAGCTAGCTTTGTGATTCGGTGGCATAAAAAAATGAGCAGGAGATGGTCTGTCTTTGTGAGGATAAAGAAATGGGGTGGAGAATGGTAGTGGAGAGGCATTTCTGGGGTAAAAGAAAAGAAAAGATCAGTGGGGTTCTCTTTTGGGTAAATGAAGTGATATTGTGTGGTTGGATGGTTGTGCAAAAGATTGAGCAGTGAGGTAAGCAAACAAAAGAAGAAAGATGGCATGGGAGTTGAAATGCCTGTGGTAGCTTTGGTTGCTAGGATAAAATAACAGAGATAGAGAGGGCTCTCGGTTGGGAGGGGATGGCGAGAGAGAAAGGCGATTGCAAAGCATGGTTCTTTGGAAAAGAAAGAAAAGCGATGAGGGTTTAGGAAATTATTAGATGATGAAAACTTGCTCCAAAAATCGTGAAAATTTTAGGAGACTTCGACATAATGTAAATGCTTAGGTAAAATTTTCAGGAATTTATCCAGACTGTGATCTTCTCTAAAAATATTTAAAGTTTGCTGTTTTTGTTGGCTGTGTATTGTTGGGTGCTTTCCATAATGGGTAAAGTTGGCAGTGGGAGATAGATTAAAAAAAAATGGTAGTGAGAATGAGCAGCTCGGTTGGGGAGATGATGTTAATTTGGGTTACAAAAAAATGGCGAGAAAATGTCGGGAATCATGCTGGATTTGGGAGTGAAACAAGGAAAAGGCAATGCTCTTGCATGTTGGATAGAGTGCGACAGTGGTTTAGCTAGGCATAAAGAAATGGCAAGGAAAGAAAAAGTGGATCAGCTGGCAAAAGGAGATGGCAGGGAGTGCCTGTAACATCCCCAAATTAATTATGGGATTGAGTATGCATCTTAGCAGCATGCTTGTCATTTTGAAGGCAATTGCATAAATTTTTGCATTTGGAAAATTTAAATCAAAAATCAAACATACACTTCGAATTCAAACTCTAAATAAAAAAAATAAAAAAAAAGGAACGAAAACCTTTGATCATCATC
Organism: Ampelocalamus luodianensis; assembly: GCA_036346255.1. NCBI lineage: Eukaryota > Viridiplantae > Streptophyta > Magnoliopsida > Poales > Poaceae > Ampelocalamus > Ampelocalamus luodianensis. Next base: position 22,030,419 of record CM070628.1, on the reverse strand, counting down.
TGGAAATAATTTATTCAAAAACTACAATAATTATCCTGAATAAATATAATTTTTCCAAAATTTTTGGAACTCAATTGCACCCTCAGAAAATTCAAACACCATTAATAGACCTAGGCTAAGTTTGAATTTAGCTTACACAAATTATATTATGAACAGTGAGTTAAATAATTTTTATAAATACTAGGTCATCCCAGGAACCCCTCTAATTAATTTCAGAATTTTTAGAATTTTATTTCTATATTTAAAGCCTTGGTCAAAGCTGCTGCTAGTTGGTCAAACTGAAATTAAACCTCAGGCTTAGCACTATTGAACCGACCGCACGGATCCAAACCCACGCGGTCGAACCTAACCGCCTAAATGCACTGCGCCGAACCCGACTTAGATTGACCGTCCGATTGGGATTCAACGGTTCAGATCTTGGCGCTTGATTGACCAGTCCGAACACCCTTTTTGATCCAGGCCGTCCATTCGAAATCGTGCGGTCCAGATCTCCCGACCGAGCCCGACTCATCTTGGTTCGACCTAACCAGCAAGCCTGAGCCGCCTTTCTTCGCGATCATCGCCAATTGGGCCCGCTTTGTCGAACCATCTTCTTCCTCCCGTTGGCTTGCGCAGAAGCTCAATGCCACGCGCCGCGCGAGCCCTGCCCCGCTCCGTCACCCCCGTTACGGCACCGCCCTCGTTGACCTATCCAGGGGCTCCCTCGCTTGACGCCGCCCCCTTATCCGTCTTTACCCGAGAATAATACCTGCTTGGTCTCTCTCCCTCAGCTCACTTCTCCTCTCGGGGCTGAGGAGAAGGAAGCTCCTTGAAGCTCCTATTTTCGGTAAAACCCTTGACACAAGGTCCTGGATCTTCCTCGTTCCCTGTTAATTCCATTTTCGCTCAATCGAACCTTTGTCATTTCTTGTAGGAGCCAGGGCAATCTCGTGCTCCCACTGCCTCCAGGACATGCACCGAATGCCACCCTCACTCCATTTCCCTCCTCCGGTGAGTTTTCTCCTCGGGTTAACGCGTCACTTTAAGCCTCTTGGTATTATCATCGTTTCCCCTCAACTCGTTTGTCGAATCATTCACAGGAACCCGAGAATTTTGAAGTTTCTTATTGTCGGCCGAAAAGCTCTAGCTTCGTTCTCGCCTACGGCAGGGTGAGTTGTTCCTCGCTTCCGTGCATAGTGACCATCTCCCGGCCTCATTCAAGCTATCTCAATCTGTACCTTTCGTGTTCATGGCGCAGGATGGTCTCCCCTCGTGAACCCGGGCGCCACCGTCGCCATTAACGGCGACAAGGAGCCTCTAGTGCTCCTCCGCCTCCTTTTCACCTCTTTAAGCCTCACGAGGATCCCAGGAGCCTATCTTTGGTGTCGGTTTTCTCTGGAGTGGCCTCTACTTTGTGCGCCTTCACACCCGAGCCGGACCTTCTCCGCTCCACCCCGCCGCCGGCGCGCCGCCGTGCCCCTCTACCGGCGACGACACCACCGGAAGGTAGCCCCCCATATTGTACTTCCGTTTTGCCCTTGCTCGTGCACCCTCCGGCCTCCCCTCGCCGCCGACGAGCACGGCAATGCCGCGGCCATGCGCGGCTCTGTTGTCGGAAAGGTCTGACCGAAAACAGTAGAGCGATTAGTGTAATCTAATTGTTGTTTAGTTTGAGTAATGGTTGAGTTAAAAGGCTAATGAGTCTCTGACATGTGGGCCATATGGCTGCTTAGTGATTGTGTAAAACTCCGAAATACGTTTTCTCTTCAGGCAAAACGTTTCCTTAGAATGCTTAGACGAATTTTACGTGTTCATGTTTTTAAGACGTATTCATGAGAATACGCCTTCAGTCCATTTTCGGCCGGGACCAGTCCATGTTGACTGGGTCAAAACCTTTGACCCCGGTCCCGCTTGTTAGTGACTAGGGCTAGGCTCACCCCGGTAGAAAAAGTATTATATGCGTTATAAAATCAGAAATCCATTTATTTGCACACTGAAAATTGTTGTAACTTCAAAATTTCATATCTAATTCAAATCGACTCCAAAATTTATGAAACCAGTTCTGATATTTTTCATACTAAGTGAATTTTATTTTAAAATAGGTTTCAAATATATCTCAGAAGCAGAGAGTATAGATTTAAGAAAATGATCTATAACTCTATTATTTTCACAATAGAAAAATGCTGTTAACTTCAAAAATACATAACTATTTCATTTTAACTCCAAAAACAAGTGAAACCACTACTGTAATTTTATTTTTAATAAACTTTATGTTAAAATTTGTTTCAACCTTGTCTCTATAGCAGAGAGTATTATTTTGGAAATCGACCCTTTAACACTATTCTTTTTAGATTAGAAAAAGGCTGATAACTTTGGAAATTCATAACTAAATCATGAAAACTCCAATTGAAGCAAACTCAACTGTTTTGAACTTATAATAATATCACCTATTTATCCATGTAATCCATGTTCCCACCACTACTCCACAAATTTTCATCTCATAATTAAATTATACGAATGAAGGAGTATTAAAAATTTGAATTTCAAACCACCATAACTTTCACATACTAAATCCAATTGGAATGAATCTTTCACCATAATTCATATAAAATCATGACCTACCTACTGTATAAATTTCATACATTTTTTTTGAGCATGTTGAATTTCTGGCTTTATTTGGTATTTATTGCAATATCGTCTTTCGATTAGGTTTTCGACGATAACAATATATACGTGAGAGTATTATGGTATTGACCTGAGAATGAACAAGTGATACAGCAAAGGTGCGAGCACCCTCCTCTTGATCATATTGCTCCCAGTGGTTTTTAAATGTTTTGTGTGAGTTTTATTATTCGCAATTGCATGCTATTTTGAAATATATGTTTATGGGTAGAAGTAGTTAATCTCCTAATTGCTGCATTAGCCCTCCTTGAATGTTGATTACCCTTTTACCTTGAATGATTAAGGATATATGTCATATGGGTTGTTTGCTAGTTTGTAGAACGATGCTTAGCCTTGCTAGTAGTATTAGCCGAAAGAGGTTGATGGAGCTAGTCCATCAGCCGATCGATCGAATTGAATCTTAATAAAATTTGAGGATTTTATGGATTGGATTATGTTGAACTTGAGGATTATATCCAGATCTTCGCATCTGGGGTTTGTGGACATGTTGGGCATGGGTTTTATGTTCTTAACTTGGACGGGTGTAGGTTGATGATGAATTTCTATTGTTGCTTGTTGTTATGGAATTGTGTAGCCCCGTCGAGTGTTTAAGGACCGATGCGTGGTGTGATGAACCAAGTCTTACGTGCAACCACACGGGATAATGGCGAAGGCTTGGCTTAATAATTTGTTGTGTGTTAGCTATCAAAACACAATGGGGTTGACAATTGTTATTGTTATGTATTTAATTGTTCTTTTGTCAATCTCGCGGGGGCATGTTAAGGGTCGCCTTACTTGCCCTTAAGGGTCTCTTGTTGGATAGGGACTTACTTACGTGCAGGGTTTACTCTCGTGGTTCAAAGCGTATCGCATGTCGCCATAGGACCGTCCTCGGGTGGTTTGATAGTTAGGACATGACATTGTAACGGCCTCGTTATGCTACCTCAGTCACACTCCTATGGAAGAGTGCATTGGCCGACATTAAGAGGAATGCATATCGTGTGGGTAAAGCTGTACAACTCTGCAGAGTAACTAAATCTATTCGAATAGCCTCGTCCTAGGTTATGGACAACACTTGTGGGAAAGCAGGCACAGTTAGCTTTTGAGAAACTTAAGTTGGGTCATGGTTGGAAATGTTTTGTCGTTATGTTGGAACTAAATTGTAGCATGAACGCGTTGTTCGCGCGTCAACTTTTGTTGAGGAATGATTTGTGCCACGAACGGGACGTTCGTGTGTTGTTTATATTTGGAGATTATACCATTGATGATCATTACTTACTGCTATAATATGTTTTCTAAATGTTTTACAAATGGCTAGTTAGAATCTTTATTGTTTATCTTTATGCAAAACTTGCTTTATGCTAAAATTGACTAGTGTAGTAGCCTTCCTTTGATACTTACATGCATCCTTATTTCTTTTGAAAGTCTCGCGAGTACAACTTTGTACTCTAACAGTGTCTATTCGTTCAGGTGGGAACGACGGGTGCAACGGTTTTAACTCCAGTTGGTTGCTTGTGGGATTGTGGGCATACCAACTCGGTTATCCCCTTATTATTTTAAGTTTATCTTCCGCTGCAATTTATTTGTGTTAATTAGATTTGGCCGAGCGGCCCTCTTTTGCAACCTTTGTACTTACGGTGCTATTTAAACGATGTTGTAATTAATTCTTTTATGCTTGTACCTTGTGTATGAATGTGATTGCAATGTTGTGTACTAGGATATGTGCATGTTAGCCACTGATCCTTGGGAGCTAGCATGTGACACATATCCGGGTCACTCGAAATCGTGTGCGTCTCAAGTTAAGTATTGCGTTCTGGCGTAATTACTTAGCTTGATACGGATCCGATTTCGGGGTCCTGGCGTTGGTATCGAGCCATACCGATTGTAGGTTAAAGCCGTAGCAATGGGCGTTATTAGGATTTTGAGTTAGAATATTTTCAAACTATCAAAAGTTTGGCAAAATGTTAGTAATATGATTTCCTTTCTTTCTTACCCATCCTAGCATCTAATTTCTTACCTCACCATTCTTTTGATTTGTACAAAATCATTTTCTCTCTTGCTCGTCTCTCTTTTCCAACATTAGTAACGGTAAATAGTCTTGGTAAAGCACTTTGGTGGAAGATTGAGAAGACGATGCCTTGCTGCGATTTTAGGAATAAACTAGGACTTATCCTTAGATATTATACCCGTAAGGATATTACTTAACTTGTAGATGCTGGATTTTGTGAAGGTTATTTGCTCTCTTTTGCTTCCGATGAGTCGTGCATCGCGTATGAGCAGTTAGGGTTTTCAATTGTATCTTGTGCTGTCCACCTGGACTTTAGCACCTCATTTTGTGATGCATAAATGGTTTTTATCTTGCATACATGCTAGGTTAAGTTGCCTCCGCTAGCGATTGCTCGTTTCGCCTTTACCTCTCTTCTTTTGCGGTTGCTAACCAGGTGTATGACAACAGGATGTCAGGACAGAAGACCCGTTTGACTTTGGAAGTAATGGAAGACTCTCAGCCTGTAGGATCTCTAGTCTCTAGTGGTCAACCCCCAAATCCTCAACGGCACAATCCGGAGCACCCGACCGCACTTTCAAGACGTGGGTCGACAAGAAGAAGTGACTCCACCTCACCCGTCCGTGGCGATGTGTTGGCCTGATGGATCGAGTCAGCAAGACCAGACTTTCTTCTTGCAGCAGATTGCTCAGAACACCGCCAGTGTTCATGGTGCTCAAATGGCAGCAGAAGGAGCCGATCCTTATGGCTCCCGATTCGATGATTTTCTAAACACGAAGCCTCCTGTGTTCTCGTGTTCGGAAGACCCTCTCGATGCCGACGATTGGCTTAGGAGCATCGAGCGGAAGTTGATCATTGCTCAGTGCGCCGACCATGAGAAGGTCCTCTATGCCTCAAACCAACTAGAAGGAGCAGCCGGTGCATGGTGGGATCAGTTTTACACCATGCAGCCCGGCGACCACGTCCCGTCATGGGACGAGTTTCAGGCGGCTTTCCGTGAAGCGCATGTTCCCTCTAGCATTGTTAGTTTCAAGAGGCGTGAATTCCTCGCGTTGAAGCAAGAAGACAAGTCTGTACTGGAGTATCTCTACGAGTTCAATCACTTAGCTCGTTACGCTTCTGACTGTGTCCCCACTGACGCAAGAAGGCAAGAACGATTCTTGATTGGTCTATCGGAAGAGATGCGGTGCACTCGCTGCCCATGATTTCCCAGATTTCCAACAGCTGGTTAATAAGGCTATTACGGTAGAGAATATGATGCAAGTGGTTGAAGAATCGCGAAAACGCAAGAGGGTTGCACAAATTTCAGCAAGCTGCAGTTCTCAGGAGCCGTGTGCTTGGCAGCCCGTCCCTCCTGAATTCCAAGACAGAGCATCACCAGCACCTCTGGGAGCTCCCTTGCAAGTCTCTCATCCACCTCAGGAAGATATCCAGCAAAGGCAGCCCAAAAAGAAGTGTAGACGCCGACTCCAGCAAAACAAGCAGGTTATTTGTTTCACTTGTGGCAGTCTGGGACATTTCGCCAGTCAATGCCCGGTGAAGCACCAAGCCGATCCCGTTCAGTGCCAAGACCTTGGCACGTCCTTTGACCAGAGGTCTTGCGTCACCTTTCAGAACAACCGTCGTGCTCATGTCAACCATGTCACCGCCGAGGAGGCGCAAGAAGCACCCGACGTGGTATTGGGCACCTTTCTAGTCAATTCGACTCCTGCGACTGTGTTGTTTGACTCAGGAGCCTCTCATTCTTTCATGTCCAGAGGTTTTGCTACCCTCCACAATATCTCACTCAGCTTGTTGCCGACCCCTATGATGATTCAATCACCAGGTTCAGAAATGAGAAGCATTCATGAATGTCGGGAAGTTGAAATTGAGATTAAAGAGGTGAAGTTTTTGGCCAACCTTATTGTGATAAATTCAGCGGGCCTTGATGTTATTCTTGGGATGGATTGGCTGTCTAAAAACCATGGTCATATTGATTGTGCCCGCAAGGTCATCACTCTCACTAGTCCTCTTGGTGTTCGAGTTGAATTGGCGCCAAAATTGGAGCATCCTCATCTCTATGCCCTTAGCAAACAAAGAATTGCCGATTTGAGTAAGGTTCAGTGGTATGTGAGTTCCGGATGTTTTCCCGAGGAACTACCTGGCATGCCACCTTCACGAGAAGTTGAGTTTGTGATTGAGCTGCAGCCCGGAACTGCTCCAATATCCAAACGTCCTTATCGTATGCCGCCAAATGAGTTGGTTGAATTGAAGAAGCAACTCGCAGAACTTCAAGAGAAGGGTTTCATTAGGCCGAGCTCCTCACCTTGGGGATGCCCAGCTATATTTGTGAAGAAGAAGGACCACAGTCTGCGGATGTGTGTTGACTACCGTCCGTTGAATGAGGTCACCATCAAGAACAAGTATCCACTTCCACGGATTGATGATTTGTTCGACCAGATGAACGGTGCCCGCATATTCTCCAAGATTGACTTGAGATTGGGTTATCATCAAGTGAGGATTAGATCTGAGGACATTCCTAAGACGGCTTTCTCCACTCGTTATGGCTTATACGAGTACACCGTCATGTCCTTCGGTTTGACGAATGCACCGGCCTTGTTCATGAATCTCATGAACTCTGTGTTCATGGAGTATTTAGACAAATTTGTGGTCGTTTTTATTGATGACATTCTCATTTACTCTAAATCTGAAAGTGAGCACGAAGAACACCTTCGTCTTGTGTTGGACAAGCTCCGAGAACATCGACTCTATGCAAAATTCAGCAAGTGCGAATTTTGGTTAAAAGAAGTCGCCTTTTTGGGTCATGTGTTATCTGAAGGTGGAATTGCTGTGGACCCAAGCAAGGTTCAGGATGTTCTCAATTGGGAACAGCCCAAGTCCGTCACCGAAGTCCGCAGTTTCCTCGGTCTTGCAGGATATTATCGTCGGTTCATTGAGAACTTCTCAAAATTAGCGAGACCCATGACTCAATTGTTGAAGAAAGAAAAGAAGTATGAATGGTCAGCTGAATGTGAGGCAAGCTTCCAGATGTTGAAGGATTGTTTAACTTCTGCTCCGGTGTTAGTTTCACGGATATCCATAAAGATTTCGACATCTATTGTGATGCATCTCGCCTTGGCCTTGGCTGCGTTCTTATGCAAGATGGCGAGTTGTGTCATATGCATCGAGGCAATTGAGACCTCATGAGATGAATTATCCCACTCATGATCTTGAGCTCGCAGCAGTGGTTCATGCTTTGAAGATATGGCGACATTTTCTTATCGGAAATCGCTGCGAGGTCTATACTGATCACAAGAGTTTAAAGTACATCTTCACTCAAGCCGATTTGAACCTAAGGCAAAGAAGATGGCTTGAATTGATCAAGGACTATGATATGGGACTTCATTATCATCCGAGGAAAGCAAATGTCGTTGCGGATGCATTGAGCGAGAAAATCGCAATGCAATCAGTATTTGGTTCGACCAAACGGAAGCTCTATGCAATGCATTTCAACGACTCAACTTGAGATGGTTAGTGAAGGTTTTCGCTGCCTTGGAAGTGAAACCTACCCTAGAGGACCAGATCAAGATGGCGGAAGAATGACAAGGGTATAGAGAGAATTAAGCGTAAAATGAGGGCAGGCAAAGCCAAGTGTTTTGTCGAGGACCTCCAAGGTGTTTTGTGGTTCTGAAAGCGTTTAGTGGTGCCGAATGATGTGAAGCTTAAGGAATTAATCCTTCATGAAGCCCATAATTCTCTTTTCTCTATTCATCCGGGAAGCACAAAAATGTATCAAGACTTGAAGCAAAGAATATGGTGGACTAGGATGAAGCGGGAGATTGCACGCTTTGTGGCCGAGTGTGATGTATGTCAAAGAGTCAAGGCTGAGCATCTAAAACCAGCCGGTACTCTAGATCCCCTGCCCATTCCCGAGTGGAAATGGGAAGAAGTTGGCATGGATTTTATCACTGGCCTCCCTAGAACACAATCTGGATCCGATTCTATTTGGGTGATCGTGGATCGGTGACCAAGGTTGCTCATTTCATTCTGTCAAGACCACCTACACCGGGTCAAGTTAGCGAGCTATACATTGCAAGGATCGTTTGCCTTCACGGTGTATCGAAGGTAATCGCTTTGGATAGAGGTCCCAGTTCACATCTCACTTCTGGAAGTGCTTACATCAAGCCATGGGTACTAACCTATCCTTTAGCTCCGCTTATCACCCGCAAACGGATGGACAAACCGAGCGTGTAAATCAGGTCTTGGAAGATCTTCTCCGAGCATGCGTATTGTCTTATAGCAAGAATTGGGAAAAATGTTTACCGTTTGCGGAATTCTCTTACAACAATAGCTTCCAATCTAGCATTCAGATGACACCATTCGAAGCATTGTACGGAAGAGCTTGTAGGACGCCCTTAAACTGGTCTGAAGCCGGGGAGAGGCCATTTTATGGTCCAACCCTGGTGAAGGATGCTGAAGAACAGGTTCGGGTCATTCGTGAGCGACTTGGACGCGCAATCCCGTCAGAAATCTTATGCCACGACCGCCGCCGTCGCGAGTTAAGTTTCGAGGTAGATGATCATGTCTATCTTAAGGTCTCTCCTATGAAAGGGATACATCGCTTCAATGTCAAAGGCAAATTGGCGCCTCGCTACATTGGACCTTTCCGAATTCTAGCCAAGATTGGATCGGTAGCCTATCAGTTGGAGCTACCACCATCACTTTCAGACGTGCATAATGTCTTCCATGTCTCACAACTCAAGAAGTGCCTTCGCGTCCCAACTGAAACAACCGAGTTGGAAGAACTCAATTTGCAGCCTGATCTCTCTTATCAGGAGCGCCCAATTCGCATTCTTGAAGAAATGGAGCGCAAGACCAGGAATCGCAACATCAAATTCTTGAAGGTTCAATGGAGCAACCACACTGAAGATGAAGCAACATGGGAGCATGAAGACCGGATGCGAGCCGAGTATCCAGAACTTTTTCCTTCTGCATGAAGTGTCTTCGAATCAAGAAAGGAAAGGTTAAACAAAGCAATGGGAAGGAAAATGTAATAGAAATTCCTTGTAACTTTGTGAGTATATCTTAGTTCTACCTTTAAAAGATATCTTAGCACTATCTTTGAAGGAAATAAAGACAACGGATGTTATGTTTTCTTTTAGCACATTTCTATCCAACTTCCACCCTATCGATCTCGGGGTCGAGATCTTTTGTAAGGGGGGAGGTTTGTAACATCCCCAAATTAATTATGGGATTGAGTATGCATCTTAGCAGCATGCTTGTCATTTTGAAGGCAATTGCATAAATTTTTGCATTTGGAAAATTTAAATCAAAAATCAAACATACACTTCGAATTCAAACTCTAAATAAAAAAAAAAAAAGGAACGAAAACCTTTGATCATCATCTGGAAATAATTTATTCAAAACTACAATAATTATCCTGAATAAATATAATTTTTCCAAAATTTTGGAACTCAATTGCACCTCTAAAATTCAAACACCATTAATAGACCTAGGCTAAGTTTGAATTTAGCTTACACAAATTATATTATGAACAGTGAGTTAAATAATTTTTATAAATACTAGGTCATCCCAGAACCCTCTAATTAATTTCAGAATTTTTAGAATTTTATTTCTATATTTAAAGCCTTGGTCAAAGCTCGCTAGTTGGTCAAACGGAAATTAAACCTCGAGCTTAGCACTATTGAACCGACCGCACGGATCCAAACCCACGCGGTCGAACCTAACCGCCTAAATGCACTGCGCCGAACCCAACTTAGATTGACCGTCCGATTGGGATTCAACGGTTCAGATCTTGGCGCTTGATTGACCAGTCCGAACACCCTTTTTGATCCAGGCCGTCCATTCGAAATCGTGCGGTCCAGATCTCCCGACCGAGCCCGACTCATCTTGGTTCGACCTAACCAGCAAGCCTGAGCCGCCTTTCTTCGCAGTCACTGCCAATTGGGCCCCGCCTGTCAGAACCATCTTCTTCCTCCCGTTGGCTTGCGCAGAAGCTCAATGCCACGCGCCGCGCGAGCCGCCCGCTCGTCGTCACCCCGCACGGCACCGCCCTCGTTGACCTATCCAGGGGCTCCCTCGCTTGACGCCGCCCCCTTATCCGTCTTTACCCGAGAATAATACCTGCTTGGTCTCTCTCCCTCAGCTCACTTCTCCTCTCGGGGCTGAGGAGAAGGAAGCTCCTTGAAGCTCCTATTTTCGGTAAAACCCTTGACACAAGGTCCTGGATCTTCCTCGTTCCCTGTTAATTCCATTTTCGCTCAATCGAACCTTTGTCATTTCTTGTAGGAGCCAGGGCAATCTCGTGCTCCCACTGCCTCCAGGACATGCACCGAATGCCACCTCACTCCATTTCCCTCCTCCGTGAGTTTTCTCCTCGGGTTAACGCGTCACTTTAAGCCTCTTGGTATTATCATCGCTTCCCTCAACTCGTTTGTCGAATCATTCACAGAACCGAGAATTTTGAAGTTTCTTATTGTCGGCCAAAAGCTCTAGCCGTTCTCGCCTCTGGGCAGGTGAGTTGTTCCTCGCCTGCATAGTGACCATCTCCCGGCCTCATTCAAGCTATCTCAATCTGTACCTTTCGTGTTCATGGCGCAGGATGGTCTCCCCTCGTGAACCCGGGCGCCACCGTCGCCATTAACGGCGACAAGGAGCCTCTAGTGCTCCTCCGCCTCCTTTTCACCTCTTTAAGCCTCACGAGGATCCCAGGAGCCTATCTTTGGTGTCGGTTTTCTCTGGAGTGGCCTCTACTTTGTGCGCCTTCACACCCGAGCCGGACCTTCTCCGCTCCACCCCGCCGGCGCGCCGGCGTGCCCCTCTACCGGCGACGACACCACCGGAAGGTAGCCCCCCATATTGTACTTCCGTTTTGCCCTTGCTCGTGCACCCTCCGGCCTCCCCTCGCCGCCGACGAGCGCGGCAATGCCGCGGCCATGCGCGGCTCTGTTGTCGGAAAGGTCTGACCGAAAACAGTAGAGCGATTAGTGTAATCTAATTGTTGTTTAGTTTGAGTAATGGTTGAGTTAAAAGGCTAATGAGTCTCTGACATGTGGGCCATATGGCTGCTTAGTGATTGTGTAAAACTCCGAAATACGTTTTCTCTTCAGGCAAAACGTTTCCTTAGAATGCTTAGACGAATTTTACGTGTTCATGTTTTTAAGACGTATTCATGAGAATCGCCTTGATCCATTTAGTGGGACAGTCCATGTTGACTGGGTCAAAACCTTTGACCCCGGTCCCGCTTGTCAGTGACTAGGGCTAGGCTCACCCCGGTAGAAAAAGTATTATATGCGTTATAAAATCAGAAATCCATTTATTTGCACACTGAAAATTGTTGTAACTTCAAAATTTCATATCTAATTCAAATCGACTCCAAAATTTATGAAACCAGTTCTGATATTTTTCATACTAAGTGAATTTTATTTTAAAATAGGTTTCAAATATATCTCAGAAGCAGAGAGTATAGATTTAAGAAAATGATCTATAACTCTATTATTTTCACAATAGAAAAATGCTGTTAACTTCAAAAATACATAACTATTTCATTTTAACTCCAAAAACAGTGAAACCACTTCTGGTAATTTTTATTTTTAATAAACTTTATGTTAAAATTTGTTTCAACCTTGTCTCTATAGCAGAGAGTATTATTTTGGAAATCGACCCTTTAACACTATTCTTTTTAGATTAGAAAAAGGCTGATAACTTTGGAAATTCATAACTAAATCATGAAAACTCCAATTGAAGCAAACTCAACTGTTTTGAACTTATAATAATATCACCTATTTATCCATGTAATCCATGTTCCCACCACTACTCCACAAATTTTCATCTCATAATTAAATTATACGAATGAAGGAGTATTAAAAATTTGAATTTCAAACCACCATAACTTTCACATACTAAATCCAATTGGAATGAATCTTTCACCATAATTCATATAAAATCATGACCTACCTACTGTATAAATTTCATACATTTTTTTTGAGCATGTTGAATTTCTGGCTTTATTTGGTATTTATTGCAATATCGTCTTTCGATTAGGTTTTCGACGATAACAATATATACGTGAGAGTATTATGGTATTGACTGAGAATGAACAAGTGATACAGCAAAAGGTGCAGCACCCTCCTCTTGATCATATTGCTCCAGTGGTTTTAAATGTTTTGTGTGAGTTTTATTATTCGCAATTGCATGCTATTTTGAAATATATGTTTATGGGTAGAAGTAGTTAATCTCCTAATTGCTGCATTAGCCCTCCTTGAATGTTGATTACCCTTTTACCTTGAATGATTAAGGATATATGTCATATGGGTTGTTTGCTAGTTTGTAGAACGATGCTTAGCCTTGCTAGTAGTATTAGCCGAAAGAGGTTGATGGAGCTAGTCCATCAGCCGATCGATCGAATTGAATCTTAATAAAATTTGAGGATTTTATGGATTGGATTATGTTGAACTTGAGGATTATATCCAGATCTTCGCATCTGGGGTTTGTGGACATGTTGGGCATGGGTTTTATGTTCTTAACTTGGACGGGTGTAGGTTGATGATGAATTACTATTGTTGCTTGTTGTTATGGAATTGTGTAGCCCCGTCTGAGTGTTTAAGGACCGGTCTGTGGTGTGATGAACCAAGTCTTACGTGCAACCACACGCTGGGATAATGGCGAAGGCTTGGCTTAATAATTTGTTGTGTGTTAGCTATCAAAACACAATGGGGTTGACAATTGTTATTGTTATGTATTTAATTGTTCTTTTGTCAATCTCGCGGGGGCATGTTAAGGGTCGCCTTACTTGCCCTTAAGGGTCTCTTGTTGGATAGGGACTTACTTACGTAACGGGGTTTACTCCTGTGGTTCAGGCGACTGTACTGTCTGCCATAGGACCGTCCTCGGGTGGTTTGATAGTTAGGACATGACATTGTAACGGCCTCGTTATGCTACCTCCATCACACTCCTATGGAAGAGTGCATTGGCCGACATTAAGAGGAATGCATATCGTGTGGGTAAAGTCTGTACAACTCTGCAGAGTAACTAAATCTATTCGAATAGCCTCGCCCTAGGTTATGGACAACACTTGTGGAAAGCAGCACGATTAGCTTTTGAGAAACTTAAGTTGGGTCATGGTTGGAAATGTTTTGTCGTTATGTTGGAACTAAATTGTAGCATGAACGCGTTGTTCGCGCGTCAACTTTGTTGAGGAATGATTTGTGCCACTAACGGGACGTTCGTGTGTTGTTTATATTTGGAGATTATACCATTGATGATCATTACTTACTGCTATAATATGTTTTCTAAATGTTTTACAAATGGCTAGTTAGAATCTTTATTGTTTATCTTTATGCAAAACTTGCTTTATGCTAAAATTGACTAGTGTAGTAGCCTTCCTTTGATACTTACATGCATCCTTATTTCTTTTGAAAGTCTCATGAGTACAACTTTGTACTCTAACGGTGTCTATTCGTTCGTGGGAACGACGGTGCAACGGTTTTAACTCCAGTTGGTTGCTTGTGGGATTGTGGGCATACCAACTCGGTTATCCCTTTTATTTTAAGTTTATCTTCCGCTGCAATTTATTTGTGTTAATTAGATTTGGCCGAGCGGCCCTCTTTGCAACCTTTGTACTTACGGTGCTATTTAAACGATGTTGTAATTAATTCTTTTATGCTTGTACCTTGTGTATGAATGTGATTGCAATGTTGTGTACTAGGATATGTGCATGTTAGCCATCGATCCTTGGGAGCTAGCATGTGACACATATCCGGTCACTCGGAATCGTGTGCGTCTCAAGTTAAGTATTGCGTTTACGGCGTAATTACTTAGCTTGATACGGATCCGATTTCGGGGGTCCTCACAGTGCCCATAGCCAGCTAGCTCATGCATAAGTATATACTACTAGCTCCCCCACTTCATGCCTCTTGTCGTGTGTAAAGCGGCGGCTTGCATGTATATATATGTGTACAACTAGCGACTACTAGTAGTATATAAAGTGGATCAATGAGTGGATTAATGGGTACACAAACGTTTGGTCTGTGGTGGTTGAACTGAAAATATAGCGACGATACTAACGTATGCAAGATGACATGATTTTTGAAAAGCATGTAAAAACAACAAATAAAAATAATTTAATTTAAATGCGATCTCTCAAACAATTCGATTTAATATTGTTGGTCATTATTATTATTATTATTATTATTATTATTATTATTATTTTGCATCTTTTTAAACTATTTGATTTAACTTTAAATGCAACCTTTCAATGTATTCAATTTGTTTTTTTTTTTTCAAGCAACATTTTAATTAAACATTGGAAAAAATTAAAACACAGTCAAAAATTTAATAGATCGCCAAATTAAATATTAACATCCCGATTCTGAAAATCAGGATGTTACAAACCTCCCCCCTTAGAAAGAATCTCGTCCCCGAGATTCGGACAGAAAAGGATAGGGGCAGAAAAACTTAATCGCTTCGTTAAAATCCAATTTTCTTTCCAAAGACCAAACAATTCGATCTTCAACCAATACCACTTCTATCTCGACATTTTTGGTTCGGTAACCTCTAATTAAAATCCATCAATCATATTTAGTTTAAGGCAAACACACTCCAATCTATTGTTCCACAATTTATAAGGTAACCTTCGAAATCACTTACTTCGATGTATTCTCCCAGACCACTATAAATTCCTAGGTTTGGTTTGATTTCCAAAAAGGACACCGACTTACTTCTAAATTTTAACAATGCACAAGTGAGGACAAACATCCATTAATCCATGCTCATAGTATAAATCATGATTCAACATCAATCTTGATCACATTCTCTGGAACCACATATTGCTCACATATCCCATTACACTTGCTTTGTAATTTCCATTATAGGACATCTTCAATATAACTCTCAAATCATGAGCACTAAAGAACCGTATTTCAATGCCTATAATCCACCCAAAAATTATTTGTTGGTTTCCAGCAATTTTCCTCACCATAATTTAAATTCCAAAGAGGGTAAGTCTATGCAAGATCAATTGCGTCTATAGAAATGTCTCTATATTTCTGCTGCTCGATCCTTTTGGTCAGCAGGATCAATCCACTTGCAATAATCAATCCACCAATGACTTCAAATCAATCTTTTAAAGTATAATCCACTCATCCCTATTGTAGGGTCTAATCAATCGTCAAAATCAACACAATTATCCAAGGTTAAAGATATACCTCCTTTATCCATAGTCAACTCCGACCTAAGTAAATCAAATTATCAAAAGACCATCCACCCAAGGTGAATTTGTAATCCATCCATAATCCAAAAGTTTGAATCACTAACTTTGTACAAATCAAGTTATCCACAATAATCTTAGTTCATTTAAACAAGATTAACTCGATGCCTTCCACAATCTACTTATGCTCAAGTATTAGTTAGTTCCAACCGCTACCTTCAATCATCCCTCACTGATCCAATTATATCATCTGTGGGACAACTACTCCCAAAAGATAAACCTCATATTCAATCCTCATAGTCATCCACTGTATGACCACTCAATCGCCTAATCTTTCTCCATCTCTAGAAGTATTAAGATTTGATTATATACTCAAATATAACTTTAAAAATCTTAAATGATCATCATAAGAAAAATTTATAATCTCATTGCAGTTTGAAATTCTAACTTTATCACGCTAGACCTGAATCTGACTCACAATTTTATCGATATATCGGCTAAGACATATCTAAACTCTAAATCCACAAGTGGACTACCAAAATTAGTTATTCAATTCAATTCATGTATTCCATGAGTTGTACTTGCATAATCCTCCGATATAAACCCAACATCATCCGTTGGCAAGTTGACACCTCACTACAATGGTTCCATTTATACTCATATCGTAACCTCGATGGTAACGTCTACCATAATCCACAATTGATCTCACAAAGGTTAATATCTCACGATTGAAAATCTAATTAACTCTTCCAAGATCATATTCAGGGATCATGAGTAATAATTCAATTTCTCAATTATCAACTATCACTTTGATAATGGAAAAACCACCGACGTCAACCAAACATAAAAGATCTCATTAAAGATAAAATAGTAGTTATTCAATCATACCCTTCTTTTTACCGATTCCGCTATCAATCCCTTAATCAACATGCGACTTCCATTAAAGAGATGAGAGGGAAAAGCATAAGGTAGGGAAACAATGTGGTAAGGTCCTTAATTCAATTTAGAGATTTGAAGCTCCATAACACAAGAACCAACTTGATACAACGAAAAAGAAAGCGGTAGGGACAGCACAAGATACAAACGAGCATGGTTAGTTTTCCGACATAGTTGCGATACAATCCACCCATAGGCGATGCACAACTACTTGGAAAAAGAGAGCAAATGATCACCACAAAATCCAGCGTCTACCAGCTAAGTAATAATATCATTAGGGCGTATATAATCTAAGAACAAACCCTAATTTTTATTCCTAAATCGCAACAAGGCATCGCCTTCTCGTCCTTTCGCCGATGCTCTGGACACGAGAGAAACCTACGAACATACGAGCTTGACGTCTTGGTCCAAGTTTGAGTACTTGCCTCCCACTTTGGGAAGACGGTGACTCGGTGGTGCAGACGCATATGGGAGACCTCGTTCTCCCCATAAGGCACATGCCGATCCATAAGCCCCATGTTGCATAGGGGTTGCGAGACGCCTTGAGTCATAGTGAGACGACGCCACGCCTCCCATAACTCATGCATAGTGCAATGATGGATCTGATCCATGATGCGAATCAACCTTGCCAAGCGTCGCGACTTGAGTGTCTTCCCGCATCGGATCACGGCAGCGGTGTTCACCGCGCCACGTGCTTGCATAGGAAAGTGGTAGTATGAAGGTGAGCTAACCGTCAAGTCATGACGAAGATGGCTCGATGCCACACGAGCCACTTCGCAATGCCGTGGCCTCAGAGGTGCCACGGCGCTCGAATCCATATGGGATATTCCTCACGCGCGTCGCAACGATATTGATCATCGCCAAATACTCCTCCATCCACGGTCCTTCATTCCGATGATAGATGGAGCATTGGTATTGATAAATGAAGTTTGCTCTTCACAATATATCTCTATAAGCGCCGGATATCCATCCACATCCTCAGCTTGGGTCTCCCGAACAAGGTATTGACGACTTAACCAAGGACAGAATGGCAAGATGAGTTAGTTTCGTAAATCGAAACAAGAATAAGGTGAGAAAAGATACTAAGATGGATAAGGAATAAAAGGGATTCCTAACTTAGTTTTTCTCAAATTAGTTTGATACTTTGAAAATAGTTTTAGACCAATGGATCAAGCTAAACTTAACGCCCATGCTATCTCTAACCTCTGATCAAGATGGCTCACGATACCAACATTGTGGGGACCGGAAATTATCTCCATAAGACCGAGATTAGACAAGGTCTTAGGGACATAATTACGGGTCTCCGGTAAATGAATTCCAATTTAACTCTATCCAAGTGAGAGGCTTAGCCGAATACTAGAGCCTCAACGATCATGCGCGTTGCTCCTTTGCGAGCGCTACGTGATTGTCGATTCTCTTTCGATTCGAAGCACTACACTTAGTGAGTTAAATGGGGATTCATTAACAACGAGTATGACTTATATTGGCTCCCAAGATCAACGACCAATATACTCATACCCTCATCCAACGTTGATTACATCCATACAACGCATACAACAAGAGATCAAAAGACATACTGCATAATAGTCAAAGTCTACAGCTTATTACATACGCCGACCGCCAAATTCAAAGTAAAGTATCAAGTAGCAATGAAGCAAATAAATTAAGCAAAGGCCAGAGTGGTATGCCCATCACCCATCGGCAACCGACTGGGAGTTAAATGATAGCACACTACTCGTTAGTGTCACCCAAGTCAATACTAACAAGATCGTCAGACTCATAATCTTCCTCACCTGAAAAGGCCAGCAAACATCTGGCTGAGTACAAGTGTACTCGCAAGTCTTACACAAATAAAATTAGTTATGCATAAGGGTCATTCAAAGGATGGCTCATATTGGTTTAGTTTTCTGAAAGAGACGCAACAAATAACATCCTACACATACTAGTTTTTCATGTGCCCATTTTAAAATCAGATTTGAAGTAGAAGTAAAACATATAGTAAAGCATTTCAGTAATAAACAATTGAATCATGCAAAGACCAAAGTGGCAGCCCACTTTGATGTATTAAACACATGAACATCCCGTTCATGACGAATACCAAGTTCAACCACAATTTTAATTAAAAGTCTAACAATAGTAACTCCCGAACTCAAGCGGTTGTCCATAACCGTGGACACGGCTATTCGAATAGATTGATACCCTGCAGGGGTGTACTACTTTACCCACACGACTTGATTAGCCCGTAAGCCTCCAGATGCCTCCGAAAATAGCATACTTCCTATGGTATGCCGGCCGGGTAAATCAAGATATAGTCATTTTCAGCAAGAAAGCCCTATTGAGCTAAGTCCCCCTTGTGAGATGGTTCCTTGCCTAGTACAAGCGTCTGATAGCACTTGCTAGGGGGCTCACAAGTTATATCGGAAATACCGATGCAATCAAAACAAAAGAATTGGCGCTCCCTTGCACACTATAAAGGATTACATCGGCTCCTAAAGAACATAGGATTTCACGGTCGCTATGCCCCTTACACCACCAAGGACTTAACACAATAAAACCCTCCCCCTACTTAACCATACGGCACCCATATACAGCGTGTGGCAAAGACGAGTGTACTTGAATTAACGACGTTACAAAGTTCGGTCCTCAATTGTCCAGACAAGTCCTTCCACTTACCCAATGCTCGTGCACAAAGCACCATCACTAACCAACACTTGTCCAGACCAAAAGCTCATTTAAAAATAACAAAATTTAACTCATAAAACAGCTACAAGATCTGAAGTATAAATCACAAAATGAGAGTTGTGTTTTATCCCAAAACCATGGGTTAGTCCCGACGATCGAACTACCGTGTCTAGACTTGCATGGCTAAGCAATTCTATAACCCATAATTCACACATCCTATCTTAAGCATATAGGAGTTGGCATAATTCAAGATTAACCTCAAGAATAGGACATAACTAAACTACACATCACAAAAATATTAACATAATCAAAATAGCATGCAAGCAATTATCATTGCACTAACTTAACCAAAGCGGGATCAAATATGATGCAAAAGAAAGTTCAAATGATGCTTGCCTTTCAGGAGTCCACTTTCTGACTCTTGGTTACGTGCTGCTACTTTCGGCAGCTCAAGACTATAGAAAAGACGATCACCAATAAACGCCGAGAAATAGCCAAAAACTCAAAGTACTCAAAAATGAATGAAATTTATATAGTAGCTAGATCATGATTTTAGATGAATTTAGGTACAAAAATTATTCCATTTGGAGTTTATGTGAGAGAGTTATAGTAGTTTGAAAATCAGATTCATGAAAAATGCTAAAAAAATTCACTTCTGTTACTGTTCATCCCATTTTATTTATTTCACAAAAATTTGCAGAATACTAGTGGAGATAAAAATTACATGGTTAGCTAGATAATAATATTTTACGAATAACCCAATTGGATTCATCTCATTTGGGGTTCATATGAATTTTCTATGAATTTTCCAAGTTAATTCAATTTCTAGTGTAAAAATAATTCTTTTCTGAATTTTAAATGGAATTGAATCCTTTTTGAACACAGGCTGACCTAGCCTCTGCCATGTCAAGTGAGGCCTACATATTTTCTTTTCTTTTCCATTTATTTCCTAAAGGAAAACATCTACCGACGAATATAATCTTCTCACAAACATATACTTAACCGATTCTCCGGTATTGAATCCAATCACATGTATAACACTTCCCCAATCATATTCTCATATCTTGATCTAAATCCCGTACTAACCTTCACTAAAGTATCATCAAGGTAGTCAATCCAACAAATAGCGTCCGGAATCTCGATCTTCCAACTATACAACCTATCCAATAATTATACGAAACCTATCGACCCATGGGCTTATGACCATGACTAAATCCATTAATCATTCCCCGATATACTATTTAAGCTATTGCTAACTATCTAGCTCCACTAGTCTCGCCTCAGCAAATCACAATCGCATACACTCAATTTTCCACCGATCAAGGTTTAATTGACGAATCGATACCTAATGATCTTCACAATTTAAGAACACATCCAACATCTAATTAATCACTACTCGATCAACTTATATCCATACCATCGAACTTAGTTGTGAACGACATCTACCAATCCATCACACCTGTGTCTCTATGATCAACTAATAATCATTTAGCTACTAATCCAATAGAGAGCACAATTGCATCGACTCGGCACAAGGGACTTACCTACTAATTAGATGGTAGTCCAAATATTTATCCGCAATCAATATAATCCATTCCTACCTTCTCCCAATTCTAGCATGTATAACTCACATAGATATTAATTAAGGCATCCACCAATTTGCTCACAATTAAATAAACCGTCAGATTCAACATCGAGTATTTCCTTAAATACCATCTCGTGAGCTACCCATCAAGTAATAATTTATAAAATCCTTATGCATCCTATCTCCTAAAATTACTAATCCAATGTGAGAAGAAACCTCCAATTAATTTATCCTCCATAGATCGCCACTAACTTCCATGCGACTTCAAAATAATATTGTCCGATCGACTAATCAACTAATATATTTTAGCTAGCGTCTACCGATCAATAAGATACATATTTCGCTCACGATGATAAAATTAATCGCATATACCGACATACATCACATGAAGACGCCTACGCATAAATAAGATATAAGCGGAGAATTACATAGGTTTTAAGCTACCAATTTATTTTACAATTAAACATTCATAAATAGATGACATGCAGACGACTAATATGCAACATGCACGACTAATATTGTAATGCGGTAAAATAAATAACACTAAGAATTTTACCGCAACGCTAGGCGTGTGAAACGTCACCGGGTGTCGTCTTCTAGACTCTGCATCCGCGTCCACCGTGGTCGTCGCCGATCCACGTCCGCCGTAGTCGTCGCCGCCGACCGCCGCGTCCACGCCGACGCCGTCGCTCTCGACCACGCCCACGAGCCGGCTTGCGATGCCACGCTCAGCGCAACACGCCACACCGCCTCGCCTGCTCGCCGCCGCGCACGCCGCATGCATGGCGTTGCATGCATGCGCCGCGCTCTCGGTCGCTTGCCGGCGCGCCGTCTTTGTTAGCCGCCGTGGCGCTCGCCACCTCACCGAACCGCTTCAAGTGTGCACGGCCTCACCCACGTTGCGCTGGCCGCATCACGCTGCTCTGTCTTTGGCGCGACGCTGCGTCGGGGCTACTCTGCGCTGAGCCCGGCCTTGCTGGCGCTAGCCGGAGCTACCGCCAAGCCATGGAGCTGCTGCGGTAGCCATGCGCCCGCTATGCCACCAAGTGAGCCGCCACGCCATGCGCTGGTTGTCTTGCTCCTGGAGCAAGATCTTGGTGGCGCT
Source organism: Ampelocalamus luodianensis (assembly GCA_036346255.1). Classification (NCBI taxonomy): domain Eukaryota; kingdom Viridiplantae; phylum Streptophyta; class Magnoliopsida; order Poales; family Poaceae; genus Ampelocalamus; species Ampelocalamus luodianensis. The sequence continues at coordinate 22,008,260 of CM070628.1, read as the reverse complement.
CCGCCGCTGCGAAAGATGGAGCCACATCACGCTAGCTCCCTCTCACTTCTCCCCCCGCCATCGCACGCATGCACGTGATTGCATCACCCTTGGTGCCGCAATCACCAAGACAACCTTGCTGCCTCTCTCTTCTTGCAAAACACCCCATTGAACTTGCATGCGAAAACCAATAGGATAGATGGATCGCTCATGAGGTGAGGAGTGCTACCGTATAACATGCAAAAGGTGATTCTCAGTTTTTGGGAGAGATTTAGAGGAGAGAAGTGGAGCTTGAGTTTGTGTTCATGAAGAGAAAGAAATGGTGTGCTTGCTCTGTTGGAGGAAGAAGGCGCATGTGGGAAAGAGAGTTGGCGGGGATGGGGCTCATTTGGGATGGTAGTGGGGGTGCACAAATGACTAGAATTAAGTGACATGGGAAAAGGCGGTGAGCTCTACTGGGCATTAAACAATGGTCATGCATGTGACTTCTAGTGGTTCGATTTTGGGAGGGGAAGAGAAAACCGAATGGCAGTGAGCTAGCTTTGTGATTCGGTGGCATAAAAAAATGAGCAGGAGATGGTCTGTCTTGTGAGGATAAAGAAATGGGGTGGAGAATGGTAGTGGAGAGGCATTGGCTGGGGTAAAGAAAAGAAAAGATCGGTGGGGTTCTCTTTTGGGTAAATGAAGTGATATTGTGTGGTTGGATGGCTGTGCAAAAGATTGAGCAGTGAGGTAAGCAAACAAAAGAAGAAAGATGGCATGGGGAGTTGAAATGCCTGTGGTAGCTTTGGTTGCTAGGATAAAATAACAGAGATAGAGAGGGCTCTCGGTTGGGAGGGGATGGCAGAGAGAAAAGCGATGCAAAGCATGGTTAATTGGAAAAGAAAGAAAAGCGATGAGGGGTTTAGGAAATTATTAGATGATGAAAACTTGCTCCAAAAATCGTGAAAATTTTAGGGAGACTTCGACATAATGTAAATGCTTAGGTAAAATTTTCAGAATTTATCCAGACTGTGATCTTCTCTAAAAATATTTAAAGTTTCTTTGTTTTTGTTGGTTGTGTATTGTTGGGTGCTTTCCATAATGGGTAAAGTTGGCAGTGGGAGATAGATTAAAAAAATGGTAGTGAGAATGAGCAGCTCTCGGTTGGGGAGATGATGTTGTTCAAGTTACAAAAAAATGGCAGAAAATGTCGTGAATCATGCTGGATTTGGGGTGAAACAAGGAAAAGGCAATGCTCTTGCATGTTGGATAGAGTCTGACAGTGGTTTAGCTAGGCATAAAGAAATGGCAAGGAAAGAAAAGTGGATCAGTGGCAAAAGGAGATGGCAGGAGTGCCCATAGCCACTAGCTCATGCATAAGTATATACTACTAGCTCCCCACTTCATGCCTCTTGTCAGTGTGTAAAGCAGCAGCTTGCATGTATATATATGTGTACAACTAGCGCTACTAGTAGTATATAAAGTGGATCAATGAGTGGATTAATGGGTACACAAACGTTGCCTGTGGTCGGTTGAACTGAAAATATAGCGACGATACTAACGTATGCAAGATGACATGATTTTTGAAAAGCATGTAAAACAACAAATAAAAATAATTTAATTTAAATGCGATCTCTCAAACAATTCGATTTAATATTGTTGGTCATTATTATTATTATTATTATTATTATTATTATTATTATTTTGCATCTTTTTAAACTATTTGATTTAACTTTAAATGCAACCTTTCAATGTATTCAATTTGTTTTGTTTTTTTCAAGCAACATTTTAATTAAACATTGGAAAAAATTAAAACACAGTCAAAAATTTAATAGATCGCCAAATTAAATATTAACATCCCGATTCTGAAAATCAGGATGTTACAATGTTACACTAGGTGTAACACCCTGGCTATTTGGAAGCCAAGATGTCACCTAAATCATCTAACATACAACCATAATGCGGAAGAATTTGAATAATATCAACTAATGACATAAAGAGACCACTATTTAATAGTACCATGGCATGACACTAGTCTGAATTCAAGCAAGTATAACGAAGGGTGATTGAAGATCACAAGTATTACATAATCAATCATGACATAGAGAGGTTATCACCACATCTAAATTTAATTATTACAGTTCATCAATTAACGAATAAAAGATAAAAACTAAATCATTTTGTTGAACTTGAATACGGTGAAGTGCATGATTAGTGCGTGTCTACTCCCTCCCGCTAGAGCCAGCATCAATGATCACCTAAAATAAACAAACAAAGCAAGAATGAGTCCGTGACTCAGCAAGTACAGTGAATAAATGAACATACCACAAATACGAACAAGACCTCATCATTAAAGAATGTGAACATATCCCGAATGAATATATGGATGAATGGAATGAATAGATTTAATGAAAAGAATGGACTACACACATGCTTATACCGGTATAGCTAGTGACACACCCGTCGGTGTGCACTTAAGCCCGCATTGAACCAAAATACGGGGATCCCAATCCCGTATGAAGAACGTTTCATACGGGTGTCCAAAACTGCCCGTATTGGACTGGTGGGTCTTACGTGCCCATATTGAAATTGATGGGTCTTATAATCCACTCCCATAGAAGGCACATGAAATAGGATGCATGAACTGAAGTATGAATTATGAAAGACATCATATATATACTCTTGGATATAACACATAAAAAAAGGACACACACTTTGAATATTCTCATGGATATTAGAAAAACACAATACAGTCATCAAGCATGCATCATACACCAAACATATGAACATCAAAGTACTTGCCTTCCGCGTCGCGACGCGATAGTCGATAAAGAAGATGCCTCTAAACCCGAAGCCTCTTCGCCTACACAATTAAGTACTTAAAATTAAGAACAACATCGTACCAAAATGCTAACCGCGTCATTCTACAAAACCTTCCTGACCACCCTAGAACTAACTATTTTATCTACTCCGAAGACAGACAACTCAAACAAGGAAAACGAGTCTTGATAGGACCCTTAAAACTTACATAACTTTTACTCTGAAGATCAAAAAATAGTAAACTCAATTGGGCTGGAAAGATAATGGAAATATCTAAAATAACCTAGTTGGTGGACATCTCGAATTCTGATTGTAAATGACTCTAACAGATCAATGAACAACATCTGTCGAGAACTGTCTGATAAGTCTGGACAGCAGCACGGTAACGGACATAGTTTCTAATTGGCTGAACCAAAATTAGTGTTCTTTAACAATCTGAAAAGCTTAGAACAAAACCTACCAATGTCTAGTTGGGCAAATTCTAAGATTTCGCCTCTAACAAAATTTGGCCCATGGCTCAAATCTGTTGGCAGTAATTAACAAACAGAAATATCGGCTGAAACAAAACATCCATAACTTTTATTCTACAACTCCAAATTGGATGTTCTTTATCAAAATGGAAAGATAAGACCAATGCCTACAAAGTTCATAATAGGGAGAAGTCCTAACTTGTCACAGCCCCAACAATTAAAATGGGTTAATGTGTATTTCATTAGCATGCATTATTGATTTCAAAACATTTCCATATTATATTGTACTGGAAAATCTAATTTGAGGTGAACATACACATCAAAATTCACATTTCACTTCAAATCAGTAATACAAATTTGTGATCATCATCTGGAACCAATTTATTTAAATACTACATTAATTATCATGAATTAATATAATTTTTCCAAAATTTTTGGGACTAGTTTGAACCTAAATAAAATTCAAACAACCTACATAGACATACAACATGTTTGAGTTTAAATGTCTCAAATTTTAATGTGAACAGTGGGGTTTCATAATTTTTATGGGAACTATATCATCCCAGGAACCCCCACAAATTATTTCATGATTTTAGGAATTTTATTTCTAATATTTAAGCCCTGGTCAAAGTAGGAAGAACAAATTAAAAATCAGTCAAATCCTAAACCCTAACCGACCGTTACTATTCCTTGGGCTCGAGCCGGCCTGGACAAATTGACTCAACCCAACCACCTAACTGTACCTCCGCACGCGAGCCACCCGATTGGAAATCAATGGCCCAGATCGCGCACCCCTCCGACCTGTCCGAAGTCCCCACAAATCTCTTTCGTCCGTTCGCCATCCAACGGTCCCGATTTAATCTCTGTTTTTCACCGAGCCGTGCCACCCTGAGCCACTGCCAACTCGGGCCCACGCGTCAAAGTCGTCCCCTTCCTTGGGCGGCGCGCTCGGTATTTGCAAGCCACGCGCCGCGACGCTCGCTCCGGCCGTTGGAGCTCCGTCACCTCCGTTAGCCACCGCCGCATGCAACCACTCCTGGAGCTTCTCCGCCTCACGCCGCCTCCGATGCCGTCAACGCATGAGCATATTACCCCTCGAAGCCCTCCTTTTCCCTCACTCTTCCTCTCGGTGGCTGAGGAAGGGGAAGCTCTCCCGTGCTCCTCGCCGGTGTAAGCTTCCTTCGCTTGATTCCTGTCGTCTCTATGGTCGATGCCATCTCCATTTTTGCTTAGCTGAACTCCTTTGGTTGCTTGTAGCTCCCAGTCCGCCTCAGTGCCATTGGAAGCTCTGGAGCGCACCCGCGGCTAACCCGTGTTGTCATCTTCATCTCCGGTGAGCTTTTCTTCTTTTCTTGCGCGTCACAATGAGCCCTAGGGTCTAATTGAGTTTTCCCCTCAATTAATTGCTTGGTTGCTTCACAGGAACTTTTGGATTTCGAGTTAGCCCTATTTTCGGCCGACAACACTATTCATCATCCAGTTATCATCCTGGTGAGCCATTCCTCGATCCCCTGCTTGGTGATCATCTCCTGGCCTCGCTCAAGTTTTCTCAACCTTTTGTTTCCAAAAATTTTGCCCAGAGCGACCCCTCCTCGTGGAGCTTGCCGCCACCGTCGCCATTGCTGTGGGCATCTCACCTCCAAGCTTCTCCGGCCACTCCATCTCTCTGGTGAGCTTCAGTGACCACTCTCATAGCTTAAGCATGTGTTATTTGGATCTAGAATGGACTGGTTTGGCACATGCACGTTAGCCGTAGGTCACCGCCGGTTAGCCGCTGGTGCAGGCCATCTCCGTCGGCGCCACCACCCCCTTGAGCTTCGTGAAGGTACCAAAAATCCTTTTCTGGTCTCCATGTGCGCCGGCGTGGACCACAAAGACGGCGGCGAGAAAGAGCCATCACAGCGAGCGAAGCGTGGCACGCTCAAGCAGCCTCAGAGGCGATCATTAGATTCTAATTGCAATCATTAACAGTTAATGCGTGATCTTTGTCGGCTAAGCATTGATTAGCTGCTGGGTTTTGCGTATAGTCTCTATGACGTGTGGGCCCAGCACCTTAAGTGATTAGTAACCAGGGTGGTGAACCCGTGGACCGAGCTCTTAGCTTTTGGTCCATGCACTGTGCTTGTGAGCCAAGTCAGTGACATGTAGGACCCACCTGTCGGGGTTAACCGGAAATTAAATAGGAATTGGAAAACAACATTTGTTCCGACCCCACTCGTCATCCCCTGTGGCTAGCTGTAGGTGAGTGAGAAAAGTATTGAGTTCTTTTAGAAAATCTGGAAAACGAATTATATTCACACTGAAAATTGTTGTAACTTCAAAAATCCATATCTAATTCAAAGCAACTCCAAATTAAATGAAACCATACATTAATTTTCTTATTTAATGAACTTTGTATTAAAATTGGTTTTAACCTTGTCTCTGTAACAGAGAGTATTAATTTGGAAAATGGGCTATTAACACTATTATTTTTACAAAAGAAAAGGGCTGATAACTTCAAAAAGTCATAAGTAATTTTTGGAAACTCCAAAAACAGTGAAACCAGTTTTGGTAATTTACTTTTCAAATGAAGTTAATTATAAAAATGGTCTCAAACTTACCTCTATCACAGAAAATATAGTTTGAGGAAGATGATCTTGAAAGACATTATTTTTACACTATTAATGCTGATAACTTTATAAATCAATAACTAAATCATGAAAACTCCAATTGGAGCAAACTCAACTGTTTTGAACTTGTGATAATATTTCCCATTTATTCATGTAACCCTTGTATACACCACTGCTCTACAAAATTTCACTTCATAATTAAATTGCTTAAATGGAGACATATCGAAGTCTGAAATTCAAACTACCATAACTTTCACATACTAAATCAAAATGAAATAATTCTTTCACCAAAAATCATCTAAAATCATGACTTAGCTACTGTAGAAAAATCATGCATTTTGAAGCATTTTGATTTTTGAGGTATTTCTCGATGTTTATTCGGTATTGTATTTATCTAGATACCGAGCCCATTGATATTGACTCCTACGCAACTGAGAGCGAACAACTTAGCTACCTGCAAGACAAGCATCCTTTGAACTTTCTTTTTGCATCATATTTGATCCCAGTTTTGTTTGGATAGATGCAATGATAATTGCTTGCATGTTATTTGATAATGTCGCTATTTTTGTGATGAATAGTTAGACACCCCTATTATCTTGTCATTGTGGCTATCCATGAATTATTCCAGTACTGAAATGCTTAAGATAGGATGTGTGAAATTATATTGTCCGGGTTTTGCTTAGCCATGCAAGTCTAGAACCGTTAGTTGATTGTCGGGAATAACCCGACAATTATGGGACAAACACAACCTCATTATATACTTTTGTTTCAGATCTTCGTACCTGTTTTACAAGTTAAATTTTGTCATTTTAAATGAGCTTTGGTCTGGACAAGTGTTGGTTAGTGATGGTGCTTTATGCACGAGAATTGGGTATGTGGTTGGACTTGTGCGGACAATTAAGGACGAGAACTTTGGTAACGTCATTGATTCAAGTACTTTCGTGCTACCATCACGCAGATATATGGGTCTTTGTGCGGTTAAGTAGGGGAAGGTTCTATTGTGTTAAGTCTCATGGTGGTGTAGGGGCATTTGTGTTTGATCATTTGTCCATAGGAATCAATGTCAATGTTCTATAGTGTGCAAGGGAGCACCAATTACCTTTGCATTACATCGGTATTTCCAATATAACATGTGAGCCCTTAGCAAGTGCTATATGCTACTTGTACTAAGACCAAAATATCTCACATGGGGACTTAGCGCAATAGGGTTTCTTCTTCGAAACGACTATATCTCGATTCTCCCCTGCCAGCATACCAAAGGATGTGTGCCATTATCCGGAGGCTTACGGGCTAGTCGAGTCGTGTGGGTAAAGTAGTACACCCCTGCAGGGTACAATCTATTCGAATAGCCGTGTCCACGGTTATGGACAACCGCTTGAGTTCGGGAGTTACTATTGTTAGACTTGAAATTAAAATTGTGGGTGAACTTGGTAATTAGCATGAATGGGATGTTTATGCTTATTGTTGTACCAAAGTGGGCAGCCACTTTGTTATTTGTATGTTTAATTTGTTACTTAGTTCATTACTTATTCACATGTTTTACTTCTACTTCAAATCTGATTTTGAAATGGCACTTGAAAAACTAGTATGTGTAGGTTGTACATTGTTGCGTCACTTTCGCAAAAGTAAGCTAATATGAGCCTTCCTTTGAATGACCTTATGCATAACTATTTTTATTTGTGTAAGACTTGCGAGTACTCTTTGGTACTCGGCCGGATGTTTCTTGGCTTTACGGTGAGGGCGATATCGAGGTTGACGAGTTCGCGGTGTCGATTTAGGTGACACCGACGAGTAGTATGCTATCTTCTAACTCCCGATCGGTTCTTGGATGGGTTGTGGGCATACCACTGTTGGTCCTTTTGGTTTATTTACTCGCCCGCTATAAACTTGTTAAATTTGGCGGTCGGCCCTTATGTAATTGTACACTTAGAAGCGTGTTGTAACTTTTGTACTATTTATGTATGATGGTTGTATGGATGTGACCAACGTTGGAATGAGGGTATGATTATATTGGTCACTGATCTTGGGAGCCAATATAGGTCATACTCGCTGTTCTTGGATTCCCATTTAACTTGCTAAGTGTCGTGCTTGACTTGTTGGAAAACCGGCAATCATGTAGTGCTCGCAGAGGAGCAGCGCGCATGATTCGTCGGGGCTCTAAATTTGAGTTGAGCTTCTCATTTAGACCGAGTTAAGTTGGAATCCATTTACTGAGATCGAGTTATGTCCCTAAGACCTTGATTAGTCTCGGTTTTAAGGAGATAACCCAGGTTCCCACAGCGTTAATATCGAGCCATACTTGTTGTAGGTTAGTGATAGCATGGGCGTTAAGTTTAGCAAACCCTTGGTCAATTTATTTTCGAAACTATCAAAAATTACTTTGAAAAGTTAAGTTAGGAGTATCTTTTATTCCTTACCCATCCTAGTATCATTCCCTACCTTATTGGGCTTTGGTTTTGGCAAAACTAACTTACCTTGCCTTTTCTCATCCTTTAGATGAACCCCAATACCTTGTTCGCGAGACCCAAGGCGAGGATGTGGGAGGATACCGTGAGTTACCGAGGATATGATGTGAAGGCGAATTTCACCTACCACCGACGTACTCCCTTTACCATCGAGATCGAGGCCGAGAATGGAGGAATACTTGGTCGTGGGAGATATTATTGCTAGGCGTGTTACGGGAAGTATCCGTGTCGTTTTGAGCTTATGGCACCGGAGGCCATGGCGCTGCAAGAAGTGGCTAGGGTGGCCATGAGTCGCCTCGCTTTTATCGAGCAGCTGTCCCAGCCGCCTTATGACCATTTCCCCATGCAAGCTCGTGAAGGGGAAGTGAGCAGGTTTGCTAGGATTCAGTTCGGTGAAGACCCTCAGGTCCGACAATTGGCAAGACTGGTGCACATCATGGATCAAATGCACCGCTGCTCCATGCATGAGTTGTGGGAGACGCGACGGCGTCTCATTGAGGCTCAGGAGCACTTAAGGCTCATGCAGATATGAGGCTCATTCATCCCAGTGTGCTATATGGCACTAATATGATCTCCCCTTATCTTTCTGCACCAGCAGATTGTCGTCTTCCCGTGGTAGGAGGTCATATTAATGCCATAGGATCACCTTTGCGTCTTCCTAACCTAGGGACCCGACGATCTTTGGATCCCAGGGCACATCTTTTGGATGAGTTTCCGGTGAACTTTGACCGGAATAATATCTAGGATGTTGAGGTAGTGAGCTCGCTGTCCAGGCATGTTTTCAGCGAAGCATGTATCCTTTAATTGTTGTAATAGGCTAGTAGTCGTTGGATCTTCTTGTATTATTTTGGACTTTAACTTTGGGCAGTTGCCGTTTGCCTACGGGCCAACCTGGATGTAATGGTTCCAAAGGACTATCATTTGCTGTTATGGATTTTGTACTAGCCTTAATGTTTCGTACCTTATTTGATGTTAAATTTCTACTGTGTTTTTAAATATCCTTCTTATTGCTTGCTCAAATAAGTTATGACCTTCATGTTTATCTTCTAATCCTCCTTGTCACTCCAGGATGTCAGGCCCTAATACTCGGGCTAGAGCTCAGCGCGATGGGGGATCTCCACCCCAGGGCACTCGTTCTGCTGCTGTGGCAGAACTTTATGCCTGCGAGGAGACGGGTGAGCCCTCTCACCAGCACCAACCGCGGGACAGTTCTTCTGAGGAGGTGCTTCCTCCGCCACCCACTATGGCGGAAGTCTTGGCACGGATCGAGAGAAACGGGATGGATCGCATCAGATCACGGAGGCGATAGCTCGCAACACCTCTCCTGCCCTGCGCGGCAGAGGAGGGACAGCAGAGGCGGCGGGAGGTCTCGCGATTTCAATGACCAATCCCTCCACTTTTTCTCGCACCGAGCCCGATGGAGGCCGAGGACTGGCCGAGAGACATTGAGAAGAAGCGCTATTGCTCGGTGCACGAGCGTTGAGAGGGTGCTCTTTGCCGCCTATCGGCTGAGCGCGCTAGTGCGTGGTGGGACAACTATACCGCCATGCGGTTGGATGGAGAAGTTCCATCATGGGCGAGTTCATGCGGCTTCGTGAGGCTCACATTCATGAGGGGTTATGTTGATCAAGCAACACGGTGCCTTGCCCCGAAGCAAGGAAAGAAGACCGTCTCGAGTACCTCCAGAGTTCAACTCCTTGGCCGCTATGCCCGGATGATGTATCCCGCGCCGCGCGCGCCGCTTCATGGCGGCTTGCGGAGGAGATGCAGATTGGCTTTAGCCGCACATGATTCGCAATTTCCAGCATCTAGTGAACAAGGCCATAGTTGTGGAGCATAAGAGTGTGGCAGTGGAGGAGTCCAGGAAGAGGAGGAGGGCAGCCCAGTTTTCAGCTAGTAGCAGTTTCCCTCGGCAGCGCCCCGGGCCACCCCAGGCACCTCGCTCTCAGGCCCCAGCACCACCGAGGCCTCCTGTGGTACCTCCACGACCCTCTCCACCAGTGGCGCAGCGGAACAACGGGGGTAAGAACTCCCAGAACAGTGGGGCATACAAGCCCAATGTCACCTGTTTCCATTGTGGTCGCCAGGGCCACTATGCACACCACTGCCTCGCCAAGCAGCGAGGAATGCCCCAGACTTATCGAGCTCCTACTCCACCAGCTGTGGCGAGACCTTCACCACCTCCGAGGGCAGCATCTACCCTCCTCGATTCCAGCACGTGGCGAGTGAACCACGTCACCGCGAGGAGGCTAGCGGACGCCGGACGTCGTTTTGGGTACACTTCGTTAATTCTTGTCCAAAGATCGTTTTATTTGATTCAGGAGCATCTCATTCATTCATCAAAGAACAATACGCTGCACTTAATCAATTTGAAATAGTCAAACTTCAGCCACCTTATCAAATTCAATCACCGGGATCGGTCTTCCAAACCGATCGAGTCTGCCGGGGCGTAAAAGTGGAAATTCAAAATATCAACTTCTTGGCAAATTTAATTGTGATAAATTCAGTAGGTATTGATGTGATATTAGGGATGGATTGGCTGTCCAAAAATCAGGGAAAGATCGATTGTGCTCAACGGTCCATTTCGGTCACTAGCGAAGACAGCGATCAGTCATTTTGCACCTTCGATTGGCGTTCTCATCTCTATGCTTTGGAAGCTAGTACCTCTCTTGAAATTGAGAAAGTTCGGTGGTATGTGAATATCCGATGTATTCCTGAAGAACTACTGAGCATGCCTCGGATCGTGAAGTTGAGTTCGTCATTGAGCTTGCACCGATCTGCGCCAATCTCAAAGCGGCGTATCGGATGCCTCCTAATGAGTTGGTAGAATTGAAAGCACAACCCAAGAACTTCAAGATAAGGGTTTCATTCGCCAAGCTCCTCACCTTGGGGATGCCCAACCATCTTTGTTAAGAAGAAAGACAAGAGCTTATGATGTGTGTTGACTACCGTCCGTTGAATGAAGTCACTGTTAAGAACAAGTATCCGCTTCCGCGGATTGATGACCTGTTCGACCAACTTAGTGGAGCCCAAGTGTTCTCCAAGATTGACTTGAGGTTGGGTTACCATCAAATCAAGGTCAGGACAGAGGACATTCCGAAGACAGCTTTCTCTACTCGGTATGGTCTATACGAGTACACTGTTATGTCTTTTGGATTGACTAATGCACCTGCTTATTTCATGAACCTCATGAACTCGGTTTTCATGGAGTATTTGGACCAGTTCGTCGTTGTATTTATTGATGACATCCTTATTTACTCCAAGTCCGACGAAGAACACGAGAAACATCTGAGACTTGTGTTGGAGAAGCTTCATCAACATCAACTCTATGCAAAATTCAGCAAATGTGAATTTTGGCTACGTGAAGTGAGTTTCTTGGGTCATGTACTCTCCAAGGGTGGTGTCGCTGTTGATCCAAGAAAGGTACAGGATGTGCTGAACTAGAAACAACCAAAGAGCGTCACCGACATACGCAGTTTTCTTGGGCTTATGCTACTACCGCGAGTTCATCAAGAACTTCTCCAAGATTTCTAGGCCTATGACTCAACTTCGAAGAAGGAAAAGAAGTTCGAATGGTCAGGTGATTGTGAACAAAGCTTTCAGATTCTCAAAGAATGCTTGACCACAGCTCCGGTGCTCATCCTTCGGATGTTCACAAGAGTTTTGATATTTCTTGTGATGCATCTCGCCATGGGCTCGGTTGTGTGCCTATGCAAGAGGGCGAGTAGTAGCTTATGCGTCAAGACAATTGAGACCTCATGAGGCTAACTATCCCACTCATGACTTAGAGCTTGCGCAGCTTGTTCATGCTCTAAAGATTTGGCGACATTAACTCATCGGTGTCGTTGCGAGATCTACACCGACCACAAGAGTCTCAAATACATCTTCACCCAAGTGATCTCGAACTTGAGGCAAAGAAGATGGCTTGAGTTAATCAAAGATTATGACATGGGACTTCATTATCATCCGGAAAAGTCAATGTAGGTGGCGATGCATTGAGCGAAAATCTCAATGCAATCTGTTTATCTGTAATCCCTTCTTCGGTAGGCTTGTGTGCGCCATGCAACAATTGCGATCGAAATAATTGAAGAAGGTTCGCTCGCTGCCTAAGTGTGAGTTGTACACTTGAGGACCAGATTAGAGAAGCCCGAGAACCGACGCAGTAGTGGCTCAAATCGAGAGGCAATGAAGAAACACAAAGCCAAAGGTTTTAGTGAAGATTCACAAGGCACCTGTGGTTCGAGAACCGGTTGGTGGTGCCTTTTGATCGACTTTGAGAGGAAAATTCTCAAAGAGGCTCATGACTCCAAATTCTCTATTCACCTGTAGCACCAAGATGTACCAAGACTTGAAGAAGAGGCTCGTGGAGCCAAATGAAGCGACAGATCACTCAATATGTTGCCGAGTGTGATGTATGCCAAAGAGTCAAAGCTGAGCATTTGAAGCCAGCTGGTACTCTAGATCCCCTGCCCATTCCCAAGTGGAAATGGGAAGAAGTTGGCATGGATTTTATCACCGGCCTTCCTAGGACTCAAGCTGGGTCCGATTCCATATGGGTGATTGTCGACCGTCGACTTAAAGTTGCTCACTTTATTCCTGTCAAGACCACTTACACTGGTGCCAAGCTAGCAGAGTTGTACATCTCCAGAATTGTTTGTCTCCATGGTGTACCAAAGGTGATTGTTTCAGATAGAGGTCCTTAGTTCACCTCTCATTTCTGGAAGTGCTTGCATCAAGCAATGGGGACCGACCTATCTTTCAGCTCAGCTTATCATCCACAAACTGATGGACAAACTGAGAGGGTAAACCAAGTTTTAGAAGACCTTCTCCGAGCTTGTGTCTGTCCTATAGCAAAATCGGGAGAAGTGTTTGCCATTTGGGGAGTTCTCCTACAACAACAGTTTCCAATCCAGTATTCAGATATCACCATTCGAAGTATTGTATGGGAGAGCTTGTAGAACACCCTTGAACTAGTCCGAAGCCGAGGAGAGGCCATTCTATGGCCCAACCTTGGTGGAAGATGCTGAAGAATAAGTTCGTGTCATTCGCGAACGACTTAGGACGCTCAATCACGTCGAAGTCATATCCGACCGTCGTCGTCGCGAGTTGAGTTTCAAGGTGGGCGATCATGTTTATCTTAAAGTCTCTCCTATGAAAGGAGTTCATCGCTTCCAAATCAAAGGTAAATTAGCACCTCGCTATATTGGACCTTTCCGTATTCTAGCTAAGTTGGGATCGGTGGCCTACCGTTAGAGTTGCCACCATCACTTTGAGACGTGCACAACGTTTTCCATGTCTCCCAACTCAAGAAATGTCTTGAGTCCCAACGAAGCAAACAAGTTGGGCGAACTCGACTTGCAACTCGATCTATCTTATCGAGAGAGCCCGATTCGTATCCTTGAGGAAACCGAAGCGCAAGACGAGGAATCGGAACATCAAGTTCGTCAAGGTTCAATGGAGCAACCACACGGAAGATGAAGCAACTTGGGAACGTGAAGACCGGATCTGAGCGGCATATCGGACCTTTTCTACATGAAGTGCCTTCGTATCAAGAAAGGAAAGGTAAAACATATCAATATAAAAATTTATTCTTATAGCATAATTATCACGTGTCAACACTACCTTTGAAGGAAATCAAGACAACATAAATTATAACTCCTAATGAAAACCTTCTAATTCTTCTCCACCCGGATCTCGGTCGAGATCTTTGTAAGGGGAGGTTTGTCACAGCCCCAACAATTAAAATGGGTTAATGTGTATTTCATTAGCATGCATTACTGATTTCAAAACATTTCCATATTATATTGTACTGGAAAATCTAATTTGAGGTGAACATACACATCAAAATTCACATTTCACTTCAAATCAGTAATACAAATTTGTGATCATCATCTGGAACCAATTTATTTAAATACTACATTAATTATCATGAATTAATATAATTTTTCCAAAATTTTTGGGACTAGTTTGAACCTAAATAAAATTCAAACAACCTACATAGTCATACAACATGTTTGAGTTTAAATGTCTCAAATTTTCATATGAACAGTGGGGTTTCATAATTTTTATGGGAACTATATCATCCCAGGAACACCCACAAATTATTTCATGATTTTAGGAATTTTATTTCTAATATTTAAGCCTTGGTCAAAGTAGGAAGAACAAATTAAAAATCAGTCAAATCCTAAACCCTAACCGACCGTTACTATTCCTTGGGCTCGAGCCGGCCTGGACAAATTGACTCAGCCCAACCACTTAACTGCACCTCCGCACGCGAGCCACCCGATTGGAAATCAATGGCCCAGATCGCGCACCCCTCCGACCTGTCCGAAGTCCCCACAAATCTCTTCCGTCCGTTCGCCATCCAACGGTCCCGATTTAATCTCTGTTTTGCACCGAGCCGCGCCACCCTGAGCCACTGCCAACTCGGGCCCACGCGTCAGAGTCGTCCCCACGCGTCAGAGTCGTCCGTTAGCCACCGCCGCATGCAACCACTCCTGGAGCTTCTCCGCCTCACGCCGCCTCCGATGCCGTCAACGCATGAGCATATTACCCCTCGAAGCCCTCCTTTTCCCTCACTCTTCCTCTCGGTGGTGAGGAAGGAAGCTCTCCGTGCTCCTCTCGGTGTAAGCTTCCTTCGCTGATTCTGTGCGTCTCTATGGTCGATGCCATCTCCATTTTTGCTTAGTGAACTCCTTTGGTTCCTTGTAGCTCCCGGTCCTCGATTGCCATTGGAAGCTCTGAGCGCGCTCTGCTAACCCGTGTTGTCATCTTCACCTCGGTGAGCTTTTCTTCTTTTCTTGCGCGTCACAATGAGCCCTAGGGTCTAATTGAGTTTTCCTTAATTAATTGCTTGGTTGCTTCACAGAACTTTTGGATTTCGAGTTAGCCCCATTTCGGTTGACAACACTATTCATCGCCCGCTTATCATCTGGTGAGCCATTCCTCGATCCACGCTGGTGATCATCTCGCCTCGCTCAAGTTTTCAACCTTTGTTTCCAAAATTTTGCCAGGCGACCCTCCTCGTGGAGCTTGCCGCCACCGCCATTCGTTTGTGGGCATCTCACCTCCAAGCTTCCGCCACTCCATCTCTCGGTGAGCTTTGTGACCACTCTCAGCTTAAGCATGTGTTATTTGGATCTAGAATGGGTGGTTTGGCACATGCACGTTAGCCGTAGGTCACCGCCGCTGCCGCCGGTTAGCCGTCTTCGCGTGCCATCTCCGTTGGCGCCACCACCCCTTGAGCCGTGAAGGTACCGTAATCCTTTTCGGTCTCCATGCGCCGGCGTGGACCACGCGCCGGCGGGCGGGCGAGCCACCCGCGCCACGCGAGCGGCGGCGTGGCACGCCCGACACCACGTAGAGTGATCATTAGATTCTAATTGCAATCATCAACGATAATGCGTGATCTTTGTCGCTAAGCATTGATTAGTCGCTTGGGTTTTGCGATAGTCTCTATGACGTGTGGGCCCAGCACCTTAAGTGATTAGTAACAGTGGTGGTGAACCCGTGGACCGAGCTCTTAGCTTTTGGTCCATGCATCGTGCTTGTGAGCCAAGTCGGTGACATGTAGGACCCACTGTCGGGGTTAACCTGAAATTAAATAGGAATTGGAAAACAACATTTGTTCCGACCCACTCGTCATCCCCGTGGCTAGCTGTAGGTGAGTGAGAAAAGTATTGAGTTCTTTTAGAAAATCTGGAAAGCGAATTATATTCACACTGAAATTGTTGTAACTTCAAAAATCCATATCTAATTCAAAGCAACTCCAAATTAAATGAAACCATTCATTAATTTTCTTATTTAATGAACTTTGTATTAAAATTGGTTTTAACCTTGTCTCTGTAACAGAGAGTATTAATTTGGAAAATGGGCTATTAACACTATTATTTTTACAAAAGAAAGAGTGATAACTTCAAAAGTCATAAGTAATTTTGGAAACTCCAAAACAGTGAAACCAGTTTTGGTAATTTACTTTTCAAATGAAGTTAATTATAAAATGGTCTCAAACTTACCTCTATCACAGAAAATATAGTTTGAGGAAGATGATCTTGAAAGACATTATTTTTACACTATTAATGCTGATAACTTTATAAATCAATAACTAAATCATGAAAACTCCAATTGGAGCAAACTCAACTGTTTTGAACTTGTGATAATATTGCCCATTTATTCATGTAACCCTTGTATACACCAATGCTCTACAAAATTCCACTTCATAATTAAATTGCTTAAATGGAGACATATCGAAGTCTGAAATTCAAACTACCATAACTTTCACATACTAAATCAAAATGAAATAATTCTTTCACGAAAAATCATCTAAAATCATGACTTAGCTACTGTAGAAAAATCATGCATTTTGAAGCATTTTGTTTTTGAGGTATTTCGATGTTTATTCTGTATTGTATTTATCTAGATACCAAGCCCATTGATATTGACTCTACATGGCGAGAGCGAACAACTTAGCTACCTGCAAGGCAAGCATCCTTTGAACTTTCTTTTGCATCATATTTGATCCAGCTTTGTTTGGATAGATGCAATGATAATTGCTTGCATGTTATTTGATAATGTCGCTATTTTTGTGATGAATAGTTAGACACCCTATTATCTTGTCATTGTGGCTATCCATGAATTATTCCAGATCTTGAAATGCTTAAGATAGGATGTGTGAAATTATATTGTCTGGGTTTTGCTTAGCCATGCAAGTCTAGAACCGTTAGTTGATTGTCGGGAATAACCCGACAATTATGGGACAAATACAACCCTCATTATATACTTTTGTTTCAGATCTTTGTACCTGTTTTACAAGTTAAATTTTGTCATTTTAAATGAGCTTTTGGTCTGGACAAGTGTTGGTTAGTGATGGTGCTTTATGCACGAGAATTGGGTATGTGGTTGGACTTGTCTGGACAATTAAGGACCGAACTTTGGTAACGTCGTTGATTCAAGTACTTTCGTGCTACCATACGCAGTATATGGGTGCTGTACGGTTAAGTAGGGGGAAGGTTCTATTGTGTTAAGTCTCATGGTGGTGTAGGGGCATTTGTGTTTGATCATTTGTCCTTAGGAATCGATGTCAATGTTCTATAGTGTGCAAGGGAGCACCAATTACCTTTGCATTACATCGGTATTTCCAATGTAACATGTGAGCCCCTTAGCAAGTGCTATATGCTACTTGTACTAAGACCGAAAACATCTCACATGGGGGACTTAGCGCAATAGGGTTTTCTTAATCAAACGATCAGTATCTCGATTCTCCCGACAAAGATACCAAAGGAAGTGTGCC
This sequence comes from Ampelocalamus luodianensis, assembly GCA_036346255.1. Taxonomy (NCBI): domain Eukaryota; kingdom Viridiplantae; phylum Streptophyta; class Magnoliopsida; order Poales; family Poaceae; genus Ampelocalamus; species Ampelocalamus luodianensis. The sequence goes on along the minus strand of CM070628.1, from coordinate 21,990,646 downwards.
ATTATCCGGAGGCTTACGGGCTAGTCGAGTCGTGTGGGTAAGTAGTACACCCTCGCAGGTACAATCTATTCGAATAGCGTGTCCACGGCTATGGACAACCGCTTGAGTTCGGGAGTTACTATTGTTAGACTTGAAATTAAAATTGTGGGTGAACTTGGTAATTAGCATGAATGGGATGTTTATGCTTATTGTTGTACCAAAGTGGGCAGCCAGTTTGTTATTTGTATGTTTAATTTGTTACTTAGTTCATTACTTATTCACATGTTTTACTTCTACTTCAAATCTGATTTTGAAATGGCACTTGAAAAACTAGTATGTGTAGGTTGTACATTGTTGCGTCACTTTCGCAAAAGTAAGCCAATATGAGCCTTCCTTTGAATGACCTTATGCATAACTATTTTTATTTGTGTAAGACTTGCGAGTACTCTTTGGTACTCAGCCAGATGTTTGCTGGCTTTTACAGGTGAGGACGATATCGAGGTTGACGAGTTCGCGGTGTCGATTTAGGTGACAGAGCGAGTAGTATGCTATCTTCTAACTCCCGATCGGTTGCCGATGGGTTGTGGGCATACCACTGTTGGTCCTTTTGGTTTATTTACTGCGCTCCGCTATAAACTTGTTAAATTTGGCGGTCGGCCCTTATGTAATTGTACACTTAGAACTGTGTTGTAACTTTTGTACTATTTATGTATGATGGTTGTATGGATGTGACCAACGTTGGAATGAGGGTATGATTATATTGGTCACTGATCTTGTGAGCCAATATAGGTCATACTCGCTGTTCTTGGATTCCCATTTAACTCGCTAAGTGTCGTGCTTGACTTGTTGGAAAACCGGCAATCATGTAGTGCTCGCAGAGGAGCAGCGCGCATGATTCGTCGGGGCTCTAAATTTGAGTTGAGATTCTCATTTAGACTGAGTTAAGTTGGAATCCATTTACCGGAGATCCCGAGTTATATCCCTAAGACTTTGATTAGTCTCGGTTTTAAGGAGATAACCCCGGGGTCCCCACATAACTCGGACCTTAACAATAATCAATCTACTAATTTAAATGATCACGATAAATAAACACAATCGGACAGCAGAAAGAATTGGCCGTAACTTCCAAACCATAACTCGGATTCATGTGAACTCAAGTGGCCATTGAAACTCGACAAAAAACTCTACAACTCTCTAGGAGATCACGGATCCTAATTCGGCCTTGGTCTATGCGAAACTATCGCACAACATAGAACGACAATCGATTCTACACGCAAAGACTAACAACAAATCAAAATACGGTATCTACCAAGAACGGAATGAACAAAACAGCAAGAAACGATTATTACCCTTGAAACACGCAGCTAGGTTTTGCCACATCCTTCGCAAAGATCTCCGCAAGGAGATGGTAGGGAGGAGAGGGAATCGGGAGCAAGAACGAAGATATGGCACCAGGGAGCAGCAGGTGGCCGACCATGGCAGGAGGAGGTGACGGCTCCCAAGAACAGGAGGGGGAGAGGGGTGGCGGCTGCAAGTGGGAGGGGGAAGGGGAATTTCGTCCAAGGGTGGGGGTAAGGGGCGGCTAGGGTTTGGGGTGCCCCCCCTCTTGGCCCACTTAAAACTGACCCAAAGCTTGGGCCGGAGAACCACGAACCAAAATTCTACTAACTGAAATTTAAATTTGTATTCTTTCTTCTCTAAACTTGAATCCAATCAAATTCGGACGTCGCGATAATACAACAATTCTCAACTTGATTCAATTAACCCTCTCTCTAATTCGATTGAAGTCTCTAATGCCAAACGGGGTATTACACTAGGTGTGCGACTACCACCGGATGACGTCTTCTCGGTTCTGCGTCCGCCATCTCGGTGCCGCAGCATGCATCGTGCCATGTCGTGCCGTCCGAGGCTGCCGTGTCGCATGCATGGTACATGCATGCGCCAGCCTTGCTCTCACGGTCTCGGCTCCTCTCTCGGCGCCACATTCTCGGCCATGCCTATGAAGCCATAGATCACATGCATGCATGCATGTTCGGCGTACATGCATGAGCCACGCATGGTGCTGCTGCTCTCGGATGTCGTGCCGTGCAACGCGCTGTCCACGCCCCATGGTGCTGCCTCAGCGTCGCATGGAGCCACCGCCTCGGCACCGTCGAGCCTGGCCACGTTCATGCATGGCCTGTCTACATGCACCACCACTCGGCCTCGCCTTGGCATGTAACGCTGTGTTGCCTTAGCCGCCCTCGTGCCTCAGCCACTGTGCTCAACCACCACCCACCGCCTTGCCAGGCCACCGCGCTGCGCCACTGCAACACCGCTGCAGCGCCTTGGCCTCGCATCCATGGCACCTTGACATCGTCATCTTTGTGCTGCTGTGCTGGGCGCCGGCCACCTCGCTGCGCCTCCACTTCGCCTCGGCTACATGCATGCTTGCTTGCTGCAGCATGGCCATGGCCATGGCCACAAGAGCCACCATGCATGAAAGCTTCTACTACTTCTTCCTCCCTTCTCCTCAAGATCGCTCAATTGTCAATGCATGCAAAATCTAATTGGAGGAATGGAATGCTCATGAGGAGATGAACCCGATGGTGTAACATGCATTGAGAGTTTTCTGGTTTTTTATTGGGATTGAAAGGAGAGAAGTGGAGATGAGCTTGTGCTTTTGTGTTGGAGAAAGAATGGAGGGGCTCTAATGGGGGAGAAGGAGCAGTGTGGAAGATGACTTGGTGGGGTTGTAGGGGAAATGAAGTGGCGTGGAGATGGGTGCATGGTTCGAATGGGAAGGAAAGAAACTGAAAATGGCAGTGGATGGTGGGAAGGTGCTGCTGTTTGGTTGGGGGAAAGAGAAATGGTTGAGGGTGATCAGGTAATTTTTAGACATAGATGCTTAGCTCCAAAAATCATGATTTTTTTATGAAAGGTTCCTGACCTAGTGTAGATTATTAGATAATTTTCTAGGGTTTTTTTTTGTTCTGCATTTTTCTATATAATTATTTTAATTCCAGTTTTTGTTGGTTGAGTTCTGTTGGCACTACTACAAAAAACGTCATCACAGACGGTTCTAAACCGTCATCACAGACGATTTTGTGAACCGTCTGTATTTATGCGTCTGTGATAACAGGCGATCATCACAAACGGTTTTCAAACCGTCTGTGATAGTCTGTTTTCACAGACGGTTCTGAACAAGAACCGTCTATGATAGTAATTATCACAGACGGTTCTTGTTCAGAACCGTCTGCGATAGTTTTTTCTATTGCACAAAAATACTGCTATTTCATACACATACACTGCCATTTCCCAAGTCTCCCAAACATGGATTCATAGATACGCATACATGGATTCCCAAGTCCTAAGCCTCCCAATAAATTTCTCAAGCCATGGATACACTCATACACTCCATCATATATACAAGTACCAACAGAAGTAGAATCTAGAGGAGAATCTAACAGAAATCTGGATATGAATCTAACACAAGTACCACAAGCTCATACATACAAATCTGGATCTGAATCTAACATAAGTCATATTCAAAAGTACCAACAGAACCTCATATACCAAAGACATCGGCGTCAGAGGAGGACTGGAGGAGGTCGGCGTCGGAGGAGGACTAGAGGAGGTCAGCGTCGGAGGACTAGAGGAGGTCGGCGTTGGTGGTGGCGTCGACTCTCAGCTATTGGGGAGGAAGACCGTGTCGGAGGTTTGGGACTGCGGGAGCAAGGAAGGACCAGAGGAGTAGTGGGGGGCCGGGAGCTGCGGGAGGACCGGAGGAGCAACGACCAGCCGGAACTTGAAGGAGGACCGCGGGAGCAAGGGAGGACTGAGTCCAGAGGAGGATCACGACTGCGGGAGTGCGAGACTGAGCGCATCCCACCTTGACTCGGCTATAATATATAAGGACAACACCAAAATATTTTGCCTCCCGCGCACGCGTTCAAAATTTTCGAACTCTCACGTTGCAAATCACAGACGGTTTCATACAAAAGCTGTGGGGACCCCGGTAATTATCTCCATAAGACCGAGATTTGTAACATCCCGATTTTCAGGATCAGGATATTAATATTTAAGTAGGCGATCTAATAAAAATTTGGCAATATTTTTAAAATTTTCCCGTGTTTAATTCAAATGTTGCCATTAAAATCGAATCGAGTTGTCTAAAAGTTGTATAAAGATAATAATAATACTAGCAAACAATATTAAATTGAATTGGTCGAGAGACTACAAATGAAAGAAAATTATTTTGGTCTCTTGCTTTCACATGCATTTCAAAAATCATACCGTGGTGCATACATTAGACCGCCGCTCTTTTTCTGTAATACCCCGATTATCGATAGGAGAGAAACTTGTTCGGGAGAGGGAGATTAAAATAAAAGTGCAGGAATTTCGAAGGGATTTGGGATCTTGGGCTTTCGGCCCAAGCTAGGGCTGTTAGGGGATGGTCTAGAGTGGGCCGAGAGAGAGGGAGAGGCGCCCTAGAGGGCCCAAACCAGCCCAAGCCGCCTCCTTCCCCTAACCCTAGCCGAAACCTCACCTCCCCTCCTTTCCTTTCCCCCCCAAGCCGCCACTTCCCCTCCTCCCTGGCCAAAACCCCTATTCCCCTCCCCATGGGCGCCCCATCTCCCTCCTCAAGGTAAGCCCTCCCTAAGCCCCCATTGCTCTTTGGTCCAAGAAAGGAGGAAGGAGCCCCCTTGGTTGGCCGGCCAAGAAGAGAAGAGAAGAGAAGGGAAGAAGGGGGAGAAGAAGGGATCGTGATCGGGAGTTCATGGTGGACGTCACCTCGCAGCATGCCTTCCTCGTTTCGGCAAGGGTAACACGTCGTTCATTGCTTTGGGTCGATTTCTAGTTGTTTTATTTTCGGTTGTCAATAGATCGGTGTTCTTCAGTGGTAAATATCGACGTTTTTGGGTAGGTTAAATGCAGAATTGGGTCTGGGCATCTCCTAGAAAGTCGTAGATATCGCAGTTATCTTTTGTTGCCGACAAGAATCAGGTCATTCCGACTTCGGTAGCAACAGTTATGAATTTAATGGTGTGACTGTGTTTCTGGGAAGAAGATGAACAGACAGTTTGGATTAACCTGATTTAATCCCGTAGTTAGAGGGATTTCCAGAGGGTCTCACCATAACGAAAAACGAGGCTAATCCTCTTAGCTTTCAGGAAAACTAAAGATCACTAAATTTGGACACCCGAGCAGAAAGTTATGTATTTTAGAAGCTAGCTGTCTGCAGTGACCAATCGCTAGAAAATTATGAGAATTAGAAAACGCTAAGATGTTAGCGAGTTCAATTGCGATGTTACTTATGATTTTGGTCCAGAATGTTGGTCTTAGAATGGGGTTTTCTTCATGTCCAGGTGGAAGCGTGATTCCAAGAGTAGCACCCTCTTCGCGTCCACCGCTTCGCACGGTTGAGGCAAGTATTCGGGTTTATGTGTAGTATTGGTTGCATGTCATGATTGATGGTGTATTGTTCATCATTGCCACATGAATGTGTTGTGGAGATGATTCTAGTTGTGTTGATGCTTGTAAGTTATGTTTAAGGTTCCTTCCTGATGCTATTGTTTACATACTCTGATTTCATATTGAATTAGGTTATTGGAAATATGATGTTGTAGTACTTATGCATGTTGGAGCATATTGAGACTTGGTCACGTGGTGATCAAGAGTACATTGTTGAGGTCCCTGTTATATGTAATGACAGGCTTGAGGTCCCCACATTCATGGAATGTGGGCAATGGATACAGAGGTCCCGTCATTGTGATGACGGGCAAAGGTCCCTATACATGTGATGTATAGGCTCTTGGTCCTCGTGCTGAGGGCACTGCATGGGTATTCATTGACGGATGAATACCCCGCATTACCGGTAAAATGCGAAAAGAGATAAAGATCAAAGAGTGCATAGCATTATCATCATTTTAATATTTGAAATGCTATAACGGTGTTGAATAAAGTTGTTTTTAGATGTTATGTCTATATGAATGTTGCAACCTTGTTGATACTTGTGAGTCGTGTGGCTCACCCTTGCTTTGTCTTGTTATAGGTACTGCAAGAACGTCATGCATGGGAGGAGTAGACATTGAAAGCACGCACTACCTCACAACATTTATGGAATTGCTATTTAGTTTCACTCAAGAATAAATAACTGTGTGGAAACCATCTATGGATGTTTTATGATGTTGGTTGTCGGATTATTCATGGTTATGAGAATGATGTTAATTGCTTACAATCGCGATTATTTTATATGCATGAAAGATTTGGATTATAGAAGTAATAATAAATGCCATGGTTATCTGTTAGTACCTCGATTTCGTTGTTTATACAAAGGAAGTTCTCATTAAAAATTTATAGATTGTTCTAGTTAGTTTAGTTCTTGTAGCATTCTAGGCTCATTTGGAGCCAGGGTGTTTCTGATTGGTATCGAGCGGCAGAGGTCCGTGGTGATTGGATTTACAACCTAGGCAACTTGAATTGCTGAAATTTTGTAATGGTTAATGAACTTATAAACCCGACACACTAGTGCAGATAGGATGGGATGGGTCAAGCATTGCATTTACGCATCTGTTGAGTTGTATTAATGATTCTGTTTTGAGATGATCGATATATCTATAGTATAATACTATGGTTATTATGTGTGGGGTAACCCATGTTGAGAGGTGGAGGTAGTGGTTGTGGTCTGGGCTATACGAGTTACACCAATGTTCGTGGTATAGGAATAGCGAAGTATCCACATGAGAGATCGTAGTACAAAGCGTTTGGTAGCGAGTAGACTTAAAAGAGTTGTTCTCTTCCCCGAATTTGAATTTGGTCAACTCTTATCCATTGAGATTGATGAGTTTCTCTTGGGTTATTCATTCTTGTGGTTGATAGGTTACTTTGAGAAAAGTTGATGCGTTTCCATTGGTTTACTTTGCCCCTTAAAGCATTTATTGTTTTCCCAATCTGTTGAGTTAATCTTATGGTCGCGAATTTGGTTAATTGTAAAGATTGGCCTTTGTGTTGGAGTTCTGTTTGTCTTATTGGAAAACACGACCCATTTATTTCACTTGATGTTTTTGGTTAATAAAAATCTCGTTTTGCAAGTCCTTTAGTACAAGAAAGCTTTGAATCAATGTAACTCTCTTGGGTATTTCGAGTGTTGAAGTTGAATGGTTCTCTTTTATGAAAGAAAATATTAAATTCTTTAGCGATGTCTTCTTGTGGTTAAGATGGAGGTTATAAACAAAGAAATGGATGGGAATGATATGTGTTATCAGGTGAGGTCTGCAGAGTGTGTGCATGATCGATCATAACTAAGATCCTTCAAAGGAAAGCTCATAAATTTGAAAGTGTCTTGTAGTAGTTCTTGATGAGCCGTGGTTAAGAGTACAACTATACCTAATTGTAAACCGTAGAGTTAACAAGAAGTGTGGAACATTGAAGAATTGAGTTGATCATTAAGAGTGATACATTTGGTAAACTTTTTTGATAAATTGGATTAACGGATCGCAATGGATTAACCTAACCGTTTGGGATGGTTAAGTACAAAAGGAGTTAGATTATTGTGTTAGTGGAAATTAATCTTGGAGTAACCCTTGGTGGATGTTTAGTGATTGTATGTAATTGTTAGGTGCAATTATTGACTATTAAAGTTTGGTGTTGAGCTTTACTAAGAGGAAAATTGATGGGATTTAATAGATGAACAATAATTACATGATGGTAGAACTATCGGATAATAGTATGTCATTGATGGAAGGGCTTTGGAATAACCTTTTAAATTGTGTAGTTAGTTCCTCTAAAATAAAGTGGTTGTTGTAGTGAGGGTGTAAGAATCGTATGCACTCATTTGAGGATGAGATGATAAAAGTGCACGTAACATTTTGGTGAGCCTTGGTGGCTAATAAGGGAAGAGTTGAGGATAACGAATCTTGTTAACTGTGAATTATTCTTGGTGTTGATAAGACTGTCCACAAGAGATTGTGACGCGTCGGAGTGGTGATGATTCTTCTAGAAGAAAAAAAAATAAGTCGATTGCTTTTCGTAGTATCGGATAAATGAAATGTTTGGAGTTTGGCATTCTTGATCCTTTGGTTGTTCATGATTTATGTCGTAGATGATATTAGTTTGACCAATGAGGTGTATTGGAAGGTTCTATTTAGTTCTTAAGTGATTAATGTGATTTGGTTTTAAAGGTACTACCTGTTTGGGTTGACAAGTAATGATGTAATCAAAGAAAACTGCTTTAATTGTTGACGGAAAATGAGTACCATAAGCATTTGAGGTTGGGGTTGAGAATTGTAATTTGCAACCTTTCTGTCGTTGCAGCTTAAGAGTTTCTTGGGTTTCCTTAGCAATGTTTATTATGATTTATGGAGGTTTGAAAATTCCTTCTTGTGGGACATGTGCCCTGGCGTGGACTTGTGTTTTGTTTTTGTTTTGAGATCATTGCTATTTGATTGTTACTCTTGGTCTCGTGCTCATTCCGACGAGCAAAGTTTGCTTGTATGTTGAACCTTGTATTTGTTTGTTTCTTCCTTTTGAGAAAGGATTTAACCTACTTGTGTTGCCAAGTCTATTAGAGAGTATTATGGTGATTGGTTGGAGGTGGACAAGTATATGGTAGTGGTGAGATTTTGGGAACCATCTATGTGAAGAACAGAGAAGGTGTATTGGTTTTGACCTATAACTTCTTTGAGAGAATTTTATGGAATGATAGTCATTGGGAAACAAGCGATTAGTGTTTCGACTAGTGGAACCTAAGGCGAATTATGATCCAAAGAACCTTTGTCGATGTTGGAATATTGGGATTAACGAAATTATGGACCCTTGATAAACTTATCAGAGTATCGCAATTGGATATTTAGTATGATTGTGCAGAAGAGTTTTGGTGGTGAAGGTTAATGAGAGTAGCGGTGTGGAGAAACCTAAGCGTTGTGCTAATTAATGGGATAGCAGGAATAGTTGAGTATTGTCAAGTGTGACTTGGTCTCAGTGAGTTGCCCAATAGGAGTTAGATTATCTCTAAGGATAACTTGGTCAAGAATTTATATATTCATTTATTGACGTTAGTGATTGAGTATGTTTGAATCTCGATCAATCGCTTAGGGTATTGTGAGTGGGTATATTGTGGTCAAGTAGTCGCATTTGATTGGTATAGGTTAGGAAGGTCTAAGATTGGTAAGATGAATCGCCTTGGCGATTATTTGATTAGTAAGGAATGTGGACATAATGACCTGAGATTATTGTTGGGCTGTGCGAAATTTTGGTCATCAGGTTTGAGGGTTACGTATCAAGTATACCGAACATTCATTGTAAGAGTCGTAGAGGTTGAATTGGGCTTTGTATATTTTTTTTTACTAGCATCTTGGTTCCCAGGATTAGGCTCCAAGAGTTATGGTGATCTCTGAAAGCAGTAAATGAGAGTGAATGTGGGAGTTTCAAGTTGTTTATCTTTAAAAGTATGAGGGATCTAATGGTAGGTGAAACCTACAAGGAATTGCGTTGGGAATTGTCTTGTCAAAGTATTCATTTGGTAGAAAGGTTAGCTAGAGTGTGATATTGTGAATTGGAAGAGTCTCCCAGTATAAGTGTGGATCTTGTGTTCGGTTGAACATAGATTTGAGGTTGCCAATTTAAAAGAATTGAGTTAATGTGTCACGCGATGATTTGGGATCCTATGGTTTAAGAGAAAGTTAAATTCTTAAAAGAAAGACTGTGGAAAAAAAGGGGGAATCCTTTTAGTTCTTGTTTGAACTATGTGTTTTTGACTGATGTCAATTACCAATTGATTTTGGTTTGGTCTCTTCTAAGGGAAAATGGCTTTGAGTTGATTGCTTTAAGACTCTTATGGTTTCAGTTGGGAACTGGTGTGCGTACCTGGTTAAAAGAGGTGCTCATTGTCAAAGTTAATAAATCGACTGATCCAAAGATCAAGAGTTTGTGTGTTATGCACAAGTTTTGTGGTTTGGTACCCAAGGAATGTTGCCCCAAGGTACCTTGGTTGTATCTGGAAGTTGTGGAGATTTGGGAGATAGCGTATCACTAGGACCATTTGGAGTCTGGCGTGTAGCACTGAATGTTTTGTTTGACCTTTTGTCGAGGAGTATTGGAGAAATCTGGAGGGTAAAGTTTCCTTAGAATAGTTGACCCACGGTAAGACCGTGCCTTCGAGGCGTGTCTGTCGAGTGACTCTTGAAAGGTTTGGACAAGTAGTAAGGCGTAACAGCGTCGGTGACGTCAAGGTGTTTTGTCGCAGATCCGAGAGAGAGGCCACTGGGAATTTGAGTCTGCATGCGCGAGCAATATCCGCAGATTATTCACAGCAGTTCATGGCAATGTTAATAAGTTTTAGTTGTGATCAACTCTTTGGCGTAGAACGTGATTAGAATTCGAGTCGACTGCATAAGGGGGTAGAATGTAATACCCGATTATCGATAGGAGAGAAACTTGTTCGGAGAGGAGATTAAAATAAAAGTGCAGGAATTTGAAGGATTTGGGATCTTGGGCTTTCGGCCCAAGCTAGGGCTGTTAGGGGATGGTCTAGAGTGGGTCGAGAGAGAGGAGAGGCACCCTAGAGGCCCAAACCAGCCCAAGCCGCCTCCTTCCCCTAACCCTAGCCGAAACCTCACCTCCTCCTTTCCTTTCCCCCCTGCCGCCACTTCCCCTCCTCCCTGGCCGAAACCCCTATTCCCCTCCCCATGGGGCCCATCTCCCTCCCTCAAGGTAAGCCCTCCCTAAGCCCCATTTCGCCTGGTCCAAGAAAGGAGGAAGGAGCCCCCTTGGTTGGCCGGCCAAGAAGAGAAGAGAAGAGAAGGGAAGAAGGGGGAGAAGAAGGGATCGTGATCGGGAGTTCATGGTGGACATCACCTCGCAGCATGCCTTCCTCGTTTCGGCAAGGGTAACACGTCGTTCATTGCTTTGGGTCGATTTCTAGTTGTTTTATTTTCGGTTGTCAATAGATCGGTGTTCTGCAGTGGTAAAGATCAACGTTTTTGGGTAGGTTAAATGCAGAATTGGGTCTGGGCATCTCCTAGAAAGTCGTAGATATCGCAGTTATCTTTTGTTGCCGACAAGAATCAGGTCATTCCGACTTCGGTAGCAATAGTTATGAATTTAATGGTGTGACTGTGTTTCTGGGAAGAAGATGAACAGACAGTTTGGATTAACCTGATTTAATCCCGTAGTTAGAGGGATTTCCAGAGGGTCTCACCATAACGAAAAACGAGGCTAATCCTCTTAGCTTTCAGGAAAACTAAAGATCACTAAATTTGGACACCCGAGCAGAAAGTTATGTATTTTAGAAGCTAGCTGTCTGCAGTGACCAATCGCTAGAAAATTATGAGAATTAGAAAATGCTAAGATGTTAGCGAGTTCAATTGCGATGTTACTTATGATTTTGGTCCAGAATGTTGGTCTTAGAATGGGGTTTTCTTCATGTCCAGGTGGAAGCGTGATTCCAAGAGTAGCACCCTCTTCGCGTCCACCGTTCTCGCACGGTTGAGGCAAGTATTCGGGTTTATGTGTAGTATTGGTTGCATGTCATGATTGATGGTGTATTGTTCATCATTGCCACATGAATGTGTTATGGAGATGATTCTAGTTGTGTTGATGCTTGCAAGTTATGTTTAAGGTTCCTTCCTGATGCTATTGTTTACATACTCTGATTTCATATTGAATTAGGTTATTGGAAATATGATGTTGTAGTACTTATGCATGTTGGAGCATATTGAGACTTGGTCACGTGGTGATCAAGAGTACATTGTTGAGGTCCCGTTATATGTAATGACAGGCTTGAGGTCCCCACATTCATGGAATGTGGGCAATGGATCTGAGAGGTCCCGTCATTGTGATGACGGCAAAGGTCCCTATACATGTGATGTATAGGCTTTGGTCCCCGTGCGCGAGGGCACGTGCATGGGTATTCATTGACGGATGAATACCCGCATTACCTGTAAAATGCGAAAGAGATAAAGATCAAAGAGTGCATAGCATTATCATCATTTTAATATTTGAAATGCTATAACGGTGTTGAATAAAGTTGTTTTTAGATGTTATGTCTATATGAATGTTGCAACCTTGTTGATACTTGCTGAGTCGTGTGGCTCACCCTTGCTTTGTCTTGTTATAGGTACTTCTGGCAAGAACGTCATGCATGGGAGGGAGTAGACATTGGAAAGCACGCACTACCTCACAACATTTATGGAATTGCTATTTAGTTTCACTCAAGAATAAATAACTTTGTGGAAACCATCTATGGATGTTTTATGATGTTGGTTGTCGGATTATTCATGGTTATGAGAATGATGTTAATTGCTTACAATCGTACGATTATTTTATATGCATGAAAGATTTAGATTATAGAAGTAATAATAAATGCCATGGTTATCTGTTAGTACCTCGATTTCGTTGTTTATACAAAGGAAGTTCTGTCGAAAAATTTATAGATTGTTCTAGTTAGTTTAGTTCTTGTAGCATTCTAGGCTCATTTGGAGCTGGGGTGTTACATTTTCAGTCCGACCGACCGCAGGCGAGACGTCTGTGTATCCATTTCTTTTCCCTAACTTCCCTCCTCGCAAACACAACCGAAAACCAAAAATCATGCGACGCATGTTATAGCGTTGCGATCGTCATCTCGAGGGCGTTCTGTTTCTCCAATCGGTTTTCGAGTGCGAGCTCTTTTGCGTGGCATGCAAGAAGGAGGAAGAATTGCTGCTATTTATTTCACTGTCTAATTTTATTTCCTATTCACCCTTGCCCCAACCGAACCAACCCACCTCTGCCATTTCTTTTCTCAGTACACAACCATTTCATCATATATCCTCACCGCTAATCTGCCATCCCTATTTCTTTAACCCAGTGAAACCAGCCACATGCTCACCGCCATTGCACACCGGTCCATCCTTCCTCCAACATCATTTTCTTTTCCTGAGCACATCCCACCCAACGCCTTTTCCTTTCTCGAGACAAAGACTACACGCCCACTCAATTTCCTCCATAGCCGAACCAGTCTGGTCCATCTCCATCCATTTATTTATTCCAGTCAAGAGCCATCCCCTCCACTGCTTTCTCACGCCATTTCTTCCCCAAGGCAGCAGCTCCATTTTCTCACACCTGAGCTCAAGTTCCTGCACTTCTCTCCTCTCAACCCCATCCAAGAACCGAAAAACCTCCAATGCATGTTATGCCATTGTATTCCCCATCACATAAGCTGCCCATTTATACAAGTAGTGTTCACATGCATGGCCGTTTGATCGATTCGCGAGAGAGGAGAAGATGTAGCAGTGGGGGAGGATGGGAGGAGTAGCAAGGGCGAGTAGTGCCTGCATCCTGCGGTGGTGCCGCCAGCGGCATGGACGAGTCGCCAGTGGAGGCCGCGGCATGGTGGCTCAGGCGAGGTGGTGCAAGAGCTAGCGCGACAACAGCGATCAAGTGGCGCGGCCGAGCTTAGCCGCAGCAGCATGACCAAGGTGACCGAGCACGGCGGCGGCCCGCCGCGGCGGCAAGAAAATATGCAGCGGTAGGAGCAAGGCGGCGCGGTGCATGCGTGTGGAGGCTGCGGCTCGGCGGGCATGCATGCGCCGCGCGACACCGGCGGCGGAGCGAGGTGGTAGCAGCCAGCCACGACACGGCCGAGGAAGCCGAGGCGCGGGACGGAGGAGCGGTGAGGCGTCAAGACCGGTGGAGGCAACGGCGCAAGGCGTGGCTTAACGGCGGTCGGCGATGTCATGGCGAGGATGGCCGAGCCAGGCGGCCTAGTCAAGGAGGCATGGCGGCGCGTCGGCCGGTGCATGCGAGGCACGCAGCGGCGATGGCGGTGCATGCGATCGTTGGTGGTGGAGTCGTTGTCTAGCAAACGACGGCTCCGTTTGGCGGCACGACCATGCATATGTGAAGACTCGAGAGCAACGGCACCGGCGCGGCGGGTGCGAACGCGGACGCTGGAACAACAACGACTACGGCGGACGCGGCAGCGCGAGAGAGACGGCGTCTGGAGATATTTCGCACACTTAGTGTCGCGGTAAAAATCTTTAGTGTCAAATCACGTTTACGATGTTTACTTGTGCATGTTGCATATTAGTCATGTGCATGTCATCTACTTATGCATGCTTAAGGGTAAAAATGTTTTGGTAACTTAATACCGGTATAATTCTTCTGTAAGGTCGTAATTGTGTGTAGGCGTGATTATGTATCGATATTTTGGTAGATGCGAATAATTACATTATTGTGGTAAAAAGCGTGCGTTATTGTTCGGTAGATGCTAGATTAAATGTATGGTTGGATTGTTTAATCGGATGATATTATTTTGAAGTGGCATGGATGTTAGTAGTGATCTTTGGATAATACATTAATTGGAGATTTTTCCTCATGTTGGATTAGTAATTTTAAGAGATATGACGTATAAGGATTTTATCATTGATTACTTGATAGATAGCTCTTGTGATGCTTTTGAATGAGATATGGAGGTTGACTCGAATAATTTATTTAATCATGAGTAGATTGATTTGTAATATCCCGAAAGTGTGAGGATCAACTATCGGAAGAAAATAATTTAATCGGTAGCAATCAAATTTATTCGGGGGAATTGTTCTTCATCAGATCTTGTAAAGAGAGGGGGGTTACTGGTTTTTCACGGCAACCTGGGCTCGGGCCGTGGCCCTGTGGGCTGGCCGGTCCTTCTCAGAGGGGGAGGCATCATGGGCCTAAAGCCCATGCGCCCCACACCCCTAACCCTAGCCACCCCTCCTTTTCCCTTGGCGAAATTTTCCCCTCACCCCTTCCTTGGCAGCCGCCACCTCCTGCCCTCTCCCTCCTTGGTGCCTCCACCTTCCCCTCTCAAGATGAACCTCCATTGCTGCCACCTCCCGAGGATTTCACCTTTTGGCCTGCCGCAAGGAGGAAGAAGAAGAGGGTAAAAGAGGGGAGAAAAGAGGAGATGAGAGGGATCTTCTTGGGTGTTTGATCAGTGTCTCCTAAGGTTCTACAAGGGTAACGAGAGGCGTTCTTTGCTGTTTAAGTTGTATTAGATGCGAATTCGATTAGTTTGATTGGGTTAAATTGTTGCTGCTACAAATTCAATTCTGTCCAGTTTCTTGCTGGCCTGTTTCGTATGCTTAGAGGCAGAATTAGGGATTTTGATCTCCTAGAGTTATTTAGAGGATGCTCTTAGATTTTGGTGGCCGCCAAGATCACCTCATTCCAACTTTCGAGTCAAAAGTTATGATAGATTTACTATCTGCTGTCCAGAATCCTGACGAGAATTAGCAGTCTCTGTATAGGTTGATATATGGCCTAGTTAGAGGGTGATTCAGAGGTCTTGCCCATAACAAATTTTGAAGGTGATATCACTAGCTTTCAGGATTGATAAATAACACCTCATTTGGATTTATAGATCAAAAGTTATGCACGTTTCTTTGTGACTGTCCAGATTGTAGGTCAGTCTGTCCAGATTGTATGTCGGTTTCTATCTTTAGTTTTGACCTGTGTGCCACTTTTGTTAAAGGCAAAATATGAATGTCGTACAACTAGGTTATTGTAGGTAATTTCATAAACTTTTCAGATTGTTAAAGAACACTCAATTCAGAGTTGTAGTTTAAAAGTTATGGACGTTTTAGTTCTGCTGTTCTAATTGCTCAGTCAGATTCTGTTCGCAATTTCGTTTGTGATTAGCAATTTAGTTTGGCCGAATTAGGTTATCTCACAACTACAAAGTTGTAGATATATTTGTTAAGCTCGTGTAGGATCTGGGATCATCTCTTTGGAGTCCCAGATCATTAGTTTTGGTCTTTACCGTGCTGCTGTTCGATGGGATTCCATGTTCTTCTGGAATTTCAGTTTCGGGTTATGACTATGTTTTGGGTGTGCAAGAGGGTAGTGTAGAATATTAATTCATGATGGGCTCTATGTTGTTCTTATTTCGGTTATTTAATTATTTAGGCCGCGAGCCTCACGGGTTTGGGAGCGCCATCGTTGCACGCTAACTGCGCAACGCGAAAGGCAAGTACTTTGTTGGTTTTAAGTCTTTGTGATTGTGAATGTTTACATGAATATGATGTGACATCTTGTGATATCCGAAATGCTGAATTAGTTATGTTCTATCAATATGTGGAGTAAATGCCGAAGATGATATTAGCATTGTTCATGTTCATATCATGCATCCTTTTATTCATGCTATGTCCACGGGAGTGGATCGTAAGTCCACCATTCCAATGTGGGCGGTTTGGACATTGTCATGTCCCGCCCACGGAGTGGATTGAAAGACCCATCAATTCCAAAGATGGGCACGTAAGACCCATCAATTCCAGTATGGGCAGCTTTGGACACCTATATGAAATGTTCTTCATATAGGACTTGGATCCCCGCACTTTTGTTAAGGTGCGGGCTTAAGTGAACACCGACGGTGTGTCACTCGCTATCCGTATAAGCATGTGTGCAGTCCATCCTTGAGTACATTCATTCATGCCATGCATTCCTAAGTTTTCATTCGATGTATGCTCATATTCTCTTATGATGATGACTTGTTCATATGTGTGTTATGTCCCTTTTATCGTACTTGCCGAGTCGTGGACTCACTCTTGCGTTGTTTGTTTATTTTAGGTAACCCGATGTTGGCTCACTTGGGAGGAGTAGACACGCACTACTTGTTCACATCATCCAATTCATGTTCAAAATTAAATTTAGTTCTATCTTATATTCGTAAATGATGAACTGTAATAATAAATTTATAAGTGGTGAAGGAAGGATACCTTCTCCACATTGATGTCAATTATTCTTGCGTGTGAACTTTCATTATCAATGAACTGAAATAAATAGATTAGATGGTGAAGGAAGGATACCTTCATCATGTCTTGGTTGTTTTGATACTATCATTAGTTGATTTTATTCAAATTCTTCCGCAGTATGGATGTATGTTAGATGTTTTAGGTGACATCTTGGCTTCCGAATAGCCAGGGTGTTACATGATTGGATGACTTAAGAAATATCTATGTGAGTTATACATGCTAGAATTGGGAGAAGGTAGGAATGGATTATTTGATTATGTATAAATATTAGGATTGCTACGTACTTAGTAGGTAAGTCCCTTGTGCCAAATCAGTGGAATTGTACTCTCTATTGGATTAGTAGCTAAATGATTTTTAGTTAATCGTAGAGGCGCATATGTTATTGGATTAGTAGTTGTCATACACAACTAGTCCGATGAAATGGATGTAAGTTGATTTATTAGTGAACTATTTGATGTTGGATGTGTTATTAAAATTGTTAAGCTCATTAGGTGTCGGTTGGTCAAATAAACCTCGATCGGTGGAGATTTTGGTGTATACGAATGTGATTTATCGAGGCAAGACTAATAGATCTAGATAGTTAGTATTAGCTTAAATAGTATATTGGAGAATGATTGATGGACTTAATCATGGTCGTATGCTTATCACTTGGTGGATTTCATATAGCTACTCGATGGATTGTGTAGATGGAAGTTTATGAGTCCGGGAATTATTTGTTGGATTGACTACCTTGTTTATGCCTTAGTGAAGATTAGTATGGGATTTAGATCAAGATATGAGAATATGATCAAAGAGTGTTATGCATGTGATGGGCTTCAACACCAAAGAATTGGTTAAGTCAATGATATTGAGAATATTAGATTTTGCCCGTAGATATTTTACTTTAGGACTTAAATGGAATAGCAAAGAATATACGTAGGCCTCATTTATCATGGCAGAGGCTAAGTTAAGTTGAGTGCAAAAGTATTAAGTGCAATAGGAAGTTCATAAACGTATTATTATTTTTACACTAGAAATGCTTCTAACTTTGAAAATGCATAAGTATTTCATAAAAACTCCAAATGATATGAACTAAGTTATTTTGGTCTTATATTATTATTCTCTATCCATCCATATGATCCTCATCCTCACCACTACCCTACAAAATTTGACTTCATAATTAAATTGCTTAAATAGAGGCATATTGGAATCTGAAATTCAAACCGCCATAACTTTCATATACTAAATCAAAATGAAATAAGTCTTTCACCAAAAATCATATAAAATCATGACTTAGCTGCTGTAGAAAAATCATGCATTTTTGAGCATTTTGGTTTTTGGGATGTTTTCTCGGTATTTATTTGATGATGTATTATTCTAGATCCCGAGCTTATCGATATCGACACATACGCAACTGAGAGTGAGCAGCTATTGTACCAGCAAGGCAAGCATCATTTGAACTTTCTTTTGCATCATATTTGATCCCAGTTTTGGTTAAGTTAGTGCAATGATAATTGCTTGCATGCTATTTTGATTATGTCAATATTTTTGTGATGTGTAGTTTAGTTATGTCCTATGCCTGAGGTTAATCTTGAATTATGCCAACTCCTATATGCTTAAGATAGGATGTGTGAATTATGGGTTATAGAATTGCTTAGCCATGCAAGTCTAGACACTGTAGTTCGATCGTCAGAATAACCCGCGGTTTTGGGACAAACACAACTCTCATTTTATGATTTATACTTCAGATCTTTGTAGCTGTTCTATGAGTTAATTTTTGTCATTTTTAAATGAGCTTTTGGTCCGGACAAGTGTTGGTTAGTGATGGTGCTTTGTGCACGAGCATTGGGTAAGTGGAAGGACTTGTCTAGACAATTGAGGACCGAACTTTGTAACGTCGTTAATTCAAGTACACTCGTCCGCCACACGGGTTGGGAGCCGTATGGTTAAGTAGGGGAAGGTTTTGTTGTGTTGGGTCCCACGGTGGTGTAATTGTAGGGCATAGGACCGTGAAATCCTATGTTCCTTTTGGGGCCGATAGGGCATAAAGGTCGTAACGTCTTATGTTCCTAGGAGCCCTGGGTTAAGGGACTTAGCCAATGGAATCGTCTTGCTAAAAAGCGACCATATCTTGATTTACCAGGCCGACACACCATAGGAAGTGTGCTATATTCGGAGGCATCCGGAGGCTAACGGGCTAATCAAGTCGTGTGGGTAAGTAGTACACCTGCAGGTATCAATCTATTCGAATAGCCGTGTCCACGATTTATGGACAACCGCTGAGTTCGAGTTACTATTGTTAGACTTTTAATTAAAATTGTGGTTGAACTTGGTATTCGTCATGAACGGGATGTTCATGTGTTTAATACATCAAGTGGGCTGCCACTTTGGTCTTTGCATGATTCAATTGTTTATTCTGAAATGCTTTACTATATGCTTTACTTCTACTTCAAATCTGATTTTAAAATGGGCACATGAAAAACTAGTATGTGTAGGATGTTATTTGTTGCGTCTCTTTTGCAAAACTAAACCAATATGAGCCATCCTTTGAATGACCCTTATGCATAACTAATTTTATTTGTGTAAGACTTGCAGTACACTTGTACTCGGCCGGATGTTCTTGGCCTTTTGGTGAGGAAGATTATGAGTCGACGATCTTGTTAGTGTTGACTTAGGTGACACTAACGAGTAGTGTGCTATCATTTAACTCGATCGGTTGTCGATGGGTGATGGGCATACACTCTGGTCTTTTGCTTAATTTACTTGCCATTGCTACTTGATACTTTACTTTGAATTTGGCGGTCGGCCGTGTGTAATAAGTGAGACTTTGACTTTTATGCAGTATGTCTTTTGATCTCTTGTTGTATGCGTTGTATGGATGTAATCAACGTTGGATGAGGTATGAGTATATTGGTCGTTGATCTTGGGAGCCAATATAAGTCATACTCGTTGTTAATGAATCATTTAACTCACTAAGTGTAGTGCTTGAATCGAAGAGAATCGACAATCACGTGGCGCTCGCAAAGGAAGCGGCGCATGATCGTTGAGGCTCTAGTATTCGGCTAAGCCTCTCACTTGGATAGAGTTAAATTGGAATTCATTTACGGAGACCGTAATTATGTCCCTAAGACCTTGTCTAATCTCGGTCTTATGGAGATAATTACCGGGGTCCCCACAAGATTAAACAAGGTCTTAGGGACATAATCACGGGTCTCCGGGAAATGAATTCCAATTTAACTCTATCCAAGTGAGAGGCTTAGTCGAATACTAGAGCCTCAACGATCATGTGCTTTGTTCATGAGCGCTACATGATTGTCGATTCTCTTCGATTCAAGCACTACACTTAGTGAGTTAAATGGGGATTCATCAATAACAGTATGACTTATATTGGCTCCCAAGATCAACGACCATTATACTCATACCCTCATCCAACGTTGATTACATCCATACAACGCATACAACAAGAGATTAAAAAGACATACTACATAATAGTTAAGGTCTACGACTTATTACATACGGCCGACCGACCAAATTCAAAGTAAAGTACCAAAGCAATGAAGCAATTAAATAAAGCAAAGACCAGAGTGGTATGCCATCACCCATCGAGAACCGATCAGGGTTAAATGATAGCACACTACTCGTTAGTGTCACCCAAGTCAACACTAGCGAGATCGCCATACTCATAATCTTCCTCACCAAAAGGTCAACAAACATCCGGTGAGTACAAGTGTACTACAAGTCTTACACAAATAAAAATAGTTATGCATAAGGGTCATTCAAAGGATGGCTCATATTGGTTTAGTTTTGCGAAAGAGACGCAACAATTAACATCCTACACATACTAGTTTTTCATGTGCCCATTTAAAATCAGATTTGAAGTAGAAGTAAAACATATGGTAAAGCATTTCAGTTATAAACAATTTATTCATACAAAGACCAAAGTGGCAGCCCACTCTGATGTACTAAACACATGAACATCCCGTTCATGATGAATACCAAGTTCAACCACAATTTTAATTAAAAGTCTAACAATAGTAACTCCCGAACTCAAGCGGCTGTCCATAACCGTGGACACGGCTATTTGAATAGATTGATACCCTGCAGGGGTGTACTACTTTACCCACACGACTTGATTAGCCCGTAAGCCTCCAGATGCCTCCGAATATAGCACACTTCCTATGGTGTGCCGGCCGGGTAAATCAAGATATGGTCATTTTTAGCAAGAAGATCCCATTGGGCTAAGTCCCCCTTGTGAGATGGTTCCTTGCCTAGTACAAGCGTCGATAGCACTTGCTAGGGGCTCACAAGTTATATTAGAAATACCGATGCAATCAAAACAAAAGAATTGGCGCTCTCTGCACACTATAAAGGATTACATCGGCTCCTAAGGAACATAGGATTTCACTTGCCGCTATGCCCCTTACACCACCAAGGACTTAACACAATAAAACCCTCCCCTACTTAACCATACGGCTCCCAACCCGCGTGTGGCAAAGACGAGTGTACTTGAATTAACGACGCTACCAAAGTTTGGTCCTCAATTGTCCGACAAGTCCTTCCACTTACCCAATGCTCGTGCACAAGGCACCATCACTAACCAACACTTGTCCAGACCAAAAGCTCATTTAAAATGACAAAATTTAACTCATAAAACAGCTACAAAGATCTGAAGTATAAATCATAAAATTAGAGTTGTGTTTATCCCAAAACCGCCAAGTTATTCCCGACGATCGAACTACCGTGTCTAGACTTGCATGGCTAAGCAATTCTATAACCCATAATTCACACATCCTATCTTAAGCATATAGGAGTTGGCATAATTCAAGATTAACCTCAAACATAGGACATAACTAAACTACACATCACAAAAATATTGACATAATCAAAATAGCATGCAAGCAATTATCATTGCACTAACTTAACCAAAGCTGGATCAAATATGATGCAAAAGAAAGTTCAAATGATGCTTGCCTTGCTGGTACAGTAGCTGCTCACTGTAGCGTAAGTGTCGATATCAATATGCTCGGGATCTATATAATTATAACATCAAATAAATACCGAGAAAACAACTCAAAAACCAAATTGCTCAAAAATGCATGATTTTTCTACAGTAGTTAGGTTATGATTTTAGATGGATTTAGGTAAAATAATTATTTCATTTTGATTCAGTATATGAAAGTTATAATGGTTTGAATTTCAAATTTCAATATCATGTCATTTATGTAATTTAATTATGAAGTGAAATTTTGTAGAAACATGGCGAGTACATGGATTACATAGATAAATAGGCAATATTATTATAAGTTAAAAACAGTTGAGTTTGTCCTTTTTGGAGTTTTTATGATTTAGTTATGTATTTTCAAAGTTATCAGTCTTTTATAGTGTAACAATAATAGAGTTAAAGATTATATCCTCCCAAATATAGTTTCTGTGACAGAGGTAATGTGGAGACCATTTTTAGAATTAAGTTCACTGAAAATGAAAATTATCAAAAGTGGTCTCACTGTTTTTGGAGTTTCCAACACTTAATTATGCATTTTGAAGTTATCATCCTTTTCCTATTGTAAAAATAATGGTTTTAATGGGTTAATCTCCAAATAAAGCTCTCTGCTACAGAGACAGGTTTGAAACTAATTTTAATATAAAGTTTACTAAAAATGAAAATTTCCAGAAGTGGTTTCATGCGATTTGGATTTAAAATGATTTAGTTATGCATTTTCAAAGTTATTCCTATTTTATAGTGTGCAAATAAACTGATTTCGAATTTACTAAAGTATTTACTACTTTTCTTACCGAGGCATACGCTAGCTACGGTCACTGACTTGCGGGCGGGCCAAGGTTTTGACCCAGTCCACACCCAAGGTTAGCTCGGCCGAAACTTAGAGGAAAACGTATTCCAGAAAATACGTCTCCTAAACACAAAAGCGAACTCTAGGTTTGAGGGTGTAAGGGTTACGTTTTCAAAAGATAAAACGTATTTCTTAAACTACATAACCACTTAACAGATCGCACGGGCCCACATGACATAGAGATATCAATTTCTTTAAACAACCATTAAGTAACTAAGCAGTGATTTGCGCTAATCAACGAGCTACCGTTTTCGGTCGGTAATCCGACAACGAAGCCGGGCGCTCCCGTGAGCTTGCACGGCGGCTCCCCGGCGCTGTGGTCCACGCCGGCGCCGGACAAGGCCAAAAATGGGTGCCTAATAGCCGTGCGATCCTAGGGGTACCTTCAATCGGAGCAGGGACGGCCGGTAGCGGCGGTGGCTTTCGGCCTAACGTGCATGCGACGCTTCGGTGGTGCATCAAGCTAAGCAATGCATTGGTGAGCTACTGAGGGGTTCATTGGGGCTTACTGAAGTGGTAGAGGGGCCGGTGAAGCTCGGGGAGAAGCGGTCGCCGGTAATGGCGGCGGCGGTGATGCGGCTCACGAGGAGGACTCCCGGGCCACAAAACTGAAAAATGGAGGTGGTGTAAGGTTGAGTGAAGCTAGTAGATGGTTACATCAAGAGGAATCGGACAAAAGCTCACCAAATCAACAATTTGATGATGAACAGTGATGTTGGCCGAAAATGGGGAAACTTCAAAATGCCAACGATCCTGTGAACAAACCGATCAAAGAATTGAGGGGAAATCGTGATTATGTCCTAATACACACCGTGACACGCAAAGAAATGAACAAGGAGCTCACCGAGGTGAAGATGCCGAAGGTGGACAACACAGTGGCCTCCGGTGCGCGCTCTGGGAGCAGCGAGAGCACGGCGGTGACGAAACCAAAGCTACGAACCAAACCAAGGTCTGGGGTTAGGCAAAGTGGAGAAGGCATTGAGTGTAGAACCGAGAGGAACGACCCGGTCGAAGCTTACCGGAGGGATGAGCGGAGGAGAGCTCCTCTTTCCTCAGACCCGAGAGGAAAGATGGGGAAGAAGGAGGCGCTCGGAGGGTTAAAACGTTCGGGTGTTGACGGGGATGGAGGCGGCGTGAGTAGACGGTGCTCCAGGATAGGCCGTGGAGGGCGGTGGGTGGACGGCGGTGACGGAGGCAGCTCAGAGCTCACGCGGCGCGTGGCGCTGAGCTTCTCCTCGCACCTGCCCGAGGTGGGAGACGGAGCTGACCGGTGGGCCAGGCATGTCAGCGGCACAAGAGCGAGGGGGGGTGCGGTGCAGCTCGGGCCGTTCGATTAAAAGCGGACGACCAGGATCTAAGGGACGTTAGTTGATTCAGCCGAGTCGGGTGGGTGCGGTGCAAGTCCGACTCAGGTCCTGGTCAAAGTCCGGTGCGGTTGGTTCGGCGAAAAGGTTGGGTTAGACCAGATGGCTCGGGTCGGAACAACGATCTTGAGCCGAAGTTTGAATCAGCTTTGACCAACTAGCGCAGCTTTGACCAAGGCTTTAAAAATAGAAATAAATTTCCTAAAATCGTGAAATAATTTGTGGGGTTCCTGGAGTATATAGTTCCATAAAAATTATGAAACCCCACTATTCATAATATATTTTGTAATATTTAAGTTCAAACTTAATGTATGTCTTTTAAGTTGGTTTGAATTTTCATAAGGTTCAACCTAGTTCCAAAAATTCTGAAAAAATTATATTTATTCATGAGAATTAATGTAGTATTTGATTAAATTGGTTTCAGATGATGATCACAACTTTTTATCACTGATTCGAATTGCAATGTGAATTTTGATGTGTATGTTCACCTCAAATTAGATTTTCCAAGTACAATATATTATGGAAATGTTTGAAATCAATAATGCATGCTAATGAAATACATATTAATCTATTTTAATTGTTGGGGCTGTGACGAAAGCTATCTGTGTCGACAAATCACAGACGGTTCATATCACGAACCGTCTGTGATAAGTACCTCATCACATACGGTTCTTAATACGAACCGTCTGTGATAAGTACATCATCATAGACAGTTGGTATTAATAACCGTCTGTGACTTGGATTTTACCATGACTTCAAATTTTTCTTACTCTTTCAAGCCATGGTAAAATCACAGAGTAAGAAAAATTTCAAGCATGTGTTGGATCGAAAAGGCGACTAGAGGGGGGGTGAATAGGAGCTCAATCAATTTTTTGCTTTAAGAACGGATTCAAACATGATATTGACTCCCATAGCTATAGAAACTACGAAGATCAATATATATAAGCATAACGGAAGACTTGTACTGAATCTCCTTCAAACCCCCAAAAGAAATGATCAAAAACACAAGAATCAGCCTAATGAACAGTACCAGTGGCCAGACGGGTGAATAGTAAAATCAGACAGATGAATAGTAAATAGCCTGAAAAACGAAAACAAAAATTGATGTATCTTTTGATCCGTAACTCCAAACTTCACGAAACTTGAAACACACCTTCCTGAGGATATCAGGAACCTATTCCATGCGACGATCGTAAAGATTCTTGCTCAAGTTCCTATCTTTTTCAGTTTGAACGAAGGGTGCTCCAAAACCGAGTCAAAAATGAAATATGATCGAAAGACTTGCTCGTGGGTGATTGATGATAAAGATGATCCTAGATGAGTTCCCACATGTTGCAGCAAGCTAGATCACGGCCAGAAACCAAGCAAAAACTCGCGGATCAAAGAAAGACCTCAAATCACCAAATAGAGAGCAAGAAAGCAAATAGAGTCATCTTTGAGAGAACTTTCTTTGGATTAATTTGATATGGTATTGGTTTACAGCCACTCCATCAATGGAGGACAAAGACTCAATACATGAGCACGAAATCAAATCCAACTCTTTAGGACCCTAACCTCCACTAATCCTCTCCCTAAGCAAACTAGGGTTTCAAAAACAATGAAAGGGTTAAGGGGGTGCAGCTACCTCCCTCCTTTATTTATAGTGAAGGCTTAGACCTTCTAGAAGAGTTTCCCTAATAGGCTCCCGTTAAGGCCCAACACAAACGAGTCACACACGCACGCATTTTAAAGCGTCATCTTCATCTCCTCTTGACCTAATCCGCTTCTCCACGCACCGTCTTGCGCCGTGGGTTGGCAAAAGGTAACCAAGGCAGTATTTGGTAATATTACCAAAATACCCCTTCTCGGCCCTTCTTCAAAGACCAAGTCCAATCTTCGCGAAGCAGTTGCATGCTCTGCCACGTGTAGATTGATCCAACGTCTCTCATCATGTCGGCAAGTCTCTCCCATCCGGCTCCCACCGAAACCACCATGGCACTTGCACCGACCCCTGCGCTGCTTGATCCAACCCGTCGCACCGAACTGCCCGTTCGGTCACCTTTGTCCATCTTGCACCATGATTGAGTCCATTGACCTCACCCGACATCGTCGATCGTTCTGAACCTTAGCTCTCCAAGCCTAGTCCCGATCATCCTCACCGTTGACCGTCGTTGACCACCAAGCTCCCTGCACAACAATAGACAAAGAAATCGAATCCGGGAACAAGTTCTTCACAACTTGACCCACGTTAGTCAAAACATGCATCATGCAACACATATGCACTGACACCCATGAGATTGACCTAACAACCAACACATCGCTGCCAGGAAGGCCAGCGACTTAAGTCAAAACCGGTCAGACCGCCACCATGGCCGGTCGGACCGCCCTGACCGGTCTGACCGCCAACCATTGGCTGGTCTGACCGCTAGCCCTTACGCTCGAAGAAAAAACAGTCGGACCGCCAGAGGTGGCCGGTCTGACCGTCACAAGGTCGGTCTGACCACCACCCGCGACCGACCGCTCAAGCTCGACAAAGAACAAAGAACTTCTCGAAAATGCGTGCCGCAAACCTTCAACGCCATTGCCAATTGTCTCATCATTCTAAGATCATGAGCATATCCCCATGATATCCACAATCTCTCCCTTGATAAACACATTGGCAATTTCCAACAAAAGCAAATTTTGAGGTTTGAAAAGTAAAAACTCGACGTTTTCGCACAAAGGCGCAACTTGGTCCAAATGCAAGAGAAAACAATGGAAATGACCAAGTTGGCTTCAGAATAACATAGACAAGTGAGGTAAGGCAAAAGAAAGCGAGAAAGCTTCATTTTCCATAAAAGAGTCAAAATCTCACTTAAGGTCCATATGAAAGAACAATTGTTCGATATGACCTTTGATCATCATGACGATCAAGAATTGCAATTCAAGTTCAGAAAGGGCAATAAGACCAGAAACTCCCCCCTCACTATGATCCTTATATTTCAGAAAATTTCAATTTTCTCCCCCTTTTGAACACTTTTATATCTTTTCCTCTTTATACATCTCGAAATATCTTCTCCCCCTTTGACAATGGAGTCACCAAGGAATCACACTTTCCTCTTGTCCAGAGATAACAAATGCAGAATGAGGAAAAAACATAAGAAGGAGCATGCATGAAATGCAATGGAGTGGCTTCATATTTTTGTATTTTTCAATTTTTGATTACAAGAAGCTTTGCAGATTACCCAAAAAGAGCAAACTAGCATTTCTAATCTTACTCAATACATATCAAGCCTAACAGCGCTAGCAAGATCATGTTAAGACATATATATCAAAGCTAAGTAAGAAGACTCAAAGTAAAGCGATGAATTGTAACAATTTAAGCAAAGCTTCAAAATTCAACAAGTTCATCAACAGGGATCCTAAAAAGATACTGGCCATGTCAAAATGTCAATATGAGATCAAAAAGCTAACAATGACCACATTAAGAGACAAACAGGTCCTGAATTGAATCATTTTGCTCAATTTTTCTCAAACGCCTATTTTTCAACAGTTTTTCATTTGCAATGAATATTGAAGTTGACTAATGGTCTAACTTAGTGAAGAAGATCCTGGACTAGGAGTCATCCACAAACTCTTCCTAAGTTTCGACGAGAAGTTGATTAAAGGTATATCTTAGTGAAGAAGATCCTGGACTACGAGCCATCCACAAGCTCTTCCTAAGCTTCTACTAGGGCGACAAATCTTGAGGTTCATGTCAATTTTGACAAGCAATCCCCATGAGATCGTCTTGATCATTAAACTATCTCCAAGTTCATGTCTATGATATGCAGTCTCGTGAGAGTAGTTTGGCACAATTTAAGCACAAGACAATCTTTAAATTTGACTTTTCATTTTTCACAAGAGCAGATTTAGATTCTCAAAAGAACAAGAAGCTCAAGTAATGATCAATACTAGATTCAAGAGCTAACAAAGCAATTTTGACAGGGCCAATGTCACAAAAAGGATCACTAATTGTGCAACTAGCTAAAAGATCCACAAATTGCAGTTTTTAGTTCAAGTTGTCTTAAAGTTCTAACTCATTCAGCAAAGACTTAGCTACACATGTGAAAGCATGATAATTCTAGCAAGTCAAAAAACTAAACACGATCTTGAGTAGAAATGAAATACTAAAGCTCCTAGAGGGTAATAAGCAAAGCTTCATCAATTTAAAAGACTAGCTGAAAAGCTTATATTACAATGCATCATTTTGGATTTTTATATGAATGCAATATGATAAAATGAGATGCGAGAAAGCTAAAAAAGCCTAACAAGATAAAAAAAAAATGATCAAAAAAGTTCAAAAGAAGATCAAGAAAAGATCATATGAACAAGGTAAGATCAGAAAAGATCAAACTCCCCCTCAAACCAACCCGTAGGGATAAATTACCCCTAACTCACTTCTCAAGGTGGCAAACCTAGTTGGATATAAAGGCTTTGTGGTGACCCCGGAGTTATCTCCATAAGACCGAGACTAATCAAGGTCTTAGGGACATAACTCTAGATCTCCAGAGGATGGATTCCAACTTAACTCTATCTAAATGAGAGACTTAACTCAAACTAGAGCCCCGACGATCATGCGCGCCACTCCTCTGCGAGCACTACATGATTGTCGGTTCTCCAACAAGTCAAGCGCTACACTTAGTGAGTTAAATAGGAAGCCATGAGCAACGAGTATGACTTATATTGGCTCCCAAGATCAGCGACCAATATAAGCATACTCTCATCCAACGTTGATCACATCCATACAACATCCATACATAAATAGTTCAAAAGACATACAACATAGTTCCAATTTTACATCTAATACAAGTGGCCGACCGGCCAAATTTAAAGGAAAGTGTTAAGTAGCAGCGGAAATAAGGAAATAAACCAAAAAGGCCAGCAGTGGTATGCCACACAACCCATCGGCAACCAACTGGGAGCTAAAGATAGCAAACTACTCATCGGTGTCGCCTAAATCGACACCGACAAGCTCGTCGATCTCATTATCCTCCTCACCTGTAAAAGCCAGCAAACATCTGGCTGAGTACAAAGAGTACTCGCAAGTCTTACACAAATAAAAATATTTATGCATAAGGTCATTCAAAGGAAGGGCTCATATTGGCTTAATTTTGCGAAAGAGACGCAATACTGAACAACCTACACATACTAGTTTTTCAAGTGCCATTTCAAAATCAGATTTGAAGTAGAAGTAAAGCATATGAATAAGTAATGAATTCAAGAACAATTGGATCATACCAACAACAAAGTGGCGGTCCACTTTGATACAATAACAAGCATGAACATCCCATTCATGTCAATACCAAGTTATAACCACAATTTTAATTTCAATTCTAACAATAAGCAGCCACAAGTTTCAAGCGGTCGTCCATAACCGTGGACACGGCTATTCGAATAGATTATACCCTGCAGGGGTGTACTACTTTACCCACACGACTTGATTAGCTCGTAAGCCTCCAGATGCCTTCGAATATAGCATACTTCCTATGGTACGCCGGCCGGGTAAATCAAGATACGGTCGTTTTTAGCAAGAAGATCCCATTGAGCTAAGTCCCTCAACCATGGCTCCTAGGAAACACAAGACGTTAACGCCTCCATCCTATATATCCTAGGAAACACAAGACGTTAACGCCCCCATCCTATCGGCCCAAAAAGAACACGGGATTTCACGGTCCCATGCCCTTACATTTTCACCACCGTGGGACTCAACACAATAAAACATTCCCCCTACTTAACCATACGGCACCCATATACCGCGCGTGATAGCACGAGTTTTGCTTGAATCGCAACAACCCAAAGTTCGGTCCTTAATTGTCCAGACAAGTCAAACCACATACCCAATCTCGTGCACGAAGGCACCATCACTAACCAACACTTGTCCAGACCAAAAGCTCATTTAAAAATGACAAAATTTCACTTATAAAACAGATACGAAGATCTGAAACAAAAGTATTTCGAGAGAGTGGTGTTTGTCCCATAATTGTCGGGTTATTCCCGACAATCAAACTACCGGTTCTAGACTTGCAAGACTAAGCAAACTCGAACAACATTACTTCACTCATCCTACCATAGCATTTCAGTAATGGAATAATTCATGGATAGCCTCAATGACAAGATAATAGGATGTGTCTAACCATTCATAACAAAAATAGCGACAATATAAGACTATCATGCAAGCAATTATCATTGCATCTACCCTAGCAAAATTGGGATCAAATATGATGCAAAAGAAAGTTCAAAGGATGCTTGCCTTGCTGGTAAAGCAATTGTTCGCTCGGTATGAGGAGTCAATATCGATAAACTCGAATCTAGATAAATACAATACAGAATAAACATCGAGAAATATTCCAAAATCAAAATGCTCAAAAATGCATGATTTTTCTACAGTAGCTAAGTCATGATTTTAAATGATTTTTGGTGAAAGAATTATTTCATTTCGATTTAGTATATGCAAGTTACTGGTGGTTTGAATTCAGATTTCAATATGCCTTTATTTATGTAATTTAATTATGAAGTGAAATTTTGTAGAACAATAGTGAGTACATGGATTACATGGGTAAATAGGCAATATTATTATAAGTTCAAAACAGTTGGGTTTGCTCCAAAAGGAGCTTTCATGATTTAGTTATTGATTTTTAAAGTTATCAGCATTTTCTTTTGTAAAGATAATAGTGTTAATAGCTCTTCTTTAAAAATAATGCTCTCTGTTACAGAGACACGTTTGAAACAAATTTTAATATAGAGTTCATTAAATAAGAAAATTACCAGAAGTGGTTTCACTCATTTTGGAGTTAAAATGAATTAGTTATGCATTTTAGAAGTTATACATATTTTTCAGTGTTTAAAATAACAGATTTCGAATTTCATAAAGTTTTTACTACTTTTCTCACCGAGCGCTAGCCTAGCCGCGGTCAATGACCAGTGGGCCCGGTGAACAGTGCACCGGTTTGGGTCCAAGGTTTGACTGAGAATTAAAATGTGTTCCCTACTTTGACCAGGGGTTTAAAAATAGAAATAAATTTCCTAAAATCATGAATTAATTTGTGGAAGTTCCTGGGATAACCTAGTGTCCATAAAAATTATTGAACCCTACTGTTCATGATATAATTTGTGATATATAATTTCAAACTTAAACTAGATCTTTTATTAGTGTTTGAATTTTCTTAGGGTTCAAAACAGTCCCAAAAATTTGGGAAAAATTATATTAATTCATGAGAATTAATATAGTATTTGAATAAATTATTTTCAGAGATACTTCAGTAGCATTTATTTTAGTTTTATGATTGGAGTTCAATTTAAAGTGGATGTTTCATAAGCATTTTGAGATTTTCCAAGTGCAATATTAAAATAAAAAGTTTCAAAACATGGTGCATGATAATGAAATGCATAATAAACCTCTTTATTAATTTGGGGATGTGACAAACCTCCCCCCTTACAAAAGATCTCGACCCCGAGATCGATAGGGCGGAAGTTGGATAGAAGGTTCTAAGAGGAAACAAAACATCTGTTGTCTTGATTTCCTTCAAAGATAGTGTCAAGATATCTTTGTAGGGTTACAAGGAATGGCTATTACAGTTTTCCCTTCCCATTGCTTTGTTTAAACCTTCCTTTCTTGATTCGAAGACATTTTAAGTAGAAGGAAAAAGATCAGGATAGCTAGCTCGTAGTTGATCTTTACGCTCCCAAGTTGCTTCATCTTCAGTATGGTTGCTCCATTAAACCTTGACGAATTTGATGTTGCGATTTCGCGTCTTGCGCTCCTTTTCTTCAAGAATGCGAATCGGGTGCTCCCGATAGGAAAGATCGGGTTGCAAGTCAAGTTTTTCCAGTTCAGTGGCTTCGGTAGGGATGCGAAGACACTTCTTTAGTTGTGAAACATGGAAGACATCATGTACATCCACAAGTGATGGTGGCAACTCTATTTGATAAGCCACCGGTCCCAACTTTGCTAGAACTCGGAAAGGTCCGCTGTAGCGAGGTGCCAATTTTCCTTTGACTTGAAAACGATGTGTTCCTTTCATTGGAGAAACCTTAAGATAGACATGATCATCCACCTCAAAGCTCAACTCACGACGACGACGGTCGGCATAGGACTTCTAACGGGATTGAGCCGTACGAAGTCGTTCGCGGATGACACGAACCTGTTCTTCTGCATCCTCTACCAAGGTTGGGCCATAAAACGGCCTCTCCCCAGCTTCAGACCAGTTCAACGGTGTCCTGCAAGCTCTCCCATACAATGCTTCGAATGGGGACATTTGAATGCTTGATTGGAAGCTATTGTTGTAGGAGAACTCCGCAAATGGTAAACATTTCTCCCAGTTCTTGCTAAAGGACAGCACACATGCTCGGAGAAGATCTTCCAAGATTTGATTCACCCTTTCAGTCTGCCCATCTGTTTGTGGGTGGTAAGCGGAACTGAAAGATAGATTGGTCCCCATTGCTTTATGTAAGCACTTCCAGAAGTAAGATGTGAACTGAGGACCTCTATCTGAAATGATGACCTTAGGTACACCATGGAGGCAAACAATTCTGGAGATATAAAGCTCAACTAACTTATCCCCATGGTAGGTGGTCTTGACAGGAATAAAATGGGCAACCTTCGCGACGATCAACAATCACCCATATAGAATCGGACTGCTTGAGTTTTTGGAAGGCGGTGATAAAATCCATGCCAACTTCTTCCCATTTCCACTTGGGAATGGGCAGGGGTTGTAGAGTGTCCGGTTTCAAATGCTCGGCTTTAACTCTTTGGCATACATCACACTCGGCAACAAATTGAGCGATGTGTTGTTTCATTCTGCTCCACCATAGTCGCTTCTTAAGATCTTGGTACATCTTGGTGCTACTGGTGGATAGAAAACTTGAGTCATGTGCCTCCTTGAGAATTAGTTCTCTCAAGGCGTGATCGCAAGGCACCACCAACCGTTTCAAACCATAAGGTGCCTTGTGCATCTTCTTTAAAGCACTTGGCCTTGCCTTGCTTTACTTCTTCCGGATTTGAGCTACCTCCTCATCGTCTTCTGGGCTTCTCTAATCTGGTCCTCAAGTGTAAAATTCACACTAAGGGCAGCAAGGGAACCTTCCTCAATTATCTCCAGGTGCAGACGTTGCATCGCAGCACACAAACCTGCTGAAATGGGAGTTACCGATAAACAGTTGCACTGGGACTTTCTGCTTAGGGCATCAGCAACCACATTTGCTTTTCCTGGATGATAATGGAGTCCAAAATCATAATCTTTGATCAACTCAAGCCATCTTCTTTGCCTCAAGTTCAGATCGGCTTGGGTGAAGATATATTTAAGACTCTTATAGTCGGTGTAGATTTCGCAACGATTGCCGATGAGGTAATGTCGCCAAATCTTGAGAGCATGAACAACTGCTGCGAGCTCCAAATCATGAGTGGGATAATTCAACTCATGTGGTCTCAATTGTCTTGATGCATAAGCTACCACTCGGCCCTCTTGCATAAGAATACAACCGAGCCCATGGCGAGACGCATCGCAGTAAATGTCAAAGCTCTTGTGAATGTCGGGCAAGATGAGTACTGGAGCTTTGGTCAAGCATTCCTTTAGGATCTGAAAGCTCTCCTCACACTCAGGCGACCATTCGAACTTCTTTTCTTTCTTCAGAAGTTGAGTCATTGGCCTTGCAATTTTGGAGAAGTTCTGGATGAATCTGCGGTAGTAACCCGCAAGTCCAAGAAAAATGCGAATATCAGTAATGTTTCTGGGTTGTCTCCAATCAAGGACATCTTGTACCTTGCTAGGATCAACAGCAATACCGCCCTTGGATAGGACATGCCCCAAGAAACTAACTTCATGAAGCCAGAACTCGCATTTGCTAAATTTGGCATAAAGCTGATGTTGACGAAGCTTCTCCAACACAAGCCTCAAGTGTTGCTCGTGTTCTACATCAGACTTTGAGTAGATAAGGATGTCGTCAATGAATACAACAACAAACTTATCCAAATACTCCATGAACACTAAATTCATAAGATTCATGAAGTATGTCGGTGCATTCGTCAGACCAAAAGACATGACAGTGTACTCGTACAACCCGTAACGAGTAGAGAATGCTGTCTTGAATGTCTTCGGTTCGAACTTTAATTTGATGATAGCCCAAGCGCAAATCAACCTTGGAGAATACTTGGCTCCACTCAATTGATCAAATAAATCATCAATCCGAGGAAGCGATATTTGTTCTTGATAGTGACTTCATTTAATGACGGTAGTCAACACACATCCGCAAACTCTTGTCCTTCTTTTTGACAAAGATAGCCGGCATCCCCAAGGTGAGGAGCTCGCCTAATAAACCCCTTGTCTTGAAGTTCTTGGAGTTGCTTCTTCAATTCTTCCAATTCATTAGGAGGCATCCGTATGGCGTTTGAGATCGGGCGAAGACGGTACAAGCTCGATGACGAACTCGACTTCTCGATCAGGAGGCATGCCTGGGAGTTCTTCGGGGAATACATCTGGATATTCACACACCACAGGCACTTTCTCAAGTTCAAGAGAGGTACAAGCTTCCAAGGCATAGAGATGAGAACTGCCCACAGAAGGTGCAAAAACGACTTGACTACCGTCTTAACTAGTGATAGAAATAGACCGCTGAGCACAATCGATCTTTCCCTGGTTTTTGGACAGCCAATCCATCCCCAAGATTACATCAATACCCGCTGATTTTAGCACAATTAAGTTTGCCAAGAAGTTGACATTTTGAATTTCCACTTTTACGTCCCGGCAGACTTGATCGGTTTGGAAAACCGATCCCGGCGACTGGATTTGATAAGGTGGCTGAAGTTTATGTATTTCAAAATGATTAAGTGCAGCATATTCTTCTTTGATGAATGAATGAGATGCTCCTGAATCAAATAAAACTGATGCTGGACAAGAATTAACAAGAAGTGTACCCAAAACGACATCTGGAGCGTCACTCGCCTCCTCAGCGGTGACGTGGTTCACTCGGCCACGTGCAGGGACCTGAGGAGGGGTAGATGCTGCCCTGGGAGGTGGTGTAGGTCTTGCCACAGCCGGTGGTGTAGGAGCACGATAAACCTGCGGCATTCCCCGCTGCTTGGCGAGGCAAGAAGAAGCATAGTGGCCCTGGCGACCACAATGAAAGCAGGTGACATTAGGCTTGAATGTACCACTGTTTTGGGAGTTCTTACT
This sequence comes from Ampelocalamus luodianensis, assembly GCA_036346255.1. Taxonomy (NCBI): domain Eukaryota; kingdom Viridiplantae; phylum Streptophyta; class Magnoliopsida; order Poales; family Poaceae; genus Ampelocalamus; species Ampelocalamus luodianensis. The sequence continues at coordinate 21,955,559 of CM070628.1, read as the reverse complement.
CCCACTGTGCCGCTGCCCTGTAGGTGGAGAAGGTCGTGCAGGCACCACAGGAAACCTCGATGGCACTAGAGCCTGAGGACGAGATGCCTGAGGCGGTCCGGTGTGCGCTGGCGAGGAAACGGCCACTAGCCGAGAACTGAGCGGCCTTCTTCCTCTCCCTGGACTCCTCCACACCACACTCTTGTGCTCCACTACAATGGCCTTGTTCACCATGTGCTGGAAGTTCCGGAAGTCATGTACAGCTAAGGCCACCAGCATCTCTCACCAAACCGCCCATGAACCGGCTGCGTGCGGCATCCGTGGAGACGCTCATCCGGGCATAGCGGGCCAAGGAGTTGAACTCTTGAAGATACTCAGTGACAGTCTTCCTTCCTTGCTTCAAAGCAAGAAACTGCTGCTGCTTGATTGACATGACCCCATCAGGAATATAGGCCTCCCTGAAAGCCGCACGAAACTCGTTCCATGATGGAACGTCCCCGTCAGGTTGCATGGCGGAAAAATTATCCCACCATGCAATAGCGGCGCCTTCCAGCTGATAGCTGGCAAAAAGAACTCTCTCAATGCCCGTGCATTGAGCAATGGCTAGTTTCTTCTCCACATCTCTCAGCCAATCTTCAGCCTCCATAGGGTCTCCAGTACCCGCAAAGGTGGGAGGATTTGTTCGCTGAAACTCACCGAGACCCCACGCCGCCTCGATGTCTCTCCTCGCCGCCGCAGAGCAGGAGAAGTGTTGCGAGCTATAGCCTCCAGGATCTTGGTCTGATCCATCCTGTTCCTCTCGATCTGAGCCAAGACATCCGCCATAGTAGGTGGCGGAGGAAGCACTTCCTCAGAGGAACGTCCCATGGACGGTCTTTGCTGAGAGGGCTCACCCCTCTCCTCGCGGGCATAAAGTTCCGCTGCCTGCAGCAGTAACGAGTGCCCTGGGTGGAGATCCCCATCGCGTGAGCTCTAGCACGAGTGTTGGGGCCGACATCTGGAGTGACAAGGAATGTTAAAAGAGGCCAAGATTGAGGGAAATGCGAATAATAAAACTTTGGACAGCAAGCACAAAGTTCTTAATTAAGCATGCATAATGATATAAAATGCACCAAAACATAACACCAAAAAGGGCGTACAAAGGCACTAAGGCCAGTACAAGATTCATAACTTCAAATCATAATTTTTCCAAAGCAATTACATTCATAGGGCCCGAGGGCGAAAGGTAACTACTGGAAATATAGATCTTGTAAGAGAAACATTAAGACTTCAATTATTACTAGCCTATTACAGGAAATCAAAGATACATGCTTGCCCAAACGCTTACGCCTACAACATCCTAAATGTTGTTCCGGTCAAAGTTCACCGGAAACTCGTCCAGAAGATGTGCCTCAGGGGATCCCGTATCATCGGGGTCTCCAAAATTAGGAAGACGCAAAGGGGAGCCTTGCTCTATCACATGGCCTCCAGCAGGTTCCATCCTACGAGTACGAGCAAAACCAACTGACATGCGAACCTGGCGTCTCGTCCCATAGTTGGGTACATGCCCTGGCACTTCCGGAAGACGGTACATCGGTGGCGCTGAAGCATATGGGGAAATCTCATTCGTGCCATAAACCACATGGCGGTCAATAATCCCCATGTTACACATGAGTTGTAAGTGCTCTTGGGCCACCACGAGACGCTGACGAGTCTCGTACAACTCATACACAGTGCACCGATGGATTTGGTCCATGGTATGGACCAATCTTGCCAACTGCCTAACCTGGGGATCTTCCCCAAACTGAATCCGAGCAAAGGTGTCCACCTCCGTGCCACACTCGCACATAGGAAAATGGTAGTAAGGCGGCTGAGACAACTCCGTCAGATCATAACGGAGATGGCTCATAGCCACACGGCCACTCTCAGAGCCATGGCCTCCGGTGCCATGTGCTGGAAACAATATGGGATACTCCCCGTGACTTGTCTGGCGATGATGTTGATCACGGCCAAGTATTCCTCCATGCCTAGCCCCCTGTCGCGGCGATAGATGGCGTAAGATGGCTGATAGGTGAAGTTTGCCCTCCACATCATCTCCCGGAGAAGCGCCGGGTATCCATCCACGTTCTCAGCTTGAGTTTCTTTGACCAAGTATTGGCGACTCATCTAAAAGCAAGAACAATAAGGTAAGATTTCTTTAGAAACAGAAATAGGGTAAGAAAAGATACTAGGATGGATAAGGAATAAAAGATATTCCTAACTTAAACTTTCTGAAATTAATTTGATAATTTCAAAAATAATTTGACTCAAGAAGGCTTACTAACTCTAGCGCCAGTGCTATCTCTAACCTACAGTCAGTATGGCTCTGATACCAACGCTGTGGTGACCCCGGAGTTATCTCCACAAGACCGAGACTAATCAAGGTCTTAGGGACATAACTCTAGATCTCCAGAGGATGGATTCCAACTTAACTCTATCTAAATGAGAGACTTAACTCAAACTAGAGCCCCGACGATCATGCGCGCCACTCCTCTGCGAGCACTACATGATTGTCGGTTCTCCAACAAGTCAAGCGCTACACTTAGTGAGTTAAATAGGAAGCCATGAGCAGCGACTATGACTTATATTGGCTCCCAAGATCAGCGACCAATATAAGCATACTCTCATCCAACGTTGATCACATCCATACAACATCCATACATAAATAGTTCAAAAGACATACAACATAGTTCCAATTTTACATCTAATACAAGTGGCGACCGCCAAATTTAAAGGAAAGTGTTAAGTAGCAATGAAATAAGGAAATAAACCAAAAGGCCAGCAGTGGTATGCCACACAACCCATCGGCAACCAACGGGAGCTAAAGATAGCAAACTACTCATCGGTGTCGCCTAAATCGACACCGCACAAGCTCGTCGATCTCATTATCCTCCTCACCTGTAAAAGCCAGCAAACATCCGGCTGAGTACAAAGAGTACTGCAAGTCTTACACAAATAAAAATATTTATGCATAAGGTCATTCAAAGGAAGGGCTCATATTGGCTTAATTTTGCGAAAGAGACGCAATACTGAACAACCTACACATACTAGTTTTTCAAGTGCCATTTCAAAATCAGATTTGAAGTAGAAGTAAAGCATATGAATAAGTAATGAATTCAAGAACAATTGGATCATACCAACAACAAAGTGGCGGTCCACTTTGATACAATAACAAGCATGAACATCCCATTCATGTCAATACCAAGTTATAACCACAATTTTAATTTCAATTCTAACAATAAGCAGCCACAAGTTTCAAGCGGTCGTCCATAACCGTGGACACGGCTATTCGAATAGATTATACCCTGCAGGGGTGTACTACTTACCCACACGACTTGATTAGCTCGTAAGCCTCCGGATGCCTCCGAATATAGCATACTTCCTATGGTACGCCACGGGTAAATCAAGATACTGATGCGTTTTTAGCAAGAAGATCCCATTGAGCTAAGTCCTCAACCATGGCTCCTAGGAAACACAAGACGTTAACGCTCCATCCTATATATCCTAGGAAACACAAGACGTTAACGCCCCATCCTATCGGCCCAAAAGGAACACGGGATTTCACGGTCCCATGCCCTTACATTTTCACCACCGTGGGACTCAACACAATAAAACCTTCCCCCTACTTAACCATACGGCACCCATATACCGCGCGTGATAGCACGAGTTTTGCTTGAATCGCAACAACCCAAAGTTCGGTCCTTAATTGTCTAGACAAGTCAAACCACATACCCAATCTCGTACGAAGGCACCATCACTAACCAACACTTGTCCAGACCAAAAGCTCATTTAAAAATGACAAAATTTCACTTATAAAACAGATACGAAGATCTGAAACAAAAGTATTTCGAGAGAGTGGTGTTTGTCCCATAATTGTCGGGTTATTCCCGACAATCAAACTACCGGTTCTAGACTTGCAAGACTAAGCAAACTCGAACAACATTACTTCACTCATCCTACCATAGCATTTCAGTAATGGAATAATTCATGGATAGCCTCAATGACAAGATAATAGGATGTGTCTAACCATTCATAACAAAAATAGCGACAATATAAGACTATCATGCAAGCAATTATCATTGCATCTACCCTAGCAAAATTGGGATCAAATATGATGCAAAAGAAAGTTCAAAGGATGCTTGCCTTGCTGGTAAAGCAATTGTTCGCTCTCGGTGGCGTAGGAGTCAATATCGATAAACTCGGAATCTAGATAAATACAATACCGAATAAACATCGAGAAATATTCCAAAAATCAAAATGCTCAAAAATGCATGATTTTTCTACAGTAGCTAAGTCATGATTTTAAATGATTTTTGGTGAAAGAATTATTTCATTTCGATTTAGTATATGCAAGTTACGGTGGTTTGAATTCCAGATTTCAATATGCCTTTATTTATGTAATTTAATTATGAAGTGAAATTTTGTAGAACAATAGTGAGTACATGGATTACATGGGTAAATAGGCAATATTATTATAAGTTCAAAACAGTTGGGTTTGCTCCAAAAGGAGCTTTCATGATTTAGTTATTGATTTTTAAAGTTATCAGCATTTTCTTTTGTAAAGATAATAGTGTTAATAGCTCTTATTTCAAAATAATGCTCTCTGTTACAGAGACACGTTTGAAACAAATTTTAATATAGAGTTCATTAAATAAGAAAATTACTGAAGTGGTTTCACTCATTTTGGAGTTAAAATGAATTAGTTATGCATTTTAGAAGTTATACATATTTTCAGTGTTTAAAATAACAGATTTCGAATTTCATAAAGTTTTACTACTTTTCTCACCGAGCGCTAGCCTAGCCATGTCAATGACCAGTGGGCCCGTGAACAGTGCACCAGTTTGGGTCCAAGGTTTGGCGAGAATTAAAATGTGTTCCCTAATTTGACCAGGGGTTTAAAAATAGAAATAAATTTCCTAAAATCATGAAATAATTTGTGGAGGTTCCTGGGATAACCTAGTGTCCATAAAAATTATTGAACCCTACTGTTCATGATATAATTTGTGATATATAATTTCAAACTTAAACTAGATCTTTTATTAGTGTTTGAATTTTCTTAGGGTTCAAAACAGTCCCAAAAATTTGGGAAAAATTATATTAATTCATGAGAATTAATATAGTATTTGAATAAATTATTTTAAGAGATACTTCAGTAGCATTTATTTTAGTTTTATGATTGGAGTTCAATTTAAAGTGGATGTTTCATAAGCATTTTGAGATTTTCCAAGTGCAATATTAAAATAAAAAGTTTCAAAACATGGTGCATGATAATGAAATGCATAATAAACCTCTTTATTAATTTGGGGATGTGACAGGCTTGGTGAGGATATCAGCTAACTGAGCCTCGGACTCCACGAAATGCAGCACAATATCACCCTTCTCTACATGGTCTCTAAGGAAGTGATAACGAATGTTTATGTGCTTGGTCCTAGAGTGTTGCACAGGGTTTTTAGCAATGTTAATAGCAGAAATGTTATCACAGAAAAGAGGAACATTATCAAAAGACAACCCAAAGTCCTTAAGAGTGGACACCATCCACAAAATCTGATTATAGCAACTAGCAGCAGCTACATATTCAGCTTCAGCAGTGGATTGTGCAACAAAAGACTGCTTCCTAGAAGACCAAGAGACAAGAGAAGTGTCTAAGAAGTGACAAGTGCGTGAGGTACTCTTCCTATCTAGTCGACAGCCCGCAAAATCAGAATCAGAAAACCCCTGAATGGACAAAGAAGAAGAGCAGGAATACCAAATGCTATCTTGGAGGGTAGAATGTAAATACTCAAGATGCGCTAATGACTTGGCGATGAGAAGTCCTCTGAGACGCTCGAAACTTCGCATGCAGGCGCATCGCGGTGAATGTCCGGTCTTGAGGCCGTCAGGTACAAGAGGGAGCTGATCATGCTGCGGTACTCGCGTTGATCTACGGCTTCTCCTTCCTCATCTGGATCCAAAACAGTCGAAGTCGCAATGGGAGTGGCGATCGGCTTGCAGTCACCCATCTCGAAGTGCTTGAGCAGATCCTTGGTGTACTTCGTCTGATGGATGAAAATCCCCTCCTTGCATTGCTTGATTTGAAGCCCCAGAAAGTAGTTGAGTTCTCCCATCATACTCATCTCAAATTCCCTGGACATGGTCTCAGAAAAACTGGAAACAAGAGCATGAGAAGAACCACCAAAGATAATATCATCTACATAAATCTGAGCAAGCAGGAAGTCATTGCCATGCCTAAGGATGAAAAGAGTCTTGTCTACCTTACCCATCTTAAAATCATTCTTAAGCAGAAAGGTCTTAAGTCTATCATACTAGGCTCTAGGGGCTTGCTTAAGACCATACAAGGCTTTGGATAGCTTGAAAATATGATGTGGATACTTCGAATTCTCAAAGCCTGGGGGTTGCCTAACATACAATCCCTCCTGTATAAAATCATTCAGAAAAGCACTCTTGACATCCATTTGATACAGCCTAAAACCCTTAGAAGCAGCAAATGCAAGCAGAATGCGAATGGCTTCCAATCTAGCAACAGGAGCAAATGTCTCATCAAAGTCTAACCCCTCAACTTGGCTAAAACCCTGAGCTACCAGCCTAGCCTTGTTTTTAACCACAGAACCATCCTCACTTTGTTTATTTTTTAACACCCAACGGGTTCCTATAACATTATGACCACTAGGAGGTTCTACTAGGTTCCAGACCTTGTTCCTCTCAAAGTTCTCTAACTCCTCATGCATGGCATTAACCCAGCTAGAATCAGATAATGCATGTGATATATCGCGGGGTTTGAAAGAAGCAACAAACGCAGAATAGGAGTAGAGACTCGGATCGTGATACCTGGAGCGAGTGACTCGTTCATGAAGATTACCGATCATCTGATCCGGAGGATGACGCCTCTGAATGTGAAGTGGAGCGCCCGGGGGAGACAACATCTCTTCGACCTCCGCAGGTACTGCTGATGAAGAAGATGCAGCAGGAGCCTCAACTGAAGGTGAAGTAGTTGTAGCAGGTTCTGGAGCTTGGATAGGAACATCAGCAACAGGTGGAGGAGCAATATCAAGTTCATCCTCATCTTCTTCAACAAAAATACTCTCTGTCACCTGTAAGTCACCTGAAACATCGGATCTAGCTCCAGGGCTAGTCTCATCAAAAGTAACATTGCATGTCTCCTAGACAATGTTAGTTTCAACATTAAAAACCCGAAAACCCCTCGAATGTGCAGGATAACCCAGAAATAAACTATCAAAAGTCCTTGATTCAAATTTATCTAGGTTTCCTGTCTTAAGAATGAAACACTTAGCTCCAAAAACTCGAAAATGAGAAACAGAGGGTTTTCTACCAAATTGAAGCTCATATGAAGTCTTGCCCAAAGAAGGTCTCAAGAAGACATGTTTGAAATATGGCGAGTTGTAGCAATAGCTTCGGCCCAAAACCTTCTCGGAGTGCTATACTCATCTAGCATCGTCCTAGCCATCTCGACTAAAGTTCTGTTCTTTCTTTTCACAACGCCATTTTTGTTGAGGGACGTGTGGAGAAGAGAACTGATACTCAATTCCGCGCTCAGCACAAAAAGAGGCAAACGAGGCATTCTTGAACTCCGTGCCATTGTCACTACGGATCGCTCTCAAAGCACTCGGGAGTTCAGAAGCCAAACGAATAATAAGATCACGATAATGACCAAAAGCTTCATCCTTCGAAGCAAGAAAGAACACCCAAGTGTATCTTGAAAAATCATCAACTATGACAAGAATGTACCATTTGCCACCGATTGACCGAACCCTAGCAGGACCAACAGTATCCATGTGAAGTAACTGTCCCGGTCCATCAATCATGACCATAGTCACTGATGGGTGTGAGGCGGCAACTTGCTCGCCATGCCTACAGGGTGCACATACAGCATCCTTGACGGCTTTGAGTTTGGACAAACCTCTCATGAGATCAAGGTTGCTAACTCGCGTCAGATGATCAAAACTAATGTGCCCCAAACGTCGGTGCCAAAGCCAAAAATCAGAAGAAGATGTAACCAAGCATTTAAGAGAACTAGCAAGAGATTCAGAAAAATCAGCTCCAAAGATCCTAGCAACTCTATAAATCCCAAAAACGAGCTCACCAGATGAATCAAGCACCCGACAAGCATTTTTCTTAAATATAGTCTCATAGCCATCATCAAGAAGCTGTGAGACAGAAAGTAAGTTAAACCTGAGCTTGTCCACAAGGGCGACGTCCTTTAGGATGAAATTGTCGTTCATCCTGATTGATCCCATTCCTTCGATCCGCCCTTGAGTATTGTCTCCAAAGGTGATGAAGACATCACCTATCGACCGCGTGAAGGAGGTAAACCATTTTGAGTCTCCGGTCATATGGCGTGAACAGCCAGAGTCGACGAACCACATGTCCCTCCTTCTGCGGCAATCCTGAAAATCAAGGCACAGAAGAACGATGTGTCTCAATACTTGGGTTAGTTAAACATGACTTGGGAACCCAGTACTGAGACACACATCTGCGAGTAGTATGCAAAGCACAAATGTTATCCTTGATTCTGTTTGGAATTCTGTTATGAGCAATGGTTACACAAACATGAGAATTATCCTATCTAGGAACATGATGATGATGAGCATGTGCAATAAATCCTAGTCCAGGTTTCTTCTCCTCTAAATGACCATTTCTCATAAAAGCTCTAGGTTGATGAGATGACATTCTAACAAGATTTCTCCTAGAATTTTTCAACCTACACTAACAGAACTCAACCAAATGCCCATCCTTCTTGCAATAGGTGCAATGGTACTTGGTACCACTGGGGGAAGCACCTTTTGACTGAACAGATGGTTGGGCAAAACCTGCAGATTTAAAAGTGATCTTTGTAGGTTGGGTATCAAATTCAACTAAGCCATTTTTCAAAATTTGAATGTCATTAGATTTGTCTTGGGCAAAGTTGTATCCTAACCCTTGCTTCTTATAAGGAGTTTTTGACTTGTCAAGAATCATGTTTAACTGTTTCTTATCTTTAGAGAATCTTTCTAATGTGTCCTTAAGGTAAGCAATTTCTTTTCCAAAGTTAACACATGAATCACAAGTTTTAACGTTAGGCCTCTTCTTATAAAGAGCAACTTCAAGCTTAAGAGCTTCACATGAAGCACAAGTAGCAGAATTAATATTGTCCTTAAGCTTGGCATATTTAGCTCTAGCTGCTTCTACAACATCATGTACTTCACGTTCACGTTTTAAGCAGACAGAGCAAAAGCTAGATTCAACCACATCAGAAATAACTAACTTGCTAGACTCTAAGCATTTTTCACAAGGAGCAGATTTAACTTCAATTAGCTCAGTCCTAGCACTTTCAAGTTGTTGCAAAGCAATATCATGAGCATATTGTAGTTTAGCAAATTCAGAATGTAAAGCATGGCAGGATGAACATTCATCAGATTCAAGACTCTTAGCATTCACAAGTTCTAATGTGAGTTTATCTACTTGTGACTCTAACTCCTCATTCCTAGTCATGATGAATTTTAAGGCTTTATCCTGATCTAGCATTTGCTCATAGACAGTTTTGTATCTAGCAAAGAGAACATCATAGGAGGGAGATACCTCATTGTTGTCATCGATGTCGTCGGAGTCAGCCATGAAGCACATCCCGGTGAAGTCCTTGGCCTTTCCCTTCTTGTCTTGAGGGGGCTCCTCCTCCTTGTCCTCCTCGCTCCCAGAGTTCACATCGCTCATGGATCAATCTCCAAGAGCGGCAAGTACCCGGTGAGCAGCCTTCCTGAGCTTGCCTTCATCAAACTTGGACTTACGTCCTTGAGACTTCTTCCAAGATGGCTTTTAATCCTTGTGGTTGCTCTTCCCTTTCAGCTTGGGGCAATTTGCCCCTCACCACACTCATAACAAGTCACAGGACCGCCTCTCTTTTTGTTTCTCATATTGTTGTAGGCCCGTGTGAACTTTTCAATCAGGAGCGCCATCTCTTTTTAGGATGGGGTAATAAAGTTGGATGATTCTTGATACTAGTGTATGTTGTCGATGTTGTTAAATCGTCAGATTGTGAAATTGAGGTTAATTCTCGTAGTAATTTGATCACCCATGGTGATATTTTCTAAATGATCAAATTTCAAGTTTTGTGCTCGTGATCTTTTAAGGGTTCAAGCTTTTGTGGTAAACGAAGTTTGTCGAGTAAAATGATATGTTGCAAAGTTATGATGGTTCTGTAGTGATGCAAGTGCTTTGATCTTGGATGCTTGCTTGTTTTTATCTGTTAAAATTCGATATTCTCTTCTTGCGAGGTCTGTGCTTTCAACTGCGGACTCCACTTATGTTCTATGAGTTCATTGCTTAATTGGTTTTCCTTTTGGTCATGTGTTCATTGCGAGTGGTAAATGATTTCCTAGTTGGTGAAAACTATTTCCTTTTGCCTCTTCTTTTGAGAAAGAATCAACCCATTGTTTTCACATGGGTCTTTCGAACGTTTTCTAATTGTTGTTGTGAAATTGATGTTAATACTTGTAGTAATTTGATCGCCTTTGGTGATATCGTTCAGATGATAATATTTCAAGTTCAGCTTTCGTGATATTTTGGAGCTCATGAACCATCTGGTAGCTGAAATTATTTAAAATAAATTGAGGTATTAGATTGTCTTGTTGCATCTTAAGAGATTCGTGTGATTTAACCTTAAGGGCTCTCTGGTTTGAGTTGGCAACGTGAGATTGCAATCAAAGAAATTATATTGGTTCCTTTAAGAGGAGATTAATCTACTTGCTTTTCACGAAATCCCGTAATTGGAAATGTTTCGAGTTTGGTGGCTGAGATTATTTGGATCTCATGTTTCTTGTGTAGTTGAACTGTTCCGAGCAAATATGACGTGTTGAAGAATTATATTTGGTTCTGAATTAGTTCTTGTGGTTTGGATTAAAAGACCTTACCTTGTTCATTGTGGCATAGTGTAAGTTTGGCAATTGTTGGTGGTGGATAAGAAATTGTAATGGTGAGATTTTGCTACCAAGCTATTGGGGGAGTAGTAGAAGTTGAATTGGTTTTGATCTGTACCTCTTGGAGGAGATTTGATTCACATGGAATGTTTGGCTTCGAAGTAAATCTGAATAGTGTTACAACTGAGTAAAACCTACAATATAGTGAGATTCCAGAACTTCAGATCATGTTGAGAGGTTGGGGATTATTGAAGGTATGAAAACCTTGATTAATTTTATAGAGTAACGCAATTGGATAGTATTGCATGATTGTGTGGGTGATTTCTGATGATGTCAATGAGTGAGTATGTTAGAATTGTGGGAATGTTAGAGATTTAATCCGATGATTTCACTATCTTTTATAAGAGCATTTCGTTGTGGAGGACTTGGAGGTTAAATTTAGGCTTTGCATTTTTTATGCTAGACCTTTGGTCACATAATGATCGTGTGTAGAGAAAGGGGAATAACGGCGTTTCCTGAGCAGTAGGATGTTCATTGATAGAACCCTTGATGAAGTATATGATTATGTGTGCTGAGGATTCCGAGTTGTTTATTCTTAAAAGATTGAGGTGATGTGATTGCGTGTGAGATTTGTTTTGAGATACAATGGGAGTCATATGTCAAATTAATTCTGTCAGTAGAGGAGTTGTCGAGAGAATGTTTCTGTGGAGTCGATAGAGCCTCTATACATAAGTGTGGATAATGTATTCGGCTTGAGCATAGCGTTGAGAATGCCAAGTTAAGAGAGATGAGTTATTGTGGTATGCGATGAATTGGAATTCCAAAGTTTGAGAGAAATTTTAGTCCAAAAAGAGAAACTGAGAAATTGATGTTTCCTCAAGTAGTGACACATTTTCTTGATTCTTGTTTGAGCTATGTCCTTATGACTGTGTCTTCCAGAAATTGAGTTTTGTTTTATGTTGACTTGTGTGGTTCTTACCAGTTCAGAAAGACCAAAAGAAGTATTTGGTTTGGGCATCCAAATGATTTCTCCTTTGGTTTTCATGGTGGTTATTCGTGAACTGCCTATTTGTGTGGTTGCGATGAGAACTCTCTATTTCCAGTTGGATTCTCTTTGTGAATCAGTGATTTAAGAACCAGTTCTGTTGTGCATTCTTGTTTAAAGGAGATGTTCCTTGTTAGATGAGGAGTTCAATTTTGAACATGTTGTGTGCTTTCATACCAAAGGGGAGATTCGGCCCAGGTACATTCGTTCGTTTCCGATAGTTGCAGAAATTAAGAAGTTGGCATATTGCATTGACCGTCTCGGGTCCATACGCGAATAACACAACATCTGGTGTGTTCTGGTGCTGAGTGAGTAACTGAGCCATTCAAAGTTTGAGATTTTGTTAAAGACGTTGACCATCGAGTAAGGTCCTACCTTCGATCCTCTTTGGATAAGGGTACCTGGAAAGTTCGGGTTGAGTGTTAGGACAGACGTTGTTTTACGTCTTTGTGTTGTGGTCTCCTCAGTGCGAGAGAGAGGCCCCTTGGGAGTTGGAATTTCGCATGCATGACCGTTATCCGGATTCATTCACCACGAGTACATGACTACCGCTATCAGTTCTCAGTTGTGGTTGTTCCTTCGCGTAGGGCTGTGTGAGGATTCGGGGTCGAATCCTGTTTAAGGGGGGTAGAATGTAATATTCGAAGTTCAATTTAGAGATAATCTTATTCGGGAAAGGGAATTTATCCAATTTCGAATTTCTCCTAACAAAGAAAGTATTCTTCAAGTGAATAGTGGTAGTACAAAGGACTTTTGGTGTATTTCGCCAACTTGGGCCCGGTCGCACTGTAAGGCCCAAGAGGTGCGGCCATATGGAAGGAGGGGGGCGCCACCCTTTCCCCTCCCAAACCCTAGCCGCCACTAACCCCTCTCCCCCACCTCTTGCGCCTCCCTCCCCCAAGGGCAGCCACCCCACCCCTTTCCTCTCCCTCCTTGGCGCCTCATCTCCCTTGGTGCCATCCCTGCCATTGGAGCCTTCCCTCCTCACCCTCGGAGCTCCCCGCTGCTGGCCACCGCGAGGAAAAGAAGAGGACAGCAGCGCTGCCGGTCAAAAGAAAGGAAGAAGGAGGGAGGAGAAGAAGGTTCCTCACCGTGGGTTTCGTTCTTCATCTTCCTAAGGGTCTTCAAGGGTAACGAGACATCTTCCCTGCTATTGGTTGATGTTTAGATGTGAAAATAGATTAGTCGGACTAGATTGTTTGGCTGCTGTCAGAATTTCAGATCTGTCCAGATTGTTGCGTGGCCAATTTCGTATTCTTAGAGGCTGAATCAGAAGTGGTTATCTCCTAGAGATATTTAGATAATATTCTTAGCTTTTGGTGGCCGCCAAGAACACCTGATTCCGACGTACGGATCAAAAGTTATGGTCGTTTTAGTTTCTGCTGTTCAGATTTCTGACGAGGTCTACCTTTCAAGTTGTCTCCTAAAATATGTTTATGATAATGGACGATTCAGGGTTTTCACTCAACTAGGTTATTGCAGATAATTTTATAACCTTTTCATATTGGTAAAGAACGCTCTAATCGGAGTTATGAAATAAAAGTTATGCACGTGTTAAGTTGACTATCCAGAATCTTGACGAGAATGGAATGTCAGATTTACTGTTATTATATGCACAAGATAATGGCAGATTCAAGACTTTTGCTCCACTAGGTTATTGTAGATAATTTTTTTACCTTTCAAACAAGCCTAAGAACGCCCCTTTTCGTGTTTTAGAGCAAAAGTTATGCTACTTTTACTGCTGCTGTCCGATAAGGTTTTCTGCTAGAATGCAACGTGTACAGTTAAGTGATGGAGTTGGGGTATGAGTTAGGGGCGATGCAAGTAGCGTTTTGATGCCTTGGTTCTTATTGAAGTAACTTATTGGTGTAGGGGGTGAGGCGCCGAGGTTAGCGGCTTCATCGTTGCCTCCCAACGCATCGCGATGCTAAAGGCAAGTGCACTGTTGATTATATGAATTATGTATGTTGGATGCATGATGCTCGTACTTTGTTTTTATTTGATATGTGAGAAGTTCCGATGTTCTTGTTCATGTTTCGTCCACAGGAGTGGAGTGTAGTATATTCGGAGATGATGCTAGCCCTATTCATAAGTACTTTGCTAATCTTAATGGCTGTGACTCTTGAACGCTTACATGAATATAATGTGACATCTTGTGATACAAGAGATGATGAATTGTCTATGTTCCTTCATATATGTTGAATTTATGCTAAGAGATGATGTTTTTCATTGTTCATATTCATTTCATGCATTCATAGTTCAAGTTTTATCCACGGGAGTGGATTGTGAGTCCCACCATTCCAATGTGGGCAGATTTGGACATTGTCATATCCCGTCCACGGAAGTGGATAGAAAGACCCATCAATTCCAGTATGGGCAGATGTGAACACCTGTATGAAACGTTCTTCATACGGGACATGGATCCCCGCACTTTTGTTAAGGTGCGGGCTTAAGTGAACACCGACGGGTGTGTCACTAGCTATACCGGTATAAGCATGTGTGCAGTCCATCCTTTGATTATATTCATTCATTTCATGCATTCCTAAATATTCGTTCGTGGTATGTTAAGAAGTTGTGAAGAGGTGGTCTTGTCCATATTGGTTGTATGTTAATCTATTTCATGTACTTGCTGAGTCTTGGACTCACTCTTGCTTTGTTTATTTGTTTTTAGGTGATCGTTGATGAAGTTTCTCTTGGGAGGGAGTAGACACGCACTGCTCAAATATTTTACTTTACCCTAGATTCAATAAAAGAATTGTTATTGTATTTCATTCGTTAATTGTTGGATTGTAATAAATAAACTTAGATATGGATAGTAACTTCCTTTTGTTGAGTTTGTTTAAATAGTTGTTTATGTTCATTGATCATTCGTTGATAGGATTATCTTAGTGGATCCATTATTGTGTTCCTGTTTATGTTCCATCTGATGTTGATCTGTTTAGCTTAGTTGATGAATTATTGTCGAAGTTATTCCATTGTATTATATCATGTTAGGTTTTTAGGTAGCATTTTGGCTTCCGACTAGCTAGGTGTTACTGACTGACGGTCCGATCGCCAACCATTGGCCGGCCCGACCGCCACCTTACGCTCAAGCAAAATCGGTCGGACCGCCAAAGGTGGCGGTCCGATCGCTCAAGCTCGATAAAGAACAAAGAACTTGCCGAAAACGCGTGAGCCGCAAACCTTCAACGTCATTGCCAATTGTCTCATCATTCTAAGATCATGAGCATATCCCCATGATATCCACAGCATGAGGATTAGTAATGTGGTAGCTCGTCAATTAAGAACTAAATCTTGTGGTGATCTCTCAGGCACTAACAATGCAACCATAATTCTATAATGGTGTCGACCTAGCTAATTAATTTGCTTTGCCTCGGCGTTAGTTCCACCATCTAGCGGAATGTGGGGTGGTTGGAGCCACTGGCCCATATGGCGCAAAAGAGGGCCTTTGGCAGGGTTGTAGCACCCGATGGTAGAAACCTTAGCGGGAGGAGTTGCATTGGGTGAGGCATTGTAAAGGCCTTGTGATGATTTTCTTAGTCAAATGCTTACGGTAACGTATTTGATATTACAAGATGATCGTCTCTTGTGGGTAAAGTTGTACAACCTCTGTAGAGTCAAAACTATCCGTATGTGTAACATCCCAAAGTTTTGTTAAAAAATAAAATTAATAAAGTTATTATTTTATTGGATTTTCACAGATTTAAAAGAGTTTTCTTTATTTTCTTGAATTTCCTATATTTTAAAGTTAAAAAAAGATAAGAAAATTTATTGATTTTTTCTGGGTTTTTATTGGATTTAAAGTTAAAAATAAAATTTTAATTAATTTCTTAAATTTTCTAAAATTTAAAAAGGGTTTTCCCATTTTCCAAAAACTAAAAATAATTTATGTGCAAAAATAAAAGCCAACTTTAAGTTGGAAATAATTTTATTAAGTTCAAAATAATTTAGGTAATTTCTATGAATTTTGCTAGATTGTTTACCTCTATTTGCTATTTTATAGAAGCCTTTTTGGTTTTCTTGTATTGCTGAAAATCAAATATCATCAAAAATACGGATTTTCCTTCGGCACGAATTTCTACCCCACTACCCACTTCTTTCCCTAGGCCCACGTCCTTTCCCCCCATGCACTGCCCACTCGTGCCCGCCTCTCTCACCTTCTGTCGCTCTCTCTATCAGGTAGGGCCCACCTGTCATCCCCCACCTTACCTTCTTCTTCCTCACGACCGCACTAGCGCCAACGCTTTTTTTGCCGTACCCGTGCATTCAAACACCTCTTCTACTCAAGATTGTGCGCAATCAAGCCCATGATCCCCACTCCATCTCTCGTATTCACTCGGCTTTTTCATTTTCGCATTTCCACCGCCGGTGAGGTAACACCTACGCACGTTCTCCCCTCTCCGGCCATCCCCTCACCCTATAAAAGAGAGCACCCGCACCCCCGTCTCTCACTCATCCAAGTCTCGTAGCCCTAGTCCCACACATTCTCTCGTCGCCAGATTTTGGATTTCCTCGTCGTGGTCCCCGAGGTGCACTGTCACCGATTGCGTCGCCGCTGTTGGAGCTCCGTCGACACCGTTTGCACCAAGAGTATCGCTGATCTGTGTTCTACCTTGTGCGCACACTCTTGCCACCGGAATGTCACTAGAACACCTTCGCCACCGTAGACCCGAGCCACACCACGGCCTTCTTCCTCGTCGCTGGCCAATCCTTCACGTCCCACCACTGTTCTGGTGGGCACTAGGTTCCCCACTTCTCCCTCTTTTGTTTGATCCCATACACACTCAACACCGTGGCGCATAGTTCCGGCGACCATTTGGTCCGATGCGCCACTACTCGCCGGAGTGATGTAGTCGCCACGTGTGCGCCACGTCAGCTTCATCGGCCCAGTTAGCGCCCACGTCATCACCTACGTGGCGCTTGCGCCAGCATATGCGTAAAACCCTGCATTGTTTCACAAAACTGGTCCACCGTGGACCAAAGCACTTTCGTGGACCTGGTCCATGGACCATGGCCCCACTTGTTAGAGACTCAATAGGATTATCTCGTAGAAAAATAATTTAGCCAAAAATTAAAACCCTTTGCTGATGTCATGTTTGTGCAATATTTAGGATTTCCTTGAGAATAATAATTCATTAAATCTGGAAAATTGAATTTAGGGTAATTTCTTTAGAATAAGAAACTTCCAATGGCTTGTTCTCCTTCATACGAGCTCTGATTCCAGTGATTCAAATTTCTAAATTCATATAAAATTATAATATAGATAACTAAACCAAAACTGTGTAATTTGGAGTTCAATTGAATTTTATTTGAATTTAGTTTATTTTCACGTATAGACTTCGACGACTCCGGAGAGCTAGTTTTCTTTGACGAGTCCAACCAACAACAATTTGAGCAAGGCAAGTTATATCTATTGATCATATTTGAATCCTGGTATTTTAAATTATTTAAATAATATTTCAAATTATTACTGCATGCTTATTTATATTTAATTTAATTTAAATTCCTATTTCAAAATTATAGTTATTCCCAATTCCGTTGTACAGCCAATCTTGACATTGAAACAAACATACTTGTCACCTTAGATGAAAACCTAGTTGATGCAATAACATAAACTAGGAACCTTTGGAAAATTATATGCATTGTCATGCATAGACAAAAAATGTTCAATTTGGGAATTTTAGCCAAATATTCAACTATTATTTAAAAATGAGTCTATGGCATTGGTATGCCATGGAAATTTTGCAAAATGATTTGAAAATAAAAATAAAATAAAAACTGGTTTAGACTTGGGCGAAATGGATGCTAGGATGGTGCAAGTTGATGCACGGTCGTGATTCATTTCCATGATCAAGACCAGGGTTTTATCGAAAGTCACCCAAGTCAGTTAAGGATCGGTCCGCGAGCTACGACTTGTAAAGCCTTCCGCACTACCACAAGTCCGTGTGGGACAAACATGGCTTAATAATTTGCAACATTCCTCTGCTGGTTGTGCCATTTGGATGTGCGGGTGTTGGGTTGACAAAAATTCCCACTTGGCGCAAGAGGGAGACTTTCGACGGGCTGGTGTCCCAATGGAGGTGAAACCTTAGCAGCATAATCGCTGAGATGGAGCATTGTAATGACCTTGTGATAATTGTCACGGCCCCATTTTTATTAATTAGAATTAACATGCATCTCATGAGCATGCATTTGAATTCTGGAGCATATGCACCAATTGTTGCATTTGAAAAGTTTGAATCAAAATGAAACATTTAACTCAAATTGAAGCTCCAAAAGAAAAAGAGAAATAAATACTTATAAAGATCTCTAGGAAATAATTTATTTTAATCTTACAATATTTATCATGAATAAATATAAATTTTCCCAAATTTTAGAACCATCTCAACCCTAAGAAAATTCAAACACAATCCAAAGACCTCACAGAAATGATTTGAAAAAGTAAACAAAACACGAATAGTGAGTTTAGAAAATTTATATGTGTACTAGGTCACTCCAAGAACCTCTCTGAAAAATTTCAGATTTTTAGAAATTTATTTGCTATTTTATCTTGCCGGTCAAAGTGGAAGGAATTGAAATTAACTCACAAATGTTGGACTCGGTGCGACTGCACCCAAACTGCTTGGACTTGACTCACCCAACCACCTAACCAAACCCCGATCGCACTGTGCTCGACCCGCGCCTTGCTGAGCCAATGCCACTCGTCTCCACCTGTCGGCTTCATCTCCTACCTCGGATAGGCGAGCGCAGAGCGCACGTACCATGCGACCGCGCATCCCTTCTGCGCACAGGCGACGTCGTGAATCCACCGCCTTGCTAACCACTCCTGGAACTTCGCCACTTCACGTCGTCTCCATCCCCGTCCATTTTCTCCCTTAACCTGCCTCCAAACTCTCTCATTCTCCTCTTAGTGCTGAGAAGGAGGAAGCTATCTCACGCAATCCACTCGGGTAAACTTCCTACCACCACGTCCTTCTCCATCTCCATTCATCGCCATGTCCATCTGAGCTAACTCGAGCTTTTCTATCTGGTGAGTGTTTCCTCTATTCCATGCAATGACACCATCTCCTTAGCCCCCTTATGCTTTCCCGCACCTTCATTGTCCTTCTTTTTGCTCAGGTTGTCTTCCCCTCGTGAAGCCGAGCTGCCGCCATCACCATTACCATCGTCGGCCATCATCCAAGCTTCTCTGGCCCTATTCTTCACTCGAGTAGGTTCATTGTGACCCATAGATGCACATGCATGCGTTACTTAGCTCGTAGCGTTGTCGAGTCGCCTTAGCCACAATAGCCATAGCTCTATCACCACCTCTCGTCGTCGGGCCGCTGTCGTGGGCCATCCCAGCTCTTACCGCTGGTATAGGAAGGTGCATACGACTATTAGGTTTCCATTTCTAGACTCCATTCGCGCCACCATGGACCACGTCGGCGGCGGCGAGCCTGGCAGTGAAGCCCGGTCGTTTTCGGTTTTGTCGGATTTTCGATAATTACCGTAGCATTTAATTAAAAAATCATCGCCGGATTAGGGTAAGCAATCATTAGTCGGGTTAATTGTTGCTTTGTATCTATGACGTGTGGGCCCGAATCGGATTTAATGGAGCTCACCACTCATGTTTTGGCTTAGAGTCGCCGACGCCAAGTCCCACCGAGTGCATGCACTGCGGTGCTTGGTCCATGGACCATTGACCATGCATGTTGACCTTTGGTCCATGCACTATTTGCATGGACTGAGTCAATGACAATAAGGACCCACCTGTCAGTAGGTATTTAATTCAGAAATTAAATGAAAAAGAACACTATTACAGTGGACCCCACATGTAAGTGACAGAGGCTAGAATAGGTTGAGTGTAAAAAGTATTAAATGCGTTAAAAAATTGAAAAATGATTATTTTCACACTATAAAATCAAATAACTTAAAAAATTCATAACTAATTCAAATCAATTCCAAATTGAGTGAAACCAATTTTGTTGGTTTTCATTTTTAATTTAATTTATTTTGAAATAGTTTTGAAACATGTTACAGTCACAGAAAATTTTGATTTTAGAATTAAATCCAGAACAGAATTATTTTTACACTAAAAATGCATTTAACTTTAAAAATTCATATGAACTCCAAATGAGATGAATCAATTTTTGTTGGTCATAAAATTTTATTACCTAGTCAGCCATGTAATTTTTATCTCCTCAAATATTCTGCATTTTGTTGCGAAATGATTAAATTCGGATGAACAGTAACAGAACCTTGATTTTCATCATTTTCTCAATTGCTGATTTTCAAACTGCTATAACTTTCACATACTAACTCCAATTGAAATAATTACTTCACCTAAATTAATCTAAAATCATAATCTAACTACTGTATAAATTTCATGCATTTTTTAGCTTTTTATTTTTGAGCTTTTCTCGATGTTTATTCGATATCGTTTTTCTATAGATGTCGAACAATTGGATTACCAGCAAGGCAAGCATCATATTGTATTTATTTTTGCATACATGTTGTGTAATACCTCGAATATCAAATAGAGAGAACATATTATTCGGAAGAGAAATTTATTCAAATTTGAATGCACTAAAGTTTAGAGGAAAATTAAAAGAAAATTCAGGATTTGAGAGAGGATTGGACCTTGGGCTTTAGCCCAAGGTGTCCTAGCCAAGTGGGCGGCCTTGTAGTGGAGTCAAGAAGAGGGGTCTCTTCCCAAAACCCTACCTTCTGCTGCAGCATCACGCAGCACTGTAGCACGCGGATCAGAGCAGCCCCCTCCGTGTTGCTCTACCAAGATGAGGAAGAAGTCTCAGGTGCCGCCTGCCATGGTGGAAGGAGAAGAAGGAGAAGAAGAAAGGAGGAGAAGAAGAAGATCCTTTTTGTGGGTTTTGTTCAGCGTTTCATGCGTCTCCAAGGGTATCAATTGCTTTCCCGCTGTTTTGATGTTGTTTAGATGCGAAACCGATTAGAATTGATTGGATCAAAGTCTGTCTCATGTAAATTGAATCTGTCCAGTATGTTGCGTGGTATGTTTCGAGTTCTTAGAGGCTGAATTAGAAGTTTTGATCTCCTAGAGATATTTAGATAATGTTCTTAGATTTCAGTGGCCATCAAGAACACCTGATTCCGACATACGGATCAAAAGTTATGATCGTTTTAGTTTCTGCTGTCCAGAACTCTGACGAGAAATAGTTGTCTCTGTAATTGATAAAATATGACCTAGTTAGAAGATGATTCAGAAGTCTTTCCCATAACAACTTTTGAAGATGATCTCACTAGCTTTCCGGATTGGTAAAGAACACCTCATTTTGATTTGTATAACAAAAGTTATGTACATTTCAATGTGACTGTCCAGATTGTATGTTAGTTTCTATCATTAGTTTTGACCCTTGTGCCACTTTTTGTTAAACGCAAAATATGAATGTCATGCCAACTAGGTTATTGTAGGTAATTTCATAACCTTTTCAGATTGTTAAAGAACGCTCAATTCGGAGTTGTAGATTAAAAGTTATGATCGTTTTATTACTGCTGTCTTAATTGTTTAGCCAGTTTCTGTCCTGTTGCTTCATCTAACTGTTAGTAAATTAAATTGGCCGAATTGGGTTACCTTGTCAACTAGAGTATTGTAGATAGGTCAGTTAAGAATCCGTAGAAACTGGTCTTACCTCATTCCGAGTTCCAGATCAATAGATATGATTTTTACTGTGCTGTTGTCCAGTTTCGGCTTATGTCTGAGTAGCCAATTTTCAGATTAGAGTTTCTACTTGAATCTTGAGTCACCGGGGAAACGTTGTAGAACGGTGTTGAGAAGTGTCATGTGCAATGTGTTATTATCTCAATTACTTAATTATTTAGGCAACGAGGCTATGGGTTTGGGAGCATCATCGTTGCCTGCTAACGCGTCGCATCGCGGAAGGCAAGTACATTAACTTCTGTGTGATTTGTAAAATTCTGGATGCAATGATTAGTATTGAGTTTTGTTTGATATGAGAGAAGCTTCAATGTTCATGTTCCATCCACGGGAGTGGAATATCCACGGGAGTGGAGATTAAAGTATTCAAGAGGTTTGATGAATATGTTCCTTGTGTATGTTCCTCCAAATGCGTGGAGATGTTGTTAGCCATATTACCAAAAGTTCATTCATGCATCCATGTTCTTGTTCCGTCCACGGGAGTGGAGCTCCACGGGAGTGGAGTCTAAAGTCCCATCAATTCTAGTATGGGCATGTGAGTCCCACCATTCCAATGTGGGCAGTTTTGGACACCCGTATGAAACGTTCTTCATACGGTATTTGGGATCCCCATATTTCGATAAATACGGGCTTAAGTGAACACCGACGGTGTGTCACTAGCTATACCGTATAAGCACGCAGTGATCCATTCATTTGATTATAAACATTCATCTCATTCATTCATAAATATTCAGCTGTTGTATGTTCGTAACCTTTGAAGAGGTTGTCTTGTTCATGTTGATTGTCCGTTCTTATATTCATTGTACTTGCCGAGTCTTGGACTCACTCTTGCTCTGTTTATTTATTTTAGGTGATCGTTGATGAAGTTCTCTTGGGAGGAGTAGACACGCACTACTCAAATACTTCACTTGACACTAGTTTCAATAAAAGAATGGATATTGTTTTCTTTGGTTAAGCGCTTGACTGTAATAGATAAATTTAGTGTGGATGATATCATCCTTCATGTTATGGTTGTTTAAATAATCGCTTATGTTCCATGATCATTGGTTTCATATGATTATCTCAAGGATTCAATAGACTTAAATAATTGGAAATTGTGAATTGTTGTTGGATATAGTTTTGATTCTCGCTAGGTTCTAAAAGATGTTGGTCTTTTATATTAGTTGATAAGTTTTGTTGAAATTCTTCCGCAGTATTGTTGTAGGATAGGCTTTTAGGTAACATTTTGGCTTCCAAATAGCCAGGGTGTTACAGTTGGTATCAGAGCGGGCTTTAAGTCCGTGGTAATTGAATATTAAATTGACACACTATGCACAGTAGGTGGGGTTGGGAAATCTATTGTTTCGTATTTCTGTTGTTATGTTTCATTCGTTGAGCAATTGTTGAATTGCTTCTGTATTATCTTTCTTGTTGTTAATCTATGATATGTTATGATATTCCATATCTATGAATCTATTCTATGATTGTCATGATATGATCATGTATAATCATAATTGATTATATTTTTTAAACGTGTCGATGATGGAGGTTAAGAAGTGGAGGTCGTGGTTGTGGCCCCGACTTTGTCGATTGCACCAAGATTTGTGGTAGCGAATAGAGTAGTATCTACCCCAATACCATAGTGGAGTGTTGAGGGTGAGATTCTTTAGAAAATATTATTCGTTCCTTGGTTCCGTATGTGGCGCTTCGTAATAGTTGCGTTTGATGAAGTTTTCTTGAGTTAGTGTTTTACATTTCTTCCGATGAGTTCTCATTGGACTTTCTTGGTTCCATAAATCGACTACTTGTTCTCCTGACTGCTGGTCTAAAGTTGTTCTTGGGATCGTTGGATATCGGCAAAAATTTATCTTTTCTTGGGAGTTCGCCTTCTTATTGGAGAATGTGAATCATTTATTCATTGAGTATTCTGGTACATGCGAAAGTTTTCTGCAAATTCTTTAACATGTGAAAGCTTTGACTTTATGTATTTCTTTTGGATTAGTTCCAGTGTTGGAATGTAATGCCTCTTTTTCTGAAAGATTGGGTTAAAATCTTTAAGTGATGTCTTGACATGCTTAAGTACGAGGTGTTAATTAAATGAATTAATTATTATGGTATGTGTTATCAGATTTGGGTTATTAGCTTTGTGCAAACAGTCTATTCTTAACTAGTATCCGTGGAAGTGAACTTCTTAAAGTGAAATGTCGTTGTATTTGGTACAGGATGAGTTTTAGATAAGAGGTTGTTCATATTTGTTCAAGAAGCTATTGTTGTTAAGAAGTGTGGAAAAAATATGGATGTATCGGGTTGATCTTTACGATCGGATAATCTGATAAATTTGTTAGATAAGTTGAAATCTAGGTCCTCTTTCAGTTATTCTAACCGCTAGTGATGGTTAAGTTAAGGATGTGTTCGAATGTTGTCTTGATAAATATTAATTTTGAATTTGTCTTCTATTTGGATCTTGATGATCTTATTTAAATGATAGCTTTACTTGATTCTTGTCATGCTAAAAATTATTGAAACATGTTTAAATGACTAGATGAACGATGATGTATCGCTTCAGAAACCTTGACTTATGTGTCCTATATTATTGAAGTTAAGGACCTTTTATTCTAATTCTTGATCATAAGTTAGAATGCTGATTATATCCTCTTAATCGTTGTTGAGGTTGCAAACAGAGGTAGGATCATGTTTGTGCCATGTGTGGCTAGAGAGCATTTAGTGTGTACTATCTTGGCATCGAGTATCACTAAGAGTTAAATGGATGAAAGCTAATCGAGATTTCTGTTGGTGTACATTGGTGAGATTGTCATGTTCTATTATCATCTTGTTGGAAGAGTTTGTTTCAATTATAAGGTTTTGCACTAGGTTTTCCTAGATCAAGTATATGTAACCTTATTTAGATTTTAGAGACATGATGAAGTAGTTCATTGTGATTCTTTTCAAAAGTTCATGGAGTGTTAAGAGATTTGATGATTCTCGCCAATAGCATATTATTTCGTTGATTAGTGTGATTGTCAGACTGTGGTTGTGATGATAATGTTCAACGAAAAAAAATCATTTGCATGATACTGTTTTAGTGAAAGTGTTTCGAGTTTTGCGTTTGTTATCTTTGGACCTCATGAGTTATGTGGTAACTTTGTCTGTTTTGAGCAAAGAGACGGGTTGAAAGATTTTATTGGTTCTAAGGTGGTTCTTATGATTTGGTCTTAAGAGCTTATCTTGTTTAAGCCGCAAAGTGATGTAGTAATCACGAAAATAACTTTCCGGTTAAAGGAAGGAGTGAAGTAAAGTATTTGAGATTTAAGTCGCGTTTCGCCACTTGCATTTATTTGGGTGTGCTTAAACCTTATGCATTTGTTCCATAAGAGTTTATCAAATTTTCAAAGGGCATTACCTTCTTCTCATTTGTGGTTTGGTATTTGCTTTCAATAGGCTTGAGCCCTCATCGTTGATTTTCCCTTATGTTTTCTCGAGTACTTTGCCTAAGTGACTATTTTTCTTGATCCTGTGTTCACTACTGGTTGGTACATGTTTTCCTAGTTGAAGAAAATTGATTTCATTCGCTCTTTCTTTTGAGAAAGAATCAATCTATTCGCTTCACCTGAGTCTTTTGAGGTGTTTAATGATTGTAGTTGTGAAACTTTGGGTTCAAATTATTCGATGAGCATTGGAGGATGAAATAATTTCGTAATATAGTTATTTAAGAGGAGTTTATCTCATTAGAAGGTTGCCTTTGGAGGTTAAACTGATTGCATGGTTACAACTAGTAGAATCTATAGCGAGAGGTAGTCCAAGTTCTTTTGTTCATTTCAATGGAACATAGAATTATCCAAAGTATGAAAATCTTGATCAATGTATTAGAGTGTCGCGGTTGAGTACCTTGCGTGGTTGTGTAGATAAAATATGATGGTGTTGTAATGGGAGTAATATTAGCAAAGTGATCGATCGTTAAAGAGATTAAAGAGATAGCCGAGATTGTTGGATTATTACCATGAATGACTTGGACGTAGTAAGTAACTCTCTAAGAATTAGAATCTTGATAAAGATAATTGGATCAAGAAATGTTTTTGTGTTGATGTCAATGCGCAGTATGTTTGGATTGTGAGAATTTTAGGATTTAATTTGAGGCTTCCCTATCTTCTATATGAGAAGTTCATGGTAGGAGTCTTGGAGTTTAATTTTGGGCTTCACATTCTTTTGCTAGGACCTTGAGTCTCCCAATGATTATGTGTAGAGAAAGTAGAATAAGGGTGGATTTCAACAATGGGATGATCATTGATAGAACCCTTTGAGGAAGTATATGAATGTGTGTTTGAGAATTTGAGTTGTTTATTCTTAAAACACCGAGGTGATGTGATTGCATGTGATATCTATTTTGAGATGCATTGAAAGTCATCTCACAAATTAATTTCATTAGAGGAGTTGTTGAGAGAAAGTTTCAGTAGTAGTCGATAGAGCCTCTATACCGAGGTATGGATGATGTATTTCGACTTGAGCATAGCGTTGAGAATGCCAAGTTAAGAGAGATGAGTTAGGGTATTATGCGATGAATTGGAATTCCAAAGTTTGAGAGAAGTTTTATTCTGAAAGAGAAACGAGAAATTGATGCTTCCTAAAGTAGAGACACGTTTTCTTGATTCTTGTTTGAGCTATGTGTTTTGACAGATGTCTTTCGTAAGTTGAGCTCGACATTTATGTTGATATGTGTGATTCTTTCCATTGCACGGAATAAATGATTTTTTTTTGATTTGGGCATTCAAGTGATTTCTCCTTTGATTTCGTGGACGTTTATTCGCAAACCGCCACTTGGAACGTGGAAAGGTTTTTCATGATGAAATTCGATTTGGTTTGACTCTTTAGTATCGAAATGTAACGCATAGATGCGATGTGAATCTTTCTTTTCGATGGGTTTTGTCGGTAAAAGAGTTTGCTTAAAGAGAGCTGTTGTGTGTTTCGTTAAAGGAGGTGATCCTTATTTTAGTGAAGAGTTCAATTAAGAGGTGGAACAAGAGTTCGTGTTCTATGTGCATGTTGTGTGGTTCAAGATCAATTGGAAGGTTAGCCAAGGTACTTTGGGTTGTTTTCGTTAGCTACGGAATTCGGTTGGCGTATCGCAAGGACCGCCTCGGTCCATATGTGGTGTACTACATTTAGCATGTTTGGTGCCGAGTGAGTACCGTGAGAACTAGAGTTTGAATATTCGTTAACGCCATTGACCATCGAGTAGGATCCTACCTTTGAATCTCTTTCGATGAGTGTACTTGGCAATGTCGGATTGAGTGTTAGGTCGATGTAGTTTACGCCAATGTCTTGTGGTCTTGTCACCGAGAGATAGGTCATTTGGGACCTAGAGTCTCGCATGCGAGTATTATCCGCATATGTTTGCTCGGGCATATGTTAATAGATGTTTCTTTCTCTGTGGCAATTATTCTTTCGCTTATTTTCGATTGTTAGAATTCGAGGTCGAACTCGTTAAGGTGTAGAATGTAATACCTCGAATATCAAATAGAGAGAACATATTATTCGAAGAGAAATTTATTCAAATTTGAATGCACTAAAGTTTAAAGGAAAATTAAAAGAAAATTCAGGATTTGAGAGAGGATTGGACCTGGGCTTTTAGCCCAAGGTGTCCTAGCCAAGTGGGCCGGCCTTGTAGTGGAGTCAAGAAGGGGTCTCTTCCCAAAACCCTACTCCTCTGCACGTACCACGCCGCACTATAGCACGCGTATCAGAGCAGCCCCCTCCGTGTCTGCTCTACCAAGATGAGGAAGAAGTTCAGGTGCCGCGGCCATGGTGGAAGGAGAAGAAGGGAGAAGAAGAAAGGAGGAGAAGAAGAAGATCCTCTTGTGGGTTTTGTTCAGCGTTTCATGCGCCTCCAAGGGTATCAATTCGTTTCCCGCTGTTTTGATGTTGTTTAGATGCGAAACCGATTAGAATTGATTGGATCAAAGTCTGTCTGCGGTAAATTCGAATCTGTCCAGTATGTTGCGTGGTATGTTTCGAGTTCTTAGAGGCTGAATTAGAAGTTTTGATCTGCTAGAGATATTTAGATAATGTTCTTAGCTTTCAGTGGCCGCCAAGAACACCTGATTCCGACATACGGATCAAAAGTTATGATCGTTTTAGTTTCTGCTGTCCAGAACTCTGACGAGAAATAGTTGTCTCTGTAATTGATAAAATATGACCTAGTTAGAAGATGATTCAGAAGTCTTTCCCATAACAACTTTTGAATATGATCTCACTAGCTTTCAGGATTGGTAAAGAACACCTCATTTTGATTTGTATAACAAAAGTTATGTACATTTCAATGTGACTGTCCAGATTGTATGTCAGTTTCTATCATTAGTTTTGACTCTTGTGCCACTTTTTGTTAAACGCAAAATATGAATGTCATGCCAACTAGGTTATTGTAGGTAATTTCATAACCTTTTCAGATTGTTAAAGAACGCTCAATTCGGAGTTGTAGATTAAAAGTTATGATCGTTTTATTACTGCTGTCTTAATTGTTTAGCCAGTTTCTGTCCTGTTGCTTCATCTAACTGTTAGTAAATTAAATTGGCCGAATTGGGTTACCTTGTCAACTAGAGTATTGTAGATAGGTTAGTTAAGAATCCGTAGAAACTGGTCTCACCTCATTCTGAGTTCCAGATCAATAGATATGATTTTTACTGTGCTGTTGTCCAGTTTCGGCTTATGTCTGAGTAGCCAATTTTCAGATTAGAGTTTCTACTTGAATCTTGAGTCACCGGGGAAACGTTGTAGAACGGTGTCGAGAAGTGTCATGTGCAATGTGTTCTTATTTCAATTACTTAATTATTTAGGCAACGAGGCTATGGGTTTGGGAGCATCATCGTTGTTCGCTAACGCGTCGCATCGCGGAAGGCAAGTACATTAACTTCTGTGTGATTTGTAAAATTCGGATGCAATGATTAGTATTGAGTTTTGTTTGATATGAGAGAAGCTTCAATGTTCATGTTCCATCCACGGGAGTGGAATATCCACGGGAGTGGAGATTAAAGTATTCAAGAGGTTTGATGAATATGTTCCTTGTGTATGTTCCTCCAAATGCGTGGAGATGTTGTTAGCCATATTACCAAAAGTTCATTCATGCATCCGTGTTCTTGTTCCGTCCACGGGAGTGGAGCTCCACGGGAGTGGAGTCTAAAGTCCCATCAATTCTAGTATGGGCATGTGAGTCCCACCATTCCAATATGGGCAGTTTTGGACACCCGTATGAAACATTCTTCATACGGTATTTGGGATCCCCGTATTTCGATAAATACGGGCTTAAGTGAACACCGACAGTGTGTCACTAGCTATACCAGTATAAGCACGCAGCAGTCCATTCATTTGATTATAAACATTCATCTCATTCATTCATAAATATTCAGTTGCTGTATGTTCAGAACCTTTGAAGAGGTTGTCTTGTTCATGTTGATTGTCTGTTCTTATATTCATTGTACTTGCTGAGTCTTGGACTCACTCTTGCTCTGTTTATTTATTTTAGGTGATCGTTGATGAAGTTCTCTTGGGAGGGAGTAGACACGCACTACTCAAATACTTCACTTGACACTAGTTTCAATAAAAGAATGGATATTGTTTTCTTTGGTTAAGCGTTTGACTGTAATAGATAAATTTAGTTGTGGATGATATCATCCTTCATGTTATGGTTGTTTAAATAACTGCTTATGTTCCATGATCATTGGTTTCATATGATTATCTCGCTTGATTCAATAGACTTAAATAATTGGAAATTGTGAATTGTTGTTGGATATAGTTTTGATTCCCGCTAGGTTCTAAAAGATGTTGGTCTTTTATATTAGTTGATAAGTTTTGTTGAAATTCTTCCGCAAAGATTGTTGTAGGATAGGCTTTAGGTAACATTTTGGCTTCCAAATAGCCAGGGTGTTACATGTTGATCCCAGGTTTTCCACTTTAGTTATTTTGAATCGCAATTATACTTGCTTGCATGCTATTTTTGATATCTCAGTATTTTTGTGAGTTAGTTAGCTATGTCCTACTCTTGCTACTTATCCTTGATATTTCCAATACAAATATGCTTAGAATAGATGTTGTGATGATGTATCTATTATTTATGTTGAAGGCTTAGCCAGGCAAGTCTAGTGGTTGCGGTAGTTCGGTTGACAAGGTTAACCCGTTGATCGTGGGGGAAACACCAATCATCTTATTATTGTGTTTTTGTCCAGATCGTCGAATCTGGTTGTTAAGTTGAATTTGTTAAAATTAAACAAGGTTTGGGTTTGGACAAGTGGCTAGTAGTGTAGGTGCCTTCGTGCACAAGACTCGAATATTGTGGTAGTCTTGTCCGGACCATTAAGGACCGAACTTTGTGCCGTCGTTAATTCAAGTAACACTTGTACTTCCACACGCCGGGTTGGGAGCCGGCTTGGTCAAGTAAGGGGAGGGTCTTATTGGGTTGAGTCACAGGTGGTGTGAGGACATATGTGTTTGATCATATATTCGTAGAATCTGATGCAATTTTCTATAATGTGCATAGGAGCACTATTTTTCTTTCTTTACATTGTATTGGTATCTCTAACACAACTTGTGTGCCCGCTTAGCAAGCTCTATCAGAGCTTGTACCGAGTTGGGGCTCATCTCGCAAGGGGATTCAACTCAATAGGGTCATCTTCTTGAAAAATACCGAATCTCGATTTCCCATTACTGCAGACCTTAGGAAGTGTGTCATTATCCGAGGCTTACGGCTAATCGAGTCATGTGGGTAAAGTAGTACTCCCTTCGTGGTTTAATCTATTCGAATAGTCGTGTCCATGGTTACGAACGACCACTTGAATTCGGAGACATCATTGTTACACTCTTGAATAAAATTTGACACTACATAACTTGTATCGGCATGAATGGTTATTCATGCATTTTAGTTTATCAAAGTGGGCTGCCACTTTGGTATTGTTTGAGTTATGTACATACCATCGTCACTTGTATTTCTTTTACTAAACATTTGTTTACAAATGGCAATTTCAATCTAGATTGTGTAGGTTGAGAATTGTGCGTTTATGCAAAACTAAGCCATTAATACCTCTCTTTTGGACAGCCACTAGCATATATAATTTTTACTTTGTGTAAGATTTGCGAGTACATTTTGTACTTAACTGCATCATCCATTTATTCAAGCGAGGAAGACTACACACTGATCAATTCGTTAGCGCCGATTTAGGCGACGCTAACAAATGATGTTGTTTCTATCTCCTAGTCGCTTGCCTTTGGGTTTGGGCACACCTTGCTGGCCTTTTGAAAATTTTAATTTATTTCACTACATACTTAATGTTATCTCTTGAATTTGGCGGTCGCCGCTTTGTAATAGTTGTAGACTTAATTCCTATGTTGTATGTCACTTGAGATATTAATGTATGCTTTGTGTATGACTGTGATTGACGTTGATGAGGGTATGTGCGTGTTGGTCGCTGATCTTAGGAGCCAATGCGGGACACATACCCACTATTTTAAAATCATTTTTTGTTCTTTTAAATGTGGACTTGGGCTATTGGGGAACTGGTTACCATGTAGTATTCACAAAGGAGCAATATGCATGGTATCCGTGGCTCTTGATCAGCCAGGTCCCCCACTTAATCGAATCAAATTGGATTTTATTTCTCTGAGGCCCAGAGTTATATTCGTAACGTCGGGAACGTCTAGGTCCTACGAAAATAACCCAGGGTCCTCACAATAATCACTTAGTCGCACACCAACGGAAGTATATGAAACGGGCATTAAAAATTAATTATCTCTTGTGGGTAAAGTTGTACAACCTCCAAAAAGGGTAAACTATTTGAATAGCCGTGTCCACAGTCATGGACATGTTGAACAAAGATTTTCATGGATTAGACTTTGGTTTTGTTTTCAAAATAATTTTAACACAAATGATCTTGGTTAGTTTATCAAATTGAGAAATTGAGCGGTTAGCCATGTGATAGGAGGGTATCCTTCACCAGAGTTTGTATGGAGGTTATCCTACTATAAAACTCAAAAAATTAGAAAATAAATTTTAGTTGTAGAATAACTGCTTTGGAACTTACTAAATGTATTTAACATGCTAAAGATTGCTTTTGCACAAATAACCCTATAAGCCTTCCTTTGATAATATCCATGCATGCATTAACTCTATGATGGGTGTAACTTGCGGAGTACATTTTTGTATTCACTCCTGTTTAATAAAATATTATTCAGAGGAGAAGCTTTGCTACCGGTGTGGATCTCAATGACTAGGTCGCTACCCATCGATTGCCTATGGTAGATTAGTTGGGCTCTACTATTACTTCTTCGTCTTCTGTTTGTATTCTTTTATTGTTGGCTTGTAAGTCATTCTTGTAAAAAAACTCGATAAATATCAATAAAGTGTGTGAGATGTGGTTGTTACCATATTTATTTACTATGTACACTAGCTACTGCTCCAGGGACTAGTGTAGAATACATAGAAGATCTAGGGGTGTTACTCCGGGTCCAACAAAGATAGTACCCATAGTCATAGGTGATGCACGAGAACTTACTTGGTTAGTATCACTTTTATAAAATAATTTGTGGGAAGGATGAAATATAGGTTGCACTGTAATGTTGATTTGTCCCGATTGTAGCGAGTGGAAAGTGCGGGTAGTAGCCCGAGGTTTTGATTTGTCCTGGCTGTAGCCAGAGGAAAGTGCGGGTAGTAGCCCGATGAAATAGGTTGAAGGTGGTTGAAGCCGCTCTATGGTATTGATGGTTAGAGGCACTTTATAATATTTGGAGGTTGAAACCCTTACTAGTATTATACAACATTACTCAATTTCATTAAAGTTGGTTTAGTCGAAATGCTAGGTCTCAGGCCTTCTATTTAATCTAATTCTAATATGGCTTTCTACAAATAAAAGAACCTCAAGCTTTCCATTGTTCAGCCTTGCATCTATTATAATTGCATTCTGTATGGTGGCTTGCTGAATACCTTCGTACTCGTTGTTGCTTAATTACTGTCCTTTTGTAATAGGACAAGAAGACTCTGTGGGCACTTAATTGTGTCCAATAGGACTGTAAGTAAACGATGCCAAAAACTAGGTCATGAGCCCCAGTCAATGATTGCATGTGAGTATATCGTGAGGCTCCCATTGGGGGGTGTTATTTCCGTTTCCGCTGTTGATATTTAAAGTATTTGGCATGATCAGCTCGTGCGTAAGTCAAGTGACCGTACGATCTATTTATGTATTGTTTAATATTATGTAATACTTTTGTGTTTGCAAGATATACGTTTTGATATTCAATGATGTGTGCACTAGTTACTGATTCAATGACTAGTGCTGGTATACACCCAGGGTCCGGTCTCCCACACGCTCCACCTCGTATATAGGAACTAAAGGCGCTAAGATTCATGCACTAGTTGCTAGTGAAAGGAAATAGGAATGCACTGAGAATGAGAAAGCGCTTTCTGATTTATGCTCGCTTCATTCAGGACATAGTAGGAGGCTTTTTGTGGGTTTAGGTACTTATATGACTCAACCACAATGGTGTATCTATCAGACACTGTCCCTAGCCCCTACAACTTATATTCGAGTACTGATCACTGATAGCTCATGTATAGTGAATGAAGAGCTAGACCATGCTGGAAAGATATGATGCTCGCGGCTAAAGCACCGGTAAGTTCTTTGTCAGTTGTCACCAGGGATCAGAATACCGTTTCCGGAGGGAATCCCGCCGGGCGGCCGGTAAGAGGAATTCCCGGAAAAAACTTGGTCAAAATTCGTCCAAATAAATTTGAATTTGAGATGTTTTTATCGAAATTTTAAATTTGAATTTGAATTTGAAGATTTCCAGCCGGTATTTCAAATCCTGGTTCCGATCGGTAAATCCGGTTACCACCGGTAACCGGCGGGAACCGGCTGGTTTTTCGTCCCTGGTTGCCACTGTTTTTCTTTTTGTCCCGAATGATTTAGGGGACTGCAAGAATACTACTAGCTGCTGAATAAAGTGGTGAGAATGCCGTCATTTCATCTATAGTGAAACTGCAAACTTCATCTCTAGTGAAAATTCTATCGGATAAGATGATCATAGTTGTTAAGCAAATATCTGGACACGCTCAACTAGGGTCTTTCAGCCGTCATCTGATAAGGAAACAAGATTTGGTTCCATTCAACGTAGGCTAGTTAGCAGAAAGCAAAAAATGAAATGACAGAACAGCTATCCTTTATGTTGGAATTAAACTAGATATATGTTCCACTCGTGCGATGCAACTATATTGCAAACCCTGAAGTCATGCTTCTGTTTTTAGCATTGCTACTACGGTTGTTGGTAATCCAACTCACCCCACAGTTATCTATGTACATATTCGCATTGCATCTTATTATACTGCTCTTTGTTCACTTAAAAATATTAAAGCGACTGAGCAAGTACCAACAACATATATCTGCTATCTTAAATTACAAAGCAAAACTTAAATGCTAAGATACTTGATCAGTTAAGTTGTAGATAACACACTATTATTCAGAGCGTCGATTTCCTAGAAGGCTAGAACTACTTGTACTGGATCTTATCACTCTGGTAAGTCCATGTGCCTATAAGATAATGTCTCATTAATCCCATCAGAACCATGGAACAGTACTGTAGCTACAATCAGATAGAGCTGCAGATGAGAACATCTGGTCCACTTCGATTTCCACATCTGATCTTTTGGCGAAGCGGCCCTTGATCCTTGGCCGTGCTTCGGCGTACGCCTTCCTTGTCGCATAACGTATGGTCTTCTCAAACTTTCTGGTCTTCTTCTTCTCCTTGTACCTGAGGACCCTAGCCTCTCTGTCCATGGAGCTCAAGTGAAGTGGCATCTGGAGTGAAGGACCTGAGAAGAGATTGATGGCTCCAGCAGGTGTCAGGATGCTGGAGTTTGGCATATCTATCACCGTGTTGTCTGGTACTATACCCACCTCCATTGATGAGAAAGATATCTGAGATGGAATCGGCAAATGGTCACTGAAATATGCGAATCATAAGGAGATTGCAGGTGTCATAGACCCTGCAATGATATGTAGATGGGTTTAATTTAACTCTACATACAGAAAAATTTTCAAGCTTTTTTTACCATTGCAAAGTAAAATAATGTAAAATTGTGAATAGGTATCAAATCCGCATTATACTTACCAGTTATCAAATCTCTAATGATGTCTCGTATACATTCATGTAGTGATTGGCATGTATAAATAAAAAGGTTGGTAAACAAAGAGCGTGGCTTCTAGTTGGCAGAGAATTTGAGAGTTTGCATATGAAGCGACTTTTAAATTAGTGAGCTAACTTGGATGGTCTATGTTTAGAAGTACAGGAGCCAATCAATTAATTTGCCTAGAGATGAATTGTGTATTTTTCTTTGAAGTGGCTTTTACAGCAGTTCCAGTTTGGAAATCATCGGCCTAAAGTTCTCTGCCTAGAAGAAGAAACAGTTAAAGAGAGAACAAAAAAGTGAGGAAACACTAAAAATCCGCATTTTACTTCCACCAAAAAATGTACTTTTGTTGAGAAAATTTTATCTTATCATTTTGTTAGAAAAATGCTTTTTTATTTGGAGGATGGTGTTTCACTTGAAGTAGTATGCACTCTAAATCAAACACATGATAACATGACACGTAACGCCATAGTAATAGATGAACTCACGCTGTTGCTGATGGAATCTGTGTAGGCGCTGACCCCGGCAGTCATGGAGGCAGCCTGCTCTGCCCCTACAACTCCATAACCACTCTGCTGCTGCTCGCTCACCATTGCGACCTGCGAAGGTACCACACACTCACTCCCTTCCTTCTCTGCAAATTCCTTTGGCATCTCCTGCTGCTGTCGCTGTTGCTGTTGCTGTTCTTGCATCCCATACTGCTCCTGGTTGTTGTCGATGTGGTTGTCGTAGTACGAATTGTACCCGACAAGATCAAAGTACTCATCCACTTCACCAAAGTATATGTTGTTGTTGTTATTGGTTCTACTGCAATTTTGATTGTCAGGATCTTTGCTGAGCAGCAGCCAAGAGTCCACCTCTTCCTTGTCGCCGAGGACGGTGGTGGCTGCTGCTGCCTCAGCAAGTACAGAAGCAGCCGGAATGGCTGCGGCCGGGAGTGGCACCACGGGCACACGTTGGTGCCTCCTGGCGAGCGGGTTTGCGGAGTGCACCTGTGCATCACAGGAGGCGCACAGCACTGCAGCATCTGCGCGGCATGCCAGCACGGCAGGCGCACGCTCGCAGGCCTCGCAGACGCGCACGCGCTCATGGCGCGTGGCCACGCGGTTCGCGGCATGCACCCGCGCGTCGCAAGATGCGCAGAGGTACGCGGCGTCGGCGCGGCAGTACACCACGCTTGGCGCCGCGTGACATCCGTCGCACGGCCTGGCCCATGGACAGCTCCCCTCTCCTCCTCCAACCTCCTGCTCGTAAACGGTGCAGCCGAAATTATAATTCATGAATGAAGAGACCTTGTGACTTGCACCACATAGACCATGTAAGGAGTCTCAGGGAAGGTAGTAGTAGGCTAGGTAGCAGCTGTGTGTGTATATGTCTTCTCTGTCCGGCTCTTATGTTTTCTTGCACTGGCTGTGTGAGTGTGGGTTCACCAATGCTGCAAGTTCAGTGTAGAGTACTAATAGTAAAGTGTCAGTGGAATCCAGGGAGTGACACTTGGCGTCATTCTTGGGGGCGAGGACCGCTGTGTGCGCCTATCTTGTGGTTGGCTTTGGATGTTGCTGCTTCGCTCTTTTGTTCCAACGCCAATCCTCAGATGCGGAGTCGTGTTGAGATAAAGATTTGATGCACTTTGGCACGCCTGGAGAATTAGAGAGTGTTGTTGGGCCAAATCTGCTTGAGCTGATGTCAAAACTTTTTAGCGAAAGCAATTTTTATGTTTGCAAGGACAAGACTTGAATCTTAGTCCTGAGTTGCTGCTTCAATTGCTGTAGGGATGATCCGTTTGTTCGTCTTTCACATTCTGATTCATAAGACAGATGGGCTCAACAGTTTCTGATGCAAATCACAGGAGGTGTATTCCATGGATCAAGATAATTCTCTCATGTATCCTAGGATATCGTCCTAGATGATGCAATTGCCATTCCTTGGACTGGACTAAGCCTGAAGGTAAAGAACTGGAAGCCACTGTGGTATAAAGGAGGCAAAGGGTGGAGGAAGATGCTCTCTCTCTCTTTATGCACACCCTTTTGCAAAAGAGAAAGGGAGGGTGGGTTCTTTTGGATTCCAAAGCATGAGGTTTTGTGCCAGTCATTGGCACCCCCCCTTAGCCGTTCCAACTTTTGGAACCTCGAGTGTGAGGAGATACAAGGGAAAAGCTCCAAAGCGCCCCGCCATGTCACTAGATGGTTTCTTTGCCGCCCTATTGATCTGCAAATATCTAACGTGATGTGTAGTGGAGAAGTCAATTTACCGATGCGCTCTTGCTTATTTCAGCTATGAGGATTTGCTGACTGATCAAGGAATTGCTATTGCATCTGGCTCCTTCGTTCTATAACCCTTGGGGATTTTGAGGGCCATCCCATCAATCTCTAGCGGTCTAGCCTGGAACCTTTGTGAGTTGTGTGTTTTTACTAGCCCTGTTGCACCATTAATGATGCCTCTATGGTGAATTTTCAGCTTTTGCACTACGTTTGCAAGAAAAATACTCATTTCTGTTCTTGTTTTTACGACTTGTTATGTAGTATTTTGGAAGAGTATATTTCGTTTTGGTTTATCGGTTATATACCTTCCCTACTGTTTTTCATCAAAAGAAAGAAAAAAGTATTGCTAGTGCCTAGTGCAATACAGCCAGATACCTGCCGCGTTGATGGATTGAGTTTGCTTGTGTTGTGGTTTAATTAAGTTTTATGCCAAACATTAGACAAGATATATTATTTTTGTACCAGTAGTGTTATTTGTGCATTTTCCTTTAATTTTATGGAAGTATAAATGTTATAACTTGGAACTGCACATGAAATTGGTTCAGATAGATTCTTCTGGGCAATTACTAACATATAAGGCTGCTAGTTTTGGCCTCCAACCGGCCTGAACACGTCCCCAAGAAAAGGACGCCTGCCCGATCGCCCCACGCGCGTCTTCAGGCGTTGGATCCACGCCGGTGGGCTTCATGCGCTTCGCTCGCGCTCGTGGGTCCGTCTGATTGCGGCTCTCGCGCATCCTTTCCTCGCTCGCGCAGCCCGTCACAAGGCCCACGCAGCCGTGCATCCGTTCCCGCACCTCTCTAGCCCGCTCCAGACGGCCGCGCCAAGTGGCGTGGGGGAACTTTCTAGTAGATATTCTAAAGGGTTGAACAAATCTTTGCACAAAATTTTCAAAACAAAACTCATATTTGTCTGCAACATGATGACCGGTATTAGAGAGGTTATTTGGTTATAGCCTTAGAGCATCTACAATAGTTTGTTTCGTAGCTTGTTACTAAGAGGAGAGATAGTACTCAATATAATAAAAAGAAACAAGTCTTCCAATAGATTGTTTCTTGAGCTTGTATCTAAGACTTTAATTACTATAAGTATGCATGATTCTTGATGATCAATAGTGAAGTACAACTTTGTGGCCTACATATTTTGGTTTATTTATCATATCAATAATAAAGTTGGGCTGCACAAGTGATTCGGTGGATATTTTATTTGGAGACAGTGGGATCAATAAAACGCGTTTTTAAATAACAAATAAGTCTCCAATAGAGTATTTGATTGTTTCTTGTGCCTTGATATTAACAATTTGCTAGTTTTTTCATCTTAAAACAACCTCACCTTCTCTCCTCCATATCACATAAATGCTGATGTGGCAACCCCTTAGTAAGAAATGACGTGGACTATTGTAGATGTTACACAAATTGTGCCCTCAGACTCAGTACATTTGATTTTTTTTCAAAAAAAAAAAACAGTAACATGATATGTTGAAAATTAATCTTCTGCCCCACCAGTTGTTCTATCTGTACAGCTAAAAGCACAGAGATTTTTTTTCTCCTCAAATCCATCTTTATTCCATTTCATGAGTGCGTATATATACAGCAGTTCCGTAGAGGTGGTGACTGGTGAGCTGCCAAGACTAGGCGACTGAAGCATGGGCCCCACGACCCAGGAATTGTAGCAGATGGTGACAACTAAAGTAAACTCATCAGGTAAGGACTATGTCTGAGATGCCATTTTTGGCTTTCACACTTGGCATAGACATCTTCCCAGAATTATTGGTTTCTATCTGTTCTAAAGGAAGAAATGTCCTTGTTTCTGCATACAGTGCGATGTATACATCGAGGTTAACACGTTCCAACTCAACTACATCGTTCGTGGGAAGCTCATCTAACAAAGGAACATGAGGTTTTTCAGTAACCCAAGCCAAATATGAGTACTTAAGTAGCAGTTTTTTAATCTAGCATTGAACACCTGTAGATCTGAATTCCTTTGCCAAAGACAGCACTGGAAACATCCACATGATTAAAAAAATGCATGCAAGAAGAATAGTTTGATGCACCTGAGCAGCTCTTCAGATTTTCCAAGATTGGTGAACCCAAAACCACCAAACACTAGTACAGGGAGAGAGCCTTTGACCCATTAGTGTGCCCCACTTATGATAGTTTCTGCTTGCTTACTCCACCAACCACATTAGTGTTAGTTCATCTCCCTCTTGACCCATCTCTCTCACAATTCCACGTACACTTGTCTCAGTTTGCTATAAAGCCCATGCAGACTGAGAAGCTTGCCACAAAAACATCTGAATTATCCTAAGAGAGCTAGGTCAGAATGGCTACAGGTGTGTTGTGCTTCAGGGCGTTTGCTCTCTGCATGGCTTGTGTTCTCCTGGCCGTGCCATTGCTGGTGGCACAGGACCCTTCAACCCTGAGCTTGGAGCACTACTCGAAGACATGCCCAAATGTGGAGCACGTCGTCCGGACCGAGATGGAGTGCGCCGTGCGCGCTGACCCGCGCAATGCCGCTTTGATGCTTCGCCTCCATTTCCATGACTGTTTCGTCCAGGTTGGTTTTTCAGTTCTTTTTACTTCACATGCTAACCTCGTTTGCTATCCACACTTCAATGCATTTAGGAGCAGAATTGAGTTTGCTCTGAACATCCGACTGTTTGTTGCAGGGCTGTGATGGATCGGTGCTGCTTGACGACACTGCAACGATGATTGGAGAGAAGCAGGCAGACCAGAATGTCAACTCGCTGAAAGGATTTGACCTTGTTGACAAGATGAAGCAAAAGTTGGAAGCCGAGTGCCCTGGAACAGTTTCCTGTGCAGACTTGCTTGCCATTGCAGCGAGGACGCTGTTGTCCTGGTAAATCAAATCAAACCTATGTTCAGAGTTCTGATTCTTGTGCAGTGACATAAATGAAAGCAATTTTTCACACATGAAGTTAGTCTTGTGTGTGCAACACGTTAACATACTTTCGCTTCCATCAGTTTCAGTTAGACTTGCCATTTGAGGAAATTAAGAAACAAATATTCATTTTGGAATAACTCAGTATTCCATTGGAAATCCAAACATCAATTTCGTCAAAACTTGATTCTACCTGATAATTTGTTCAAAAAAGATTCTACCTGATAAAACTTGCTGAACCATTTGATATTGTTTGGCTACCAACATGCTGGTATCCAGACTTGCATGCAAACAAAGAACAGTACAAATTCATTTGTTTTAGAACAAAACAGTACAGATTTCATATCTATGTTACAACAAGAAAAAAATGTCTTGCAGGTAGCTGGGCCTTACTGGGATGTCCCAGTAGGAAGATTGACTCAAGAAGGCAAGCCTGGACCTAGCAAACAGTGACATCCCACTGCTCAGCAGGGCCTCCTCACCCTCATTTCCAAGTTCTGGCAGAAGGGCCTTGATGCCACTGACATGGTGGCCCTCGTGGGTATGTTAGTCCCTTTTGAGTGTCAGTTTTACGTTAATGTCACTAGTTCGATTCAGATTAATTCAACCTGCCAGTGAGGTGCTACAAGAAACGGAAAATACTTGAACCAATTGGTGGTGTTCAGGCAGGATGTTCAGATACTCCTTTAAACCAGTGAATACCTTCTGAATTCCAATATGTGTATGGGTGCACCGTTTGTAATTTTCTGATGAACATTACTAAGTAGATATATAACATTTGCATTTAAGGATCCCACACAATTGGATTTGCCCGGTGCGCAAACTTCCGAGACAGGATATACAGCGACTTCGAGATGACATCCAAGTACAACCCTGCGTCCGAGTCCTACCTCAGCAATCTGAAGGAGATCTGCCCCTTGGACGGTGGTGACGACAACATCAGCGCCATGGATAGATACACTTCCTCGACCTTCGACAACGCCTACTTCGAGACACTCATCAATGGTGAGGGACTCCTGAACTCTGACCAGGAGATGTGGTCGAGCGTCGTTGGGTACTCGACGATCGACACCGTCAACAAGTACTGGGCTGACCCCGCAGCGTTCTTCAAGCAGTTCTCCGATTCCATGGTCAAGATGGGCAACATCACCAACCCTGCAGGTGGTGAGGTCAGAAAGAACTGCAGATTTGTGAACACATAAGCTGAAGAAGCTCTGTGTTTGTGCCTGTTCTTTTGATGGTTGATGGTTGTCTGAAAATAACGTTTTTCTGAGGCTATTGTAATGGTTTATGTATATTGTCATCACACTATAAAAAAATGTTGACTTTGAGTGTGATACGAATTGAGTGTGTGTGATACAAATTTTGTTTTCTACTTTAACTCATAGTTCTATTCATACACAGTCTTTCATCTACCATTCTAAATATATCTATAAAGTACATAAGGAAGAGTAAGAACTTCATTGTAAACATCTCAACAATATAGTGATATTGTCTTCGTGTGCTCGTGAAACTTAATTGTAAATATCTCCTCATAGTGATGGTAAAAGTCCATCTTTTTGACTCTCAACTATTGCTTTCATGAGTCTGTGGTTTTTCCCAAAGGGT
This sequence comes from Ampelocalamus luodianensis, assembly GCA_036346255.1. Classification (NCBI taxonomy): domain Eukaryota; kingdom Viridiplantae; phylum Streptophyta; class Magnoliopsida; order Poales; family Poaceae; genus Ampelocalamus; species Ampelocalamus luodianensis. The sequence goes on along the minus strand of CM070628.1, from coordinate 21,914,029 downwards.
TTTATCAGACGTGAATATGCAAATTCGGACCCTCTGTATATATTACACTAGTCTAGGATCACACACGGCAACATTAATGAACATCATTCTATACAAACGATTAAAACGAATAAACAACTAGATTTGATAAGTAAATAATGACTAGGAATAAATCCATTTTACACCCTGAACTTTCTAAAAAGTCCACATAACACCATCAACTATAAAACCGGCTATTTGACCTCCCAAACTTACAAAACCAGGTCAACTTACACCCTAAGGCAATTTTGGAGAGTTGTTTTGCTGACGGGGATCCAACTCAGGGTGGTTTTTGCCATTTTGACACCATGTCATCTGTGAATGATATGGATCCAAATGAGGAGAGGGATGATGACGAGAAGAAGAAAGAGAATGTGTACAGAGAGAGGTGTGAGAAAAAGGTCAACATCCTTTAATTTGATCTTTTATTACCAAAACCTGATGATGCGGCTGTCAATATAGCAAAACCCACCTTGTATGGGATCCACATCATCAAAAACACGCTCCAAAACCGTCTTAGGGTGTAAATTAACATAGTTTTGTAAGTTTTGGATGTTAAATACCTTGTTTTGTAGTTGAGTGTGTTAAATGGACTTTTTGCGAACTTTAGGGGTGTAAAATGGACTTATTTGTAATGATTATGACCTTATGATCGAGTTTACACTTATTCAGCCACGCAGGACTTTAGCAAATAAAGAGAAACAACAACAGCGGAACGAAAAGCAACTCCAGCAGAACCCATCACTTGCCATAAGCAACTGACTACAATACCTAACAATCAACCTCGTCGTAGAACTCCCCCTCCAGAGCAAATGTTGACTCCTCCAATCATTCCTGTTAATGATGAATATAGCAAGAGTGAGCACATATAGTACTCAACAAGTTATACTACAGAATGTAAGTATAGATGATTGCTTGTTCCAAATGATATGGCTACTGAGGTTATTTTGCAATAAACGACCTTTGCAATTGAATACGAATAATAGATTGAAAGCATAAGTTGTAACAATAATAATAATAATAATAATAATAATAGGTAACAAGAGTTTCCACAAAATTCACATAGCTTAAACCAATTCTTTCACACAGCTTTCCTTCCACTTTGGTTTTGTAAAATCTACCCTTCGAGTAAAATCACCGAGCATGTCTGTGACCAAGAACGCGGCTATTCAAATAGATTGTTTAACACTCTACAGAGCTTGTACAACTTTACCCATAAGATATAATCAGTGTGGCTAACACTAGATCATAACAAACCCTTTCCAAAACTTTATCTCAAAATTGACCGTCTGGCGAGCATATAGCGATGAACAAACTCCACTCAGCTAGTTGGTCTGACGCACACCGTTGGACACAAAAATAGTGAACCATCCATAGATGCGACCCAACATAAAGGAGTCCACACCTCTACCCAGTCACAAAGCCTAGCCTACCTCCTGAGGTAGCCAATGTCGAGAATCTGTAACTTACTAAGGTAGGCATGTCGCGTACCAGGCATGTGGTAGTACGATATGACTCAGTTCAATGGCACACAAAGTTAAGTCCTTAATTGACCAGGGTGAGACTGCAAATTACTATACAAATTACTATAGTAAGCCACAAATATTCACACAACAGCCTCACACAGTCCACCAATTCACACAGAACTTCTCACCTGCCCGAGTCTAAATCCTTTCCCACCCTGTTGATTAAGTACAACACATGCCATCAACAGGTAACAACATACAACACACAGTTTTCTCACAAAGACATTCCATATTCACTTAGTCAAGTACGAGTTTACCATTTCAAAATGGTATCAATAACGTGTTGCAAGATTAAGCATACTAATCGCGTCTAATCAACCCACGTTGGTGCTATGATAATTACCAACTAGTAGTTAACCAAACTAGGGTGACAAATAATCATGGCAATACAATTCTCAATGTAGGTATAAATCAAATAGGTTGCATAACTAATCCCAAAATAGTAGAACATTTGATAATTGAATTAGCATGCAATAATTTGAATCAAAGTAATTTTGTGAAACTGGGTGCAATATGATCAAAGCACAACTTGACTTGGAACAAGTCTTGTCCTTGGTCTTGGTCTTGGTCTTGGTCTTGATCTTAAGCAAACCCCACTTCCTCGTATGCTCCCGGAGTATTAACGTCTAACTCAAATAGAGAAAAGAAATGCCAATAAAAACAAAACAGAGAAAAAAAAAACAAAGTACAAAAAATATAATTGGCGAGGATATAACAATCCTTATTTTGTTATTTATCTGTAATTCTTATTATAGATGGTAATACCTTTATGTTAATCTTAAGTATACCCCTTAAATGTTCATAAGGGAAAGACTTAACCATATGGCCGTAAGTCCTTCTACGACCACCCTATGGTCGTAAGCCTTTCTACGATCATGGCATAGTCGTAAGCCTTTCTAAGATCACCTTGCGGTTGTAGAGCTTCCTACGACAAGGTTGGTTACGACACCCTTATAATCAATGAAGCCTGCTGACTTGTGGGCCTAGTCGATTAGGGAGTCTTATACGTTGTGTTCAATACACACGACGGTTGATATGCGCAGTTGTTCCCTAGAACAAACTGTACATTTTCTCTCTGTCTCTAACGATAACTACCTGGCAATGTGGGGGAGTTATCTCTCTGACAATAACATCCATCAACGGTTCATCATTTGGAACGTTGGGACATCTCTTGGATTGGATGAACTACCACCTCTTCATATCCTATATAAAGGATGAAGTCAGTAGACAAAAGGGTAAGCGATCAAGACATTAGACTTTAGTCTTCCTCTTGATTGTAATCATCACTCTCAATATAGTACAACAAGAGTAGGGTTATTATTCTCTCCGAAGAAGGCTTGAACCTGTATAAAATCCCTATGTCACTCTCTAGATAGTTCCAATCATAGGAGACCCCCAAAACAAACAATCATACGTAAAATCGGTTCTAGATCACCAACAATAATAAAAAATACTGAAAGGTAGGTTTCAATTTTAGATAAATTTAAAAACTTGAATGGGCTCAATCGGAGATTGTATGAAGAAGAACGGGCTCTTCGAAGTTGGCTCAACTCAGAAATTCAGCAAAAAAAATAAGGGAGAGAAAAAAATAGAGGCTGATAGGTGGGACCAAGGGATTATTCTGGGAATCTCTCTTTTTTGGAAATTTGGAAAAAGGCTAAGGGGATGACAGGTGAGACCCACGGTCTATAGACCGGGTTCACGGGCTTGGGTTCACGGGTCTACAACGAATTGGGTCTATGGAACAGGACTTACATGTGGGGTCCACACATTAGTGGCTCGGTGCACCGTATACTAGGTCCACATGGGTTAGATCTAGGGTTTGGGTACGGGTGGCGGTTGACGCGATGGTGACACTTGCACGATGCGGCTTGGTGCGGTGCGGGCAGAGCACACACAGCACGAACGTGGGTGAATAGAGAGAAGCAGAGAGGGCGGCAGGGGAGCGCCAGGGCGGTTGGGCGGAAAGAGAAGGTGGGCTAGGAGAAAAAAAGATGTTGGGTCAGAGAGAGAGAAAGAGATGGGTTTTGCTCCAAGAATTGACGGGAACGATTTCAAATTTGAATTTGAATTTGAGATTGAGATTTGGAATTTGAACTCAAGAACGCCAAATAAAAACTAAATAAGATCCAAATACTTTGAAATTATTATTATTATTATTTGAAAGACAACAACAAATGGTATGTTACAAACCTAACCCTTAGAATGAATCTTGACCCTCAGATTCGGACGGACAGAAAGAAAAAAAGATCAGGGTACTCGGCTCTTAGGTCCTCTTCGTGCTCCTAGGTTGCTTCCTTCTCTGAATGGTTGCTGCACTGTATTTTGCAGAATCTGATGGTCTTGCTCCTGGTCTTACGTTCAACTTCCTCAAGACATTTGACCAGATACTCCTGGTTGGTGAGATCCTCCTTCAACTCGACTTCCTCTAGTGGCATATACTCTTTTGGTACCTTGAGGCATTTCTTCTACTACAACACATGTTAGACGTTGTGCACATCTGACAGTTGCGGTGGAAGCTTCAACTTCTAGTCAACTTCCCCTCTTCTGGCTAGAACTGGAAATGGTCTAATGTATCTAGGTGCAAACTTATCACTAACTCTGAAACGACGCAACCCCTTAAGAGATAAACCTTCAAGTAAAAGTTATCACTAGGTGCAAAAGTTAAATCCCTACGTTCGTTATCAACATAACTTTTATGCCTAGAATATGTTGTTTTCAGCCTATTGAATCAGTCGAACTTGCTCTTCAGCCTTCCTAAAAACATCTGGTCCAAACACATCACTAGTTCCTTCCCATACAAAGGTGGGGTAGTTAATCTCTTCCTCAATTTAAACTTTGCTCATACCAGTGCTCAAGCACACTCTTTCACCTTCAACCGTTGGGTGAGAGACTTGATAATTTGAAAATCTCTTTGACGATATTCTGTTGCCAATCTAATGGTTCATTGCCATATATTGGAATGTCAACTATAAGTTACAAATCCACTTTCCTCATAATCAATTTGCTAGATTTTTTACATTTATTGAAATTCACCATTCCAGCATAGTATAAATTCACCAGGTTGAAAACTATATCATTTAATTATTCCCACAATTTATCGGTAAGACAACATATTTCACAATCTTACTGTGAGACCCCGGTTTATTTAGCTTGTAATACTTAGCCTTCCATTGGCTCTAGCATCACAAACAAAATATACCGTGCCTCGATGAACATGTGTTTCCCAGAAATGCAGCACACATACATCTTTTACAAAAACATGCATCATTTCCATACATCACAATATAACAAGTCTAGCAAAAGACATACATAATATAAAGTTATTACAAAAGAGGGCCGACCGGCCAAATGACAACAAAGTACCAATAACAGCGGAAGCTAATGTGCCATAAGATGGCCATAAACAAAAGCCAATTAGTGTGCCTTGACCCACAAGGCAACCAACCGGACCGCCAAGCTAGTCGCCCCAAATACTGCCACAGCACAACTCACAAAAGTGAGACCCTTTGGGCTCACCCTCTTCCTCTGCACACAACAACCAATGCAGATGAGTACAATAATGTACTCGTAAGACTTACGAGTAACAAGCCTATACATAACTACATGAAAGCTATATCAAAGGAGATTGATTCTATGGTTAATTGGACGCGTAAAGCAATTTTCATTTGCAATAATGTAATAGATTGAAGGCAATTGGTAAAATCAGTTTTAAGCATTGAAATAACAGCGAGTAACAATAAATAACAAGTAACCACCTAGAGGTGACTAACCCAATAGCCACCGCAACATAGCACGAATCTCCGATTCGTACCACCCATCAAGTTTTAATTATAAAGTTGTAGTCTAACTCTTGAAAGACCTTCCCAAGCGTGTCCATAACCTAAGACGAGGCTATTCGAATAGATCAATACCCTGCAGGGGTGTACCAATGTACCCACACTTCAAACCGTCTTTAAGCCACAAGATTAGCACACTTCCAAAGGTATGCCGGCACGGCTAAGTCCTACGAGACATTTCCAATGTTGTGTATCAACTACGAGTCGCTCGTATGGATAGAAACCTATACGCTCACATTGTAAAGCCGAAAAGACAACTACCCCTCAGGGTAAAGCTTTTCGGACAACTACAATGCTCCCAACACACAAACCATCTCATTTTACCACAACACACACACACACCCTCCTGCGACTCATAGACAACACACGCCAAAGTACTAAGTCAAGAGAGGTCACATACCCTCTAGTGTGGTTAGCATGCAAGAATGCTTGGTTTAGTGTAACAAGATGTTCGATCCTTGTTGACTCGGGCACCATTCCAGTCACACCCAAAATCACACCATCTTACCAATGTACCCAAGTCCAAATTGTTTTATTTTCATTTTTAGTTTTCACAATTTGAACATAGCACAAAGCTGAAACATAGAGTCATAATAACTATTTGTGTGATCAAGGTCATCGACTAAGTCAACAATCGCCCATTTCTACCGATAGCTAAGCATGACTAAGCATTTTAACTCGTACTATTAAGTGACAAGGGCTCATCCAACGAACCCAAAATCACATCAAGTAACCCTAGGCTAAGTAGTAGAGGATAAATATTTTCCTATAGATTATGCATCTGATAGGTCAACTAATCGACAATAGTTTAAAACAAGATAGCAATGCATACGTAGAATTTGCAAACAACATATTAGAATTTAAAAATAATAGGAACAACATGATCAAATGATGTTACATCTGCTTGCCTTGCTAGAGGGCAGAGTCTGGCGGCTGAGGATCAGATTCGAGATCAACAATCTCTTCGGAACCTAACGCGAAAAGGCGATAAAACCAATAAGAACGAAGAACACTAAATAAAACTCAACAGCAAAAGTCATCCAAAACTTATGAAATTTATACGGCAGCAAGGTTATGATTTTAGACAAATTTAGAAACAAGAATCAGGTCATTTGGACTAAGTATGAAAAAGTTATAGCTAAAACAATTTCCCTCAGCCTGTTAATTCAACTAAATTAATTACTGGTACTGTTCATGGTATAAATTTTCAGAATGATATAGAGTCTAAAATTTTTATGATAGGTAGGTTATGACATCCTAAGATCAGCAAAGTTGAGTTTACACAATTTGGAGTTAAAATGATTTACTTATGATTTTTCTAAGTTGTAAAACTAGCACATACCACTTTTCAGGAATATAAACATGATCAAAACCTATTTCATATTAAAGTATGCTAACAGAGGAATTTTACAAGCTTGATTTTGCTCAGATTGGAGTTATACAGAAAAAGTTATGCATTTTACAAGTTTTAATTTAATTTCTGGGATATTCAAAAATGGCTGGAGCAAGTTAAATAATGCTTACAAAATTTTTTGTTACAGAAACATGTCTAAATGCATTTTTAGATTAAACTTTAGTGAAGCATGAATTTAATGTGGTTGGAATCATCTAAAAAGGATTTAAAACAAATTAGTTATGAGTTTTCAAAGTTTTAATACAATTTTCAGTTGTCAAATAAAGACTTACCAGAAATAAATTCAAACTTATCTAAAAGAAACGACGTGGAACGCTGTGGGCCATTGATCACAAATCAAATAGCGCGCATGCGTTGCGTCCCACGCGCGCCGCAATGCAACGCACGCGCGCGAGGAGCCCACGGGACTCACCGTTGGATCAAGATCCAAAGGTCCACATGGATTGGGACGTTCGGGTGACCCGAACGGCTCAATCAATCTCGACTGTAGATCTTCAGATGGAGGGCTCAGGGCGCAATGCGCTTCGGGTGACCCGAACGACACATTCATCTCAGCCGCTCGTCGCGAGATGGACGATCCAGAGCAGTTGGGAGCTCGGGTGGTCCGAACGGCCACTCAGATCTAGACTGTTGATCTAGATCTGACAGCCCTAGTGACGTGGAACGTTCGGGGACCTGAAAGTTCCCGAAGATCTGGGCCGTTGATCACAATATCGACAGTCCACGATCTACGCAGTGCTACGCTCTCACGCACGTGAGATTTTAAGCGCACCGAGAGGGTTTTACTGATGCGGGCCCACATGTAAGTGACACAGGGCTATTTTAAGACAGCCAATAATTACTAAATCCAATGATTAGTGATGATTAGTAATTAATGGTGTCCTAAAGATTTTGCACAGAGGGGGGTTTACGCTGGCGGGGGCCCACATGGCAGTGACACCATAGACCATTTTGGACAGCCATTAATTGCTAACAATAATTAGCAATTAATTAAACCCAAACTTTGTCCTAACGACTCCGTCACTGCGGTTTAGGCCTACGGGCCCACATGACAGTGACTCAATGAGTCATTCCCGACAGCCCTTTAATGCTAAACACTAATTATCAATGATTAATCATTAATGATGTCCTAAAAGTGTTAAATAGCGTCAGCGGGGAGGTTTTAAGTGGCTGGACCCACTGGCAGTGACACACGAGTTCATTAAGGACAGGCATTAATCACTAAAACCATGGTTATCAATGATTAGCAGTTAATGACCAGAATCAATGTCCTAAATGACAACGGCACAGAGGGAGTTCGTCCGGCAAAAACCGAGCGCAAAGGGAGGCTCGTCGCCGGCGGCTCCAGCCAAGGGGCGCCCACAAAGTGCCAAAATGGGTTGCAAATACTATTACGCAACCAGTGGAGGTAACCTCGACGGCCTAGAACACCGGCGAGCCAGAGATCAAAGACGGTGACCAAAATGGCTGAAAGCGAAAATGGCTAAAAAGCTCTGTATTGTCCAAAGAAGCGTGTGCCACAGTGTCTAGGGACTAATAAGAAGCTACCTCAGTCAAGATGAGCTTCAAAGATGGCCGGAGGAGCTTTGACCACAGTGGAGCTCGCCAGAGCTGAGGAAGATGAAGTGGAAAAAGAGTCCTGAGCCAAAATGAACACCACTAGTGGTCAAAATAGCTGCATTAAGGCCCACAGAAGGTCCATGAGTGATTTAATTGCCAAAAGAACCACTTACCGGAGCTGAGGAAGAAAGGGGGTGATTTCGGCTGAAAAGATCCAAACTCAAAATCGGTCAATTCCTGTGAATGAAACCCAACATTGAGTTAGGGGAAATGATTAGAGCATTAAGGGGGCTCAAAAGGGTACAAAAAGATTTGAAGAAGAACCACTGGAGCACCAAGATCCACAATGGAGCTTCACGGCCAAAAATGGTGGTTTTGGTATTTTCGGTATTTTGAGCTCCACAAGCAAAGAGGAGCTAAGTGGTGCTGCAAAGGAGTACCAGGAGGGGTTTAGGGGAGCTTTATAAAGCTAGAAGACTAGGGTTTGGGCAAAAACAAGCTTCATGGGTGAGCTTGGCTCACGGTACAACCGTGGACCAAAAGAAGTGATGGAGGTGCAGGAGTAGGGCACGCCTACGGCCGAAAGCACCTGCGCACACTCAATGCCCCACCAGAGAGAGACGTTGACGAGGGAGAAGACATGACCAAGGCCATGCCGCCCACTGTGCTGCGCACGACGCGAGGAAGAAGATGACAAGAGAAAAGCTAGGGCGGTTATTGGCAGTCCGATCAAAAATGGACGACCAAGATTTGCTCCAAAGCTTCTGAGATTGAAAACAAAGAGGAGATCGTGAGCGGTTGGATTTAATCCAACGGTTAAGATTTGAGGCGCAGCAAGGGGGTCTGGATTGACCGAGTCGAAATGGTTGGGCTCGGGTCTGACTCGAGCCCAACACCTTTTGACTAGGGTTTTAAAATAACAGCTGGACTTTGGGGATTTATTTGAGGTAGCAAAACAACTCCGAAAATTTTAAAAATTTTACAAGAGTTTTCTAACTTAGATATTAACCTTGTGTAAAATTGTCAGAGATTTTTATACAGTGCATTTTCCTCCAAAAATTCTGTAAGGTTCTGGAATAGGGTTTTGACTAAAAGTCAAATAAGTTTGACTGACCTCCAAATGCATTCAAACAATTTCTAAAAATTGTGAAATTTTTCAGAGGGGTCACATACCAACCCTAGAACTTAGGAAAAATATTTTCAGGAGATGATCACAAGATTTGACAAGAATGTTTTTGAAAGGCCAAGATTTGGATCAAAAGACTTGTGACTTTGCATTCCCATATTTCTTGTACAAGAATTTTTTAGAACATACAGGAAATACATGATGTAAGAAAAGTTTAAATTTCTACTCATTTTCTTACATTTGAAACACAAGTCCAAATTTGGGATGTTACACTTACTCTAACATTTGTTTAGATACTCCAACAAAATCGACCACTTCGATCATATGGTTTCATTACAGTAATAATCCACAGAAGTCTAGTTATAATGATAACACAATCCAATCTAAATAAAATCCAAAATCATTCTAAGCTTCAACTATATCAATATTTGGAACGAATTTCCCCAAAACTGTAATTACACTAACGCTTCCTCCATGATCCATAAGTAAATCCATGACATCATTCACTTAATTCGCCAAGCATATTTAACTATTTGAACCTCAAGAATCCTCCTATATAATTGCAATATAATGATTATGGAATTCTCCAATGTAATCCATATAATTCAAATTTAGTCACACCAAACCATTTTATCACAATTTATCCAACAAATATTTTAGACCAACTCTAATATTAGTAAGACAACCGTCAATATTAGAAACACACTTTCCAATAACAATCTATTATGCCTATTGTTCAACCATATCATTGATTAAATTAATCCCCTAGCATTAGTAGTTCCACCCAAAAACTAACAATCAAGTAATTCCACAAAGTTTACGCATTCTACATGATTCAACCAATCCACCAAAACTATCATCATGAATTGTTATGAAAATCCAACTTTTTGTCTTTTAATCACCACCTTTACTGGATCAATTTCTCAATACTAATTCTCCAACAATCAATGTAATCAATTTAATTCAACTAAGATTTAGTATAAATCCAATTTCTCCTTTCGATCCTAGATAATCAAATCAGTGCTACAAGTTAGACACTTTTCCTGATCTAGTTAGTTCTCCAAAGTTAAGCTTTATATTCATTCTCAACAATCTATATAATCCACAAAGATGCTATTATTTAGATTTGTTCATAATCAAAGGGTAACCATAAATATACCTTTGTTTCCTTCAGTTTATGAGAATATCTTATAGTATTATCCAATCTTATCAATTTCTAACTCCAAATATATCACACTAGAAACGATTCTCCATATTACCTAGCTTGACATCCAATGACTCCAATGGTTTTCCCAACAAGAGTAGCTTCCATAAATATGACATTCTAGGTCTTCCATATATTTTGGATCCCATGAACTCAACAAAGTACAACTGTTGATGGTATTGGCTACCGGTCGTTCTGTCGGTGTTGTATTAGCATTAAATTCCTCAACTTCACTGTTGTGGTTGATGTTGTTGTGTTGACTATCTCAAGTGGTATTTGGGCTTAGCAAAATAAAAGAGGTAATAATAGATACGAGAGAAACAAGGGAGGTTGTAACAACACACGAGATCCAATTATTTTCTTACAAAAAATGAATTGTTATTTTAACATAGTTTTTTCACATGAGGCAACTAAAAATAACTCAAAGAATATCATCTACTCGATTACAACTCCTAGCTCTAACTTGATGATGCGGCTCAACCATGGAATGAACCTTAACCAAGCGGTGTCGCGGGCAAGGGTGCACGGTGACGGCATTGGCGACGGTGAGCGACGGTCGAGGCGTGGGCGGACGACAGCGAGGGTGCTCTGGCGCAGTTTCTCGAGAAACAGCACATGCACAAGCACAGCGACATTGAGGGGAGTCCTCTAGTGCAGGCTGCGCAGCTAGAGGTGGTCGATGGCGACGGGGCAGCAATGGCCAGTGCTAGGGAAGTAGGTGGCGATGGTGGTGCAATGACAGAAGTGGCGTAGGGCATTGATAGAGGAGGGTCTAGGCGGTGCCACGGGTGGAAGGGATTAGGAAGAGGCTTACCGAGGATGGTGAAATAGATGGCAGTGGCAGGTTGGCTGGAGGGGAAGAAGACGATGAAATACGGTGAACAATTGTGGCAACACAAAAATTGTCTAAGGGGAAATGCAAAGTGGATGGTGGAACACGATATAACGAATCAGCTTTGCAAGGAACTCACCGGAGAGGGAGATTAGGTGGGCAGAGCAGTGGTCGGCTTCGGAGAAGATAACCTCGCGTGGCAGTAGCGAAGCACGAGAGGCAGTGACAGTTTGAGGAGTGAAGGGGTTGAACACAATCGCGAGGCTACAATTTATAGGATGAGAGGGGCAATAGATAGGCACGAGCTCAGTGGCCTTGATGGGCGGCGATAATTTTGGCTTGGGATTTGGAAATTAGCATAAATAGAAGGGCATTGAAGAAGGCACGCTGATGGTAGGGCATGAATTCGGCGTTTCCGAATGAGCGTAGGTGGCACATGCATGCGGGCAAAGGCTACACTGGCATGGTGTAGCTTGGCCTGACACGGGCAGAGCGCACGACATGGACATGGGTGACCAGAGCAGAAGCAGAGAGGGAAGGCAGGTGAGACGAGCCAGGACGCTAAGCCGGAAAGACAAGGTGGGCCAAGAGAAATAAAGATGTCGGGAGGAGAGAGAGATGGGTTCTCACCCAAGAATTGATGGGGAACGATTCAAATTCGAATTTGAATTTGATTTAAAATTGATATTTGGAATTTGAACTTCGTATTGTATTTTGAACTTTTAAATTTGAACTCAAGAACACCAAATAAGATCCAAATACTTTCATATTATTATTTTACAATATTTTTTGAAAGACGACAACAAATGGTATGCTACAATACGGCCTGCACTTTCCACATGAGTCCGAACCGACATTGGTTCGTGAATTATGATGTTACGTCAACTGGATCTGTGTTGATGGGTGGAAATTCATCGTGCAAGATTGCAGGCATTGGTTCTATCCATATCAAGATATTTGATAGCACCATCAGAACTTTGTCGGATGTTCGAAGCATTCCAGGTTTCAAGAGAAATCTTATCTCGCTGAGTATTATTGATGCTAAAGAGTACAAGTATTCAGGTGGAGGTGGAGTTCTAAAGATCTCCAAAGGCTCTCTTGTCGTGATGAAAGGTGATATGAAAGCTGCCAAGTTATATCATCTGTAAGGTACTATAATTTTAGGTAATGTTGTTGCCTCAAATAAATCATCCAATTCTAATACTACTAATCTTTAGCATATGCGTTTAGGGCATATGAGTGAATTTGACATGTTGGAGTTATGCAAAAGAGGACTTCTTGTTGGTTAAAGCATCAACAAGTTGAAGTTTTGTGAACACTGTGTTTTCGGCAAGCAAAAGTGGGTGAAGTTGTAACATCCCAATTTTTGGGCCTTTTTGGAAATTTTGAAAATAAAAATAACCATTTGATTTTTATTGAATTGTTAAAGCTTAACTTGAAATTTCATAAATTAAAAATAATTTAATGTGAGTAAATCAAACTCCTAGTAAATAAAAATTGTTTAGCTTGATTTTCTGTTTTTATCTTGGGTTTCCATTTTCCCAGACATTGTTGTTATCTCCTTGCATTCTTTGTATTTCTTTTCGGCTTTCCTGAATCTCAAAGTCTTTTTGAAGCTTTAGAAATAAAATGAATCATTTGCATTTTATTGACTTAAGTAAAGCTTAAATTGAAACTTCAGGCAATGAAACATTTTAAAAAATAAAATCAAACTTTAATTAAATTCCAAAGCAAGTTTATTGGATTTTCTAGGTTTTCTTGGATTTTCCAAGTTCTTTGTCGTTTCTTGCACCCGGTCTGTTTTATTTCTTTTCTATCTTCCCAAAAATTATTTTATTTGTTGTAAAATTTAATTTAAATAAAGTGGGTATTTCTTTTGAAGCTTTAAAAATAAAAATAATCATTTGGATTTTATCGGTTTAATTTAATGCTTAAATTTAATTTCTAAATGAAACACTTTTAAGTGCCTAAAATAAACTTCAATTAAATCTAAAACTATTTTTTTGATGATGATTTGTTCAAGTTCCAAAGTATTTTATAAAATTTTCTCAGATTTTCGGATTTTTTTTATTTTTCTGGATTTTCTTTATTCCCTATCTTTTCTCTCTCTCCTCCCTTTTTCTTTTTCCTAGTCTTCTTCCTCCCGAAGACTTCCCTGCCACCATGGCAACCCATGCCTCAGCTCCCTCCACCTCGCCATGCCCTGCCGCACCTACCCCTCGACCTTGCCGCCCTCACCTGCGCCGCCCATCCCTCGCCCCATCCCTTGTCCTTCCGAGCTGCCCCATGCCCTGCGTGTGCTGCATCCCCACCATGCCGCACAGCCCTCCCAGCTCCCCAAACTAATCCCCTATTCCCCCCTTTAAAAGCACCATGGTGCCAGCACCCCCACCTCCCTCCTGTCCTCACCTCCCCTTCCCTTCCCCCCTCTTCTCCCCCACCTAAGGCTCAACTTTCTTCCTGCAGTTCGGTCGAAACTTCCCCCTCCTTGTTCTCCCTCCTCCATCATCCTTTTGCCGCGCCACCTATGTCACGGCGTGCCCCTTGGCTTCCTCCTCCACCTCCCCGAATTTGCCCCACTCTCTCATCTTCTTTTCTCCGCAATCGAGTTTTTACCGCTGCTGGCCAAATAGCCTTCTGTTGTCATTTCTAGCGTTGTTGATCATCCCCCGATGACGTCGTTAGTGCCGTTAGCTTTGCCTCGTGACATTTTATGTCATGCTTCATTCCTTTTCCCCAAGGCACCGCCGGTTCGCTGGAGCCCCATGCACGGCCGATCGCGTACGCAGCCGCGAATCCTGCTCACATTTCTCATCGAACCGTGTGTCGCCTTCACTTATTTAAGTGAGCACTATGTTCTCCCAACCTCCCTCTTCAAATCACCACCAACCCCACTCTCTAACTCCTCCCCATGCGTTGTCGAAGCTCCTTCTCTGCGGACTACGTCACCATCGAAGGTCCTCTGTCCGAGCCACAACCATTGTTGGATTCATCACTCTGAGTTCTTCGCCGTGCTCCCCTCGCCTTCGCCGGTGCATCGCCAAAGCACCATCGTTCTCTTGCGCCCCGACGGCGTTTCACGCGCTGCCGCCACGCTGGATCTCCACCTACTACGCCGCCACCACCATTGGAACCGTCTCACTCCTGGGATTCCATTTTGATAGCCTGCCAGTCTCCCTGTGCCTTTGCTCGCTGGCACCATCCCCTTGCTTTGCCGCTGGAAGCACTGCCTATGCACTGCCTCTTCTTCCTCTTTTCTTTCTTTCTTTTGTGCCACTTCCATGTGGGGTCCCCTTGCCATGCACTCATTCTCTCTTGCTCTCTCTAGCTAATGGGTTCCCATTGTCATCCACTCAATCCTTGAAAAGAAAATAAGCACAGCGCATTCCAATTAAACTTTCTCTCTCTTCCCATTTTCTATATTTCATGTGAGCGCAAACTTCTGGATTTTCGTTCTCCCTCATACGAACTCGAATTTCATCTAAATTCATCTAAATTCAGCCTATTTTTCTACTAATTTTGTAATTTTGGGATTGTATTTAGATTTGTTGTATTTATTTGGCTCTTTTCGCACGTGTAGATTCTGGCGTTTCCAAAGAAATCTTGGAACCATCAGCCGAAGCCACTCAAGCCCTCAATGGAGGCAAGTCGTAGACCTTTGATCATATTGAACCCATTTTATAAAAATTATATTGTTTTATATCAACATGCATTGCTAGTTCTATAATAAATGCTTTCGAGAATAGTTAAATGCCTAATTGTCATATGCCTCCTCGAATAATTGCTATTGACATGTACCCCTGAATGATGTAAATCCTTGGACACCATAGGTTGGGTTAATTTTAGTTAGACATTATTGTAATACCAACATGGGTGCGTACTATGCTTAGCCATGCTTTAGTTATGCGATGGTCTCTCGATCACAAGATTCAATAATGATAAATTTGACTTAATAAAATATAGAATTGTGGCGCAGCCACTATTAATAAAAGTTTGTTGTGCCATGGCAAGGGTTGCCATTTGGTCGGTTGAACCGAAAATAATTTCATACTCAGGCGAATGATCGTGCAGTAAAAGGGGAGAATTTTAGGATATGGTTGCCTTGCATGAGTAGTCACCAAGGATAATGCTTGGTGATTTCACACGAGGGGTAGATTTTCTCAAAAATGTTTGAATGGTTTGGATGGGAAGTGATCAGATTGTTAGTTGATGGTTAGGAAGTGAACGGGGTGTTCACTAGTTGTTTCAAAGAACTTCTTTACTTATGTACTTACTTTTTTAAATTATGTTTTTTCAATCTACTTACTATATTTACTGTTAATACTGCTTTCTGCTAAATAGCCATAAACCTATCCTTGTCAAGCCTTGCATGGATACTATCTGCATATATTTCCCTACGACTTGCTGAGTACTTTACGTACTCACAGCTTTGCGCTATTTGTTGATCAGTTACCGAAGAACAACCAAGGATCGCTGAGTTCTACGACGAAGATTACTTTGAAGACCATGCGAACTAGGCCGCCCGCGTTTTCCACTCGATTGCCTGTGGGCATGTCGGATGGCTACCACGAGTTATTTATTTTCGCTGCAAGTTTACTCTTTTGCCTTAAGCCCTACGTGGTCAACTCTGTAAAACTTGACTTTAAGGTCCTTTTGCTATTAAGTAATATTAATTTGTCTGCTTCATTAGCTGTTTTGTTGTATGTATATGATTTGTCGATGTTGCAACCATGTGAGTTAGCTACTGATCTGGGACTAGTCAGAATACACAGAGGGCTCGGATTCAGTGATCCGGGGTCTTGACAGAAGTTCAACACAATAATTCACTCAACAAAAGGCATATTGGATTAAGTTCACTCTGATTTGTAGGAAGAATCCTGCGTTCTGTCCCTTGAAGATGTTGGCTACATGTTGACTATCATTGATGATTATTCAAAAAGAGTTTGGCCATATTTCGTGAAGCACAAATCAAATATGTTCAAGACATTCAATGAGTGTGAGATTATAATAGAAAAGCAAACTGGCAAACATGTCAATAAGCTACATACCGATAATGGCCTGGAGTTCTATTCTGGAGAATTTGAAGCTTTATGCAGATTAGAGGGCAATGAGACATTTCACTATCCCAAGTACTCCTTAGCAAAATGGTGTGGCCGAACGTATGAACAGAACTATTATGGAGAAGGTACATTACATGTTATCTAGCTCTGGCTTATCTAGGAGTTAGTGGGCTGAAGTTGCGTCCACTACTTTTTATTTGATAAATCGGTCACCCAACCTGGAAGTTAATAAGAAGACTCAAATTGAGGTACAGTCTGGTTCTGCAGCAGATTATTCAAATTTGAGAATATGTTGTTGTCCAGCTTATGCTCAAGTTAACAATGGTAAATTGGAGCCTAGAACTGCTAAGTTTTTTTCCTTTGTTATAAACCTAGTTTGAAAGGATATAAATTGTAGAATCCTGAAATTAGAAAGCTGGTTATTAGCAAAAGTGATACTTTTGATGAATCTGTTATGTTGCATGATAAACCATCTATTGTTATTCCCGTTGAGATGCCGCAGAAATCAAGCGTGCATGTGAAGCATGTTATTGATTCAGGATCTACACCAGAAGCCTAAAAGTAAAACATACATGATGCTTCTGTTGTCTTTCAATCACCTCAACGTTCCACTACAACCGATAGACCTAAAAAGAATATTCAAGCTCCCAAAAGATTGATTGCATAAGCTGATATTGTTGCTTACGCTTTGAATATGGCAAAAGAAATTGAAGGTACTACATAACCTTCCACTTATTCAAAGACTATCTCTTTTGGTGATTCCGAGATATGGATAGCTGCCATGCATGATGAGATGCAATCTCTTGAGAATAATATCACTTAGGAGCTGGTCAAGTTACCAATTGATAAGAATGTTATTCGCTGCAAATGGATCTTTAAGAATAAAGAAGACATTTCACCAATCGAAGAGGTTAGGTACAAGGCAATGCACATTGCTAAAGGATAAAACTAAATTACAGGTATTGATTTCACATATGTCTTTTCCCTAGTTGTAAAGCATAGTTCCATTTGTACTTTACCCAGTATAGTCACTATGCATGATTATGAGCTTGAACAATTGGATGTGAAAACTGCGTTCTTACATGGGAAATTAGAGGAAAACATTTATATGGAGCAATGGGAAGGTTTTGTATTTCCAAGAAAGGGGAATTATGCTTCTTAGTTGAAGAAATCTTTTTATGGTCTGGAACAATCACCTAGAGAGTGGTATAAGAGATTTGACTCATTTATGATCTTAGGATTCCAAAAGATATGATTATGATAGTTATGTTTATTTAAAGACTGTTAATGACTCAGCTATTTATTTTCTCCTATAGGTTAATGATGTGCTAATTGCTACAAAAGACATGGCATAAATTTCAAAGTTGAAGGCATAATTGAGCAATGAATTTGAGATGAAGGATCTCGGTACAACAAAGAAGATTCTTGATATGGAAATTACCAGAGATAGATGGTTTGAAAAACTATATCTAAGTCAGAAAAAGTATATTTATAAAGTTCTTCGTCGTTCAACATGCATAAAGCCAAACCAATGAATACTCCATTAGCTACACATTTCAAACTTTCTTCAACATCATGTCCACAGTCAGATGATGAAGCTGAGTACATGTCTAAAGTTACATATGCCAATGCATACTGTTCACTTATGTAAGCCAAGGTATGTTCTCACCCTGATTTATCTCGATCAATGAATGTTGTTAGTAGATACTTGGCTAATCCTGGTAAAGAGCATTGGAAGCAATTCAATGGAGTTTTATATACTTACGGGGCACATCTGATGCTTATTTACAGTTTGGGATGATTAAAGATGGAATTATTGGTTATGTAGTGTGAGGACCCTCGGGTTATTTCCGTAAGACCGAGGCCTTCCCAGCCTTATGGAAATAACTCTAGGCCTCAATAAAATGAATTCCAAGTTAATTCCATTCAAGTGAGAATACCTGACCGAACTAGAGTGATGGTGACCATGCAAAACTGCTCCTCTCTGAGTTCCACATGGTGACCAGTTCTCCAAATGATCCAAGTACACACTTAAAGGAATTAAGAGGGAATTCAAAACAGCGGGTATGAGTCTCGTGTTGGCTCCCAAGATCAGCGACCAATACGCCCATACCATTATTCAGCATCAATCACAGTCATACAATATTCAAACATTAATAATCCAAAAGACATACAACATAGTAGTTAAGTCTACCATTATTACAAAGTGGCCGACAGGCCAAATTCAAATAAGAACATTAAGTAGCAGCGGAAGCAATATAAATAAACCAAAAGGTCTAGCAAGGTGTGCCCCATAAACCATGGCAACCGACTAGGGGGTTAAAGAACAGCACTACTCGTCAGCGTCGCCCAAATCGGCGCTAACGAGCTCCTCACACACGAATTCTTCCTCACCTGAATTTGCAGAGCCGGGTTGAGTACAAATGTACTCGCAAGTCTTACACAAGTTGAAATTATTTATGCTTAGAGGATATCAAAAAAATAGCATTAGTGGCTTAGTTTTGTGGAAAACGCAACAATTTTCACCCTACACATACTAGTTTCAAATTACCATTTTGTAAACAAGTTTCTAAGCAAATGATAAACCTGTGACATAGATATACATTAATAAACAATTGAATCAAAAAAATACCAAAGTGGCAGCCCACTTTGATAAACTAAAATGCATGAATACCCGTTCATGCCGGATACTAAGTTGTAACCAAGTCAATTTTAATTCAAAGTCTAACAATAATGACTCCCAAATTCAAGCGGTCGTCCATAATCGTGGACATAGCTATTCAAATAGATTTACACTCTGCAGAGGTGTACTACTTTACCCACACGACTCGATTAGCTCGTAAGCCTTTGAATAATGACACACTTCCTAAGGTATGTCAGACGGGGAAATCGAGATTTGTTACTTTTTAGCAATAACACCCATCAATCGAATAGATAAGAAAGTTTTGTGTCTCCCATAATTGACGGGTTACTCCCGTCAATCGACCAAACGCAAAACTAGACTCGCATGACTAAGCAACCCCATATATATGATATATATTTCACACAATCTAACTTAAGCAGATATATACTGGAATAAGTCAAGGATAACATCATGAATAAGACATAACTAGCTACACATCACAAAAATGTTGACATAACAAAATAGCATGCAAGCAATATCATTGCATTTCGAACACTAACTTATTAAAAGCTGGGATCAACATGATGCAAAAGAAAGTTCAAATGATGCTTGCCTTGCTGAAATTCAAGTTTTTCACTCTCGGTGGCGTAATCATCGACTTGCGACAATTCGGCCTCTATAGAGATAATGACATCGAATAAATACCAAGAAATAGCCAAAAACTCAAAATGCATGAAATTTATACATCAGTAAGATCATCATTTTAGATGAATTTAGGTGCAAAAATTATTCCATTTTGAGTTCATATGAGAGAGTTATGACAGTTTGAAAATCAGATTTCTAGGAAATGCTGAAAATTCACCTCTATTACTTTTCATCCGATTTTAATTATTTAGTGAAAATTTGTAGGATAGTGGTGGACATAAGGATTGCATGGTTATAAATATAATAAAAATTTATGTTCAATAAAACTTGAATCATCTTATTTGGAGTACAGATGAATTTTCTATGAATTTTTGAAGTTAAATTAATTTCTAGTGTAAAAATAATGTCTTACCGAACTGGATTCCAAACCTAAAATTTTATGAGGCAGTAACATGTTCAAAAATTATACCATGGTGAAGTACATTAAAAATACAAACTAACAAAATTGGTTTCACTCCATGTGGAGTTAAAATGAATTAGTTATGAATTTTCCAAGTTAAAAACATTTTCTAGTGTAACAATAATGGTTTTCCATATTTTCTAATGTTTTAATACTTTTTCTACATATACCTATTCTAGCTTCAGTCACTGACAGTGGGGTCTAATGAATAGTGTCATTTTTCATTTAACTCTGAGTTAAGACCGAACTGACAGGTGGGGCCCGTAGGTCATAGACTTAGTCGTATGAACTCGGTCCACGAGTGCACAAACACAGTTCACGAGGCACTCAAGGGACTTGGGCCCACATATCATACTCTATAGGAAACCGGTTTAATTCAAAACCTCATTTTGTACTCAAGGGGTCCACCTGTCATACACTCAAGACCAATAAATGACTAATCATTAGCGCAACTAACCGTCATTAACTCCTAATCCAAAACAGATTTTGCCCTAATGGAGATGCTACAGTTTCGGTCGAAACGTGCCACGTGCTCGCTTGCACATCCGCGATATTGCTCGTCGGCTTGCCGACGCTACGCACCATGGCGGTGCGGTCTGGGGGCAGGAACGGATTCCTTGTACCCTTGTGGACCTCATGGTGGTGGTGGCGGTGGCGGCGGTTGAGATGGCCCACACCGACGGCTAGCCATCGACGAGCGGCGGTGACCTACAACCCTAAGTGCATGTCGCAACCCGATTCGTTTTCGAGCTAAAGAATGCATGGACAAGCTATACTACGGCTCAATGAAGCTTACCAAAAGGACGGAATGGCCAGGGAAGCTCGGTAGCAGCTCAACGTCAACAACGGCCTCGGCGGTGCACTGGTTCATGAAAGGAAGCCACCCTACACCATGAGACCAACAAAGAAGGGTTGGGAGAGGTCTAGGGGGCAGTGAATATGGTGAAGACGTGAGCAATCGAGAAATGACTCACCAAATCGACAATGGACTGTGAATAGTCTTTTCGGAAGACATAAGGGGCAAGGTCCAAATTCTCGAGCTCCTGTGAATAATCTGACAAATGAGTTGAGGGGGAAACGATCCTCATACCTAAAGGCACAAGGTGACGCGCATAAGAGAGGATAATACCCACCGGGGACAATATTTGCACAATGGTGGCCTTCGGGGTGCGCTCTAGAATGAAGAATGGCACAAAGGTGTTCCGGGCACTACACAAGAATTCAAGAGCTCGCCTTAGCCAAAATGGAAATGGAATGCAAAGGAGAAGTTAAGGGATGCGGTGGTGCGGCACTTACCGGAGACTAGAGCTTAGGAGAACCTTTTCTTCCTTAGCCCTGAGAGGAAGAATGAGGGGGAAAGGAGGGTACCAAGGGGTTTTAACTAGGGAGAGTGACGGGGATGGTGACGACGTTAGCCGATGATGCCCTAGGATAGGTGGGTTTGGGAAGTGCAGTCAGAGAGGTGATGGCATGCGACAGGGTATGGCGGCAACGTGGCATACGCGCTCTGCGTGAGCCAATGGGAGGAGGAAGACACAGCTGACAAGTGGGCCCAGCTTGTCAGCGCCTCAATGCATGCAAATCGGACTAGGGTGTGAGTCGGTTTCAAATGGGGTTTGATCGAGTCAGTTCGCATGGGTCGGACTCAAGTCTGGTGCGGCCAGTTGGGTTAGGGTTGAGTCCAACAGTTGACTGTGATTTTAAAACCAAACCTCTACTTTGACCGGTCGAGTACAAATAGCAAATAAAATCCTGAAATAATTAAGGGATCTTCCTAGGATGATCTAGTACCCATACAAATTCTTAAAACTCACTGTTCATGATTTAATTACTTGTTCAAAATTCAAACCTAGCTTAGGTTGTTGAAATGAGTTTGAATTTTGTGTGGGTCGAATTGAGTTCCATAAATTTAGGAAAAATTATATTTATACATGATAAATATTATAGTATTTAAATAAATTATTTTCTAGAGGTATTTATAAGTATTTATTTTTGTTTTCTTTTGGAGCTTAAATTTGAGTTGTAGGTTTAATCTTTGATTAAGATTTTTCAAGTGCAATAAATAATGCAAATGTTTCAAAAACAATGTGCATGCTCATGAGATGTATAATAATTCTATTTATTAGAATTGGGGTGTGACATGTAGACTCATATTTTGCTGTAGATTTGGTTAAGAGAAGATTTTTTGCTTTCTATGTGTTCACTGTTGGACGATTTGCTGTTAGTTGGAAGCAAGCCTGCTAGCTACTGCTGCCTTGTCCACTACAGAAGCCGAGTGTATGGCTATTTCTAAAGCTTGCAAAGAAATCATTTGGCTAACAGATTTGTTTACTGAGTTTTGTGGAAGTACGTCTTGCACTATAATATTCTGCAATAGTCAAAGTGTTATTTGTCTTACGAGGGATCAGATGTTTCACAAGAGAATGAACAACATCGACATCATAAATGATTACATTTGAGGTGTCATTGCTCAAGGTGACATTAATGTAGCACCCCAGGACCCACATTACCCTGGAATGCTACTAAACCACTCTACAGCTAGCCAATAATTTCAAGATAAATTATTTCGGCAACATCTCTAGACAAGAAGCATTAAGCGGAAGCATAAACAACTAAGGGAATAAAGATAATGGTAACAAGTTCAATAATTAAACAACCTCTAGCAGATTAATCAAAGAATGGTTCACAAGTCCATCCTTATTAAATAACATAATCATCCACAAATAGTTAAGTATTTGGCTAGAATTTAATCGACTTTATTACAACATGAGTTGATGAACCAAGTGAATTATTGTGGTGCCGCTCTACCCATCCCATGAATACTCAACAATCACCGTAGGGGAAACAAGGGTGAGATAAAAATCTCAAGAAGCAAACTGCTTAATGTGCTATTCGGACTACAAATAAAAATACAACATCATTAAAGTATCCATATGTCCACATCCATAATGTGAATCCACATTCATTTACAAGCTAATTTAACTACAAAGATATTAAGCATCAATATCCAATTCCCATAATGATCACAATTATAGCCTCAACCATATTTACTACCAATGATAGTAAAATATTAACAATTGAATCTTGATCAACTGCTTCATATTATTCACCACTACCACTACCAATGACAATAAAGTATTAACATGTTTTACCTCATAACTTTACTATTTCTCGCATCCACAACTGCTATCAACAATTACCACAAGAGAGAAGAATCTCATGCCACAATCACAACCTCTACCATACCACAAGGGATGAACCCCATTCCACAACCACAACCACATTACTCATACCACAAGAGACTCTCATGAGTCAATTTCCACATTGCAACTATGAAGTTGCGTTTGTTTGCAAAAATAACTTCACCACAATATCTTGCATAAGTATGCAAATGATCTATCCGCAATGTAATGCATGTGTATGCTATGCTCCACTGCACCTTTATCCAACAAGGTAAAAGTATGCATCGTACTACGGCAATGCACGATGTTGTACCGGTACGGTCGCAGCTATAAGCGGCGACATCCACAATGCAAATGTCATGATATGTCATGAATGATATGATAATCATAAACCACAAGAATTTAACCACGAAAGTCAACAACATACTCATCATGAATATTTTCATATAATCCACATGTGTCTCATTAAGCACAATACCATTGTGTCATAAGACCATTACCACATAACCCACACCCGATTCACTAAGATCAAAATCAATCGATCTAAATGGAACTCTACCACATAGACCACAACATGATCATCATGAATATAACCACAAGGAATTATCAATATGTCCACCTTGAGTTTATTTTCATATTCCGCATTTGGCTCATTAAGCAAATTACCACATGACTACCAACAACTCTTCCAACGCATGGCAAAAATGAATATTAATTTGCTACCACGACCTCATCCATAAAACATGCAACCATGGCATATAACTTCAAGTTATGAAAAACATGTATATTGCAAGTAGCAAGAATAACGAGTTAAACCATAGCACAACCGCTACATTTACTTGCATGATCATACAAGCATTCATCCATCACAAGCATTAGGGTTAGCAATGTACTTGCCTTCTACGATGCGACGCGTTAGCCGGCAAAGGTGTTACTCCTAAACCTGAGGCCTCACCTCCTAAACAAGTAAAATAATTTCAATAAGGACATAATAAACCCAGTGCTACTAATCGGCGTTCTACACCGCTTCCCTGATGACTCAAGACGAGATTACAAAGCTGAAACTGAAAAATAACGTTTCCTGCCATATACCGTTTCTGAACAGCAGCACGGTAATTGACATAACTCATGAACTGGAAGTCGAAAAGAGGTAAACCCAATTTCTGTAGATTCTTAACTGACTAATCTACAATACTCTAGTTGACACGATAATCCAATTCGGCCAAAATAATAGGCTAACCATTGTTTGAACTTTCAGTACAGAACCTGCCTACACGTTCGAACAGCAATACTAAGATGACCATAACTTTTAATAGGTAACTCCGAATTGATCGTTCTTTATCAATCTGAAAAGGTTATCGAATTATCTACAATAACATAGTTGTGTGAACTTTTAGATTCTACCAATGTCCCTTTCATATTTTAGGAAATACCCAGACAGATTATTCTCGTCAGATTTCTGGCAGCAGATACTAAATTGACCATAACTTTTGACTCAGACCTCGGAATTGAGTGATCTTCGTGGCTACTGAAAGATAACGACAGATCCCACATAACTCTAGGAGATGGAATCTTAAAATTCAGCCTCTAAATACACGAAATTACCCACGCAAGGTACTGGACAGAATCGAATCTTCTGCAGCTAAACTTTTATCCAACAAATCTAATCGGTTTCGCATCTACTACGGATCAAACAGCGGGGAAGGCATCTCGTTACCCTTGTAGAGCCCAGGAAGACGCAGATCAAATCCACGAGGACCCTTCCTCTTCTTCTTCTTCTCCTCTTCCACCATGGCCAGCAGCACCAGGGCTTCTTCCTCCTTCCTTCGACCGGCATCAATGGAGGGGAAATCATCCGTGGAGGGGATGGACAGCAAGGGGAGGTGCTGGACAGGAGGTGGATGGGGTGGAGGCGCAAGGGGGTGGAGGCTTGGAGGGGAGAGGAGGGGGCGGCTAGGGTTAGGAAGGGGGAGAGTGGCGCCCCCCCCTATGGCCGACCACCAAAAGGCCCCATGGGCCTCTAGCCCAGGCCCAGGTTGTCTGGTGTTTGCAGAAAACTCCTCCAAACTTCTGATGAATCACTATTCTAATTGGCCCCTCTCTCTAAATATAATTATTCTCTCTCTAATATTACTCAGGAGTATTACATCTCCTCCCCGAATTCTGTTCTTCCAACTTAAGCAAATTTGGGGTATTACAATTAAAGTCAACAAGATAAGTACCCATGATAATCCAGCTGATATGGTGATAAAGTCAAATCCTACCGCTATGTTTGTGTGGACATCATGGGGATATGTTCATGGTCTTCGGATGATGATACAATTGGCAATGGTGTTGAGGGTTTGTCGAATCACTTGTTTTCTATAGAGTTCAGGAATATCAGTTTGACCGCAACTAAGTACCAAGTGGTTGAAAGCTTTGAGTACTGTAGCTACGAGTACCAGGTGGTCGAAGGCTCCGAGTACTGTAGCTACGAGTACCGAGTGGTCGTAGACAGTGGTCCTGGACAGTGTTCGTGGACACTGGTCGTAGACAGTGGTCCTGGACACTGGTTGTAGATAGTAGTCACGGACATTGGTCATAGACAGTGATCATGGACACTGCTCGCAGACAGTGGTCATGGACACTGGTCGTAGACCTTATAGAGCTGATCGTAGACCTTGCTGGTTAGGTCAATTTTATGGGTTTCATTGCATAGATGTTACATGATGCATGTTTTGACTAACATGGGTCAAGTTGTTAAGAACTTATGCTCGAAAATGGTTGCTTTGTCTATTGTTGTGCAGGTGGCTTGGAGTCAACTATGGTCAACGGCAATGAGAACCAAGACTTCGTTAGGAGAACCAAGGTCCATAACGGTCATAGATGCCAGGTGAGATGGTTGGACTCAAGCAAGGCGTAAGATGGACAAGAACCATAGAGAAGGCGAAGTTTGAGCAAAGACCTTCGTGAAGGTATGTGCTCATGCCTCATCAATTATGTGAATTGATGATTGTGCGTATCGTGCAGTGCTACATAACAGTTTGCTTGTTTGTGATGGTTGTAGGACACCGTAGTTAGGTCATGGTGAGGCGGACTATATCGGGACCAGATTAGGAGAACAGAAGTCCAAAACGATCGAGGTGGTGCTGGAAGATGACTGAGGCTAGCGGGGTGGTTACAAACCGAGAAGACAAGGAACTGGAGCGGAAGCTACCAGTGATGAACATGACGGGCAGCGGCAAAGTGGACCGGGACTAGACTCAGAGAGGAGTTGAGGTCTGGACTAGGCTTAGGGAGGAGCTGAGGTCCTGAACGGTCAAGGAAGCTGGGTGTAGTCATGGTGAGACATGTGGTGCACCAAGTGACTTGGTCCCCATTGCAAGCGAGGACGGTTCGGTGAGATCCGAATGCATGAGAGGTTTGGCGAGAAGTCATTGGGGCCACATGAATGATGACCGAGCATGACAGTTCAGTGTGATGGGTTACGTCAAGCAGCGTAGCAGTTTGGTGTGATAGGTTACATCAAGCAGCGTGGTTGTTCGGTGCGACAGGTTAGATCAAGCAGCGCGACAGTTCTGTACGACGGGTCACATCAAGCGGCGCAGAGGTCGATGCAAGTGAAACTCGTTGTGTGTGGGCTTAATAGGTGCCCATTTGGGATGTCTCTCTAGGTCTAACCTCCACTATAAAAGAGGAGGGTGCTAGTTGTACACCCCCAACCCTTGTATTCTAAAAACCCTAATTTGTGATTTAGGGATAGGAGAGGAAAGTGGAGAGGTTAGGGTTCATGAGATTTGGATTGATTGAGTGCTCACGTGTTGAGTTTTTGTTCTCCATGGTGGAGTGGCTGTAAAGATACAATCTCTCTAATCAATCCATGTAAGATTTACTCTAAGATGAGTTTTATCTTATTCTTGCTCTCTCTTTGATGTCTTTGGGATTTTTGGTGTCTCTTAGGTTTTTATTTGGAATCTTGCTGTAATCTTGCTTTCTGGGATGTGTAGGATATGATCTAAGGTCATCTTGATCATCATACCACCCACGAGCAAGCTTTTGGATCTAAGTTTGTTTTTGCCCTGTTTTGATGAAAAAAGGGTGATTTTAGGGGTTTTATTCTTGAGAGCTTTTGGCTTGATTCTTCTTATGATTAAGGGAGCTAGGATGTATGGGAGACTATCTTTAGCCATCTTGGATTGATTCCTCCCACGAAATTCTCTCCATCACCGTGTTCGTATTTCGCTAGATTTTAGAGCAACATTTACTCAAACGGAAAAAGGTCAGAACTTTGGCAATGATCTTCACGATCTTTGATTGGAATAGGTTCCTGACATCCTAGAGAATGTATGTTTCAAGTCTCATGAAGTTTGGAGTTGTAGATCAAAAGTTAGACTAATTTGCGATTTTGAAATACTGTTGAAATTTAGCCTCTTTGTTGATTTTACCATTTACTAGTCTAACCGGTCAGTGAGGATTTCAGCGAGTTTTGATCCTTTTATTGTCTGGTTTTTATTGAATGATTATCTCTGATCTTCATAGCTCCACATAGCTATTGGAGTGAAAGAACCGTGAACGTCTTGAGACAAAAGATTTTAAAGGGGTCATCTTTGTGTGGCGCCTATTCAACCTCCCTCCCCTTCTACTCGCCTCTTTGGTCCAATAGTTTGAGCTTTGCTCAGATTTAGTTGGTATCATTCAGTAATCCTATGGACGTTCGGCGCACAAGATGTTCATGCTAATCTGTTTCGAGGAGATTATATTTTATTTTGGCTAGAGGAGGAATTCATCTCTAGATGAAGATTGTTATGTTTGAAGATCATGTTTTAAGAACGAATTGAGTTTTCTACTCCTACACGGAGTTTTTCATATACCACTATAAATATATCCATGTAGTCCATAGAGAAGAGTAAGAGTTTCATTGTAAATATCTCCTCATATAATGATATTGCCTTCGTGCGCTCGTGCTTTTTCCTGAAATGATTTTCCACGTAAAATTTGTGTCTCCTGATCCTATTTCTATGTGCATTAATTACAACAAAAAAATGTTGGCCATATGGAGTAATGAAGATATACATCATGTATTCCTGGGTTTTGCACAACCTTTTATGTACACATCAACAAGACAACAATGGATTATGATAAGATTTTAGCACCTATTGCAATCTGAAAATACAAGAAGAAAAGCAGAAAGAGAGACAGTCAAAAGAGCATACAAGCCAAGCAAAACAAAACCTTACAGCTTCAAGGGAAGCTCCTTGTTACAGCCAGTCTTACTGTTTCGACTACTAAATCTGTAATATTAATATCAGCACAAGGTTTGTGCTCTTCTTTGTACAGGTCATCTTACACACAACACTAGTTACTTCAGTATGGATTATTTTTCCAATCTACATAGGGTTCTCATACTGTACAGGAACTGCTGCTAATGTTCTGAACTTCTGATGTCATGTGTTCATGTCATCTTGGCCCGGAGAGCTCGACTGCCTGCACCAGCAACGACGAGTCGTCGGTCAGGTCGGAGTAGCAGCGGCTGAAGGTGAACTCGGGAACCTTGAGCTTGTGCGAATCTGCGCGCTGCGACGCCTCCCACCGCTCCGCGAGCCCGTCGCCTTCCAGCATGCGGACCACCTCCGACATCTTCGGCCTGTGACCGGGGAGGTACTGGGTGCACAGCAGCGCTACCTGCACCATCTCCTCGAGCTCGATCCGGTCGTAGTTGCTCCTCAGGCCCTTGTCAACGAGCACGTCAAGCTTCTTCTCTTGGTGCATCTTCTTCACCTGATCAAGAAACAATGGCATGAATTGTCTTAGGCTGTTAGGCATCATCAAGGTGTGTGCCAGTTTCAGATAAGCAGGTTAGACAAAATGCTTTTCATATCTGATTATTTGATGAACTTATTTGCATGTATCAAGTAGATTGCACAGTAGTTTTTATCAAGTAGATTTGCACAGTAGTTTTTATTAAGTAGATTGTGCTACTTACCCAGTCCAACATGGCTCCTTCTGATTTGACGACTTGCCGAACTCCAGCGCCGTCTGACCGGTGATTAGCTCCAGCAGCAGGATGCCAAAGCCGAAGACGTCGGTTTTCTCAGAAGACTGCCCAGTGGAGAGGTACTCAGGTGCAATGTGCCCAATGGTGCCCCGCACCGCCGTGGTGACATGCGAGTCCCGGTGATCAAGGAGCTTTGCGAGCCCGAAATCGCCGACGATAGCCTCGTAGTAGTCATCCAGCAGTACGTTGGCAGCCTTGACATCTCGGTGGATGATCTTGGGGTCACACTGTTCATGCAGGTACAGTAGGCCTCTTGCTGCTCCAAGGGCTATCCTCTTCCTAGTGATCCAGTCCAAAGATGGCTTGCCTGGAACGATTTGACGAGAATAAAGTGAAGATTTGGTTTGATAGGAATCGTATGCTCAGTGCTAAATCTTTGTCCAAAGAAAGAAAACGAGGGAAGAATCCAATTCCAAGTCTTTTCACGTTCGGCCTGTCGGATTGCAACTTTCAATTCTACACCGTTCTTTTCGGCATGATATGATCAGAAAGTTTGATAAAGAACATATACTGCACTACAATTGGGTTCATAGGATAAACAATCATCCTACATCATTTGTGAAGAGAACTGAGGCTATTGTTTTATCAATACTTTGAGCTGATTGGGATTTTGAGATACTGACCTTTCAGACGCGAAGCGACACTTCCATTTAACATGTAAGGATAGACTAGTAGCCTCTCCGTGGCAGTCATGCAGAACCCGTAAAGCCTGAGGAGGTTCCGGTGCAGTGCTAAGCTGATCATTTCCACTTCAGTCTTGAACTGCAACTCGCCACCCGCAGCGTTACCGTCCTTCAGTCGTTTGACAGCCACGAGAGTTCCATCAGGAAGCTGACCCCTGTAAACGTTTGCGAAACCGCCTTTTCCTAGTATGTTCTTGCTGCTGAAATTATCTGTTGCAGACTGAAGCTCCCTGAACTGAAATCTCTTCACATTTCCAAGGTTAACGTCCTCTATGTGCTGGTCTGCAATAGACAATGCATTCCAATCAGGGTTCAAAATTTCGGACGAAATTCGCCGAAAATCGGTTCTATCTGCCACCCTGGTTAAATTTCAAACCGGCCAAAAAAAATCGGAATCACGTAATAATTGTCAAATATAACAGAAATTCAGAACCACATCTAAACAAATAAGCGTACGTTCTGTGGTGGTAAGTCTCTTGGCTTAGAAAGGGAAGGTCTTGTCTTTGAGCCCTGTTAACTGCACTTTTTTGTATCTTTTTCATTTCAACATAAAAAAAATCAAATTTTGATTTCAAAATTTATGCCGACTTTGGCCGAAATTTTCCAATTTTCAGCCATATCGGTCCTACAGTGACCTCCGGTAAAAAAAATCCGGTAATGAAAACCCTGATTCCAATCACAAACAGTGTTTCATCAAGAATATTTACTTTGTCAGGAGTCAAAATGATGCATGAACTGCAAGTAAGTTTTGAAGTTCACTTACCGTCAACATGGAAAAGGATCTGCCGGTTTCGACGCTGCCTCCACCAGAACACAAATCCAGCAGCAAGAAAAAGGAAGCTCATGCAACCAATTGTGGAACCAAATGCAACTGCGAACTTGTGGCTTTTAGTTTTTGCCGGCGGAAGAGTGCCTTGTGAGCTCAGGTTGTAGGACACTGGCATTGGTACTGTCCCGTAACAATCTTGCTCCGTATTCGCATCACAGATGAGAGGATTTCCGACTATGCTGCAAGAGAACCAACAATAGAACAACCTTACATCAAACACTTGCTAAAAACTCCATACTTCCATGGTAAAAATTATGTTTATTCAAAGAAGAACGAACCCAAAACTGCAGCCTTACTTGTATGTTCTTGCCAAGGATCCCGGTATTGGACCACTCAGGTTGTTATATGACAAATCTCTGCAAGACACAACATAAGTGCTCAGTGAGTGCAAACCAAACTATTAAAAAAACTCAGGAAAGAACACAAAATAGTAAGAAATTACTCACAGGAAAATAAGGTGTGATAGATTAGTTGATGCTGAAGGGAATGGACCAGAAAGGGTATTGTTATTCAGCCTCCTGATCAAAATTACAATAGATGATAGATTAGTTGATGCTGAAGGAATGGACCAGAAAGGGTATTGTTGTTCAGCCTCCTGATCAAAATTACAATAGACCACAACTTAACATGGCAAAAGAACAATAACTATGTATATCTATGCCCTGAAATGGAAAGTCTCAAGAACATCATTCAGAGGCTTGTACAGTAGAGCTCCACTCACAAGTACTGAAGGCTTTCAAGGTGGCCCACAGAGGTGGGGATTTCACCATAGAAGTGGTTGCTGGAGAGATCAAGTGTCTTGAGCTTTGCTAGATTGCCAATCTCTGCTGGGATTGACCCTGTTATGTTATTGTTCTGCAGAAGCCTACAGCAAGAAAAAGAGTCAAAAAGGGAAAGAGGAACACTCAACACAACACTGGTAATGACAAGGCTGTCCATGAGAAGAACACTCACACAGTGTCAAGATTGGTCAAGTTTCCTATGCTTAGCGAGTAGGCCAGAAAGATTCTGGCTTGGAGCTTCCTATCAATCATTCAAACAACCAAGAACAATGGTAAGAGCAGAAGAAAAAAAATGACAACTTCGATATAGAGACGGCTACAAATGGAACGGGAGGTGACATGCTTACAGGCCAGTGACAAATTTCTCTGGTGAGCAACTGATCATGGTCCAGCTGCAGGGATCGACAGAGGTCGGGTCCCAAGTCTTGAGTACATCATGGGGGTCCTTGAGGAGGTTCTTGATCGCAACTAGAGCTTGCACTGCAAATGTTCCAGAAATCAGCATACACCAGTGCAAGAAACAAACAGAGACGGTCATCACCAATGGAATTCTTGGCTTCATGGCAGAAAGAACCTCGTAGCCATTGGTCTAAAACAAGAGTACAGAACAGAGAAAAAAGAAAGAGCAAAGAAACAAGAACAAGAAGGGTCACTGATGTGAGAAAAGAAACAGAGAAAGAAAGAAACCTTCAGTGTTGACACCCTTTGGGGAGAGAAGGGCGCTTGAAGGGAACGAGGCGAGCAGCACCAGCAGCAGCAGCAACAGGGAGGGGGGAGCAGGAGGCACCACCATTGCTAAGGGAGGCAAGCCTCTCCGGAGCGTGAGAAGGGGGCAGGTTTTGGAGGAGGAAGAAGAGGATGAGAAGGTGCCTGCTGCGGCTGCGTGTAATGTATGTTTCAACATGGAACAAGAGTGAGGCCAAGAGAAGCATACATACAGCAGGCAGCAGCCTTCTCTCTCCCCCCACACAGCCAAGCCAGAGCCAAAATGGCAGCGGCAGCGGCAGGGGAGGCACCCCCTGGGGCCCTGTCAGAGGCAAATGACACAAAAGAAGATGCTCGCGCTCTGGCAGCAAGCAAAAGCACAAAAGAGAGGCGAGGGAGGGAACAAACACGCCTGCCACCCGAGCCCTGCCTGCTATAGGAAACCGGAATAAACAATGGACAAGTTTTGGCATCCCTGTTTTTCCCCCCGTTTTCTTTTGCTTGGGACAATGTGGTCCCTTAATTTTAGGGAGAAAAAGATTGTGCATCGGAAAAATTATATTTGGTAGATGCTTATAAAATTCTTTTGAAATCCCTACATTCGAGACATATATATGTTTGGTAGATGCATCAGGAAAATATTGTGATGGCCTGTATGAATTATTGTAGTAGTTTTACGGAAATATGACGATTTATAATCAATTTCACGTATTTTAGTTGACAATCCGTATTGAATTCTAAAATTAAGTAATATGAAGTTGTTTTAGAATTTTCTAATTGCGTCATATTTATCTTTCTATTCATATTTGAATGCTCTAGGTTTGTATCGTACCATTTACTAATGACTACTGCAACAATTTTATTGAACTAGCGTAGTATTTTTACTCCAACAAGTTTATACATTGTTCTTATTCTGTTATTCATGTGGTGACCCAAATCTTGTTAATTTTCAGTTACTTTTTGAGCTCTTGGATGAAGATCCAACCACTCTCAACCAGAGTTATGTACCAGCCATACTGACCGGTACGTACCATACCGTCATCTAAACCGGTACAAAGTAGCCCTACGTACCGTAACGGCCTCAATACCGGTCATACCGGCTTGATATCGGTCAATATCAGTTATACCGGTGGAATTAATAATATTATCTATTGAACTCTATGTTATATTTGATAGTAATACCATGTATTTGGAATAAAACTATAAGTGATATTTGGTGTGCATATAATTAAATAAATATATACTTGTAAATATATATACTCGTATTATTATATTAAATCCGAAATGGTACACCGGTATGGATCGGTACCAGAATGTACCATTCTAAGAACCAAACCAATATAGCCTCCGGTACGGTATTGACAAGTGTGCTCTCAACACTCCCTTCACTTCTTATGTAAACATCCTAGGAAATGAAACAAATAACTATTCTAATCTAGATAAAAATAAATTTAAATTTGGTGAACCCTACAAAATACAAAGACAAAAAAAACTGAAGTATACAAATCTACAGTAAACCTACATGAACCCCTACAAATATAAAAACAAATAAAACTAAAAATTACAGTAAAATCTGCTAAAATTGCCAAGGTCATGCCACAGCACGTCTGAATGGTCCGAAAGGTTGAGAAATTAGCCAAACTAGAAGAGCACCGCGCCGGCGCGCGGCGCGTTGTTGGGCCGACGTGTGCTACGTGCTCGCGAGGAGGTGCGCGCCGCTGGCGGCGACATCGCGACGTCCGAACGAATCGCACGACAGCGCGCGTCTTGGCGACGTGGGACGACTCGACCGCGGAAATGCACCGGCGCGGCGCGTGGATCGCAAGCGGCGCGCGGGCCAAAGCGATCGGACGTCCTGGTTTTTGGGGCGACGTGGACACGCCGGGAGGGGGCCAATCCCAGGCGCTTTTAGTTATAGTAACTAGAAGACCACCCGCGCCGGATGGCGCGGGCACATACGCACGGCTCTGCCGAGGGCGTGGAGAGGCACACGCGGCACCGGGCATCACACGGACGAGCGTCTCGCGGAGGGCATGAGCACGCGACGTGCTTCACGCCATTCTGCCTAATCGCGAGGCTGCAGGGCCCACCGGCCACGTGGACGTGCTCGTGACGCCTACTCGCACGAAGCGCTGCGCCGAGATCCTCCAGACGCGAGGCCATCTCCGCATGCATCGGATTTGATCGATTTTGTTCAGTAGCGCAAATTAATTCCTAAACTAGCCTCTTTAGCATCAAAATTTCAGTTTTAACCCCATCTAGCACTCGCCGCCGCCGTGACGCAAAGAATCGAAGTTCATCTTTGTGCCAATTGGCAGCATCTAGGTGCCGTCGTGTCAATTGGCGCACCTAAGGTGCCGCTGAGCGTAAACGCAAGATCGCCGCCGCGCCCCGCACACACGGCGCAGCGAGCTGCGGCGCGGTCGGCGAGATGTCGCCGTGCTACGTAGCAAAGATCTACGCGTCGCCGAACCCGACCGCGGCATCTTAGATGCCGCCGACGTGGTGGCAAACACCTAGGTGCTACGGTTTCGAACCGCATGATCTTCCATGCTGCCGACCCGGACGGCAACACGTGCTAGGAGGGGGTTAAATATGGAATTATGACACAAAGGGGGCTACTTTAGGAACTAATATGCGCTCTGTGGTACAAATAATCCAGCTTCGTGATCGCACGGTGCGGTTTTGCAAGCGCGTACACGGTCGAGAGCTCCCTTTCAACCAAGGTTTAATATAGGTAATGCTGGGGGAAAATATGCGAAAATAGGTAAATATATTTTACTCATGGAATTGCTTCTCGGATGGTATAAAACCAAATTACATTAGCTCTTTTGTGTGATTTTTTTTTAAATAATCTATTTTTTATTCAGAATTTCAGAAATAATACTACTTAATTTTTTTGACAGAAATAATCATGAATCGCTCCACGGTTGGGCGACTTGGGCTAGTCGGCCAACGGGTGAGCGACAGATGTCCAAGTCGCTTAACCGTGGGGCAACTCGACTTTTGGCCTCCAATTCATCGTACGGTGGAGCGACTATGGCACAGCTGGACCCTAGTCACCCAACGGTTGGGCGACTAGGGGTGCTTACATTCTGCGCGCGCGGTCGGCCGTGAGAACAGTCGCCATTTGGTTTCAGTCGGTCGAGTAGAAGAAAGAAGCGAAAGAGATGAGAGGGAGAGAGGGAAAGTGAGGAGAGGAGGGGAGAAAGTTTCTTCGCATCGACGACAATGACGGTGAGTCTCTAGCCTTATTTTGTATGCGTGTATTTTTTAAACCATGGTAGGTTAGCAAGCAACATCATGTGTATTGACATATTGTTAGCAAATGAAATAATAGTAGGTTAATTTAAAAAATCTTAGTTTGGAGATAGCATGATTAATACAATTAGTTTGGAAGTTCGTATGGAGGAAAAATTTGTCGGTTAAAATTAATTCAGTTGTACTATTTCGCGTGCTGCGCTAATTGCACCCGGGCTTGATGAACGATAATGTGTTACTTTTCTATTATATAAACATGTTGATAACACGTGCATTTGCAAATGCTAGTTTATAGAATGTCAAATACATGTATTTATTTGCACAATAAAGAATTGATAATATTTTATTTATAGTTTTGGTTGGATTAAAGAATTATAAAATACTAAGACAAAAATCAAAGATACATGGTTCCAAATCCATAGGATTCCAAAACATGTGAAATTTTGATTTTTTTTTCTGAAAGCTTCACCCATTATAAATATGCATAGTAATAATGATGTTTTAAGTATTTCATAATCCATAGCAGCCTGCACAGGTGTTAACGTAATATAGCATTTTGTAGAAAAAATTGTGTGTTTACTACTTGGGTTTCATGAAATTGTATATTTATTACCACTGTGTTCGAGCAAAGTGTTTTGGTGCCACTAAGAACATACCAAATATGATTTATTTGTCATTGGAATATAATTTTAAAGCTCAATTAACATTAATGTTTTTAATTTCTTTGTTATTTATTTTATAACTGACAAACCTATGTAATATCTCGTTTAATTAGGACCTGTGTTCGAGCAAAGTGTTTTGGTGCCACTAAGAACATACCAAATATGATTTAGTTGCCATTGGAATATGATTTAAAAGCTCAATTAACATTAATGCCTTTTAATTTCTTTGTTATTTATTTTATAATTGACAAACCTATGCAATATCTCGTTTATTTTATAATTGACAGGGTCCATGCATATTGTTAATAGTTGTAAATAGCGTAGTCTTAGGTTTGCATATGAAATCATGGTAGGTTACTTTTGAAAGAATGGTAGGTTATGATCAAAAAAATTAGTAGACTTATGCAAGAATACAACTTAATTTGCAGAATTTTCAGAGCTACGCTATAAGTAATTGAACCCACTAATTGTGTCGTAATGGCTAACTAGAAATTGATTTGTAGGTATGGCTCACGACCCTGGTGGTTCGGACTGGTATTTTGGCCTATTGGACCGGTTGGTGGACGCATAGCACTGAGCGAGCCATCTTGTCCCGCATCTGGTTCGCGGGGAACACGTGACTGACTTGGGGGTCGTTCGTACGCGAATACCCCAACGGGCTTGGAGACTGGACCCACACTGGGTAGACAGGTTTGTTCGCATGCTTTGCCACTTCTTTTGTGTCATATGCCCACTACGTACTTACTTCTTCGTGCTTTACAGGTTGAGCCATGCCGGTCTTCTACCTCTCGCGCGGTTGGTGGAGGCCACCGAAGAGGACAACACTGGTCGAGGACGACAGGGAGGTCCATGCCGGTCTGAAGCGATCACGACAGTTCCCGTTCGATCGATCGCTCCTGACAGCCCTGGTGGACCGGTGGCGGCCCGAGACGCACACCTTCCACCTCCCATTTGGGGAGATGGCCCCTGCTCTGCAGGATGTCACGATGCTGCTCGGCCTGCATATCGCGGGAGCCCCTGCATTCCCACCGAACGGACCTGTCAACTAGCGCGACACCCTGGTGGGCAGGTTTCAGGGGGTTCTTGCGGTGGAGGCTGCACCACCGTACTATGACTTCTCGGACTGATAGTGGCATGGCCCGCCCCTGCAATGGCTTTTGCGGTTCTGGGTACATATGCTACCTATTTTCTATGTTTAGCGATGCACTGTCCTAGCCATATGATAGGCTTCCTAATTATTCGTTTGTGTATAAGTCGAGCGGATGGTCCCGCAGCCCATCGCTAACCAAGTGTCGTGGCACCTCGAGGCATTCCTACTGTGGCTCTTCGGCTGGGTACTGTTTACCAGCAGCCACGGTGACTCCGTCGACACCCGCCTCGTGGGGTACACGAGGGCCATCACTGACGGCGAGGAGCGGTAGATCAGCTGGGGATCAGCCGTACTTGCTGCGACGTACCGCGGCATGTTCGATGCATGCTGTAGGATGAAGTCGGCATCTATCGTCATAGGCTTCCCCCTCCTGCTGCAGCTGTGGTCGTTCGAGCGCTTCTCTCTCGGACGGCCCATGCTGGTAGACTCCAGTCCGTAAGGCATGGCGTGCTAAGCAGAAGGCTTTGGAAAGGAGGTTCGGTTCTTTTCGAGGCGTCTTACGACAACCTTCCTCGTATGCTCCAGGTGCTGCAGGACAGGAACCCGGGCACATGCATTGTTGTGAAGGACAGGCCATCCAAAAGACCTTCACTAGGTTTTCTTATATTGTAGAGGGTCTTCTTAGCATTTGATCTCTGCATTCATGCATTCAAACACATGTTGCCCGTGATATCAGTGGACGAGACGTTTCTAACTGGGAAATACAAGGGCATGATCCTGACAGCAAATGGCGTTGATGGCAATAATCAGATTCTGCCCTTAGGCATCGCTTTCGTCGAAAGTGAGAATTTTGATAGCTGGTTGTGGTTCCTTCGATATCTGAAGGAGGGAGTAGTTGGGACACGTCCTGATATTTGCATAATCCATGATCGCCACCCCGGGATGAGGAAGGTCATCCGAAACTTTAGCAAGACCCGATGAGCCATTCCTTGGCGGACATGGGAACGGATTGTGCATTCGCCATCTAGGGGCGAACTTCTTCAAACAGTTCAGGCAGCAACCGTTGATGAAGTTATTCAAGAGACTTGCTATGCAGAACCAGCAGCGTAAATTTGATGTGTTGTGGGAGATGTTGGAGGAGCACACCAGGAAACATGTCGTCGAGAGGAACAAGCGCCCGCTCATTCCTGGGGCAGCGCAACCTGAACACCTCACACCACTAAGGGAGCTCGACCATCCCCATTTGACGCGGAGGACGTCAAGGGACATCGGGTGCTTCTCCCATTGGATTGAGGTTGAGCCATTGGAGAAGTGGTCCTTACTACACGACACAGACGTTGCAAGGTACGGCATAATGAGAACTAACCTTGCTGAGGTGTACAACTGGGTTATTAGGGGCATCCGTTCTCAGCCCCTCGTCGCCATCGTGGAAGGCGTTCTGCATGGTACAATCGGATATTTCAGAAAAAGGCATGCAAATGCGACACTTTATGCAGCCAACCCACAAACATCGTACTACTCGAAGATTACAGCGTACATGCAGGCCAAGACCGAGAAGGCTCAATCACACACGGTCTTCGTAATGGGCAATGCGGAGCATCGTTTTGACGTAGTCCTTCAAGACAAAGCCGGATTTGGGACAGCTCGGTCTCTTATTACCCACGAGGTATGCCTTGGAGATCATGTAAATAAATCTAGCTGCACATGCAACAAGCCAAAACTCCTTCACAAGCCATACTCTCATGTCCTCGCTGCGTGTGGGACAATCCACATGGACCTATCGAACTTCATACCGAAGTACTTCATGAAAGAGAGGGTGCAGCAGGCGTGGTGCGGCGATCTAAGAGGCTTCAGGGTTGTGGGCAACTTCATCACATTGGATACTGCACAGAGGACTTAGATTCCAGATCTTGACCTGTTTAAGGGGGGAAGAGCCATCGGCAGAGTCGTCGCATTAGAAATGATATGGACGAAGGGGAAGCTAGGGCGGCGGGTAGACGTTGCAGCCGCTGCCGCTAGGAAGGACACATTGTGAGAACTTGTGAGGCGCCTGCCGGCACGTAGGAACACCGGCATGAAGTGCAGCACCGCTTCTTGTTGGGTGCGTGGTGGTACTAGTGGTGGTACTAAGATTAGAACTGCTAGCGTGATGTAACTTGTACTTCACTCAGTACTTTGGTTGTTGTAAGCACTGTGAAACTAATTATATCGTAATTGCGAATTTTAACTTTATTTTAAGTGTAAATATTTCGTCTTAATTAAAATTCAAAGCACTATGAAAACAGGACATGACCACTCTCTGCGAAGCAGGATATGACCCGATGAGCCAGCTTTTCAGGACAACGTGACCCGACGAGCCAGCTTTTTAGGACGACGTGACCCGATGAGCCAGCTTTTCAGGATGACGTGACCCGAAGAGTCAGCTTTTCAGGACGTGACAACACTCTGCAAAGCAAGACGTGAAACACTCTGCTTCACCAGCTTTTCAGATCGACATGACAACACTATATCTCCTCAGCTTTTTAGACCGAAAAGACAGGACTACTCACATAAAATTAACCACACTATGCCAACCCTGTGGTTTATAAAAGGAGGTGGAAGAGATCTCGGAGAGAACACTGCACAACCAAACCCAACACTACACTAGAGCTTGGTTCAGCACACCAGGATAGACAAGATGCAGAAGAAGCAATAGGACAAGATGAAGAGGCAATGTGACGAGATCCGCGAACAAGCAAGGGCTGCTGGGGCGCGGGAAGAACAAGCAAGGGCTGCTACGGCCTGGGTCCGGCAAGAGGAGCGTGTTAGGATGGCAGCTCTCTGCAATGACGCCCCCCGTAGCAGCAATCCCTACCAGAACATTCTAATCGAGCCTTCACCGCAATACCCGCTTGAGGGGGAGACGCCGCCCCTCTGTTGGTGGAGGGACCTATGCAGGTTCTTCAAGTCCAAGCAGTGACTTAGCCTAGGCATGCATTACTGGGGTTGCGCGAACTACTCCTATGACTATGCCGACTGTTGTTGGGACACGAGCTGCTATCCGCAGCCGTTAAGGTCCAGTTACAGTATGTTTCCCAACGTTTGCTCTTTCAAAGTACGCACTAATAACCTCTCCCATCTACCTGCAGTCCCCGGATCTGCTATATGGCTACCGCAAGTGGATCGACGAGGAGATCCACCCACATGACCAGTGAACTCTCGACTACAAGGAGTGGAATATCAAAAGGGTCCACGAGATCCTGGAGGAGGAGCGCCCCAACGATAAGCAAAACGAGTGTATACGTCGGGAGACGAAAGCTCATCTCAAGACGTGCACGCACAGGGAGCGCAAGGCTCACGAGAGGGAGTGCAAGAAAAAGAGGGAAATGGCGGTTGAGGCGGCCGGCGAGGAGTAAAACGCCGATCTCGCAAAGAAGGGCAAATGGCCCCGGTCCACGTAGTAATCTGATCGTCTTCGCCTATATATCCGATGTATTTCTAATTCTCTAAAGGCATGCCTATACCGTTCTTGGTTCGTTAGTCTACTTGCCATGTAACCTCTTGTCGGATCAATTGTCGTGTTGCTATCGTTGCACTATTTCTCTAAAGTTCTCTACCGTGTATGAATTTTCTGGTGCATCGTAATATCACTTACATTTGTACTTTCGAATCACTGCTACCTCTATTGTTCTCACAAAATTCTTCAAAAATTTAGCGTACTATAACAATATACGACGATCATAAAATGCTATTACAAGTTTGACAAATTTCGTACCTTTGAGATTCTATGAAATTCACAAACGGACCAACTAACCTTGTCACCACCCTTTTATTTTAAAAAAATAACATCCTGCCACAGGATTTGCTAAATATAATACCTACAAAATGTAATCTTTATTCCCACACAATCATTCCAATCGGATTTGTTAAACAGTACAGCGGGCGACTTAGTCAAATCGCTCAACTACCGGGCGACTCTAACACTTAGCGCTCTATCGTTAGGCGATTATGGCCAGTCGCTCAACCATTGGACGACTAGGTATAAGTCGCCCATCGATACGGCGACTGATGATTATTTATGTCAAAAAAATTTAGTAGTATTATTTCTATAATTCTAAATAAAAATAAATTATTTAAAAAATTCCTTTTGTGTGGCTTTTAGGGAGGGCTATTTTGTTCTTTTTCCAACACGAATGGGCTAATTTTTCAAATAAAAAAAAACACGAATGGGCTCGGTTAAAATTCGAACCCAAAAACAGAACAAAAAATCTTACTATATAATTCGAGGCGTTTGGCCCCTCACCGTCGACGAGCAGCGTTTTGCGGCGTTCGATTTTCTTCGCGTCGCCGCCGTCCGATTCGGCCGGTGTTATGCTTCGGCGTTCGTTCGTCGCTGCATTTAGACGCCTCCGCCGTTTCGCGTTTGTGTTGCCACATGCGCGCTGCTCGTTCCCTTTGATTGCCGCGTGGCCTCCTCGGCTGTGCGCGTGCCGTCTCTGCTCGCGTTGTTTCACAGCGCTGCGCATCCTTATCGCATCTCGACTGCCGTCTTTAGCTGCCGCCGCTTTTTCCTCGGCGCGCCAGTACCTCGTTCTTTGCTCTTTTTCCTGCTGGTTGTCCCGTGCTCTTCTGCCTTCGCCTCGCTGTAGATCTTTGCTTTGTTTCTTCTCTTGAGCGCTGTGTCTTCGCTCTCTTTGTCCTTCCGCGGTTGCCTCTTCGCCTCTCACCTTTCTCCGCTTGTGTTGGTGTTTGTCTGAATGTGTGCGGTTCTTATTTGCGATCGTGGTTTGATCGCTCTTCGTGTCCCTTCCGCACTGCGACCGTGCCTTCTTCCATCTGCCGCTTCGCATTCCCCTTTTTAATTTTGGACTACTTGCTCATGTGGTGTCTAATCTTTGCTTGGCTTACATTTCGATCTTACATACAGATCTGTTTTTTGGGCCGTCGGCGCTCTTCGGGCATCCAGTTCTGCGTGTTTGTCGGCACTAGCGCTCTTTGCTGTGATTCGCGGCAGATTTCGCCGCGGTCTAGACACCCAGATCGTTTAGCTTTCCATAGCTGACCGTCGTCTCCGTCCCTCTCCCGCTTCGGATCTTCCTTTTTGGTTTTGTGTTTCTTTTTTCTGTGTTTGTTCTTCGGTTTGCTTGCCTTACGTTTCTATCTTGCATCCAGATTTGTGTTTCTGGGCATCACCGCTCTCCGCTGTAGTTTAGGGGGAACTTGGGTGTAGGCTGCGCATCCAGATTTGTGTTTGTGGCCTTCGTAGCTCTGTACTTCTGGCTATCGCAGCTCTTGACTTTTTTAGGCTCCGTTGCTGCGTCCGTTCCCACTGCATGGAGCAAGATGGATGCTTCCTGCCCTTTTTCTTACCTAATGTTTTTGGTTTTCTGTTTCGATTTTTGTTCCGTCTGCTTCGATTTTCTTTGCGGTTCTCACTCTTTTCTCCTTTCTTCGCAGAACAGTCTAGCTGTGCTTGCTGGCGGATCGTTGCCGCTGGCGCTGCACTTGTTTTAGGTATGTGCATTCCATACATTTTGATCTGCTACATACTGTTTGGTGGATGCACCGTTCTATGGTTTAGTCTGATTTATTCCCCTTTTTTGGATGTTGTGTATCCAGCAATCGTCTTCTGATCTGCACAGAACACCATATCAATCTACCCGGTCCTACGCATATTTTTGGTGATGTGTATTCTAATTTATATCGTTTCTTCATACGTCCTTTTCTTGTTTCGTAACTACACATCTCTTAGCTCTTTATTCACCTTTTCTTATTTCTGATGTGCAGGTTGTCTTGCGGCTGAGCGGTCTTCGCTTATCGCTCGACAGCCTTCGTGGACCTTACTGTTGGCTTCTTTAAGGTATTGGTTTGTGCTTGCGCTCTGCATAACCCGTATTGTGCGTTGGACGAATCGCACGTCTCTTTATATGCCCTTTATGACATCCTATATGTGTTGTTTTTGCTATTTGGTTTGTCTTTTCCCGTTTTAGCAGCGTGTGTCTGTTGTCCGTGTTCGTATTGTTTTGCCTTGCTTGTCCATGGATTGTATGTTATATTTGCCTCCTCAACTCATCTTTTGCATCGATGACACAGGATCTTTATGGCTTCTTATTCTATTTAGTACACGAGCCGTCGGTCATGTCTGGTGTAGAGACATCGGCCGGGCCTGTGTTGCGTAGGAGATTAGGTATACATGTCTCATTCAAGCTTGTTTGTGCTAGCTGTATTTACATAACTACTCTGACTTTCGTTTCCCAAATATAGGAAAGAGTAGTTATCCTATACCCTCGGCAGAGGATTCATGCGAAGCGTAAAAGAGACGCCAACTTCTTGATCAGAAACGGTTGATTCAAACAGGTCTTTGGTTTTGCTTTCCTTGAAACAACCCTTGTCAGACGATCTTAGATAGTGGTTCTCAAGATCATAACCCTCTTAACTAGCCATGTTCTATTTCGTGCTCTCAATGGTCCAGTTTGCTTATGCACCAAAAAAGAAAAAAAGAATGTTTCCTTTCTGCCCTTCTACCTTTCTTGAGACAGCCCATATCAACCAATCTTAGATAACGGTTCTAAAGATGCTACCCCTCTCAATTAACCAATACTTCTTTTGCGTTCTCCATGGTACCGTT
The DNA here is from genome assembly GCA_036346255.1 of Ampelocalamus luodianensis. Classification (NCBI taxonomy): domain Eukaryota; kingdom Viridiplantae; phylum Streptophyta; class Magnoliopsida; order Poales; family Poaceae; genus Ampelocalamus; species Ampelocalamus luodianensis. Next base: position 21,869,887 of record CM070628.1, on the reverse strand, counting down.
TGCTTATGCGCCCAAAAAAAAAAACAATAGAGTACTTCCTTCCTGTCCTACCGGCATTCTTTGGTGATGTTACTACCGTATGTGTATGTACACACATTCCTTATACCTCAACTGCTTTCTATCCCACCTACTTAGGTCCTTCTGTTGGCCATGTATATGCTCCTGGATGTCTTCCCTTTCCTCAGGATTATATTGATACCCTTAAAGGTACTTCTGCCTGCGCTTATCTGTTATTGCGTTCAATTTGTACTTACATCCTTCGCTCCACATTACAGTGTTCCTTAACCAATGTACCCCTTTTTCCCCTACTTTTCCTCTACCCAAAAAAAGCTTCCTACGCAGGCAGGTCCTACTACGGCAAACCTGATTACACATGCTCTCATTGCTCTGCCGTTTTCTGGTTTCGTGAGCGCACAAAACGCTATTCCTCAGTGAGGGATCAAAGATTTGTGTACAATAGTTGCTGCAGGGGTGGTAAAGTTGTTCTTCCTTCTTTTAGAAATCCCCCTAATTTGCTAGCTACTTTGCTTAGGCCTGATGGCAATGCCCGCTCCAAAAATTTCCGCCGCAAAATAAGACAATACAACTGCTTGTTTGCCTTCACTTCCATGGGTGGTAGAATAAACCAATCGATTAATCAACAACGAGGCCCATACGTATTCAGTGTGTGTGGGCAGGTATATCACCGTATTGGATCTCTGCTTCCTTCTAGCGGCGCTTCTCCGAAATTTATAGAGCTTTACATATATGATACTGACAATGAGCTCCACAATAGAATCAGTGCATTAGATCCTTCTGAGAATACTGAGGGCGGTCTAGATCCTGAAATAGTCTCCGATATCATGCGCATGCTTGACGAACATAATCCTTTGGTCAGACAATTCCGTTGTGCGCGAGACCGTTTACGTGAATTTGGTGATGAGTCTGTGGGTATTAGAATTGTTGGCGCTAGAGCAGGTGATCCAGTTCAGTATAACTTGCCGACCTGTGATGAGCTTGCATTGTTAGTGGTTGGAGATTTCTCACTAGAAACCTACAAAAGAGATATTGTTGTCCACAATAGGTCAAATGAAGTTCGTCGAATATCTCCTTTGCATCCTGCGTTCATGGCTTTGCAATATCCATTGTTATTTCCTTATGGTGAGCGTGGCTTCCAGCTGGGCGTGCCTTACTCTGCGAATGACTTATTAGATCATGCGACCCGTTCGAAAGTCACAATGCAAGACTATTTCCGATATTTCTTCCACTATAGAAAGGACCAGCACAATCCTTATCTAGATTGCGGGAGACTATCGTCCCAGATAAAGGTCGACGCTCGTGCATGCGTTGATGAATGCCGTATCCAATACATATTAGATCATCAAGATGAGCTAAGAATTGAAACTTTACAAGGTGTGGCCGACGCTGTCGCAAGCGGCTCTATAGATGGTGGCGATGTTGGGAAACGTATAGTCCTACCTGCGTCTTATACGGGAGGTAGACGTTATATGATTCAGAACTACCATGATGCTATTGCTATATGCCGTATACATGGTCCACCAGATTTATTTGTTACTTTCACATGCAATCCAAAATGGCCGAAATAACCGAGGCAATTGCATTCGATCGAGGTGAGCGCCCATCGATAGAGCTGATATTGTTGATAGAGTCTACAATATGAAGTGGAAGAACTATTAGGCGATATTAAGGATGGATCGCATTTGGTCCTATCAATGCATGTAAGTGTCCATCTACTTTGCTCTTCCACATGTCTTTTAGTTCCTTGCCATGTGGTTTCCTTCTAACCTATTTTCTTCACCTTTTTCCCTGCATTTCTCCTTTGTGGCCTTTCGTAGTGCTTCATCTTTGTAGAGTTCCAAAAACGTGGCCTTCCTCATGCTCATATAATTGCTTGGCTTGCTAGAGATACAGCTGAGCCAACATCTGCTCTAATCGATGGCTTTGTTAGTGCTGAGATACCCGATCCACAATTGGACCCTTTAGGATACGCTTTAGTCTCGGAACACATGATGCATGGTCCATGTGGCTTGCTCAATGATAAATGTCCTTGTATGAAAAATGGCTCCTGCTCCAAGTTTTATCCAAAACCATTCCAAAATGAGACAACAATTGATAGAGATGGCTTTGTTTCTACAAACGCCATGATAATGGCCGATATGTTATAAAAGGAAATGTTCGCTAAACAATAGATGGGTGGTTCCATATAATATGCTCCTACTAAAGAAATACGGTGCACATATTAATGTTGAGTGGTGCAACAAGACAAAGGTTCTAAAGTACCTCTTCAAATATGTCACTAAAGGCCACGACTATGCAAAAGTCTCCCTCCAAAGACTAAAACGAGGAGAGGACGCTCCGTATGATCCTCACACATCAGCTGTGAATGAAGTTCAAGAATATCTTGATTGTCGATACATATGCGAACACGATGCAATTTGGCGAATTCTTGAATATGATATCCATAGGCATTTCCCTTCTGTGGAACGACTCAGTGTACATCTCCCTAAGATGAACAATCTTTGCTTCAACCCTAATGCCAATTTATCAAACGTGGTTTCCAACGCTTTTCTAGCAAGAACACCACTCACGGAATGGTTCATGGCAAACATTCGCTATACTGAAGCTCATACTCTTACTTATTGCGAATTCCCTTCGAGATGGCGCTGGGATACAAATACTAGATCTTGGCAAAAAAAGACGCTCGGGAAAAAAAATAGGCCGTTTATATTTTGTGCACCCTTCACTGGTGAGCAATACTATTTGAGAATGCTTCTTATGTTAGTCAAAGGAGCTAAGAGCTATGAAGACGTCCGTACCTTCCAAGGTATCGCTTATATAATGCGTACAAAGAGGCTTGTAGTGCTCGCGCTTATTAGGAATGATGTTGAATGGTATCGTGCTCTCAAGAAGCGTCTAGATGGGCTACGGCATCTCAACTTAGACATTTGTTTGTCACAATGTTGCTTTTTTGTGATATTAATGACGAACGTTCGTTGTTTGATAGATTTTGGTTAGAACTAGCAGAGGACTTCCAATACCGTTTCCGTAGTGCTACACGCAATCCATATTATGTTATGCCTACCGATGATCTGAAAGATCTTTTGCTAGACGAAATTTCTGCTCTGTTAAAAAGAAATGGAACTATAATAGCTTCTTTCAATTTACCTGCACGAAATAGTCATGCTGCTCATTGCTACACGAACACAATGATAAGCGATGAGTTGTCATATGATGGTAACGAGCTAGCTGATAAATCGACAAAATTGTGTTCTATGTTAAATCCTGACCAAAAAAATGCCTTCGAATGTGTCGTGTCACGAGTTGCACATAACCAGCCTGGCTTCTTTTTTGTCTCCGGTCATGGCGGCACTGGAAAGACTTTCCTTTGGAATGCCGTTACAACCTACCTGAGGTCCACAGGCAAAATAGTTCTTACAGTTGCCTCTTCTGGTGTTGCTTCTCTGCTTTTGCCTGGAGGACGTACAGCTCATTCCAGATTTAAAATACCTATTGACGTTGATGAGACAAGTATATGTGATATTAAAAGAGGAACTATGTTAGCGGAATTAATTAAAACTGCTTGTATTGTTATTTGGGACGAAGCTTTGATGGCTCATAGAAAATGTTTTGAAGCATTAGATAGAACTTTCCGTGATATCTTAGCCGATGTAGACTCTGCTTTGCTCATACTATGCCATTTGGTGGCAAAGTTTTTGTTCTTGGTGGTGATTTATGCATGATCTTACTGTTATTGAAGGAGGTACTAGAGCTCACATAGTGGATGCCGCCATCGTAAAGTCACCTCTATGGAACTATGTCACCGTACTCCCTTTGACTATTAACATGAGATTATCCGTTGCAGACCAAACCACACATGGTGACGTTGGTGTAACAAATTTTAGCCAATGGATTCTAGATCTAGGTGACGGTAAACTCCCACAACAAGCGGTGAGAGTGAATCAAGCTTGTTGGATAGAGATTCCACTGAATTCTTGATTCTTACCCAAGATGACAAAGTGGTCGCCATAGTGAATTCGTTTACATAGATTTTGAACATAATTTACGCATATCTAACTACTTACTTGTGAGCCATATTATCACCTACAAACTAAATTGTTGATTTAGATTAATTCTTTTGTTCTAACAAAAGTGCTCAGTCTTGAGATGAATACCTAAGTTGTGACACAATTTCTAAATCTGCGGACACAATTGCTTGCGCCGACCTTCTATACCCTTTGGAGCTTCTGAATTCAATAAATCCAAATAATTTCCCAACACAGATTATTGCTTAAATTAGGTGTCCCCATTATGCTTCTTAGAAACCTAAATCAATCTGTTGGCCTTTGTAATGGAACAAGACTTATAGTTTGAGACTTGTCGATGTGATTATCGAAGCCATTATTATGGATTGGTTTACGCCATGGGACAAACTGTATATTCCTCGCATAACATTGATAAGTACAGATATAAAATGGCCTTTTAGATGCAGTAGCCGTCGGTTCCTCGTTAGAGTATGCTACGCCATGACAATTAACAAAAGCCAGGGTCAGACTCTTGAAAGTGTAGGCATATATCTTAAAAAACCTGTTTTTACACATGGACAACTGTACGTGGCTGTGTCACGGGTAACATGTAGAGAGGGTCTTAAAATCCTTATTGAAAATGAAGACTGCACATGTGGAACAAAAACTAAGAATATTGTTTACCAAGAAATTCTACAATCACTGTAATATTTACGTGTATTATTTATTACAGTTTCTACAAATAAATAATGTTAAACTGAGTATCCTTTTTGAAGTTTGCACAAACGTCACATTTTGCGAATTAATATTTGTCTATGTATATATCTTTGCTTAATGTAGCATTAGAATAATTGTTGTCTTTGCTTCGTGTTCTACATCTTCCTGTTTGTGAAAATTTGGGAAAAAAAAGTTATGCATTTTGTTTGGCTTCCGGAGATCTACTCACCATGTAATATTACAGTTTTATTCTCCATTTGCTATAGAGACTTCACAAACCCCTAAAGCAATTCTATTTCTGCAGTTAGGCAGATGGCGTATAGCCTGCTATCGAGATCAATCCAATAGCAAAAATTGGACCGTTTGTGCGAGTATCTCGCTATGGGAATATCGTGGGAATGTGGATGATGCGAGATTCAACACCTAGATCTTGTCCTTGTCGATGTACGTATTGTTCGCCTGTAATTTTTGCCTTTACTGGTTTAGTTCGGTAGTTTAAAAATACTTTTTGTGTTACAGTGCCAATGCTATATATGCTGAAATTCCCAAAGAACATGTAGAGGAGAAAAGGGCTCTATTGCAAGAGGGACATATTTACACTTTTAGTAGGTTTCGGTATCTTCAAATAAAGCAAAATACTGTGGTCGTTGACAAGTGAATACATGATCGAAATTGGTTACTACACAAAAATTGAAGAACAACTGATGGCACTCCCAACTTTCCATCAGACGCATATAGCCTTATACCATTGGAGAATCTTGCTTGCTATATTGGTGAAACCAGAAATTTCCTCGGTATGCCCTCCATTACTCATCTCACCTTCTTTTAGAAACAACATGCAAATGCTATATGTCGTCGCACAATATATTGGATCACGTCACAAAAATACAACAAATTTTTCGATGCGGATGTCATTATTTATCAAAGTCTGTTTCCAATGCTGCTTCTATTCAAGGATCAAACCAATCTTCTGCTACTACCAAACGATTGGTCGTTATAAAAGACGCTAAGTATGCAATCAACATATTTTTTTATACTCTACGAATCCTATCGAATGCTGCTCCCTACATACTTCGTGTTGTAAATGACAGCTTATTCTGTCTGATTGTTCACAGAGGCTGTGAAACTACGCTTACTCTTTGGGGGCAGCATGCAAAAGATTTTGATGGTGAATATGTTTACGAAGAAGGCCAAAAAAATCCCATACCAATCCTCTTTGTGGGTGTTCTTATGAAAAGATATGGCCGTAGGTCCTTAGAACATAGCCTCTACTGTTTTTTATGATTTACGTTATATAGACATCTATGATTTGTATATACCTAACCTAAATTCTAGGCATAGTCACCATGTTGCCTTTTTACTATAGAGTTAGCACCATTAAATCATTCTATATAATTCGCAAAAAGAGTTACATCAATACTTGAATATTGACATTCCTCTGATATAAATAAGTTAAACATTATGCCTGTTTAGTAACATCGGTGTACATGTTATCTTCAGCAGTGATGATTTTTACAACTTTACCCAGAGTTCTAGCTTGCTGACAGCAAGAGACTACCCCAAAAGACTTGAAAAAACTCTCTATGACAGCAATGATGTTTCAGGTTTAGATTAACATGTCAAATTTCATATGCGTTTAACAGACTTTTTTCATGTGGCATCTAAATCTGATACGCGTTTAACAGACTTTTTTCATTTCTATATCTAACTTTACTCACATTAACGTAGAGAACGAAGGTCTCTCAGGAGGTGCAGCCTGCCGTTGGTATATTTCGCCGGACATACCTGAAGCAGCAGCAATTACGTCAAGGTACGTAAACTATATTACTACACACCTTACTACCAAAAAAAATGACTTCGCTTATAGCCATACTGCTGCGTATTGCACATTCGTACATAAAGAAAATGTTATTTACTTTGTCCCTCTTAAAAAAACAGCCTACAAGCAAGCTTCGAACCTGTTTCGCGTATTGTCCTTCGTGATCAAACACGTGCCACTCAAATTACCCTTAAACAATACGAAGACAAGCCACTGAAAGACATACTTGATATCAATCCATTTGATTTTCCAGTTAAGCTCTGCTCCCTTACTTTCCAAATATGTTATTGTTTCTCCATTACCGGTCTGTGTTGAGTGATTCAGCTATTTTTTTCTACAGCGTGATGGTTTAGAATGTACTGTGACAATCTCTAGACTCAGCCCAAATCAAACATGGTGGTTTTTTTCATGCAACAAATGCAGCAAAAAATCGTTGCCCGAAGGCACGTTATACCGATGCTCTTCGTGTCCTTGCAAAGTTGCCAAACCAACGTACTTTTACTGTCTGTTCTAACGACAGCTTTTTTTACATACAATCTGCTTTCTTACCTGCACAACTTCACTAATTGTAGATACAAGCTCTGTGTCATAGCCACTGATGGTACAGCAGAGGCAGAGTTTATGCTTTTTGGAGATATTGGTCAGTCTGTGGTTGGTAAACAGGTAGGCGCAGTCCTTAAATCGAGCCGTGGAACCGACCAAATACCTCCTGAAATTGCGCAGATTGTTTGCACAAAATACACTTGGCGCATCACCATAACCGAAAAAAGCTTTCGCGGGCCCAAAAAAACTTTCCAAGTCAACCGTGTTATTACAGCCTTTGGAAGACAGACTGTTATTCCACAGTTATACCATTGATTCATCTTTGCGACATCGATTCTCGAACAACTAATTATATTGAAGGCAGCCCATTAGAAAAGTCTCTAGCTCCTGAGGTAACACATATCTAATCATATGGTTACCTAAGATAGCATGCATACATCTAAACTCACCAATAGATTATGTTATAGTTTGGATATCTCAACAAAATAGTTGATTCATTGCCATGCAGAAATCGTAGGCGCTAGATTTCATTTTGCAACAGAATTGTCACATCTGGTACATCTTCTAACAATACATATATCTATTTTTAGATACTGCAACACACACCCCCAGCTGCAACTCGACTATGTATCACTGAGGGCAAAGAAAAACAAGAGTACATCATTCTTTATACTGCCTATTCTATTTCTTTTACCTGGACCACAGTATCCTCGCTAACATGCTCATTCTGCAATATATTCAGCTTACAGGCGACACACAGCACAACCAAATCCGCTAAAAAAAGACTCTATGATGTAGCAACAGCTTCAGACCAGGTTGGTGATCCAATTCCTATCTTTCTCTATACAATCTTTACCTAACCTGTAGCACATCTATAATAAGTTTAATCAAATCATATAATTTGTTTGCAGAATATTAATATACAAAACACTGGTCCCACCGAAGAACATACTTCTCACGACATCACTGATGATAAAATCAATCCCGCTGCTGGGAAAAAACTCAAGATATGCAGGTAAACAAACTCATCAATCTGTGCATTCTTGTGGTCGATATTTGTTCTCTGTGCCATTTCTACATAGTATATATGCAGCTTTTCAACCTGCTCTGTGCCTTGTCAATATTACCTCTTTGTTCACACTCTACTTTTGCTTCATTAACATTATACAAACCATTCTTGCATTTCCTTCGGTACTTTCAGCTACCATATAATGTAGCTACTTTGTTAGCGCATTAGATATCATCACATAAAAATGCGTTATGGCCTGTCTTATGAATATGTTTCACTTAGACATTGATGCCGGACTGTAGCTCCTAGCTTGGCAGATTACATATTTCCATATATCAACGCGTTATGCCTTATCTTATGAATATAATTCCAAGATAGACTAATGCAGTCACAGTTCTATGTGTGCAAAGTGCCTAAAATCTAACTCATACAGAGTTGTACACTGTTGATTCATCGGTTTATTTCCTCAATATTTTATCTGCACGGATAAGGATCTTTCATATTGCTCAAAGAATCCCTTTACAAATTTGCCGGACGTCAAACAGTACATTCAACAACAATTGTCTATACTCTGTCCATACAAAGTTAGTGTTATACAGACTCCATAGCGACATTGATAATCTTTTTCCACATAAAAAACTCACCTGTTGTTATTTTCTTGCAGATCAACTCACGGTTCGTCGACCGACTGATGGATGGCTGATTCGGTATGCTAATTTATCCATCCATGTTGACTTCCAGTCTATTATATGTGAACTCTAAAACGCCTCTCTCCACATTATCTATAACAGGGATTTAGAAGCTTCTGGTTTGCCTGCGCATCACCTATCCAACCTCATCCCATGCTATATAGCTCTGCTTTTGTAAACTGCGATGATACACTCTGCCCAGCTTTTGTTCTTAATCAGTAAATGTAGACCCACTCTATGTAATATGTCGTATCGTAAAACATCCTCTGACATTCCGCAAACAACTATATGTGCTGCATGTACAGTCAACATGCTCAGCGCTCTTTTGTAACAACGATGGTACCTGTCTATGTACGCTATCATCTATGTTTTGTTTTTACTTAATTTCCCCTACTACATTTTGCATAATACACTTGCTGAAACAATCGTTTCCCACGGCTGATTGTTTCGCACGGCGTCTATATTACAATCGCACAAACAAGTGGCAATCTAGCCTCACAAAATTCCGATCTTTTATACCACCTTATTTTTCTAAGCACATCGTCTACACTATCTGATATACATAAAAATCTTTCACTGCGCGCCATACGGCGCGCGCCGGCTACTAGTCGTCATCATTCGACGCATCAAAGAAAGCCCCGGCTTTATCGGGACGTGTTGTGTACGTTCTACATATGGTCACACCAAAGGGGATTCTTTGCAACAAAAGAATTGCCAAAGGTGGGGGCAGTTGGGCACTGGCTTGGGAAGTGTGTCAGAATTCCGTGGGAGGGAGGGGGCTAAAGCGATTAAAAAGAGAAGCGAAGCATCAAAAGTATCTTTACGGATCATCTTTAAATGAGTGTTACGTATTAGAAACTAATCTTCATCGTTCCATCGAAAAGCGAAGGTTTCGTATCAATATCTACACTGTTTTTTGATACAGCGTTTGCTATGAAAAAATAGCTACATTAAGTATTTAACTGTTGCTTCTACAATTTACTACCGTACCACTACCAGGTGTTTTCACGTACACATAAACTACTGTTTCACATAAACTACTGTTTACACAATGACCCTCTGTGTTACAGCTAGGAATGGCAATAGGCCCCATTTCTCATTTCTCAACAGGGAATTCACCCATTAGGGGACGATGATGGGGCTATTTCTTCCTCCACAAGGATACTAATATGCAAATATAATTCTTCATCGGGTGAAGCGAGGATGGGACCATTCTCCTACTCCCTATCCCTGCTACCTACATTGGCCCCCGATAAAACATGTAGGTCACTAGCCTACTACCGCACAACCCAATAAGGTGATAGTCCGATAATCTATTTTGCATCTTTATTTTTCAGATGCTAATTAATCAAAAAAATATTATCATTTTAGCATTGTATGCGGATGTTTATACCTATTTTATAATATTATAGATCTTATTTTCTCTTCTTTCGGGATCTAACTTTCGGGAATGGGGACGAAGGGAGAATAGTACCGAGAACAGGGATGAGGACAGAGACGGAAAATTTTTCTTCTCTCGGGGACGAAAATGTTCCACCAGTCTCTGACGAGGAATAGGTCGGTTATCATCCCTAATTACAGCAGAGTACCTGAATCCAACTGAGGAGGCATGCATGATGGCTGCCGGTGGCCCTCAACTGAGCCGAAATGGAGACACGACGGGAATACGGCCGGGAGAATTCTGGTCTACACGCATGCATTGTTGGATGAAGAATCTGAGTAGAAAGCAATGCGGTCTTCTCCGAAATGAAAAATGGCAGGTCAAAAAGAAAATTATCATCAGTGCTATGGTTATGCATTCGTAGTAATTAAGTGCATAAATGGGCACTTGAGTAAAACCATGAGAATAAAAATCTCAGCCATCGAATCAAGATCGAACACGCTCCTTCCCCACCATCGCTTTATGCCATTTTCATGATAATTCTTTTTTAAAAAAAAAAAAGCAACCGATAACATTTTTTGCCCGAGCGAATCATTCCAAACTTGGGATTTTTCTCCCTATTGGACTACGAGGGATTTGGATCGGAATCCTTATACCGAAAATTCCCAAAGCAATCCCCTGGTCCATGCACCCCCTAAAGACATAAATTGGGTGACAAGTATGATTGCTCAGTAACAGTAAAAGGTAACTCCAACCGTTACAATGACAAAATATATAGCACACTAGCTCTTATGTCTTGGTATGCAGCCATGCCGGGCACTAAGGGCATCCCTAATAGTGTATTTATTGTCGTCTCTTAGCTATGTTACGTCAACAAAATTCTACATGAAGAAGTCAATAAAATCCTACATAGAGGAGAGGGGAAGAAGAGAGAGCGCATGTCGTTTCTTCCTGAAGAGTCTGTCGTGCACGCGAAATAAGACATGATATATTAATCTACTCTAGATGCCATGTAGGCCCATTTAAAGAAAAATTATAAAATATATATGTTAGAGAGTGTGTTAGAGACTATCCATTGAAAATTTTATCTCTAAAAATGATGTAGTATACGTTAAAGACAATGTTATCTTTAACTATTGGAGATACCCTAAGGGTGTGATTGGTTGGTTGGTTGGCCTTGGGCCTAGTTGCTTTATAGGAACAGGTTGGGTTGGAACAGGTTAGGGGGATGCAAGAGATGTTGTTTGGTTGTGTGTTTGGTGGTAGGTAGTATTTACAGGGGTATTACTTGGTTGGGTGAATGAGAAGTTGATCGTATTGTAGATGCAAGCGACGGTAGAAAGAAAATATTAGCATGGTAGCGTGCAGGATACACACATTCAACAAAAGGGAACTACACTCAACAAAAGGGAACTACACGATGCATAATATATGCCAGGCAGCATGGTAAATACATACCAAAGCGTAAACTTCGAAACGAGGTGCGGTTTTTTGCGCTTCTAAGAAAAGGCTAAGCCCCTCTTTTATTTATACTACTAAGGCTGTTCTCAGTGGGTGATTTTTTACTACAGTTTTTTATTGCATAAAAGGTATTTAGATACCACATTCTCAATGCATAGTATCTTAAAGTGTTGTATCTTAAGCCTTTGATATAGGGTCTTTACTAGTATTTCTACCTAGGATACTGTGTATAAGTGATATCTAAATAAGATACTAGTCTGCTCTCTCTCTCTTCTTTAATTGCAGTGCCACATTAGACTTTTGTTTATGTGACAGCTTTAAAATACTTGTCAAGATGGAGCAGTCTAACAACTTAAAAACTCCTTTCCACTTCTCTCGGTTTGTTCAATTAATGAGCCTTATTGATTTATCTCTTTTTCTTTCTCAGCAAACCGCCACTTGGGATTGGTCTAATTGCGTATGGTTTATCCTATGAGAAGAGAATCTAAACATTCCCCAAGTTTGTTTTGCGTGGAGGTGAGTTGGAGAGGGTGGGTTTGGATGGGAGGCTCGAGAATTGTGCGTGCATGTATCTTTGTCGCGAGCTGGTTCGTGTGCTCCTCCTAATTGCCTTTGTGATCTCACCTGCAGTGTCCTGCTGCAAACTTTTTTTGAGTTGAAAAAGATAATGTAAAAGCTGCGAGAAGCATAGAATAATGTAAAAGTTGCGAGAAGCGTAGCATAATGTGTCCACATGCTCCGCCTTGTGTTAGTGGTTTTGCTTTTTTGGATTCTCCCTATATATGCAAGCTTGCCTAATTTGATTCTCCATGGTCAAGTCTCTTTGATAGAACCTTTTTATTTATTTATTAATTATTTTTTGAATTTTATTTTAAAATTAACCCTTCACAAGCTTTATTTCCAATTCTGACATCTTTGGTCATGTCACTACCTATGGTGTGACAAAACAACATTATCACGCCATAAGATAAATCCGCTAAAATAGCACTTTTTGTCACGCCACCACCAGTGGCGTGATCAAATAATACTGTCACGACACTAGTGGTGGCGTGACAAGAACTTGACAAGATATGGGTTAGTGTGATAGTGTTGTTTTGTCACGCCACTGGAGGTAGCGTGATCAAAGGGGACAAAATTAGAAATAAAGTTGGCGAGGGGTTAACTTTAAAATAAAATTCAAAAAAGAATTAAATAAAAAAAATCTCTTTGATATCAAAAGGATTGAAGTGCATTACCGGTTTTTAAAGTCGCACATGTGTATGGCTTAGGCCCCTCAACTTGAAAATTGCACATGTATATAGTTCCGTGAATTTGTATTTGTGAGTTAATGTGGGCCAAAGCCTGACCTTTGTTTACGGCACTTCGACCCTATTCAAGCAATAGTCTGGACGTGCGATTGCTGAGTAACATCAATACAAACCTAGCAAAATATGTCAAAAAACATGTGAAATTTCAGTTAAAATCCAAATATATCAATTCTCCATCGAGTTACAATATAGATTAAGCCAAGGAGGTAGTATATCATCTCTATTTTGGACTTCAACTCACTTATGGAAGTTTATGGGCCAAAATGTGCGGTTGCCCAGTGTCGAGACACAAGTAAAACATCCATGCAAGTTAGGGGCTTATGAATGATTGTAACATCCCGAATTTTGAACAATTTAAAACTCGCATGAATTTATTGGTTTTCAAAAACTTTTGTTGCGTTATGAGAAATCCAAAAGCTTTGCCTTGCAATTCAAAAAGATAAATCAACTTCCTTCTCTAAATTGAAATTATAAAAATGTACAAGTTAGAAGTTGTGCTAAATCTCCTCAAAATTTGAATTTGAATTTCAAATTCAATCTTAAAAATACAAACTAAAAATTTAAATCAATTCTTCCCTTTCTCTCCTCTCAGGCCGCTTCCCCTACTGCCCACCTCCCTCTTCCCGTGGCCCTTTGTGTGCTCTCAACCAAAGACACCATCGCCGCTCCCTTCCCCCCGACCCGGCCTGAGCCTAGCTCATGCCGTAGCCCACTCGCTTGCACTCTCTCGCACCCGTGCTCACCAACATGTGGACCTGGACCCACCTATCGTGCCACTCGAGAGAGCACTATGCTTCTTCCCCGCGCTAGCTCTCTCACCCTCTCTCACCTGTTGTGTCGTACACGCTCCTCACGCGCGAGAGTTGCCTAAGCTCGCCTCAAGCGTTGTAGTCGCGTCCTCTAGCCTATCACCCTTTCTCGTGACACCGCAACCTCATCACATCTGCGCGCTAGACCCCTGCACGCTGCTCCGCTCGGGTGCCCACACCGTGCCACGCTCGCCCTCGCCCGTTCCCACCTCTCCTCGCTATTTAAGCCTCGGTCGATCACATCATCGTTGCTCGCATGACCTCTCCTCGCTTTTTCCCCTCCTCTCCTCCTCAGGTAGAAAAGAATTCGCCGTCTCACCCAATTCTGACCACTGGCGTCACCAATGTTTCCTAGCTACTAGAGTGAGTCTTTGTCCTCATTTTCTTGCGCTCTGTGACCACCTTGACTTCATCTTCCGCACGCTTGTTTCCTCTGTGCGTGTCTCCTCACAAAGAAGAAGGAACATCATCGTCGTCCTCAGAGTGAGCCGGAACACGCTACACCATCGATGCCTTGTTCGTTGAGCTTTCGCCTCTGTTATCTTGCGCATCTTGTTCACATCAACCCCTACTCTCTAATGCATGCGCTCTTCATCCTTGCTGTGCACCAAAGTTGTCAGAGCGTCCTTCGTCCCCGTTGTCGGCCCGGAGCACGCCACCTCGCCGTCGCCGTCAATCTCCTTCCTCGTTTGGTTTCCAGGTGAGCTCTTTCGTTCTCGTAGACTTCTTCATCTCGCAAACCCATTAGGCTAGACATTGTTGTGCCTAGTTGGCCGTAGCATAGCCGCATCATCGACCTCGTCGCACTGTCGCAAGCCACCATGGAGCGGTCGGTGCGCCACCCCATTTTGGGCAACGAGAGCACAATGAGCTTCACATTAGCCCATAGATGCTAAGCCGAGCACTAATTTGTAGTTGCAAACCTTGCTGCGTTGTTGCCCCTACCTATAGTAGCATCGTCGCTACCCTCGCCATAGCATCGCCGCCTCGGACCATCTCCCATCGCGTCGTCACCGCTATTAGGATCGCCTAGGTGCCCGTATTCCATTTTTCTAGTCGCTGGTGGTCGCCGGAGCCCCTCCGCCGGCGCCGAACTCGCCCAAAGCACTGACCATGGTTGTTTGCACCATTCCCCTTTTATGGATGGAGAAGTCGACCAACAGAGACGCTAACGTGTGGACCCCACCTAGTATGTTAGGATTAGTTTAACTGGGAATTAATTATCATCTAATTAGGAGTCAATGTCAGTATGACATGTGGGCCTAACACAATTAGAAAATCTAAATAAGATGTATATTAAAGTTTGAGTCTATGACATGCGGGGCCCACCACTAGAAACCGCACGTATAGATTTGGTTCGTACACCAAAGCCATTGACGTGTGGGCCTCTGGCGTTGTGCACCATCGGGTGGACCAAGTCTCATGGGTTTTTCCGAATAAAAACAATTAGTAAAGAAAATAAAACCCAATTGGACCCCAACTATCAACCACAGAAGATTGTTGTTAGTGCAAAGTAAATAGGATAAACAACATTGCTCAAATATATAGAGTATGCTGATAGAGATATTGTGCTTTCTAGATTTTTATCGCAATTGTCGCCATGATACTTGTTAGTTTTCTTTGTAACTACTTTGTTGCAACCTTTGCATGACATATACCACCATTTAGCATCTTATTGTAACCGATCGATCCTAGCTTTTGATGTGAACACAAAATCCTACAAATTTAACCCCAAAAAATGGATGTTAGCACTTAAAAGAAAAAAACATTTAATCACATAAATATGTCATATTGATTTGTAGGTCTAGGGGGATTATTTTACATGAGAAATAATATGAAAGATCAAATTTCAAGTATACAAAGGCGATGATATTATATTTGAGAAGAAGTCTCGATGAATTACCTAATTTGTTGGGTTGCCTTTCCTCATTTTAGTAATGTCACGTATTGTTCTCCTATTGTAAAACATTTGTTCTTCCAGTGTCTCTTGAGTACTTTTTTCTACCTCCATCATTTTTGGTACAATTTCTTCGATTGAGTGCCTATAAATTTTATAGAGTCGACACAAAAAAATAATAATCATTTGGCATTGCTGAATAAAAAGGAGTTGTAGTTCGTTGTTCAATAAATAAGAAAAGAACAATACACACCTGTCAATAAGTTTTCAGGTTCTCGGTATATCTAGATCTTTATATAGTTTTGTGGTGCTTGTTGACTTTAGAGAAAGACCTATTTAATCCACATGTATCTATTATATTTGTGTAGTTGGAAAGGCCATAATAACTCGTAATATTATTTGACTTGCCGTTGAATTCTTCTACTATTGCTGATGTAATAACCACAACTGTTTGATTGCCAATTACATCTTCATTTAAACAATGAGCCATCTGTCCTATGATTTTAGCACCTCTAAAAATTCCATTACAAAATAGTTAAATGTTAATGTGAATGTATGAATATGGTGCTTAATGTTCAATTAAATGTAAGGCACATGCACGTTCTTACTCTGGTACTATTAGTTCAATCCAGTGAATATCTGTAACATTCAAATATTGTCAATTCATCTTTCAAAAAGAAAGGAAAATGCAATTATAGACTTACCTGATAATTGTTTATCTTTATTTATCCGTTCTAGTAGTGTCTCTGCTAACAAACTCAAAATAGTAATCCTGAAATTTATTTGATGATCCTTTCACTTCTTTCACCTTTGTATTTGCATGAAAGTAATTTTAAGCTGATTGTCCACCGAGCGGTATTTGGTGGAACACATAGATGGAGCTCTCATTGACCTT
The DNA here is from genome assembly GCA_036346255.1 of Ampelocalamus luodianensis. NCBI lineage: Eukaryota > Viridiplantae > Streptophyta > Magnoliopsida > Poales > Poaceae > Ampelocalamus > Ampelocalamus luodianensis. The sequence continues at coordinate 21,853,338 of CM070628.1, read as the reverse complement.
TGGTCTATAAGTGTCTAAGCATGAATTGTTTCACCCCATCAAAACAAAACATCACTTGGCAGTTGTTAAAAAAAAATACACAATTGAACATATGAAGAGAAGAACATATTCATCCATCACGATCATATCAAGGCTCATAAGCTTGTCAGTTACAAAATTGATTGAATCTCATGTTCTCATTAATTTCACTTTGATGTTCCATGCTTGTCCTCTTGTTGTCAACTCACTTAGCTTCTTGTACACCATAGTGCAGTTACCTTCAAAAACGTTTAAAAGCAAATGTTAAGGCAGTGCATGAGTTCTAATGGTATTTTTTCACCTTAAAATAGGAGGCAATGAATATGTGAAGACATGATTTCTAGTATACATGAAGAAGGGGTGGACATGGAGATAGGAGGCAATGAACATATCAATACATGATATCTGAAAGGTACGAGTAATAAAAGTAGATACAAACGGTGGACATGGATTATTGAGACAGTAGCAATGAAGATGTTATGACTCATCATGTTGTACCAATATACCCTTTATAATAGCCGAAGAGATTGGCGGGTGCTTGGCAGCGCCACGTCAGCTTCTTTGCGAAAAACCCCCTGTACTTTCTAAAATCATGTCCGGGTCCTCACGTCAGGCTTTTTTGCGAACCTGCCCGTGGGATGCGTGCCCTGCCTACCCTCCCTCAGCTGCATCGCTCAGCTTTTGCCCCCCTATCCCGCAGCACTCGCCGCCTCCTCGCACCCTCACCCTCGTCGTCTCCGTCGCGTTGGCGGCTCATGCCCGCGCGTTGCCCCCGCTTCCTTCCCTTCCTCCTTGCCTGATCGTACCATCTCGGGCCCCCCACCTTCTCTACCTCCACCATGCCCCTCTGCGTAGCTCGGTCCGCCCCTCCGGCTCCCCCGCGCCCCCACCGACATCCCCGACCACCATCTCTCCTGGTGCCACTACCATCCAACATGGAGTGAAAGATCCGTCAGCCACGGCTTAGATCCGACCAGATCCAAGCCTTCTTCTCCCCATGACCTCAGACCACCGGCGCTGCCTTTCCGTGTCACCCCCAGCCCACTGCATCTCCACGCCCTCCGTAAGCCTCTGCCGCCTCCTTCCAGCGCCGCCAGCACCTCCTAAGCTTCAAAGGTTGTAAGTTCCTAAAATGAAGTCATGCATTTGAGGTTTCCTCTTGGCCATTCCAATGCCATGGATGTTAAATAATTCTTGTTTTGCAGTAATCTTGCAGGAAACCGGTCCACTGGAAATTTACCCTACTTGATTTCCATGATGTCTAATCTTAAGTATTTGTGAGTATCTATGCAACCAGAGGTTGATTTTGCCTTGGAATTTCTATCATCTGGTATGTCTAAATGATTTTTACTTGGTGTATACAAAACCTTAATCATAACCGATTACAAGGAAATATGACCGGTGTATTTTTTGACCTTGATAGTTTCACGACATTGTGAGTACTTTTCTCATGCGTTGTCAGATGGGTCTTAGTTTGTGTTGATCTTTGTTCATATTCATGATGTTTCTATTTTCTTACCATTTTCCTATGTAATGTGATGCAGGGATACCTCCTTTAGTTCTCTTACTGTTGACCTACCGCGAGACTTCACTGCATTGTGAAGCCTTCAAAAATTGTAAGATACTTTTCTCATGCGTTGTCAGATGGGTCTTAATTTGTGTTGATCTTTGTTCATATTCATGATGTTTCTGTTTTCTTATGATTTTCCTATGTAATGTGATGCAAGGATACCTCCTTTAGTTCTCTTACTACTAACCTACCACAAGACTTCACTGCATTGTGAAGCCTTCAAAAATTGTAATACATGGCCCCTAACTGTTACATACCAATTATGAATTGTTATCCTCAATGACTTCTAAAGTGTGTGTTTTCTTTTTTGTATGAATAGCCTTCTCTTTTACTGAACAGTTACGTCAACACCAAACAATCAGCTCTACCTCCTTTTCTGTTTCAATTGCATTACTATACAAATGTGTGTTGGCCGCAAAGCAATAGATAGAAGCTCAAATAATGCTAGGAATGCAAAGGCCAGGAAGGAAAGCTGAACAAGAACGAGAACAAACAACCAAATCAAATCCATGTTAAGGACGTGATCTCAATCGGACCATGCATGCACAGTCAGAGAGCAACAGCGTCACGCGGCGCATATGTCCAAAGCTAGCATGGCATTGCTTCTTGCGCATGATTGCATGCATGCACGACGAGATGAAACTGGCTTTGTGTTTCGAATTTGAGATCAACTAGACAATTTGCATCGGGCATCCAATGCCGAAACATCGGAAGACAATCAAAACAGAGACCATGCAACGTATATACACGCGTGCATGTGTGTGTATGTGCACAAAGAGGAAATCAATCCAACGGAAAAACATGTCCGTGAATTTGAAGGACATATAGATGCTAGCTAGTTACAGCCACATACTTCAATGTTAGATTTAGGAACTGGGATAGATATTATGAACGATCTTTACCATCAAGTCAAAAATCAAAGACCGGTAGCTACAGTAAAATCACTATGCTATGTCAGAGCACTGTTTAGCATCTCACGAAATACTGTTTATATAGTGGTACAGTAGACCTCTGTAGTAATACAAAATATCGGGATCCTAGATTTAGCCTTCAATCCCGCGTAAAACATAGTCAGCTAGAGTCCATTTGCAATAACGAAAGAGTTCAGCGGCACCGGAAGAAGAGTCCGAGACAGCAATGAGATACACAAGCAAATGCTTTGATTTTGAGCCCACGTTGACCAAAGATGATATAAGACGTGTTGTGCTTGAAGTGGAGGTTAGAATGTTCAACGAGTTCAAGGTATCTCACTACTACAAAAAGGTTAATACTGTATGTCTCATCACAGACAGTTGACCAAAACCGTCTGTATTACATGACATCACAGAGGTTAGAATGTTCAAGGAGTTCAAGGTATCTCACTACTACAAAAAGGTTAATAATGTATGTCTCATCACAGACGGATGACCAAAACCGTCTGTATTACATGACATCACAGACGGTTTTGGTTTAAAGACCGTCTGTATTACTGGCTGCGCTAAAAACCGTCTGTGAACAGGTAATATCACAGACAGTTCATAATGAAAACCATATGTGAAATATCACCGCCGCCGCCATCGACGCCAACTCTTCTCCGGTGTGTGCTCGACCACACCAAGGTCGATTTCCCCACCTATATGTCCCCCTAAAGCTGTGCATGTGCTTCGTTTCAGTTTATTTCCACCGAGAAGACCTATCACCGAGGAGCTTGCCGCTGTTTCCTCTGTTCACCGACGACCAACCGCCTTGGACCTTCCCCGGCCGACTTCATTGACACCTTCCTTGTGATCGAGGTGAGCTACTGGAGCAAAGCATCCTTTAATTTGAGTAGTTTTGAGCGTTTACGCCGAAATCGCTAGTGAAGACCATGGTCACCCTTTTATTTATTTCTAGGGTTTTCAACACGAATTATGTGATGGACCGAAGCTGGATGTACGCTAAGAACCGTGTGAGTGAAGAGTACATTAATGGCGTGTGCGCTTTTACAAGAGCTGCCGAGAGGGATATGTTGAATAAGGAGGCAGAATATATGTATTATCCATGCATTGACTGCGAGAATCTGAAGATGTTTGACAACCAAGCGCAGATCGAATCACATTTGATTCAAAGGGTTTCAAAAAGGGGTATACACGTTGGACCAGTCACGGTGAAAAGCAGATTATACAAGAAGATAGTAAGAACGACATCGCCGACGAAGTCAACGATATGCCGCTGGATGATGTCGATTATGGTTCTGATTCGGATAGGTTGCACGAAGACAATCTGGATCAGATGCTTCGCAATGCAGAAGTGAACTATAGTGAGAGAGTTTGGTAAATTCGAGGGCTTGATGAAGGACTCGGAGAAGCCTTTGTTCCCGGGCTGCAAGCCGGGATACACAAGGTTGTCATCCGTGCTTGAACTCCTGAAATTGAAGGTAAGCAATGGTTGGTCTGACAAGAGTTTCACGGCGCTGTTAGTTCTTTTAGCGGACATGCTTCTGAATGGAAACGAGTTGCCAAAACCACCTACAGAGCCAAGAATGTTCTTTGTCCGTTGGGAATAGAAGTAGAAAAAATGCATGCATGTCTGAACGACTGTATCCTCTACCGTAAAGAGTACGCAGACATGCATGTATGTCCGGTGTGCAACGCATCCCGATACAAGCATAAGAATCAATCAGATGACGGCAAGGGAATCGAAGTGAAGAAAGGACCTCCTGCTAAGGTGGTGTGGTATCTTCCTGTAATTCCCCATTTGAAGCGGTTTTTGCGAACCCAAAGGAGGCAAAACTGCTGCGTTGGCACTCGGAGAAGCGTAAGCAGGATGGAAAGCTAAGACACCTTACTGATTCCACCCAGTGAAGAAACATCGATAGGAGGTTTGCAGACTTCGGTGTAGAACCGAGGAATATAAGGTTTGGATTGAGTACAGATTGAATGAATCCTTTCGATAACATGAGCAACCGACATAACACTTGGCCCGTAGCTCTCTGTATGTACAACCTTCCTCCTTAGTTGTGTATGAAGCGAAAGTATATTTTCTTTGTCGATACTTATCCAAGAGCCAAGCAACTTGGGAATGATATTGATGTGTACCTAGCACCATTGATGGAAGATCTAAAAATCGTGGATCGAAGGGGTATAGGTATGGGATACGTACAAGCGAGTACTTCATCATGACGCTCCTTGTTGTTCTACACCATAAATGATTATCCCGCCTTGCTAACTGTCGGGCCAGTACAAAAGGGGCCAAAGCATGTACTCACTGTTTAGATGATACCGAGAGTGTGTGGTCAAGCACTCGAGCAAAACCGTGTACACTGTCATCGTGGGTTCCTCGGAGGGCTCACCCATACCGCAGGATAAAGAAACAATTCGACAGAGAGAAGGAGGACAATTCACTCTAAGGCATTTAAGCAAAAAGAGGTCTATGATATGGTTAAGAATTTAGATATTGTGCTCGAAGGGACGTAAATCGAGGACCCATGAGAAGAACATCCGGAAGAAGAGATCAATATTTTGGGACTTACCTTATTGGGAGCACCTAGAAGTTCGGCATCGCATCGACGTTATGCACGTAGAGAAGAATGTATGTGATGACCTGATTGGTCTCTTCTTGAACATTCGTGACAAAACAAAGGATGGTGTCAATGCACAGCTTGACTTGGTTGATATGGACATCAGACCTGAGTTAGCACCGACAAAGACCGATAAAGGACGAATGTACCTCCCCCTGCTTGTTACACTCTGTCCAAGGCGAGAATTGAGCGTGCGGTGCTTGCATGGTGTGAAAGTTACGTCTGGTTACTCTTCTAACATGAAGAAACCTGTTTCGATGGAAGATTTGAAGTTAATTGGCATGAAGTCTCATGATTGTCATGTGTTGATGACACAGATGCTCCCTGTTGCAATTAGAAGTATTTCCCGATCAAGGTCCGAGAAACAATCATGAGGTTGTGTTGTTTCTTGAACACAATTGCTCAGAAGGTCATCGATCCCGATGGACTAGATGCTCTGCAGGACGAGGTGATGATGACTCTATGTCATCTTGAGATGTATTTCCCTCTGTTGTTTTTCGATATCATGGTCCATCTCATTATTCACATTATGAGGGAGATAAAGATGTTCGGCCCCGTGTTCCTACGTAGCATGTACCCATTCGAGACGTTCATGGGAATTCTCAAGTCCTATATACGGAATCGATCTCAGCCGGAGGGCAGCATCGTCGAAGGTTATGCAACCGAAGAGGTCATTGAGTTCAGCACCGATTACATGGCTCAGGTTGAACCAATAGGTGTGCCTCGATCTCGCCATGAGGGGAGGCTCGAGGGTATCGGGACCATCGAAAAGAAAGCAATCACTCCAGAGATGAGAGCGTATACTCAAACCCATTTCATGGTATTGCAACATATGACTGAAGTGTCCCCGTATATCGACCAGCACAAGGACATGCTTCGGCAACAGAATCCAGAGCGATCGGATGTTTGGATCACGAGACAGCATAACAGTCGGTTCAACCAATGGTTGAAGGAGCGACTCGCTAGGAGCTCGTCAAGTGATATGCTGACATGGTTGGCAAAAGGGCCAACATTTACAGTTGTGACATGGCAAGGATCGACATAAATGGGTACAAATTCTATACGAGCTTAGGATATAAAGAGCACTAACCAGAACAGCGGTGTCTACATAGATGCATTTAGTACCGATGGGTTGAGGAGCTCCTACTATGGGTTCATAGAGAAGATTTGGGAGCTCGACTACGTGCTTTTCAAGATCCCGCTGTTTCGGTGCCGTTGGGTCCATCTCCCATAGGTGAAGGTCGACAAGTGCGGCGTCACTACCGTGGACCTCAAACGTGTCGGATACAAAGACGAACCATTCATACTCGTTAACCAAGTTGTTCAAGTCTTCTATGTAACCGACCAGGCAAATAAGAAGCACCACGTAGTTCTTCATGGAAAAAGGAGGATTGTCAGAGTTAAGAATATAGTGGACGAGGAAGAATACAATCAATTTGACGAGTTACCTCCTTTTGGAAACGGCATAAGGGTCGAGGAAGAACGACGTGACGAAACTAGCTACATACGCGTCGATCATCATGAATGGCTAATTTTTAAAGGAGATAAGCAAGTGGAATGATGAATTAAATGTTTATGTGTCATATGTTCTGAATTTGTATTTATGTATATGAGAATGTGTCATATGTGAATTTGCATTTATGTATATGAGAATGTGTCATATGTGAATTTGTATTTATGTATATGAGAATGTGTCATATCTGAATTTGTGAAATGGATGTGCTTGTTTCTGAAATGAATGTAAATTGGATGTATACATGTACTTGTTGTGTTTCTGCTTGTTTCAAAGGGCGTGGCTAGCATTTCCTGAGGCTAGCCAATAAACAGAAATGGATTTAGTAATACAAAAGAACATCACAAACGATTTCTTAGGACAAACTGTCTGTGATTATATATCAAAAACGGTTCCATATAAAAATCGTCTATGATACATCAGATATCACAAACGGTTCTATATAAAACCGTCTATGATACATAGATACCACAGATGGTTCTATATAAAAACCGTTTGTGAAACTTAGATATCACAAACGATTCCATATAAACACCGTTTGTGAAACTTAGATATCACAAACGGTTCCATATAAACACCGTCTGTGATACATATATATCGCAGACGGATCCATATAAACACCGTATGTGATATATAGATATCACAGACGGTTATTTATTGGAACCATCTGGGATGTCCAACCCTATTTATATTCAGACTCTAGGGTTTGTCGCGCCCCCCACTCAAACGATTAAGCTTCTCTAACATCCCTCCTCCCCCGAGCCCGTCGCCACTGACCTCGACGCCACCTCCTCCCTGAGCACGAGCCGCCGCCTCCTCGAGCACGAGCTGCCCCCTCCTAGAGCACGAGCCGTCACCTCCTCCCCGAGCCCGTCGCTACCGTCCTCGACGTCGCCTCCTCCTCGGGCCCGGCATGCCTCCTCCCCCGAGCCCACCGCCTCCTCCCCGAGCACGAGCCGTCGCTTCCCCGAAACCGGCACCCCTCTTCCCCTTCGACGTTGTCCTGCTGCTCCGGTGCTCCTGCTCATCCTTCCCTCGATGCCCAATGGTAACAGAAGCCAAGTTGCCAACCCCAACGCCCCTTCCCCTCACACATTGCTCAGATTGCTTGGCTTTGATTGCCATTTGCTTCGTGAGTATCATAGCATTTCAATTTTATTACCCTTTTGCATTTGGTTAATTGGTTGAACCTCCAGGTTCTGTGATCCAATTCATAATACATGCTATTCTGTCAGTAGATCAAGTGTTGTTGGCTGACTTAGAGGATTTACATGTTTATATGTCAATTATGTCATTTAATTCATATGTATACCTATACACATAGAGAATCTTATGATAATATGTTGATGCGTGACAGAACCTCTATTTTCTCGTGAAGATGTCGTCCACTCATTCTCTGTCATCGTCGCCTCATGCGTCTGATGTGCCGTCCTCTGGAAAATCGAAGCGCAAGGAAAGAGGAATATCGAAAATGCCCAAGGACCGATTTACCATCATGGGAGTCGATGTGTCTGGGGCCCCTCTAAGTCCTCGCCGAGTAGGATCCGCATTCCGGACAACGGTCGAAATAGTTGCACACGAACGGGTCAAGATCACCTTTGATTCATGGAAGGAGTTGACCAAAGTTGAGAATCTGAAAGCTGTACTGATGACGAAATTTTTTAAATTGTTCCAGATACCGGAACAACACAAATCCTCCATGCAACGATACGCGTTGCTAGCAGCGTGCAAAGCGTGGAGGAACTTCAAGAGCACGCTTATCAAGGATTACATGGAGAAAGATTTGACGCCCTTCCAGAAATATCCGTTCGTGGAGGAGTACTGGGAAGACTTTGTGGCGAAGAAGACGACAAATGATTTAGGATTGAAAGTGAGGCGCACAGTGTCCTCTAGGAAAAAAACACGCACCCCCACAGACTCGGCACCACTGGGTATGCAGGTAAAATCCGCAATGGAGGGCTCAGAACGAGCATACACACCAGTTGGATGCCTCCCCGCCATTTGTCGGGATCACCGATGAGCGCCCAAGCGGTGGCTAATGGCGAGGTTGTCTCACCGTGTCTTCCGGTCATCTCCTTTCCAAACCCCGAGACGAGGAAGTGTTCCGGCGCATGGTAAGATATCGAACTACCTAGTTTGTAATTACTCGATAACTTCATAGGAAGTGAAATAACATGTCAGGCTCTTGTAGGAAGAGCTGAGTACTGCACAATATTCCCAAAGCTCATTCCAGGCAGACAGGGAGATAGATATACTCTCCGCGGCCCTGGGAAACAAGGAGCATCTGGGTCGCACGAGAGGCATTGGTTTTTATGTTGATTGGAAGAAAGAATTCTCAAAGGGCTCCGAGACGTACCGAAGTCGGAAGAGAGCCAAAGTCGAGCGCGAAGCACAACTACGAGAGTAGATTCGTGCATCCCTCAGAGAAGAGATGCGGGATGTCGTACGAGAGGAGATTCGTGCATCCCTCACAAATCAGTTCAAAGCCCCCGCCCCCGCCGCTACTTTGCTAGCTAGCCCCCCAAACGTCTGAGTAGCTGCGCGTCCAATCATAACTTAGAAATTGATAACATATTTCCTGTTGATGACATCCTAGTAATAATTATTATCCCTGCAATGCTCGATCCATTGATAGGCTTGTTGGAGTAGCTAATTTTGTATTTATGTGAGATGTGGCTCCATTGCCTTGGATGCTGCTTGGGGTTAGACGTATCCATCCAGCGTCGGGGCCTTGCTGCATGGTGTAAATATAACGCCGGGTTTCGCAAAAGTAAATGTTGACGGTGTTTATGCCAATTAAGAGGTCGTCCAGCTGGAGAAGCCCGCAAACGACGAGGTCGTGACATTAGGGCAAGCCATTAGAGCATTAATTCATCCAGTGGCCCAAGACAGACATCTGCCTGGAGCTACGTGCACCAGTGTCAACTTCACAAGAAGTATTTGTACTAGAGCTACCTGCACCGAAGCGGCAAGGGCCCAGTGCATCAAATGCATCTACACCTCGTGCTCAGTCGACTCTTGTGAAGTCGAGCTCTACAAAGCGAGGTAGCAAGGGCAAATCGAAGACGGTCGACTCCTATTCTGATATCCCCTTCTTGTCGTTAGCCTGGAAATTCATGCTAGGCGAGCCGTTGGTCGAGAGGTTAGACAGTCTTACCCTAGGATTAGCTTACACGAGATTGCACACATGGTACATGGAACAGGCCAAAAAGACGGATGAACAACGACGCTCGGGTGTGTAACACCCTAGCCCGACATGAGCCTGGAATGCTACTGAAGAAAACATTAACAAAGCTAAACTAGAATAATCTACTAAATTTTGGTGGAACCTCCTTTGTATAGTTAGCTATACGAAGGTACTCAAAAGATAAAAGTATATTATATCTAAATAATCCAACATCCAATATCATCACTAAGTATAAAAAAAACATGATAATCAGCTAGGACACATTCAAGGTAACCAAAGTATGTTTCTCGTCATTATTACAAATAACCTTGATACATAAGACCTAACCATGATCATTTCCTAAGCAGTTTACTTAATTATTAATGAACATTCTAAAAGAATTAATCAACTTGTAAAGATGCATGGCAGTGTGTGACTCCAACTCAAGTCTACTCCCTCCTATGCATGCCGTTCTTGCAAAAGGTACCTAAAACACAACAAAAACAAGAGTGAGCCCAAAGACTCAGCAAGTACTAAAAAGAATCGTTAACCTCACAATTACAGCAACAACATTCAAATCCAAAGCTTTACTCGGAAACATAGCTCATGTTGTATCAATGCAAATATGCAATACATCTTTTCTCTTTCACTCTTTTTCGTATTTTACCTAGTGTCTGAGATATGCAACGATCATTGATACCATGCTAGTGCTCACAAGCGCAGTGATCAATTGCCCAATACTCCGCAAGTAATGAGGACCTCAAGCCCACACTCCACAAGTGTGGGGACCATAAGCCCATCGTTTTCCTGATGGGGACCTCTTTTCAATGCCCACATTCCACGAATGTGGGGACCTCAAGCCCGTCATCTACATGACGGAGACCTCGAATATGCATACCTGATCACCACATGAACAAGTCATATGTATGCTCTCATGGTGCACATGAACAATTACAATTTCGCAGTAATCATGATCAGCATCAACACCATACATGAGTAACAATCATTCGTATCATAAGCATTCACCATCTTTAATCAACATATCACATGATCAACCAAGCATAGCTAATATATATCAAAATGCTAGCACTCACTGTCAAACAGTTCATAATTACTCAATCAAACAGAGTACTTGCCTTAACCGCGTGGGAAAGGAGGATGTGAAGAGGCTGCTACCTCTGGGACCAATCCCCCACCTAAAATTCATTTAAAAGCATACTAAGACAACAGTAATTTACCAAACAAACTATAAAAGCAAACACGAACTTGCAATAGTTCTTTTAACGCGAACCTAATTCTAATTCCTAAATGTTGTTCTGTCCCCTCTGTGGACAGTCGCGTTCTAAAATTCATATCTTTTAGTACATGAGTCGCAATGAGGTGTTCTTGGACTTCCTTGAAAGGTTATCAATTTTTCCAACTAAACCTAGTTGGTTAGCCCTCCTGATTTGTCCATGTAATGCCCCTACCAAGCTAATTAATAAAACATCGATTTCACATCAGGTTATCTGGACAGTACACTAAAACTACCATAACATTCAGCACGGTTGTCCAAATTTTGCGTTCTTGAGCTTCCCTGAAAGCTACGACAATTAGCTACAACTTTCATTATACTGAGATCCTATAATTGTCCATTTAACTGGTCGCTCAAGTCAGATTACTAAAACTTATCAGAATACCGAAAGATTTGCAGAACAGTCACACTAAAAACTTCATAACTTCTGCTACAGAGGTCCAAATGACGCGATCTAGCATTTCATCGAAAGGTGACGACGTCCTCTACAATTCTCTAGGAGATGCCCAGGACTGAATCCATACTTAACTACATCAAATAGACTGTCTAACGAAATCTGTCCAGAGCTGACCATAATACCGCAATGCTACAGATCAAATAATCCACTAATCGGAAGGGGGTGAGGTCTTACCCTTGAAGAACCACCACCAAACGTGATGAACACCCACCCCAGGCCATGATCTCTCCCTTTCCCTTTCCCTTTCCCTTTCCTCTTCCTCTTCTTCTTCTTCTTTTTCTTGGTGGCAAAGACCAAGCGAGCAGCGCAAGGGAGCGAGGCGACTCACTGCTCACTTGGAATCAGAGCAATGGTGGCTACTGTAGTAGGCCATGCTACAGTACCACCCCTAGGGTTTCCCATCCTTTTATTGGTGGTCGGGCCCTCCTGGGCCTCCTGGGCTAAAGCCTGAGGCCCAGGTTGCCGAGTAATTGTAGAAACCCTCTTTAATCCTCTGTTAATTCTATTTTTTTCTAGTTGGTCCTTCTCCCTAATTCTTTCTTTTCACTTAAATAGACTTGGGGTATTACATTCTACCCCCTTTAAACAGAATTCGACCCCGAATTCTTCTCACTTATCCACTTGAATGAGCACCAAAACTGAACTTAACAAGCATTAACACATACACAGCGTGAACGACTCTGCATAAGGCTCGCGCATGCGAGACCTCTAGCTTCTAAGTCATTTTCCTCTCGGACATATGGGACCACCGCGCCTTGATGCAATTGACGTATTACGCCTCATCACACGTACCGATCTGACCAGAACCACTTAACGGATAGGACTTAAAGATGTGATATCACTCGCTAGTTAACAGATCTTATGAAACCTCACACTCCAAATACCTCAAGCCACCTCTCAACACCAAGTCATACAAAACGTTATATTCTCCGCTCCAGGACTCGAGATGATTCTAGCAATTTGCTCTCTTCCTAAATCCTCACATCTTCCAGAACAACCAAATATACTTTAGGCTATCTATCTCTTCGGGTCCAAACCACAAAACTTGCATGTAAACATATGGAACTCTTGTTCTGTCGCTTAGTCGACCTCTTCATCATAACAAGGAGATCCTCCATTAAGCAGGGACATGCAATACAACTTATTTTAGTCAACTTTAATAATTAGATTTAATCGAAAACAAATGTTTCGTAATGTAATTCCAATTTTTCTTCAAAACACTCAAATCCAAAATCAGATATTCTTCACGAAAACCTTCCATCCTTCCAACTCGGCAGTTTGCAACTGAGCACCACATAAGCCAAAACAGAATTCACTCGAATGCCCAAATCAAACACTTCATTTTTTTTTCTTGAACCGGAAAGAACCACCTTGCCAACAAAGAGGCAACTCAAATTGTACATGTTCTCCGTCATAAAACCCAACTCAACCAAGAACCACTAGAGCACTTCTCTACTCGAGAGAACATTCTTTTCTCAGATGTTGTTTTAAGAAATAAACCATTTCCCAAATCATGGGTGTCCAGAACTATCACACTAACTCCTTCCTCTTAACCAACAATCCCAAAATGATCCTCAAACCGAAAAGGACAACCATACTTATTTAGAGAAACTCTACTAATCCACAAAAGAATTCTCTAGTCCATTCCTATACCAGGGAATTATCTTGACAAAAGGTTTCCAATACCTCAATAAAGATTTTTCACCCTCAACCCCATTATCTCAGTCCGTTAAAGATAATCAACTTCAAATTCTCAAGACACATACTCCTTTACTTTACCCAAAGTATTCTATCAAAGATCAACATACTATTCAAAATCCGCTTTATCCATCTACCTTTACACATAATATTGGGTCCCCAAGGTCCTAGCATAAAATGCAAAGCCCAAAATCAATCTCCAAGTCTCCTACAGTGAATTTCGATTATAATGGATAGGAAATCCTCAAATTCATTTACTAAAATTTCACACCGCTCAACTATAACCTCGGTCATTAATATCAATATTTCTCACTAATCAAGTAACTACCCCAATGCAATTTATTTCACCAATCTTAGACCTTCTCTAATCCACACCAATCCAATTCGATTACACAACCACAATATACCCGTCAAGAAACCTAACTTATTGACCAAGGTTCAAACATACTCAATCACTAACGTCAATAAATAAATATATTCTTTGGCCAAGATATCCTTAGAAATAATTTAACTCTCATAGGGTCATACTTGACAACAACTCCACAACCCTTGTTGTTGTCTCTTTAATTACCGTAATGATAAGATTACTTTGCTAATTTCCTCTCATTAAATCACATCATCATAAATCACCTACACAACCTCGCAAAGTTAATTACCCAATCACGATACTCTAATAAATCTATCAGGATTCCATATTTTCAATAATCCCATCATTCCAACATGGACAAAAGTCCTGAGATTATAATTTATCATAGGTTCCCCTACTTGTAGCACTAATCAATTGTATTCCAATGACAAACATTCCATAGAATTCTCTCAAAGAAGTTATAAGTCGAAACCAATTCACCTTCTACTATTCTTCACATAGACTGGTTCTCTAAATCTCACCACTACCATATACTTGTCCACCACCAACCAATCCCCATATTACACTCTATGAGACTTGGCAACACAAGAAGGTTAGATACTTTCTCAAAAGGGAAGAATCAAACAAATACAAGTTTCAACACACAAGAACACTTCGCTCATCGGAGGCACGAGACCAAGAGAAACAGTCAAATAGTAATGATCTCGGGAAACAAAACACGAGTCCACACTCAAGGGCACATATCCCTCAAGAAAGAATTTTTAAACCTCCATAAATCATAATAAAATATTGCTATGGAAACCTAAGAAACTCTTAAGCTGTAATGACAGAAAGGTTGCAGATTACAATTCTTAACTCCAACCTCAAATACTTATGGTACTCATTTTCCGTCAACAAATAAAGCAATTCTATTTTATTACATCATTACTTGTCAACCCAAACATGAAGTGCCTTTAAAACTGAATCACATTAATCACTTAGGAACCAATCAGAACCTTCCAAAATGTCACATTGCTCAAACTAATTTTATCTACTACATAAATCATGAACTCCCAAAGGATCACGAATGCAAAACTCCAAACATTTTATTTATCCGATATTACGAAAAGTAATCAACTTACTTTCTCTCTAGAAGAATCATCACCACTCCAACGCGTCACAATCGCTTGTAGACCATGTTACTAACATCAAGAATAATTCACTCTTAACAATGTTTGTTAACGTCAACTCTTCCTTTATAAAGTCCCCAAAGGCTTACCAAAATATCATCTCATCCTCAATTGAGTGTATTCCAAATTCTTACACTCTCACTACAACAACCACTCTATTTTAGAGGGAACCTACTACGCATTCTAAAAGGTTACACCAAAACCCCTTCATCAACGACATACTATTATCCGACGTATTCCAAATTCTTACACTCTCACTACAATAACCACTCTATTTTAGAGGGAACCTACTACACATTCTAAAAGGTTACACCAAAATCCCTTCATCAACGACATACTATTATCCGACAATTTCACCATCATGCAAACCTCTTTTAACAAGGGCATGCAGCCATAATACATCCTCATAGAACACACGTAAATAAATCACTTTCAAATTTCAAGTCTTCTCCTATTCGGAATGCTCACACTACTTTAGTACACACTAATTCCAATCTAGAGGCTATCATAAACCATTGATGATCATTCAATCATGGACGAATTGATGGTTCTTTCTCTATTTGTATTCCCACGAGCATAAATAAGATCATCAAATAGCCAATTAAAAAAAATCCATATTATCATCTATTGAGACAACGGTTGAACACATCATTATATTTCTCTTCCTACACAGTTAGATTAATCCATTGAGACACAAATAATCTAACAAGTGTAGCAAACTAAACTATTATAATGATCAACCTTTTCACCAATATTCCACACTTCTTAATAACTCTACTGATTCCAATTAAGTGTGGTTATGCTCCTGATCACAGTTCATCAAGGACCACGAGAGGACAACGTTAATTTGATCGATTTTACTCCCACGGACACTCGTTAAGATTTATTATGCACTACACTACAGACCCACCTTGATAACTCATATCATATCCATCAATTTTTTATTATAACCTCTGCCTTAACTACGAGAAGACATCGCTAAAGGGTTTAATATTTTCTTTCATAAAAAAGAACCATTCAACTTCTGCACTCAAAATACCCAAAGAAGTTTTATTGAGTCAAAGCTTCCACACACTAAAAGACTTGCAAGAGGAAACTTTCATTAACGAAAAACATCAAACGAATAAATGGGTCATGTTTCCCGACGAGAAAGACAAAGCTCCAATATAAATGCCAGTATTGACAACTAACCAAGTCCACCAGCCGCAAGAATAACTCAACAGTTGGGAAAACAGTAATTGCTTTAACGGGCAAATTAAGCCAATGAAAACACATCAACCCTTCTCAAAGAAACCCACCAACTTCAATGAATTATTGACCCAAAAGAAATTCATCAACCACTACTAGACAAGAGTTGACCAAATTCAAACTCAAGGAAAAGAACAACTTTCTAAAGATACTCACTATCGACGCATGTACTAAGACATCTGAGGTAACCACTTCCCTGTTCTCATACCACGAAACATGATGTGACCTGGTAAAGCTCAAGGCCACAACCACGACCTCAACCTCTCATCATGCGCTACCATCACTCATACTAATCATAAAATCATATTATAGATATATAAGGTCATCTCATAACAGGAATCATCAATACAATATAACAGAAGCGTAAATGCAATGCTTGACCCACCCCATCCTACTGTGTACCAATGTGTCAGGTTTTTAAGTTCATTAACCATTACAAAATTTTAGCAAATTAAGTTGCCTAAGTGGTAAATCCAATCACCACGGACCTACAGCCCGCTCTAATACCAACTGTAACACCCCAGCCCGACATGACCCTGGAATGCTACTTAAGAAAACATTAACAAAGCTAAACTAGAACAATCTGCTAAATTTCGGTGGAACCTCCTTTGTATAGTTAGCTATACGGAGGTTCCCAAAAGATAAAAGTATATCATATCTAAATAAACCAACATCCAATATCATCACTAAGCATAAAAAACCATGATATTCAGCTAGGACACATTGAAGGTAACCAAAGTACGTTTCTCATCATTATTACAAATAACCTTGATGCATAAGACCTAACCATGATCATTTCTTAAGCAGTTTGCTTAATTATTAATGAACATTCTAAAAGAATTAATCAACTTGTAAAGATTCGTGGCAGTGTGTGACTCCAACTCAAGTCTACTCCCTCCCATGCATGTCGTTCTTGCAAAATGTATCTAATACACAACAAAAGCCAGAGTGAGCCCAAAAACTCAGCAAGTACTAAAAAGAATTGTTAACCTCACAGTTACAACAACAACATTCAAGCTTTACTCGGAAACATAGCTCATGTTGTATGAATGCAAATATGCAATGCATCTTTTCTCTTCCACTCTTTTTTGCATTTTACCGGTAATGCGAGATATGCAACCGTCGCCGCATACCATGTCTGTGCTCGCAAGCACAGGGACCAATTGCCCAATACTCCGTAAGTAATGGGGACCTCAAGCCCACACTCCACAAGTGTGGGGACCATAAGCCTATCGTTTTCCTGATGAGGACCTCTTTTCAATGCCCACGTTCCACGAATGTGGGGACCTCAAGCCTGTCATCTACATGACGGGGACCTCGAATATACATACCTGGTCATCACGTGACCAAGTCTTATATATGCTCTCATGGTGCACATGAACAATTACAATTTCGCAGTAATCATGATAATCATCAACACCATACATGAGTAACAATCATTCGTATCATAAGCATTCACCATCTTTAATCAACATATCACACGATCAACCAAGCATAACTAATATGTATATGTCAAACAGTTCATAATTACTCTATCAAACAGTACTTGCCTTAACCGCGTGGGAACAGAGGATGTGAAGAGGGTGCTGCCTCCGGGACCAATCCTCCACCTAAAATTCATTTAAAAGCATACTAAGACAACAGTAATATACCAAACAAACTATAAAAGCAAACACGAACTTGCAATAGTTCTTTTAACGCGAACCCAACTCCAATTTCTAAATGTTGTTCTGTCCCCTCTGTGGACAGTCGCGTTCTAAAATTCATATCTTTTAGTAAAGGAGTACAAATGAGGTGTTCTTGGACTTCATTGAAACGTTATCAATTTTTCCAACTAAACCTAGTTGATAAGCCCTCCTGATTTGGCCATCTAATACCCCTACTAAGCTAATTAACAGAACATCGATTTCACGTCAAGTTCTCTCGACAGTACACTAAAACTACCATAACGTTCAGCACGGTTGTCCAAATTTTGCGTTCTTGAGCTTCCCTGAAAGCTACGACAATTATCTACAATTTGCATTATACTGAGATCCTCTAATTTTCCCTTTAGCCGGTCGCTCAAGTCAGATTACTAAAACCTGTCAAAATACCGACAGATTTACAGAACAGTCACACTAAAAAATTCAAAACTTCTGCTACAGAGGTCCAAATGACGCGATCTAGCACTTCATCGAAAGGTGACGACGTCCTCTACAATTCTATAGGAGATTCCTAGGACTGAATCCATACTTAACTACATCAAAACGATTGTCTAACGAAATCTATCCAGAGCTGACCATAATATCGACATTGCTACAAATCAAATAATCCACTAATCGAAAGGAGATGGGGTCTTACCCTTGAAGAACCGCCGCCGAACATGATGAACACCCACCCCAGGCCACGATCTCTCCCTTTCCCTTTCCTCTTCCTCTTCTTCTTCTTCTTCTTCTTCTTCTTCTTCTTCTTGGTCGGCAGCACCCGTAGGAGACGGCGCAAGGAGGCGAGGTGGCTACTGCTCACGGGTATTGTAGCGAAGAGCGGCTACTATAGCATGTCGTGCTACAGTACCACCCCTAGGGTTTCCTCCTTTTATTTGTGGCCGGTCCCTCTTGGGCCAAAGCCTGAGGCCCAAGTTGCCGAATAATTGTAGAAACCCCCTCTAATCCTCTGTTAATTCTATTTTTTCTAGTTGGTCCTTCTCCATAATTCTTTCTTTTCACTTAAATAGACTTGGAGTATTATAGGGTGTCACCGTCAAGTTCAAGAAGGATCATTTTAACCACGAGGCTCAAGACTGTGTCTTCACGGTGACCTTCGATGGCATGTTCTCTCTCTTCAACCCCGACTCCCTCGACGTCTCACTTATGCGATGCTGGACACTGTAAGTGTATACAATCACAGTCAATGTTCGTGCAATACTGATAAATATTATATATAACTCCTTGCATTTGTATATATATATATATATATATATATATATATATATATATATATATATATATATATACATGATTTAAATAAGTAAGGAATTCACGAGTAGGTTTCCTCGATCCACACGTGGTCTCCGAGCAAACCATCAAGGCGAATGCAAAATTCGTCGAGGATTACATGGCGGACTCATTGCTGGCTCACCGCAACAAGCAATTCATACTTTTGCCCTACAACCAGGAGTAAGTGCTGCACTAGTGGCTATACTTGTTGATTTGTACTTTATAAGCAACACGAACTTAGATTTAATGACCATGGCGACATACCTATGTAGGTTCCACTGGATTCTAATTGTAATTATACCAAAACGGAACTTGGTAATATACCTAGATTCCCTACAGAGGACCAAACACAACTTCACAGTTATCCGACAATTAATCAACGAGTAAACACATTTCCTCCATAGATAACTCTATTGTACCATCTTTCCTTTCTTTGCAATGGTTAAGGCTAAGTTTTTAGAATCACGTAGGTCGTTCAAGACGTACTTTGCAAAAGGAGGAATATGCAAGGGAGGGACCCTGCGACACGATCTAAAATTCCCGGTATTCCTAGTACAAATTAATCTTATATAACACTTCATAGTAATGCCTCTCGAACTAACCAAATCTATTTTTGCAGTGCCACCAGCAGCCGCCGTCTTGCAACCTCTGTGGATTCTATGTTTGACACAACATCGAACTACTCGTCGGTTTCGCGATAACCAATGATCCTCAGGTTTGTTAATCTTGCAATAATTATTTTATACTTATCAATTTATATATACGAATTTAATATTAGTAGCGATGATTGCAACCATCGCGCAAGCTGCGTTGGAACACGATGCCGACTCATAAAAATTCGAGGACAGCTTGCGTCATTCTTGAACCATGAGGTCATAAATCCATATGGAAAGCTCTACAATGTAGATTGAACTTGATTGGGATAAGATATTAAACTTAACGGTACATGTGTATAAATGTACATGAATGGTTAATTTTAGTTAGTTGATTTGTTAATTGGATGTGCTTGTTTCTGAAATGAATGCGAATTGGATGTATACAACTTGTTGTGTTTCAGCTTGTTTCAGAGGGCATGGCTAGCATTTCCTGAGGCTAGCCAATAAACGAAAATAGATTTGTCAATACAAAAGAATATCACAGACGGTTCTTTAGGACATACCGTCTGTGATGCATCGTCTCTCACAGACGGTTTAATCTAAAAATCATCTGTGACGCATCATCTATCACAAACGGTTTAATCTACAAACCGTCTGTGACGCATCATCTCTCACAAACGGTTTAATCTACAAACCGTCTGTGATGCATCATCCTTCACAGACGGTTTCATATACAAACCGTCTGTGATAGTCGACTATCACAGACGGTTTGTATATGAAACCGTCTCGACTATCACAGCAGGTTTCATACACAAACCGTCTGTGATAGTCGACTATCACAAACGGTTCTGAGTTAATAACCGTCAGGATAGAACCGCTCTGTGATGTCTCATGTCATCAACGACCTATAGACTCGAGCACGCTCACGAAACCGCTCAGAATGGCGTTTTGAACCGTCTGTAAAGATCTTTTCTGTAGTAGTGTCTAATGCTTTTGCCATCCAACTATCCAAGACAGTTTTTTCCAACTCTAACAGATCCTCCCTCTATTGCTATATAAATGATGTTTTCAAATCACACAGTCAAACTTTATAAACTTCAACCACCAATCAGTTAAAACGGTTTTAAAAGTAGTCGCCACGTTCTCATGAAAATAAAAATTTCCCATTAAGGGAAGAGAAAAGATGATCTACATCACTTAATAGATATGACAATTTTCAATCATAGACAAGCAGAGTTATAAAAAAATAACTCTATTTTTAATTTTAACATAGTATCATAGATCCCATCAAGGCGTATTTGAATAGCAGACTAAAACTGATTTTTAAAAAAATCAGTATAATTTAATTACGTTTCCTCTGGATGTGTTTTGGCTTCAAAATTTTATTGTCATTTTTCAAATGTTCACTTTAAATACCTATGTATCCCAAGTCTGATATTATATAAAAGATAGTCTACACTACCTATGTTCGCTTTAAAGTTGTACCCTTTGATGCTAAAAAATTGTAGCAAATCTAGCCGCACAAATACGCGGACCACCCTGTTGGTTATTAAAATGATAGAAAAAGAAGCAACTATATTCGCTCTCAAAAGCTAGAAATCCCCACATTAACCGAAGAAAAAAAAAGATCTACACCGTCGATTTTTTGTGAGTTCATATTATGATTGTTGAGATTAATCTAGGTATACATACGAGAGCTACTATAGTTATATAATTTATTTCAATTATAAACATTAGAGTTGTATAATAAGTACAACCAGGGGTGGAGCTGGGCCTCGAGCCACCGGGGTAATGGCCCGAGGCCAAGCTCAAAATTGCTTGTTGTTTCGGTTGTGCTCAAAACTGTGCACAGGGTTGTGCTCCAGTTTCAGCTAGGTTGGCCCGAGGCCCAGCCGCTGGCTGGCTAAGCCCCTGAGTACAACCCTATGTTTCGATATAAGCATGTGAATTGTAGTATCTAGCCACGCAGTTGCGCGGGAAATTTGGCTAATTACAGATACACAAGACTACATACACATTTAGGAATATAGTAAGGCTACTCGCGTATGTGACTACAACTCTACAAGTATTCCATGTGTTGTGGGCTTTGGTTGAGTACGGGTCCGAGGACTGAGGGTGGGGCACTCGCCCTCATCTAACCAACGACATGGCTCTTTCTGGCAAGATAGAGAGGCTCTGAGGCTTTGTTGAAGAAGAGGGGAGAGACTAGGAACTTTGTTTAATTTATTCATTGCTTAACTATAACTGATACAATTATATCCTTTTTATAGAGACGACAACCCTAAGAAACATACATCTAATATAGAAAATAGATTATCATAACAATCAAATCTAAGTGATATGGAAAAAATTAAAGGTAACATTTCCTAAACTTAAGGGATAGATGAGGGTTTCCTTAGCCGCCATGACCATCATCAGAGCTTGCACTGCAAATGTTAGTCTTACAGAAATCAGCACATGCCAATGCAAGGAACAAATAGAGGCAGTCACCACCAATTAATGGAATCATTGGTTTGATCAAAGGAAAACACGTAGATCCATTGATTTGAAACAAACAGGACAGGAAGAAGAAAAAAAGAACGAAAGAAACAAGATGAGCTTTTGGGGTGTGAGGAAAGAGAGAAACCTTCATAGTTGACAGCCTTGGGAGAGAGGAGGGCACTGAAGTGGAGGAGAGCAGTGAGCGAAAGTAGAAGCGGAGGCAGCGGCTCCATTGGGCGTCTTGTGCGGCCCGGCCCAGCCAGCCGTGCTTTGGGTCGCGTCGTCGGCGCGCCGGGCCGCCCGGTCACCCGCCGTGCCATGCGTGCCGGCCCACCTCGCCCGGTCGGGCCAGTGCACGCCCAAAGCCCGTCGTGTCGGGGTCGTGCCGAGCCAACCCAAGCCCAACCCTAAGTAACTATAGAGCGGCGTGGGGAAGGAGAGGGAGTGAGAGGGAGGTGGTTGGAGGAGTGGAGGGAAGGGGCGGCCGATGGCACGGGGAGGGAGGCGCGATCGCGCCGCATGGGGAGGGAGGTGGTTGGAGCTGGAGGGAGGTGGTTGGAGCTGGAGGGAGGGGAATCAGAGAATGTGATTAGGGATTGGGAATTTAGGAGCCGAGGCTCGGGAGAAGGGGTTGGGGATGGGGGTTGGGGGAGCTCGAGAGGGGTGTTGGGCTAGACCGGGTGGCAGAGGGGGGTTATTGGTTGGGCTAGACCGGGTGACAGAGGAGGGTTATTGGTTAGGCCAGGCCGAGATGGGAGAGTGATTGAGCTAGGCCGAGAGAGGGAGGGATTGGGCTAGAACGGGAAGGTTGGGCCTATTTCGTGCCGGACCGGCCCAAACACGGCCTAACTAATCGTGTCGTGCCGTGCCGCCTAACGGGCCGCATCTCAGGCCCAGCCCGGCCCGCAGTTCGTGCCGTGCCAGCCCGGCCCACCACGTGCTGTGCCGTGTCGTGCTTAGACCGTGTCGTGCTGTCCGTGCTTTGGGCCGGCCCAAAAAAGCACGATCCAAGTCCCAGCTCTAGCGTGTAGTAGTGTAATGTGCGTTCGCAAGGACAGCAAACAAGCGTGAGGCCAGGAAAAGTATGCAGCGTTGCCAGTTGCTGAGAGACATCCCTGGGCAAATAGTTAAATAGCTGGCATGGAGCTTAGTAGGATCATTTTGCATTTGGTATGCTTTCTGAAAAACTATAGTCTCCTATATCACAAATCCTGAATTAGTATAGTTAGTAGTGGATAATTGCAAATTAGGCCCTTGATGTACTTTAATTTTTTTTCATTTTCACTTTTAAGGATAGCTTAGAAGCACTACTCGTATGTTTACCATAAAGAGTCTTTACATTGTCACGGTGTTAAGACATATTTGATTCACAACTAAAAATGTTTGTGGATATTAAATCAAAGTAATTAATATTAGGTAGGGGGAAATCTGTACCAACCTAAAACATTTTAATCTATTCTCTTGGGATGAGTTATGGACATCTAATCTTCAAAATGATTATCTTTCAGGTTGGTACAAATTTGCCCCTACCTGATATTAATTACTCTATTTTAAGATTCGTAAACTTTTCAAAAAGTGGTGTACTAAAGCACAACCCTTGTTGGGGTGTCTTGTTATAACACGGTGAATTCTATGTCATTTTTGTGCATATTTTACCGAGTTCTTGCACAAGCTTATATGCTATTTGAAAAAAATGTGTTTTCCATTAAGGCGAAATACCGAAACCTCCCAAAAAGATATTTGTTAGCGCACACCATTTTGCCACTATGATGTGTTAATTTACCCGACTTTGCTGTTCGAACGAATTTCAGCACATTTCTCGCTTCCTGCAGTAACACGCGAGGGGTTCTTACTAGTTTTGACACTTGTAGCCGAAACAAAACTAGAAAAGTGTCATTCGGATGAAGGAAATTTGCTGAAGGAGGGCCTCATGTGAGGTCTCTCTCATCAGTTGTTGATTCTTCTCTCATCAACAGAATCAACAACACGCAAGAGGTTTTTACTAATTTTGACACTTATAGCCGAAACAAAACCAGAAAATGGCCATTCGGATGAAGGAAATTCGCTGGGGTCTCACGTGAGATCCCTCCCATCAGTCATTGATTCTTCTTTTATCAATAGAATCAACGGTTATTGATATCAACGACCGGTGGGGATAGGGTTTCCCTCACCCATCAAATTTTTCCCCGTTCGGAATCAGTTTGTGCTTGGACTCTAGATGAGCACATAGCGCACAAACTAAACTAATATCCCGAGAGAATAGAATCTAAACACTCCCAAAGTTTGGCCACGTATTAGAATCCTAGTTCCATTTTTTCGTTTGGTGGGGTTGGAAAGAGTGCTGGATCGGAGACTCCAGAATTGTGCGCGCATAGGGAGCACAAACTTGGTTCCTTGCTTCTCTCTCTCTCTCTCTCTCTCTCTCTCTCTCTCTCTTTGAGACCTGCTTTTCTCGTCTCTATCTCCTTTAGTTTCTCTTTCTCTCTCTCTCCCTCATCTGCAGGCCTTCTGCTACCTTTTCGCTGAAAAAATAAAAGACAATGTCAATTTTGTCGGAAGCATAGAATAATTTGTCCACATGCAAGCTTGCCTTTTCGATTATCGATTTTTTTAAAAAAAAAGTAATCCATTTTTTATTAGAAATTACAAATTTATTCCACTAAACTTTTTTTTAACAAAATTAACCTCCTGTCGCCGCACGGTAAAGCAATATAAAGGCAGTCGCCGAACCGTTGCGCATCATAAATACAATCGTCCAACCGTTCAGCTTTTAATGCTATCGCTGCACCATTCGGCGACAGAATCCTCCAGTCGCCGAACAGTAGGGCGACTGGAACGCTATATAAAGGCCCCGCGGCCTGGGCCGAGCGACAGAAAGAAAAGGAAGCGCGAGAGGAGAGGAAAGAAAGGGGAGAAGAAGAGGAGGAGAGGGAGAAGAAGAAGTGAGGTAATTTTTTTATTTTGTAGTGTGTTTTTTAGTAAGTAAATAGTTTGTGTAAGTAAAATAGTAGTATAAATAGCACCTGTAGAAAATTTTAGTTAGAGAAAAAAAAGTATAAAATCATAATGTTGTTAATTTATATGTAAGTAGCATCGGTAGAAAACTTTAGTTAGAGAGGAAAAATAGTCCGTGAGAGAGAAGTAGTGTTGTTTGTGAGAAGTATTGTAGTTGTGTTGGTGCATACGTGACCGACTATTATTCGGTGAATAATTAAAATGTTGGTAAGTAGTAGTGGATACTTTGGCCGAGTGCATGAGGATGGTGATTTATTTGTATGAACTAATTAGTACATGTTAATTAGTACAATCTAATTGACTTAGGTAATTGGTATAGCTCTGTAGAAGACTGGAACGCCACCTGTAGCATTTCGGATTGCAAGTTAGTGTCAGAATCAGATAATGCCCGGTATGGAATAGCTCGATTGTGGTAGGGAATGGATGACATCTTGACCATGTCAGTAGTGTATTTGTTCACGTTAGGCGTAGGGTCAGTATAAATGTAAAGTACAATGTAGCGGTGCTTGCATATCATGCGTTATGAATCGACTAGTTGTAATATTGAAAATATTTGCACACGGACATCGGTCATGCCTATACCCACTACATTCAAAGTGCATTACGGTGTTGGCACCATTCGTGAAGGTCCGTGCGGTGTTGACTTAAACAATTTTTCGCAAGCCACTCGTACACCCGGACGAGAATGCACGAATCGTAGAAGTGATGTACTTGCTAACCGCCAGCCTTCTCCTTGGATCCCGAGGTGTGCGGCGTCGTCATACAAGGGCTTTGGAGCGGTCTCCCACGGACATTAGATGGGAGTTAAGAAGGCTCATGCGCCACGGTGTGTGGAAGGGCTTTATAGAAGGTCGTCGTGGCGCAGTGGATACAGTGTGTCTTTGCTTGTGCAAGCATGCCCAAAAGAAGTTGTACTGAGCCCCGCCGACGGATATCATCAGGGTAGTGGGAGCGGCTCGGGCGCTCAACATGTTGGTGAAGAAGAAGAAGAAGAGGACCAGAGGCCGGTGTTACGAAGTGTTCAGAGGATGTTGCTCGTGACGAGGCTGAGGCGGTAGATGCAGGAGATGAAGATCGGTCACCGCACGATGAGCCTACAGGACAGGCTGATGAAGGAGAGCGAAGGGAGTACATATTGCGTCAAATGGATAGCAATGATCGGATGGCCTTGGCTGAAGAGGAAGTTGTACAAGAAGACGATGAGGACAGTTCCAATGAGGACGGAGCTCCCATCCCCCAGGAATGGAACAGGTGTGACGCTGAGGGTGTAGCCACGAATGACGAGCACGAATCACCTTGGGAGTACCATGCCACGGAGGTTCGATTGCACTCAATGTTTGCTGATAAGACATCCTTACAGGATACCATTAAGTTGTGGGCTATGTCCATGCAATGGACGTTTTGGGTTGCCAAATCTAGCGTGAGCGACACGGTCAAGTGCGGCAGGTGTCGGTTGTCCTTGGCGAGTGCACACATAGACCAAGTATGATACTCACTAGATTGTCTCGAAGGTTGAGCCGCACTGTGTGCTCGAAGTGTTTTGCCAAGGCATCGTAACCTAACGTCGACCTGCCACACCAATTTGATGTATGGAGAGATAGTAGAGAACAAGGATGTGGAGGCCAAGCACATCATGGTGGTTATTGAGAAGAAATTCAAGTACAAGATCATCTACGAAGGTGTTGCGTGCGAAGCATAAAGCATTGGAAAGACGATTCGTGTCTTTTGAGGCGGCGCACGACAACCTTCCTCGTGATGCTTGGGTGTTGCAGAGAGAAACCCGCACGCATAATCGTAGTGAAGGACAAGCCATCTAAAAGCCGTGAGGTTTTGATATTACATAGGGCCTTCTTAGCCTTCGGTGTCTACATCGAGGCTTTTAGGCATATGCTGCCCGTGATCTCGATTGGCGGGACTTTTTACCAGAAATACAAGAGGCGATCCTTACGGCCATTGGCGTTAGCAGAACAATCAAATTCTCCGTTGGCAATCGCATTCGCCGGTGAAATTACGACCGGTGGTTGTGGTTCCTTCAACATGTGAGGGTCGGAATTGTTGGAGCTCGTCTTGGTGTATGCTTGATCCATGATCGCCACGCCGGGATACTGAAGGCCATAAAAAACCTTCAGCAAGACCCCGAGGAGCCATTCGCTTGGCCGGATATGAGTAGTAGATGGTGCATTCGCCACTTGAGGCCAACTTCTTCAAGAAGTACCGAAGCAACCTTTGGTGAAGCTATTCAACAGTGGCTATGCAGAAACAGCAGGCGCAAATTTGGCGCTTTATGGGCGCGGTGGATGAGCACGATGGAAACACGTAGATGAGAGGAACCGGGGACGGCGCTGAACTGCTTGGTCGAGGAGGAGGACTCGAGGAACATCGAGTGCTTCTCCTACTAGATCGAGGCCGAGCCATTGGACAAGTGGTCTGGCGCTTGCGACGACCGATGGGGCAAGTGCGACATAATGACCACTAACCTTGTGGGCGTGTACAAGCCGGGTTCTTAGAGGCCTCGTTCTCAACCCTGCGTCGCCATCGTGGAAGGTGTTTCGACGCCACAATCGGGTATTTCAAGGAGAGGCATGCAAATGCCGCACTTCATGCCGCCAACCCTCAAACACCGTCTCGCTCAAGATTACATCATACATGCGGCGAAACGAGAGAAGGGCCGCCGCGCACGGTCTTCATGATGGGCATCTGAGCATCGTTTTGACATGCTCCTCGGGATAGAGCCGGATTTGGGGCGGCTCGTTCTCTTGTCACCCATGACGTATGCCTTGGAGATCTTGTGAACGAACCTAGTCAGTACATGCAACAAACCGAAGCTCTTACACAAGCCATGCTCTCATGTCCTCGCCGCATGCGAGATTGTGCACATAGACCCTACGAACTTTGTGTCCGAGTACTTCTTAAGGACACGGTGGTGCAAAGTGGACCGACGAGTTTAGGGGTTCGGGTTGTGGGTAACCGCCACCTGGATATTGCAAAGCGGGCTGGATTCGGATGTTGACATGCTAAAGGTGGCAAGGGTCGTCGGCAGAGTCGTCGTATCACCAATGATATGGACGAAGCACAAGCCGGCGCGTTGGGTAAACAGCGGCGCGCTGCGGCGTGAGGGCCACCACACCAGACGATGCAACATGGAGTAGGCACCACCATGGTTTGCGGCCGCACTTATTCGAGTGTGCAAAGTGGGACCAAAATTGCATATCAGTGCACATTGTCATCTGTACTTCGAATTGTTTATGTAACTGTTCTGCTACTACCCAATTTTTATTTCATGTACGTACTACTGTAGCACATGTGTCGTATGATGCACGTAATGTTTATGTGAGTGTTGTAATACTATCTCTTTTCATTACTTTTTGAAGTCTTGTCTAGTAGCCTAGTACTTCTTGGTTTGTTTGTTTACAAGTTAAATTTACTCATGCTTTGCATTAGATGTTTTATTTGGCGCGTGATTTGCTAACTTGAAGTTGTTTTGCGTGTATGGCTCGTGACCCTCACGGATCCGTGGAGTTTCGACCTCTGAGGAGCGCATCGACCGCTACATCGCGAAGTCACATCGTGTGCGCATCCGTGGCGCGCCAACGCTGGCTATGTTGGGGTGATCCGCACGCGACACCTCGGGTGGCACGGAGGCTAGACCCACGCCGAGCGAGCGAGTTAACATCCGTCGACACTATCTTATAGCCATACGTACCTTTTGTATCGACCTTTCTTGCTTCACAAGCTCAGTGCTGCCGGTCTACTACCTCTCGCCGGATGGTGTAGGCCACGGACGAGATGATCGCGGCACCGTTGTGGCGGCAGCCGAGACGCCCATCTTTGGTCGAAGCGGTCACGGCGCTTCCGTTCGACCGCTCCCTACTAACGCCTCGTGGACGGTGGTGGCTGAGAGGCTCACACTTTCCATCTCCCGTTCGGGAGATGGCCCTACCAGGACGCGTCTCCGCTTTGGCCTACGGGCAGAGGTTCCGCCCGGTCGAGCGGCGGTGCGGCGGTGTGCGTGTGAGTAATCGGCACGGATGTCCCTATTTGTGATGTCGTCTGCACGCACGACTTCTAACTACATGTTATGTTTTGTAGCTTCAGAGGAAGGAGTCCGCGTCGGCACGCAGGCGGGGATTAGGATGGACACGTGGGTACAAAGTGGGAGGGCGCTACTGCAGATCGTGTGCGGAGGACACCCTCGACCCGCAACGCGTATAATGAGTACCTTCCGGTATGCTCCTCGACACATACCAGCTCGTACTTCTCGCCGACCAACCGGCACCACGTGTCTCGCAACGACCGAAACACATACCATGCATTTCGTGAGGGCGTGCCGCGCGATACGTTACATCCTACTTGCAAAACTTCGCTTGGCATCCCCAATGTTTTCACCCTTCGTGTTTTCATTGCGGTGAGCATCGGTCATGAGATTGGGAGGAGTCGCTCCTTGTTTTAGAGGTTCACCAATGGTGTGGAGGGCACACAAGATGAGGCAACCCGGCTTTGCGTCGTGTGGTCGTCAAGCCACACGTATTGTCTTTGTTGTGCGTGCACCGGGGCCGGAGGTTGACACGCTTGCGCTGTCGACAACGTGCCTCGCGGCGGCGTCGATCTGCCCGCAGCGATAGCAGCTCCCGAGGACCGGCCGGCCACGTCGACACCGCCGTGGCCTAAGGAGGCGGAGGGTCGCTGAGCACGCCGCACACCGGCAGCGCAAAGTGCCGGACCTCCGCACTCCTTCGCCTTCCACACGCAGGCGCGTCGGCGTTCCCTACTTCCCTCCGACACCTTCTTGCGCGCCATGGCGTGAGCGACGGTGCGTCACGTCTCGCTTGTTAGCACGCTTCATGTTTTTATTAACTAACAATATTTGTTGTGCACGTGGAGGTAGTCTAGCCTATGCCGGTTGGGGCCTCCAGCGAGGCGGCGACACGCACGACTTCCTAGTGGGCGGGACCCGACACCTCACCCCACACCGGCTGAGGTTCTCTCTGGGACACAGCTCGCCGGTGCGCCAGTACCCACACAACCTCCAGTTCTGTCCACCCCTCCACCTTACGGTCCTCGTCAAACCAGGCCTCCAGACCGTCTTACCCTCTCGAGACCGAGGCCCCGACACCCAAAGCCACGAGGAGGATGCCCAGCGAGCCCGTGAGGGTGGACACGAGCCTGGAGTAGGCCGTGGCGGCGTGGGAGGATCTGGGTGCGCTTGGGGGCCCTAGTAGGGGGCGTCCCCCTGCACTGGCTGTACTTTTGTTTGTTATGTGATACTTTTATTTTGCACTTAATGTGTGATGCTGTACTCTTGTTCTTATGTGTACTCATTCGTACAATGCATGTTTGTTCAATGCATATCGACGCCTCTGACTTAATGCACGTGACACATCGATAAAGACAACCGCAATGGCGCGCCGACCATTCGATTACATGCTTTAGGTACAAGTTTCTCGGCCGTGCCTAATGGTAGAAGGTGCCGCGTTACCACATAGAGTGTTGTATGGGGTGTTTGGATGTGGTCGCCGTCATTGTAGTGCACGCACATATGCGCACTAGGGTTCACGCACCAAAGATGTGGGATCATAGGAACTTCCTATGTTCACAACCTCCTCGTTGCCCTCTGTGTTGCATCATTGGCGGAGGTCATCGTTTGCTTATTGAGATTGTCAATCTGCGCCTCCAATTGAAAGATTCGGTGCCACAATGTATCCACATACATCACAACATGTCGTTTATGGGAGGATCGATCTAGTGGACAAAGTCGTATTTCGTTATCTGTGGAAAAGAGGGTTAACATGGAAGTCAGATAGCGGTAACATAAAACAAGCGCTTACTAATTGTACCCCAGAGTGTGGGTATCGGAAGAAACGTCATCCGCCATCGAAAAGACCATCCAAGACCTGCACGACAGCGTCCTCCCTGTGTCCGCATTTTGGCCATACCGGTTGAGCACGCTTGTTCGGCATCAACCAGTAGTTAGGCCCGAAGTCCTCCCTCCTTTCCAGGGGAAGGTCTTGCTTCGGCGACCCCGGTTGGAATGGTCCCATTGCTTTCGTCTGTCATGGTATGTTACTGTATAACGGAGAAGGCTTTTCTTCGTACGATTTGGAGGGTCGAGTGGTCCTACTTTCCGAGCGTGGGGCGTGCATTTTATAGCCCGCGTAGGGAGCCTTACAAAGCAGGTAATGTGTTACCTAGCAACTACGCGTAGTAAAAATACCAGACGGGCCAGCTTTGCGTAGTGACAAGACCGAAGGAGACAGCCTTGCGCCTTGACAAGACCAAACGGGGTAGCTTTACACAGTGACAAGACCAAAAGGGTCAGCTTTGCGCAGTGATAAGACCAGATGTGGCAGCTTTCCGTAGTGACAAGACCAAATCGACCAGCTTTGCGTAGTTTAGGTTTAGGCTTAGGTTTAGGGTTTATGGTTAGGTTTAGGGTTTACGGTTTTAGGTTTTCTGGTTTAGCGTTTAGGGTTTGGGTTAGATTTAGGGTTTACGGTTTAGGCTTGGGTTTAGGCTTTTCAGATCGACTTGACAACCCTGACCTCTTCGCTAGCTTTTCGATCGACATGACAACACTATGCCCTCGAGCTTTTAGACCGAAAAGACATGACTCTACAAATCATGACATGACTTCGCCCGACTTTGGGTTTAGGGTTTGGGTTAGGTTTAGCCTTGCGCAGATGACAAGACCAGGACGGGCGCCTTGCTAGTGACAAGACCAAAGTAAGGCGGCCTTGCAAATGACAAGACGAGCAGGCGCCTTGTGCGATGATAAGACGAGACGAGGCAGCTTCACGCTGTGACAAGACCAGACGAAATAGCTTTACGCAGTGACAAGACCAGACGGGTCACCCGCAGCGATTACAAGACCGAGGCAGGCACCTTGCGCAGTGTCAAGACTCCGACAGGACGACCTTGCGCGGTGACAAGACCAAGCGGCACTTGGCGCACTCACAAGACGGATGGGCGGCTTTGCGCGGTGACAAGACCAGACAGGCCATCTTTGTGCAGCGACGTGAACCTACGCTACGACAATATTCCTCCTCGCGGATGCGAATTTGCTTCAACCGGATTGCACTTCAGCCGCTGTAGAACCGCTACAGCTAAATTGGCTCCCACTATAAATACAATGCTGCTCGGGGCCAGGAACTCCACAACACTACCTACATAAGATGGAATAGGAGAAAATCCGCAAACTCTTGAAAGACTGGGTGTCTCCCCACGAGACCAGTGCTCTCCATTATGCATTTAGTCAGCAGCCTTACACACACCAAACTTTTTCGGAGCTTGTGGATCTAAGGAGGCTTCCTCGCAGTACGCCCAACGATTCTGGGTCGAGTCACGCCCCCCTCCTATGCCAGCTGAATGCCCTTCGGAAGGGCCCCCTATGGGGGTGGCGCCACCCCTTTGCTGGTGTCGGGACGCTGCAAGTGCGTCAAATCAAGCCCGGCGAGTGGACCATTGGGCGGCGCTATTGGTGCTACGCAAACTACGAGCGCACTACCCAACCGCGAGTTTGACACGAGAGCTTCTGATGCAGCCAGTAATGAAATCATATTTCGTGCACACTACTATTTTTCTTCCCATTCGCCATACCCACGTCTTTCTTCCCACCGCAGTCTCGAATCGCGCCTATCGACTTCGGCGATGGATCGGCGACAAGATCCACCCATCGACATGTGGATGCTTCGACATGGAAGGATCGGGTGGAGGACTACGAGGCCGTGAAAGGTGTCGCGCAGTGAGCGCGGTGAGGACGCGAAGGGCGGCGGGGCCCAGGCCGCGCGAGGAAGCGAGGCGCGAGCATACCGAGCGATGGGAGGCCGAGAGGGAGCGGAAGAGGGCCATCGCGGCAGAGAGCTAAGGCGCAAGGCGATGAGTACAACGCCGAGCTAGGCCACAAGGGTAAATGGCCACGTTCCACGCCGTAGTTCGACCCTCTTCGTCCACATGTCCCATGTATATCTATTTCCCTAAAGGCATACGATCTGAGTGCTTGCCGTTAGCTTTTGTGCCATGTAACCCCTTTGTTGGATCAATGTCATGTTGTTATTGTTGCGTCATTTCTCCAAAGTTCTCCCCGTGTATGAACTTCCGGTACATCGTAATACTACTTACCTTAAATCTTGTGACTCAATACTATCTCAACCGTCCTCATAAAATTCTTCGTAAAATTAGCGCACTACAACGATATCAGCGATCATAAAATGTTATTGTGAGTCGATAAATTTCGTATCCTTGATATTCTACGAAAATAACAAACTGACCAATCAACCTTAACACTACAATTTTCTTTTCTAAAAAAGACCGATATATTACAAGATTTGCTAAATGTAATACATGCGAAATGTGATATGTATTATAACACAATTATTCCAATCGGATCTGGTGAATAGTACAGTTATGACCTAAAATCGCCTAGTGGTTGAGCGACTAGTAAAATCGCTCGGTGGTTGGGCGACAAGTGTGAAGTCGCCCAACATGTATCACTTCTGGGGCAAGGTCTCCAAATATTGTGTAGTTGTGAAGGATATATAAACTGAAGTGTCAAAGGTTATTAATCCCAAAAAAAATGTTTTCAGTCAATATATGGTTCACACGTAGATTCTCTACTATTTTTAAAAAATGATTAAATAAAAAAACAGCATGCCTTCATTTGCCCAATGGTAGGAACAACTGGGTTTGTATCGCCTAACGGTCGAGGCGACGGAGATATGTCGACCTACCATTGGGCGATAGATATCTCAATATAACGGTACAACTCTTTGCATTTATGTCGCTTGTCCAACAGTAAGGCGACAGGCGGTCAATTTTGTAAATAAAAAAAGTTCGATGTAATAAATTTGCAATTTCTAATAAAAAATGAATTATTTAAAAAAATTCTCAATTATCTCTATGCAAGCTTGCCTATTTTCATTGTCCACGGTCATGCCCCTTTGGTCTAAAAAAATCTGGTTTTTCTGTAATGCAAATGTAAATCTAATCATTTTTGAGTTATTTTACATGGCAATGAGAGTTGGATAGAACACTTATTGTAAGATGTAGAAATGGTTGACTTGGTATGAAATTGATATATTAGCAAATTCTCTCACAGAAAAGATCGTTTGAGACGTTTGACCGTGGCGGTGGGCATTATAGGGCATTTAGTCAAATTAGCTAATGTGGGAGATCAAGTCGCATGCACGTAAACACGATCGAGGCCTTAGTCTATCACGTATCTAAGTCATGAGCTAGTAGCGATTGAGGCTGTCACATCCCCAATTTAATAAAGAGAATTATTATGCATATCTCATGAGCATGCATCATTATTTTCAAGCATTTACTTCATAAATTGCACTTGCAAAATCTCAAACAAAGATCAAATATACACTTCAATTTGAACTCTAAATAAAAACAGCAACAAAAACTTGTAAACCTCTTCTGGAAATAATTTATTTAAATACAAGAGTAATTATCATGAATTAATTAATTTTTCCCAAATTTTTGGGATTGTTTTCAACTCTCAGAAAATTCAAACACAATTTAAATGACCTACACTAAGTTTGAATTTATATAATATGAAATATATCTTAAACAGTAGGGTTTAAGAATTTTAATGGACACTAGACCTTCCCAGAACCACCATGATTTATTTCATGGTTATAGGAATTTTATTCCTATTTTTAAGGCCTTGGTCAAAGTAGATAAGTTAAGTTAATCTCAGTCAAACCCAAGACCTAACCCTAGGCCTTTATTCCTTGGACTCGAGTCCAACGCGTGAACTGGCCGGACTAAACCCCTAGCCGCGCCGCGCCTTAACCTTAACGCACCTGCACTGTCCCATCAGATACTCAACGCCAGATCGACGGAACCGTTCGGACCTCACAAACACACAACGTTTTGGGACCGTTAGATCAAGATCAAATGGCCCACACCGAATCACTTAACTCTACTCGCACACGCGTGTGTTTTGCTAACGAGAGCGGGCCCGCTGCGCTGGCGCTCCTTCTTCAACTCGCGTGAGCTCTTCGCCACACGTCACGCCGCCGCTCGCCCGCAGCCAGCGATTTCACGCCGCCAATCCACCGCTCCATC